>OZ016502.1:15004243-15039481 GCA_963966595.1 Physocephala rufipes | reverse complement strand
ATATATATATATATATATATATATATATATATATATATATATATATATATATATATTATATATATATATATATATATATATATATATATATATATATATATATATATATATATATATATATATATATATATATATATATATATATATATATATATATATATATATATATATATATATATATATATATATATATATATATATATATATATATATATATATATATATATATATATATATATATATATATATATATATATATATATATATATATATATATATATATATATATATATATATATATATATATATATATATATATATATATATATATATATATATATATATATATATATATATATATATATATATATATATATATATATATATATATATATATATATTATATATATATATATATATATATATATATATATATATATATATATATATATATATATATATATATATATATATATATATATATATATATATATATATATATATATATATATATATATATATATATATATATATATATATATATATATATATATATATATATATATATATATATATATATATATATATATATATATATATATATATATATATATATATATATATATATATATATATATATATATATATATATATATATATATATATATATATATATATATATATATATATATATATATATATATATATATATATATATATATATATATATATATATATATATATATATATATATATATATATATATATATATATATATATATATATATATATATATATATATATATATATATATATATATATATATATATATATATATATATATATATATATATATATATATATATATATATATATATATATATATATATATATATATATATATATATATATATATATATATATATATATATATATATATATATATATATATATATATATATATATATATATATATATATATATATATATATATATATATATATATATATATATATATATATATATATATATATATATATATATATATATATATATATATATATATATATATATATATATATATATATATATATATATATATATATATATATATATATATATATATATATATATATATATATATATATATATATATATATATATATATATATATATATATATATATATATATATATATATATATATATATATATATATATATATATATATATATGTATATTGTAACGACTTTCTGGTTTACCCAAGAATCTATACCAGGATTGAGCTTGAGGATCCAGTATAGCCAGGATTCGTTAAAGACAAATTATTTTTGGTTTGGTAAAAATACAATAAAGGGACCCTTTATTTTACTTTTACTTGAAGTTTCGTACAAGATTCGATGGTACGATGTTTAAGAGATATTTGACTAATATAATTCTTGATTTTTTTTAGTTCCTTTATATGCTATAAACGCAACCTCGCGACAGTTGTCGCGTCGACAAATCAAAACTCTGCTGGCGCTGAAGTTAGCAGAGAGCATGTCTGTAATTTCAATACAATTTTATTAATTTCTAATGTCATTTAAAATAAACAAACGGAGAAAAGAAGAACAAGACGAGCGACAACAAAAAAGTAGAACATTTTCTACTACTGTCGTTGTCGTACGCGTCAGCAGCGCGACAGTTTTATTTTTTCTCAATTCCCATAAGACTCCATGTATTTTTGACAAGTCGCGGCGGTGTACGACAACTTGTCGCGAGGTTGTGTTTATAGCATAAGAAGCGAAATGCTATCAGTTTTATTGCAGAAGGCGTTCAACTTCAATGCCAAAGCACAATACATTGCGACTTGCCTGGAAACGACTTGCCTCTAAAAGAATGCAAAAGCACAATAGGAATTCGCAGCACGTGTGAAAAAGTTTTTACAAAATTTTGATATTTGCTGTCGACTTTTGCATAAGAATTATACTCAATTTTGTTTTGAAAATAGTTTGAAGTAACAGAAGTGAAATGAAGAAGTGATGTTTGAAACAGTATGAAAAATGTGATAGATGTTTGGAAATTATAAGCACTTTTCATAATTTACTATACAAAATTTGCGCTGAAATTTCAAATTTTATTTCTAAATAATTATTTTTAAACGTCAAAACCGTCAATCAAATTTTTGTTTCGAACTGTATTTTTTGGAATGAAGAGAGTAATGGCTTGAACACATAAAAATTACTGTTTCTTCCGGCAGTGGCAGAAATGTCAAAATTTACATATGCTCTTATGGGAAGTGAGAAAAAAAATAATTTCTGTCGGGGAGTAAATGCAGTTTCTGCCAGGTAATAGATTGAAAATTTCTAATTTTACTGCCGTCTGCTACCCTTGTTCTTCTTATTTTGTTTTTGTTTTTGTTTCTTATTTGAACTGTATGAACGGAATATTCTTACACAAACTTCTTGTTTACATTTTGCAAAGCATTTTGACATTTACTGCCTTCTGTCCGACAAGTCTATGTGTTCAATGCTGAAATGCTGTTACTGCCGGCAGAAACAGTAATTTCTATGTGTTCAAGCTATAATAGCTATAATAGCTTGAACACATAGAAATTACTGTTTCTGCCGGCAGTAACAGCATTTCAGCATTGAACACATAGACTTCTCGGACAGAAGGCAGTAAATGTCAAAATGCTTTGCAAAATGTAAACAAGAAGTTTGTGTAAGAATATTTCGTTCATACAGTTCAAATAAGAAACAAAAACAAAAACAAAATAAGAAGAACAAGGGTAGCAGACGGCAGTAAAATTAGAAATTTTCAATCTATTACCTGGCAGAAACTGCATTTACTCCCCGACAGAAATTATTTTTTTTCTCACTTCCCATAAGAGCATATGTAAATTTTGACATTTCTGCCACTGCCGGCAGAAACAGTAATTTCTATGTGTTCAAGCTATAATGCTATAAACACAACCTCGCGACAATTTGAATATCCTCGCCGAGACTTGTCAAAAATACATAGAGTCTTACGGTAATTGAGAAAAAATAAAACTGTCGCGCTGCTGACGCGTACGACAACGACAGTAGTAGAAAATGCTCTACTTTTTTTGTTGTCGCTCGTCTTGTTCTTCTTTTCTCCGTTTGTTTACTTTAAATGACATTAACAATTATTAAAATTGTGTTGAAATTACAGACATTATCTCTGTTAACTTCAGCGACAGCAGAGTTTTGATGTGTCGACGCGACAACTGTCGCGAGGTTGTGTTTATAGCATAACGTGTGTGAAATTTAGTGTATCTTTTAGTTGGCCACTATTTTCAGAGAGCAAGGGATTGAATTCATTCGCAAGAGAAGAAATCGACTAGAAGCAATATAGCAATACAGCCTAGCGAATTCCTCATGCGCTTGTGATCGATTGCGCCCTATAAAGATACATTGAGAGAAAGAGAGCGAATGGCAGACACGTCGCAACGTATTGTGCCTTGGCAGTCACTCCTATTAAATTATTGATCTACGAGGAGCAGATATCATCGCTTATGTAAAGATAGATTGCGACAACATTGCGATCACAATTGCGACGAGCTTGCGATTCGCCCTCTCAATGTGTCTTTATGGGACGCAATCGATCGCAAACGCATTCGGAATTCACAATGTTCTATTTATATCATTCGGACACTCGCTGCGAATTCTTATTGCGCATTTGCATTTTTTCAGAGAGCGAATCGCAAGCAAGTTGCAATGTATTGTGCTTTGACAGTAACGATTAGATCCTAAAAGTTAAATCTAATATACGCCACGATCCTAAAATTTTCTGGAATTTTATAAACATGAAAAGGAAAAATGCAGTATTACCCACGTTTATGAAATTTGGGAACATTGAGATTAATATTGCGGAAACCAAATACTGAGATTAATATTGGGATCTTTTCGCCGATTATTTCAAATAAACATACTCTTCTTCAAACTATTGTTTGGATACTTACCCTTACAATGTCTCTTCGAATGTAATGGCCCGACCTATTATTGATGAATTAATTGTTCTGGGAGCCTTAAGGGATATTAAATGCACTTATGATCCTGGTCCTGACAGTACTCCATCGTGTATACTCAAATATTGCGCTTATGGGTTAGTAATTCCAATTGCGACTCTTTTCAATTTCTCTCTTCATACCGGCTATTTTCCTCGTACTTGTAGCTCTCATTTATTTTATCCCTGCATGAGTCAAGAAACGGACATTTCATAAATAATTGTCGCGGTATCGCTAAGCTCAGCGCACTTCCGAAACTGCTGAGAAAATAATTACGGATCAAATCACCTGCTCTGTTAATTCTTCAATTTCGCCTTTTCAGCACGGTTTTCGCAAAGGGAAACTACAACAAATCTGTTAGAATTAGTGTCTCAAACTATAAATAACTTTAAATTTTCCATGCAGATCGATGTCATTTACACTGACCTAGTGTAACCTAGTGTAAATGACATCGATGTTGTAAACCACAAGCTTTTTATTATCAAACTAGAGTTTTTTGGATTTACTGGACCTCTTTTAAGTTGGATCAAATCAATTAGTGACCACACTCAAATGGTTGTTTTCAACAATACTGTGTCTAAAGAGTTTGCTGTGCCGTCCAGAGTTCCTCAAGGGAGCCATTTAGGGCCGTTGCCGTTCCTTATTTTCGTAAATGATCTTGCATCGGCTATTGTGAACGGAAATGTAATTATGTTTGGTGATGATGTGAAACTTTTCTTATCCTACAAAAACGAAAGCGATGCTTTATTGCTTCAGTCTGACATAGATTCCTTAATTCAATTTAAAAAAGTACAAATAAATCACATTTTCTTGTTTTCTATTCTGTATTCCGGAATTACACTATTGGTTCTTGGAAGTTAATAGACTCTATTCATGCATTCACAAACATATTAGTGGCATTGTTAGCAAAGCAAACAGTTTATTGCACTTTATTAAGCGATGGGCAAAGAAATTTGATGACCGTTACATAACTAAATTATTGTCACCTCCTTAGGGCCGTCTTCACAATGTTCGGTTAAACTTGCGGTTAACCGGAGGATAGTTTACCGGAGGTGCAAAACTTATCCTTCGGTTAAAAATTTTCGTTTTCACCAACCTTCGGTTAACAAACCTTCAATCAACTACAAGTTGTAAGAGATTGTGACGTTTGCTCTATTACATTTGAAAAAAATCAGTCAGCTGATCAATAAATATTACCAAAATTGTTTATGCAACGACAAATAAATAGTACATAAATTCTACAATAAAATGAAATAAAATAAAATTGATAAGAAAAGGTCGCAAAATTTCCACACCAGCGAAGAAGCGGTACTAGTGGAACTTGTGCAGCAAAAGGCACACATACTGGAGAACAAAAGAACAGATGCCGTCTGCTGGAAGCAAAAGAGAAACGCGTGGGAAGACATTAGCGAAGATTTAGAAGGGAAGTTTGGCATAAAAAGAACTGCAAAAGTTCTAAGAGATAAATTTGACAACATGAAGACAAAACAAGAAAAACCCTTGCTGCAGAAAGGAAGGAAATATACATGACTGGAGGTGGCACGGTGACCACACAGAGCCCGGCAAAATCTTCAACAGTGAAGAAAGTAGCCGCACTCATGGGATGCTCAGCTACGTGTTTATGCATTGACATAGACTCCGACAATCGTAAGAAATAGAAGCGATTAATTAATTATTGTTCTTATATAATATTGCAATTACTTTCAGCATTTAAAGGAATTTTAAAGGATGCTGAATTAGAAGACATGAAAATGGGAGGCACCCCAGATGAGGAAAAAGAGGTAATATTTGAAATGGCACTGAATACACGTACTACAGAATAACAGGTATTTTATTGTAGAATGACTCTTGGGAGAGCTGGAACCCCGCTCAGCTTAGAAAGAAACCCAACTCCAAGCTGACTCCAATCAAGGCGAGGCCTGCCGAAGACCCCTTGATGGAAGCCCAACAGAGGTATTTCGAGAATGAAGAACGTAGGGCGGAGGAAAGGCATCAATGGGAAAAGGAGAAGCAGCAGTGGGCGAAGGAGAACCACGAATGGGAGAAGGAGAAGTATCAATTGGAGAAGGAGCAGGCTATTTTGAAGATTGGAATATTGCGGTGCAAGCTTGAAAATTCGAGGGAAGAGGGTGAAAAAATTGAGTACTGTTAAAGATACGGCAGAAGCCAGTATCTGGCTTATCCAGTCATGTATATTTCCGCAGCAAGGGTTTTCCTTGTTTTTTTCTTCATATTGTCACATTTATCTCTTAGAACTTTTGCAGTTCTTTTCCAGCAGGCGGTACGTGGGCCTTTCGCTGCACAAATTCCACTAGAATTTCTTTCATTCTATCTATTTCTATCATTCGAATATGAATTTTAATTTTAATTTTGTTTTTGAATTTAATTTCTAATTTCAATTATTACTATATTAAGTACTAAATCCCATTACAGACTTATGCTAGTCAAATGAATTGTCGATAGGGTAAAATTTGTATTCATTTTTCTTTCTTATGTATTTTTTAATTATAGTTTATTTGAAAAATTGTGATCTGTTTTTTTTTTGTATACATATTTTTCACTTATGAATAAAGCAAATAAATATAATTTTTAACTCTTAACTTTTCGTTTTTCGCTTAACCGAACATTGTGAAACGAAATTTTTGCTAACCTCCGGTTAAAGTCCCGGGTAGCACTTAACCGAACATTGTGAAAACAGCCCTTAGTGAGACCAATTCTGGAGTATACATCACCGGTTTGGAGTCCATACTATGGCTGCTCCAGATTGAATCAGTACAAAAGCAATTTCTACTTTTTTACCTGGGAAACCTTCAATGGGATGATTCATCAAATTCACCATCCTATGAATCTCGGTTAAAATTAATAAATCTGTCATCACTCGTAAATCGGCGAATAATGTTAAGTTATATTTTTATCTTGTCCGGTGTTACGAATTCTTCTTATCTGCAAGCAACATTCCACTTAATGTTGCACGTTGTACATCGAGACGATATGAGCCTTTTCGATTAAGCTCCTGCAGGACATCTTACCTAGTGCATGAACCTCCTCGGGACGCCTGCTTATATTTTGATTCAATATTTCCCGTTATTAATTTTACTGACTCTATTTGGTTAGGGAAACATAAAATTTTGAAATTCTTATCAACCATATAAATATCTATGTTTTACATTCTATATTAAACTATAAAGTTTTATACTTAGTTTAAGTTTTTTAAATAAAAAAACTCAGGCATTACTTATCTTAACCCATATTATCCTAGAGGCATCATATGATGCCACCGAAACGCATGGTAAAAAACGCGTGCCAAAAAGTCGTTATAAATACCGTTAGTTCGTGGTGGTTTTATTTCACAAAATACAAGTGTTTCTGTTGTTGAATTCAATTAGTGTTGCTTGAAAAGTGAAGTGGAGAGTGAGTTGTTACGCATTGAAATTGACCGATTTTAAAAATAATTAAAAAATCCGATGTCTACTTTAAAGTAAGTACAATATTATATAAATTTGGAAAAAATACTTTCTTTAGCATATTATTTTCAAAAATATAAGAACTAAATAATATATATATAAGCAATTAAAATTAGATTTGTGAAAATAGAAAAGTAAATATGCTTTGATGAATTTTGATGTACTCATATGATGCCGCTAGGAGAATGTTAGTACATTTATATTTTTTTAGACAGTTGTCTTTGGCTGAAATTTTGAATATCCTGGAAGATGAAGACGACGATAACGTTCGGGATATTTTTATTGAACCGCCGGATGTGAATATACTTACAGAAGAGGATTCCGATGATGAGAGTGGCGATGTCAATACGTTGTCCAGAAACCAGTTGATGGCACCTGCAGAGCTGAGAAACAGCAAAACGTGCACAAGAGAGCTACTTGCATTAGACATGGATGACAACCCACCTCCGCCTGGAAAGTTACGAAAAGCTCACATTGAGTGGCAGAGTGGTGGTAAAAGTGAGCCTGCGATCTTATTTCCACAGGTTGAGGCCGATAATATTGCCGACAATACAATTAGCCATTACTTTGAGCTCTTTTTTGATGATGAAATACTCGGCCACATTATTACAGCTAGTTCGGAATATTCGCAAGAAAAATATTTTGTAGATATTGACGTAAATATAGAAGAGCTCAGAGTATTCATAGCTATTTTGTTGGTATCAGGATACAATCAGTTACCAGGAAAACATATGTACTGGAATACCAGCGATGATTTACGTAATATTGCAATTTACGAAGCTATGAGACGATACTATAAGTTTAACTATAGGTTTGGCTATAGGTTTGATAAAATAATGAAAGCACTTCATTTTCAATCGAATGTTCAACTGGACACAAAGGACAAATTTTCCAAGTTACGTCCACTGATTTCACACATTCAGAAGAAATGCATGGAGAACTATACACCTTCTTCAGCAATATCGCATGATGAAGCAATGGTAGAGTATTTTGGAAAGCACAGATGCAAGCAAGCAATTAGGAATAAACCTATTCGTTTTGGATACAAGATCTGGTGCCAGAATTCACCGTCCGGATATTTGATTGCGTTTGATTCTTACCAAGGCAAAAATTTTGAAGGCAACGAAAATACGGAAGCGCAGTTTGGAAAATGTGCAGCGACGGTACTTCGCTTATTAGATAAATATCCTCTGACGAAGTCACGGTTTCCCTATCACATATATTGTGATAACTTATTTACTACGTTCCCTCTGTTAAACGAGTTGAAAAAGCGTGGATACAATTGTACTGGTACCATAAGAGCCAATCGCTTAGGCGAAAATAACTTCGTTACGAATTACAAGGAATTCGGTAAAAAGAAAGGAGGTTATACTGAATGCGCCACTGCGAAGTATTGTAAAAGAAATTTTTTGCTAACCCGCTGGAGGGATAACGCTGTGGTGACTGTCATATCCACATGTTTGGCTGCTGACCCCGAAAGTAGTGTGAAGAGATGGAGTAAAAGTGAACTGAAATATGTTAATGTCAGTATCCCTTACTCCATCCAAATGTATAATAAAAATATGCGTGGTACAGACAGAATGGATCAAAATATAAATGCCTATCGCATATCCATTCGTGGCAAAAAATGGTGGTGGCCATTGTTCACATGGCTTTTGGATGTGTGTGTCCAAAATGCATGGCTCCTCGCTCGACCAAATACCTCCTTGTCTCAATTGGAGTGTCGACGTGAATTGGCAATGTCGTATTTATTGAAATACAAAAATTTACCAAAAGGCGGTGGGAAAAGACCAAAAATTTCTGCTGGAGCTGATGTAGCGCGATTTGATAAAACCGCCCATTTTGTTCGAAAGACGCAAAGTAACAAGCCAAGACGCTGCGCTGGATCTGATTGCACGTCGAGAGTGCGAACTGAATGCTCCAAGTGTAATGTGGGCCTCTGTGTTGAGTGTTTTTTACCGTACCATACTAAATAAAAACTATATATAAATAAAAAAGGTATCTATAAGTGTAAATGAAAACAAATTTTAAGCTTAACTGTAAAAGAAATAATAAATTGTTTATGTTTATCGCAGACAGAACTTTTCTCTTTTGTACACGGATTCGCCTAGAGGCATCATATGATGCCAGCCTATAAATCAAAGTTCGCAAAATTTTTTTTTACAATATGTTATTTTTTATATGTAATAGGCCGGTGTAGAGTAAACTTAGAAGTTTGAAAACATTTAGATGGATATTTCTTAATTCCGGAGAATACGGGTTAAGCTCTCTAATTGTATTCCATAACACAGATCGTGTCGTGAAAAGTCTTACACTAAAGCAATTTTGTACATAAAAGCTTTTATTGGTATAGTCTTACATTCTATTATATATGTATGCATGCAATTGCATGCAATTTCAACTGATGCAATTTTTTTTTATTTAAACTAGTGTGAATTAACCCTAAGATTATTAGTGTTATTACAAAATGACAGCGCCAAATATAAGAAATTTATATATCTTTTATAAAGTTAAAGATAATAATTTTGCGATTCAATTCAAAATTGGTATTGGACCTTACTTTAAATAAAAAGAGAAACTCCATATCAACCCTAGCAAATGGATCACATGGGTACAATAATTGGGCTTTTCAAACATTTATATTATATCGATACACCGGGTGGTGTGGAACTTGCCCTTATAAATATTTTCATGTTATTTCCAGTGAATAAAAAAAGTTATTTCTATATTAAGTGTAGCACTGTTAAGTGTGAGTGTTAATAGATTAGTTTCATCCTATGCAAATTGTAAAATTCATAGAGATATAAAATTATTAAAGGTAGTCTCTGTCAATTCGTAAGAATATCTGGACAGCACAGAGGTAGGTAGCATCACGCATAAATTATATTTGAAGGCCTTATAGAGAAGAAAGTCTGACCGCTGTTAATAGATTAGCTTCAGCATTCTGTGCAGATTGTAAAAATTGTCTTCCTCGATTCTTAAGAACATCTGGAAGACATATAAATATGTGACATCACTCAAAAATTATATTTACAGTTTTCATAGAGAAGAAACTGCGACCACCGCTAACTGATCACCTTAAGGATCGCAATTAGAAGGTCCAGCTATGAGTGCATTGTAAATCGAAAAGTTTATGATATTGTGACAAAATTGCGGAATACACGTTCAACTCGCGGTAGAGCTATCGCGAAAGCGACCGTGACATCTATCGCGCGACACCTATTATCACAACTGCGTTACTACAATAGATATCATAACAATTATAGTTGGAACTTTCCAGCTGATTCCAGAAACACTACAGACACTGAAGATGGCGCATAGCCGAAACCGGTATGTCTCCAAAACAAACTCGAATAGGGATGACGGAAAATCGCTCCACAAACACATGATTCCAGAACCTTCGATGCCATTGTCTCTGGGGTGTAAATACTGCGATAGCTGAACTGTCAGTTCACACATCGAGAGATTGTAAGGTGAAGTATATTAGTTAAGTGGTGAAAGGTAGAAAGCACTGTATTTGAAATAGATGTGGTAAATAAACAGAGTAAAAGCAACAAAAATTTCATTCTTTTATTTAATTATTCACAATCCAATGATCGAAACTGAAATATTCACAAGATAATTTTCACATAATATAACAATTGCTGTCAGAATTGACATTGTTGAATAAACCCGTTATATGGTGAGATTTGCTGAATTAAGAATTACAGAATTAAGAGAAGGGTCTGCAACATTAAAAAACAGATTCGCAAACACGTTTGCGTGAACAATAGCAAGCGGCGGCATTAAGGTAGAGGAACATGAATTCTGTCTCGATGCCGCAGGAGCATCATCAAAACAGACGGCGAATTCGGCCACTCAGCAGACGGCAAATTCAATACTTGTGCCTCTTTTAACCACCTCTCTCGCTCTGTGTTTGTGGGGAAAACTGGTTGGAATTAACCGGCGGATAGGTGAATTTAATATATTCTTTGATAATTTGAAAAAAATTCCCAAACCATTTCTTTCTTTAAAAATAATATTGTGCACAACAATCAATGAATTTTGCTCGATTTTCGACTCGTTTAAGACTAAAATTATGAGGCACATAATTTGAACTAAACGAAAACGAAAATTCGTTTTGCTTTTAATGTTGGATTTTGTGCCTTAGAGAAATATTGCTGCTTAGCAGTAAAACCCGAAATTGAGTAAAGCAGAGTCGACGAGAGCCAAAACCCAAAAAGTTTTTTTTGTTTCGTTTCACATTATAATGAAAAATATTTAGATTTTTCGGATAATTTTGTCCGAACCGTAATTCTTATATAGTTTTGCAAAATTATAAATTTTTGTAAATTCTCATAGAAAGTATAATTTAACAGTAGATACTTGTCATATATAGTATGGTAGTATATTGTAATTATATTTTTTATTATATTATCATATTACTTCTCTATAGAAAATGGTTTAATATGAAAACTGAATGCAGAAAATCTTATATTTTGTCATAATATAGTAGCGTCTTCGCGAACATTCCAGAAGTGACAGCGACATCTATTACACCAAACTGTCAGAGCCACTAGATGGCACACAATCAATAACGATAACAATTAAAAACCAGTAACCAAATGCTACAACCTTCGATCTCATGGTGGATAATCTGTCAATTTCAACACGTTTGTCGAACTGAACACATGGTGCCATTATAAGGCAAATTGCTCTATTAAGTGATGAAAAATTGAAAATAATCAGTCCCGATAAAAGTTTTAAATATCACTTAACTTATTCTATATATCCCAATGAATAATTCGAGACTACCCCCGTGAAATTCCTATCGACCAGTTTTGAGATATTTGCATTCTATGGTGAAAGAAATGTCTCAACACGAGTCGAAGATTAGTCTCAATAAAAGCTTTAAATCTCATTTAAGCTACATGAGAGCTATTTTGATTTATTCTGGACATCCATACGAATAATTTGAGGCTACTCCCGTGAAATTCCTATCGACCAGTTTTGAGATATTTGCATTCTATGGTGAAAGAAATGTCTTAACACGAGTCGAAGATTAGTCTCAATAAAAGCTTCAAATGTCATTTAAGCTACATGAGAGCTATTTTGATTTATTCTGGATATCCCTACGAATAATTTGAGACTACTCCCGTGTAATTACTATCGACCAGTTTTGAGACATTCGAATTCAATTGTGAAAGAAATGTCTTAACCCAGGTCGAAGATTAAAGCCGGCAGACGGCGAATTCAATAAATGCATCTCTTTTAACCACAGCTCTCGTTCTGCCTTTGCGGCAGTGGCCGATAGGATTAAAAGCAAGTACCCAAACCATAGTCTTTCTCTATTTGGAAATACATTTGTGCACAACAGAGAAATGTACTGCAGTAGATGGTCAAAAACCTCTCTTTCGGTTCAGCACCGTATACTCGCTATTACATCATGAGGAAAAATGAGTGAATCATTAAACCTATTTGAGGAATAATGCACTCACTTTTAAAACTAAAAATGTATTTCCAAATAGTGAAAGAGTATGGTTTAGGTACTTGCTTTCACCTATCGAATTAACATAAAGTATAATAAACTCATCCAAGAGCTGGTTAATCCTATCGACCACTGCCGCAAAGGCAGAACGAGAGCTGTGGTTAAAAGAGATGCATTTATTGAATTCGCCGTCTGCCGGCTTTAATCTTCGACATGGGTTAAGACATTTCTTTCACAATTGAATGCGAATGTCTCAAAACTGGTCGATAGTAATTTCACAGGAGTAGTCTCAAATTATTCGTATGGATGTCCAGAATAAATCAAAATAGCTCTCATGTAGCTTAAATGAGATTTAAAGCTTTTATTGAGACTAATCTTCGACTCGTGTTGAGACATTTCTTTCACCATAGAATGCAAATATCTCAAAACTGGTCGATAGGAATTTCACGGGAGTAGTTTCGAATTATTCATTGGGATATCTAGAATAAGTTAAAATCGCATGTTGCTTATGTGATATTTAAAACTTTTATCGGGACTAATTATTTTCAATTTTTCATCACTTATTAGAGCAATTTGCCTTATAATGGCACCATGTGTTCAGTTCGACAAACGTGTTGAAATTGACAGATTATCCACCATGAAATCGAAGGTTGTAGCATTTAGTTACTGGTTTTTAATTGTTATCGTTAATGATTGTGGTGCCATCTAGTGGCTCTGACGGTTTGGTGTAATAGATGTCGCTGTCACTTCTGGAATGTTCGCGAAGACGCTACTATATTATGACAATATATAAGATTTTCTGCATTCAGTTTTCATATTAAACAATTTTGTATAGAGAAGTAATACGATAATATAATAAAAAATATAATTACAATATACTACCATACTATATATGACAAGTCTCTACTGTTAAATTATACTTTCTATGAGACTTTAAAAAATTTATAATTTTGCAAAACTATATAAGAATTACGGTGCGGACAAAATTATCCGAAAAATCTAAATATTTTTCATTATAATATGAAACGAAACAAAAAAAATTGTTTGGGTTTTGGCTCTCGTCGAATCTGCTTTACTCAATTTCGGGTTTTACTGCTAAGCAGCAATATTTCTCTAAGGCACAAAATCCAACATTACAAAGCAAAACGAATTTTCGTTTTCGTTTCGTTCAAATTATGTGCCTCATAATTTTAGTCTTGAACGAGTCGTTAATCGAAGAAAATTCATTGATTGTTGTGCACAATATTATTTTTAAAGAAAGAAAAAATGGTTTGGGTACTACCTTTCTTTTATCGAATTATCAAAGAATATATTAAATTCACCTAATCGCCGGTTAATTCCAACCTGCTCTCCCCACAAACACAGAGCGAGAGAGGTGGTTAAAAGAGGCACAAGTATTGAATTTGCCGTCTGCTGAGTGGCCGAATTCGCCATCTGTCAACTTCACACCGGTAAATCTCCAACCTTTGACAGAACGATAGTATTTAACATTTTAAAGATGCAGCCTGAAACTACAGGACAAGCCAATCACTGGAGCCCGGCAGATAAGGTAGCAGCCTTAGTGGTCTCAATTAAAGGATTTACGACAGAAGTTCTACAGACGGTTTCTGAGAATGAAAAGGGAAACTATGACGCAATAATGCAGTAGCCACAAGGAAATGTCTTCTGGATGGAATTATCAAATCTGTGTCAAAGAGCTAACGAGACACTGCAGGAATATGCAACAAACTTAGAGCGGTTCGCTCACTTGGCTTATGCCAATTCACCAGCTGGAGTGATTGAGATGTTCAAGATCGAGGCATTTGTCAGAGAAATACGGTATATGGATACTAGACGCGAAGCAAACATCGAAAGGAAGAAAACGTTTGCCGGAACAGTGCCATATGCTTTGCCACAAGAAACAGCAGGTCTCCGAAGCAAACCACCACATACCGTTCATCGACTGGAGTTTAACATGAGAGACAATCGGAAGCTGATCACAGATTCGCGCAAAGGTCCCGGAAGTAAATGCCGCAATTGTGCAAATACAGAATACTTTGCAAAGGAGTGCAAGGCATCTCGAAGCAAAAATGAAAATTAATGAAAGGTATTCGCCGAAAATGGTAGTGGCGCAACGAAACAAGGCCAACAATTAAACTAAAATGGACCAGTAAGGGACGTGAACTGGGTTCATCGAAATAACAATAACCTTACGGCAAACGAGGAATGTGAATGACAAGTATTCGTTTTAACTCTGGATGCGGGTGAAACACACTCCATTATTTGGTCACACCTTGCAGGAAGTAATATAGACCCACTAGTTGGTTACAAATTACACACAACTACGAGAGAGGCCAAAATTAATGGAAAATTTAAGTGTGCAGTGCATCTGCACACTTAATATACTCATTGGAGTGCAGATTATACTCTGAATATACTCATTGGACGAACACTTATATTAACTAGCAATAATGAGTGCATTCCAATTCGAATAGTTAACGGGCTCGCAAGACCGATCGCTCTCAATCAAAGCGAGGTGATAAGACATTACCAAGCAGTTAAAGCTGTGGTTAATTATTAGAACTCTCCCCAGAAATTTAAGAACGGCGTTTCCAAGAGAAACACAAAAATTCCCAACACCATAAACAGTTGGTTGAATGAATTGTGTGGGTTAGAAGCAATAAAAGCAAAACGCCTATTGGAGAAATATAGCTCCATACTTCCCAGTGATTACAATAAATTTGGAAAGACTGCTGTTGTGCAACATCGGATAAATACAGGCGACGCAAGACCGATTCGGCGAGCTCTGCCCAGAATTTCACTGGCAAAACGAGATGAGGCGGGACAAATAATAAAATACATGCAAAAAGGTGGAGTAATTGAACCTTCGACAAGTCCATGGCGCTAACCGGTCGTTTTAGTTAAAAAGAAGGACGGAGACGCGGTTATGCATCATGTATCGAAAATTGAACGACGTCACCAAGAAAAACAGCTACCCACTGCCGCGAATATATGGCACTCTGGATTCATTATATGATCCGAAATGGTTTTCCAGGTTGGACTCACGAAGCGGGTACTGAAAAGTGGAGATTGAAAAATCCTTTCGTGAGAAAACTGCCTTTAGCATTGGAGATGGATTGTGGCAGGTTTCCACAATTCCATATGGTTTCTGTAATGCGCCAGCGACTTTTGAACGCTTAATGGAACACGTGTTAAAGGGACTTGATTGTAAGGCACGTTTGGTATATCTTGATGAAATCATTGTCATGGGTAAGAATTTTAATTCTTACCACCTCAATAATATACCACCTCAAGAATTTGAAAGGAATCTTTGGTCGAATTTCCTTTGCTGTTCTGAGGTTAAATCCAAAAAAAATGTATTTAACTTTAAAAATAAGTAACTTATCTAGACCACAAAATCACTACGGAAGGAATTCACGCGGATGAAGAAGAATTAAATCAATAAGAGAATGACCGCGTCCCAGAAATGTTCATGGAGCTCGAAGTTTCCTCGGGCTCTGTACCTGTACCTATAATCGACGCTTCATACCGGGATATGCCGACGTTTCCCGAAGCTTGGATAACCTTAGAAAGGAGAATTGCACACGTACGTGGAAGAAGAAGGAAGAGAATGCTATCTGGCGTTTGGAAGAATTACCCTACATAACTCTGGTGTTGACATATCCAGTTCCTAGCGAAAATTTTGTCTTGCATACCGATGCTAGCGCACATGGGAAGGAGGTGTGCTCTCACAGAGAGTCGGTGGCCAGGAAAAAGTAATTGGATACTACAGCAGAGTACTCGAAAAACCAGAAAGAAACTATTGCGTAACCAGACGAGAAATCTTCAGAACAAATCATGCAGCACTGAGATGGTTGTTACAGTTTAAAAATCCGGAAGGACAGGTTTAAAGGTTTGACTTCGAAATACAACACCGCAATGGAGGGCTGTTGCACTTCCTCATCGCCCATGTGCATTGGAGCGCAAACATTGTTGCATGGTTGATGAATGTGAAGGAATAGTCGATGTGCGACTAAGAAACCTGCAACCCGCTGAAGAGTGCGAATCTAGCACCATACGAGATTTCCAACTCAGAGATAAAGATTTAGCCAAGATCACAGATGCCATCGAAATGAATCAGAGGCCAACCAAGGAGGAAATGGCTTCAGTAAGTCAATAATTCCTCTAGTTGCATTAGGGAAGTTGCAATAAGGTAGTTCCAAGTTAATTAACGGAGTACATCAAACGTGGAAAAGCAAGGATGGTAAATATGCACACAATTTTATTGCCGTGCCGTAGACCAGAACAGAAGTATTGACGGAATTCCACAACGGCCCAAGTGGAAGGTATCTCGCTGTCAGAAAAACACTATAAAAGATAAACAGCAATTCTATTCGGCAAATCGCAAAGAATCAGTTATGTTTGTTATGTTATGTTATGTTAAATACAGGAGTAATTGCGCTGCGACCGTAGGTCTTTGTGCCTCCTTCCAAGGATTATTATTCCTCAATTAAACCTGTCCTTGAAAAGAAGGTGAGAATTTTACTCATTTCCAAGGACTTCAGATCACTCTCGCTTAATTGGAAGCTTCCAAAAGTAGTGTTTCTTGTTTGTGACCAGCTCGGGCACTGCCCAAGCAGATGAATTGGTGTCTCTTCAGATTCCATGCAAAACCTGCATGCGCCATCTCTAAGGATGCCAATCTTGCACAGATGGCCCCTGAGTCTGCAGTGGCCTGTTAACAGGCCTGCAATAATCCTGAGTTTGTCTCTTTGGAGACCTATGCATTCTTTAAAACGTGATTGGTTGTAGCCGCCTATCAGTTTTTTGGAATGCATCAAACCTGGTTGACTTTCCCAGTATTGCACTCTAAGATTATGTTCTTCATTTCTTAGCCTATTTCGTGGCACATATTGACAGATTGCGCAGAAGGGCTCCGGTCCTACATACGCAGTGGTTGAGCCCTCTTTTGCTAATTTGTCCGCCTTCTCGTTACCTTCTATACCAGTGTGACCTGGTATCCATAGAAGGTAAACATCGTTTTCAGACGCCAGCTTATTCAGCTTCTGAAGGCATTCCCACACAATCTTAGAGTTTTTGCGGTACGATGTTGGTGCCTTCAAAGCAGCTTGGCTGTCGGTGAGAATTGCAATTCTCTTATTTTTAAAGTTCTTGTCCAGATTAAATTGGACGCATCTTCCTATTGCAAATATTTCTGCTTGAAAGATGCTCACAAACTTACCCAATGGTTCAGAATAACTTGTGCTAGGGCCGTACACCCCCGCACCTCAGCCACTCTCCATTAGGGAGCCATCCGTATACCTGGTGATAAATTGTCTCCCTAGGTTATACGTTTCAAGTAATCCATTCCATGACTTTTTGCTACTCAATTTAGTTTTGAAGAGTCTTTCAAAACAGAATTTTCTGACCATTTTATCCTTTGGAAAATCCAGTTCCGGGAGAAACCCTAACTCTTCCCTAATCTTGTTTTTCCTACCATACAGAACTTTGCCATTATCGTCCGAGTATATCCTGTATAACGTCCTCTTTGCTTGCATACGCAGATGAAGGTGTAGAGGCGTTAGATCTAATAGTACCTCGATCGCCGATGTGGGACAGGTTCGCATTGCCCCTGTTATGCATATACATGCCACTCGTAGTTTGCTCAGAGCCAAAATTGTGTTGCTCTGAGATGCCCAAGTAGCCCATACAACCGCACCATATGATAACTCAGGTCGGATAATTGTTATGTACATCCATGGCAGAATCCCTGGTCAGCATCCCCAGTTCCTGCCAGCGATGGCCCTGCAGGCCATAAGTGCTCTTATAGCCTTGGGTATGATATAGTCCTCATGGGATTTCTAGTTTAACTTTTGGTCTAATATAACCCCCAAGTATTTCACTTGTTTAGCATATCCGAGTTCAGTGCCAGAGATTACAACCGGTCTAAGTCGTTCGAGTTTATATTTTCTATTGAATGGTATAATAGCGGTTTTACTCGGATTTAGTTTGAGTCCCACGTTATCACACCATTCCTGTACTAACCTTAGAACTAATTGAATTCTATCTCGAAGAGCTTCTTCAAATTTGCCACGACATAGGATTACAATATCATCGGCATATCCCAGACAGTCCAGTCCTGCCTCAGTAAGAATTTCTAGCAGTTCGTTAGCCACAACACTCCAGAGTAGAGGGGAGAGTACGCCTCCCTGAGGACACCCTCTGGTCGTGTTGCTTTGAATCCTCTGGCTTCCTGCTACTGACATTACCGTTCTTGTCTTTAACATTTCTGTCACCCATCGTACTAAGGTAGGATTTACCCTTTTCCGAACTAGTGCTCTCTCCATAGCTTCGTGAGAGGTGGTGTCTAAAGCCCCTCGATGTCAAGGAAAGCACTTAGTGCAATCTCATTGTATTCCATTGATTCCTTAATGGTTTCTGTCAGCTGATATAAAGCAGTTTCAGTGGATCTGCTTGCTCTGTATGCATGTTGACTGGAATGGAGTTGTAACCCATTACCTTCACAGTTCCTTAGATAGTTGTCAATGATCTTCTCTAAGGTCTTCAGTAGAAAGAGGTAAGGCAAATCGGTCGGAAGGACTCGGGATGGAAGGGATCTTTCTTCCCTGCCTTCGGGATAAATACTACGTTTGCCTGCTTCCAGTCTTTAGGTATGTAACCTAATGCCAAGCTGCTGCTCAGGATTGAGGCTAGCCTACTAATTAAGATGTCGATTCCCTTTTGTAAAAGAATTGAAAATATACCATCATATCCTGGCGACTTGTACGGTAGAAATGTACTGATCGCCCATCTGAACCTACTTTGACTACATAGCCCTCTTACGAGTCGCTGTCATCCTCCACGGATGTAGGTCGTAATCCTCTGGTTGATTCACAGTTTTCCATATTTGACTTGGGAAAATGAGTATGTAGGAGTAGTTTCACCCTCCCTTCCTCATTTTCGGTAAAACCCCCCGATTCCTTCCTACGTGACATGGATGAAAATCTTCCACTCTTGGCTAATACTTTGTGTAGTCTAGAGGCCTCCGAAGTATCAGAGATCTGATTACAGAAGTTGCGAAAGCTGTCTCGCTTTGCCTTTCGAATTTCTTTATTATACATTGTCAAAACCGCAGTATATTCGAGCCAAAGACCCGTTGATTTTGCTCGATTGAATAGCCTGCGTACAGTTTCTCTATTTTGCTAGTGTAGCGTTCCACCAAGAGACTTCATTACAAGGTTTTATCTCACGAATAGGACAGCTATCCTCATAAGAGTCTATTATAGCATCCTACAAATCCCTTGTAGCTATTTCAAGCTCAAGCCCTGACATGATTTTCCACCTCATTCTCAGAGACCATATGTTTGCTCGGAATTTCTCTTCATACATATCCCAGTCCACTTTCCTGGGATTTCTTATAGTTCTTATTTTAGGGGTTGACCCCTTTATTTCAAGTTTAATTATTCTATGATCGGATAGTGATGATTCGTTAGAGACTTCCCATCCTTGGATCATAGTCTCCGTCAGTCTGTTGCCTAACGTAACGTCAAGTACTTCCTGTCTCACCCTGGTGACAAATGTCGGTGTGTTCCCCACATTGGGTATCACTAATACATTTGATAGAATAAATTCAAGAAGGAATAAGGTACTCACCTCTTCTGTTATTGTTACCGCTTCCCCATGCCACGTTGTGCGCATTGGCATCGCAGCCAAGCAGTATCGGAGTGTTTTCCTGCTTGCAGCGGTCCACCAGACTGAGTGATCACAGTTGATGGAACCTGTGGCTCATCCCCTAGTAGATAGGCCGAAGCAATGATCACATTTCTTTGGCCCCTTGCCATATCGAAAGAGATCTGTATTGCTACCAGATCCCTTGCCAAGAACTCTGAAAGACAGATAATGTTAATATTTTTCTTTAACAGTATACATGCTCTAGGTTCGTTGCAACGAATGCCACTGATTACCTGCAATTGGTCTCGCAGTCCTCGAATTGCTACCTTGTACACCCAGGGCTCCTGAATAAGTACCATATCAAGTTGCTGCTTGACAGCCGCCCTTTCATGATTACTTAAGGATTTGCTCCCCTACCAGCGTAGAGTTGGTATCCTCCGATAGGGTGTCCTCTGTTTGTTCGTCTGTGAGTTAGGGTGCCAGTCCCGAGGTGTATGGGCCCAAAATGGCAGTGACCAGGCGTATGAGACGGTCACTTACCACGATTGTGGTACTCCCTGGTTCCGGAGCCTACCATAGGCTTTAAATTGGTACCACGGGAGACATACAAGCGAAAAATTAGACAATCAGTATGTGTGCTAATAGCTTATGCTAATAGTAACACCATCTGATAGATATATATATTCCAAGCCCCACATGTATGTCATTGGGTAGGCCCTTCGGGAGCTCCGCGGTGGCTGTGGTTATACCCAATGTTACGCGGGTACGAGTTTGGATGAGCTCGGGTGTGGTAATGCACTAAATCATTACCGGGTGCCGGGCCCCATAGACCGGCAGAGGTTTTAGATCGGCCTCGACGATACCTTAAGTGGAATGTCCATACCATGCATATGGCTTCCAAAGGTACAAACGCCACGGCTTGGTAACCCGGAGGCACTGGACGCCGGTTGTCGTCATATAACAGAAAAGGTACATTCACAGAGTCTGTACTTGCAACCCCGTGCGGGATGGCCCGCCATGAGATTAAGCCTATACGGCAGGTGCTCATGTAAAGCCAATATAGGAATCTGTTCGTCTGTGAGACCTAGTACTGAAAGGTCTAGGTCATTTATACCCTCATTTTCGTAAGGTAAAAGGTCGACTTCTTGTTCCCTACAGCTACAACTGGCTTTGACTTCAGACGCCACTTTCTCAGCAACCTCTGGTGGAATCCCCGCCGTTAAGGCTTCACCCGGATCCGGAGCGTCACCAGTGCCTTTCTCGGCATCTCTGCCTTTATGAAAGTAGACCGGAATGCGACCAAACCTGCATCGAATGATACAGTCGTTGGCTTTGATCGCATTTGCCGATCCCTCATCCATTCCTATGGTCAACAGTTTCTCGTGACCTTCATCTTTGCTCCTGAAGATCCTCCAAAGTTTAGTTTGAAGGCCTTCATTCTGGGCAACAAGGAGATCCAAGAGCATATCAGTTGCCATGCCTGCTGTTCTTGGTAGGAACACCGTGAGCATCTGTATGCATGGTATATTGTCACCCATACATGTGCCCAGCGGCACTCCCTTCCATCCGGGCAGATCAGGTACAATGAACCTAAGCCAGTCTGCTGTCCCCTCCCCTTCACAGTCTACCAGTATAAAACCTGGCCGAAAATTATACCATCAAACTGTAGTTTGGTCCTCCAGCCCTTAGCCATGGCTACAACCAAGGCCTGTTCTATTTCGCCAAGCTTTTCTCGGCTGAGCACATGCTCAGGAAATGCTTTGGGTATCACCGCAATTCGTATAGCTTTTGCGGCGCTGGCAGAGCTCGTTCCCGACTTCAGAATGTACGGTCTCTCAACAAGATGTTTTTCGCGCTTTGGTTTCTTGGCCGAAGCGTTCTCAATCAGGGAAATTTCCGACGGTCCCCGTTTCTGGAGCACGGGTTGTGCTTTCGGCCTTTCTTGCGCCTTTTTAAGGCATCCTCGGGTTTCGTCCCCGACTCAAGGTATCGGAGATACCATTTGGCGCGGGCTCCGGTCAGTCCGGTGCTTCTACGGATCTCTCCGATGTCCTGTTTCCTTGGCTGAGTATTGAGGCCCTTAGCTTTAGATGGTCCGGGTAGGAGGGCTGATGCAGTAACGCTCTTAGAGTAGCCAAAATTCTCCGTTTCCCCACCCCCAGAGGATTTACTCTCTAATGATGCAGCAGTCGATAGTAGTGCTATGGTAGGGCCGGTAGTGCTCTTGGAGTGACCCGGTTCCACCCTTACATCACTTTTAGAAGCGGGCCTCTTCGGAAGAATTCTTCTCTTCACTCCCGTTTTCAGCGTTTTGTTGACCACCGAAGCAGTCTCCTGGATACAAGTAGAATCGAGGTCTCCCTCTCCCTGGCTTGCCAGCTGAGTTGCGGTAAGTTCCCGCGAAAGTTTTTCAATTTTATGTATATTCTCCATTCAAATCCCACGAGTGTAGGGGAAAGTAGGTCCACCATGTCATAGCCTCCATTAACATGGCAAGGTTACCGTTACTCACTGAGGCGACCAGGTATCAGTGAGGTGTTCCGCTAGAACACAGCCTGATATACCCCCGGCTGCGAACCCACATGAGCGCGGAACAAACTCATTGTTGGAGGGAGACGTGTCACCGTCATGCCTAACGGGAGGATTTCTTGTCACCACTTGGCCTGACCCTTCGGAGCGAGCCCCTCGGAGGCAAGCACACTTAGTAGTGTCATGAGGCTCCTCAGCCTAGGTGATTACCCCGTCACCATAGCCGGTCGTCAGAGCCTTGTTAGTACAAGAACAGGGTTCTCCACGTGAAGGTAAGGCTGACATTTGGATTGGAGAGGCTATAATTGACGTGTCACAAAACCTTGAACCCCAAAGAATCAGTTGCTGAAGGGATTAAAATCTGTACCCAATTCGAAAATGTTTTCGTAGGAAAACTAAACGTCTAGAAGTCTAGAAGTAAAGGCAAATTGCAGCAGTATAATGCAGGAGCACTGTTCGAACGCATCGCAATGAATGTAGCGGGACCTTTTACGACTAGTGACTAGTGACTAGTGACATATAAATAAATATGTGTTAGTGATAATTAACTACTTCAGTAAGTGGCTTGAAGTGTACCCCCTACCAAACCAAAAGGCCAAAACTGTGGCGGAAGCCTTTGCCCAGAGTTGGGTTACAAAATTTGGTGTACCAATTGAGTTGCATTCCAATCATGGACGAAACTTCGAGTCTGTTATATTTCAGGCAGTGTGTTCTTTACTGGTAATCAAGAAAACTCGAACGACTCACATCTTATCTTACATCCACAATCAGACGGAATTGTAAAAAAAGTTCAATCATACCCTGTACCAATGCAAAGTAGTGGACAAATGTTAACATAATTGGGATAAGCACAATCAAATGTTTTAATGGCTTATCGATCAGCAGTTCACGAATCTACAACACACCCTCACGCGAGTTATTGCCGGGACAGACTTGAGATTGTCATCAGACCTCGAATTTGGTACAAATTACCGACTGTATCGACTGTACCTCAATTTTGGTAATTTGGAATACAATACAATTATTAGAAAATGTTTCAGTCGGATATGAACGAAATACACGGAGAAGTAAGACAGCATGTGCAACTGACAAGCAATTAAATGAAGGATCGTTACGACCGAGCCATGAACGTGGAAGGATTGCAAAAAAGCATATTGGTTCTGTTGTACAACCGACAATGGAAGAGGTGTATATCCCTAAAGCTGCAGACATCATAGGAAGGACCTTATAAAATTATAAATCGGATGAACGATGGCGTGTATCGCATATAAAGCTTATCGCAATGGAAGGGTAAAATTAAAGTAGTCCACTTGGAGCGTCTAGCCGCTTATCATCAAGAGAATGTAATGCCTGATCGGGACGATCATTTTAAGAGGAGGGCAGTGTGACGAATTTGCGGATCACGCATTTAATTCACGGTAGAACCTTCGCGAAAGTGACCGCGACATCTATGGTGCGACACCTATTATCACAACCACGCCACTACATTAGAGATCATACCAACTACTGTAGGAGCTTTCCATCTGATTTCAGAATATTCAATGCCATTAGCTCTGGAGCATAAATACGGCGATAGCCGCGCTAACCGTCAATTCGAATCTGTATATTGAAGTGAACACTTCGAGGGATTACAAGGCGAAGTAATTTATTTAAGTGGTGAAAGACCGTAGAATGACCATGTATAGTGCAAATTACATCCAAATATCTAGTACCTCTTATTTTCGAATTGTACCAAAGTTAGCGAACTGCAAAGTATCGCACAACACGAACATCGCTGCTGTTTAAGAAACGCAATTTGGAAGCAAGACTTATAAGCACTATGTGCGAGCACAAATTCTGATAAAAAACAGTTTAAGTTTGTAAAGAAATTTTCTTTATATGAAAAAACAACGACGGTTGTAGAACGCAGCCTACACCACAACTGAGCCCTTCTTCAGTCACACACGAGCTGAGGTCGTGGTAATCTAATTTAGGCGGTCCCAACACAAATGGATCTAATTCGACGCTTGTGTCAAAAACAAATTTGTTAGAGTACCGTAAAATAAGGCGATGATTTGGCAAGAAAAGGAAAACGGAAAAAATTGTGCAGTGGAGGCAAGCATAAAGACCTTAAAATAAATGCATGAAACACAATCTACGAAAAAATAAATAAACACATCGAAACAAGCGGAACAACAACAATCAAACACATGGTAGTAACAATCGACTAAGGGCCATTATAACAACATCAAGACATGGAAATTTCTGGAAGCAAATCCGTAAAAAAACCAGCTAAAAAAGAGTCGCTTTGATCATAGGATAGGTTTGTTAAAATTTATGAAGAACAAGTAGCAACAAATATAGTGGCCGATCCGCTACGAATGACTGAAAAAAACATAAGTTGCAAAACAACAATGCAAGGGAAAGTTGTTTTGATACGGGTATAAAAACAAGTATCAAGATTAATCATGCTTTTTTGGAATCTCATCTCCAAACGGTAAGTCCATGTCGTTAACCTGGGAATGGCCGAGTGATTTCAGTCGAAGGCCAAACCTAAATTTCTTGTATTAACATTGTAGTGGCTTCGATGGGACGCCAACTTTAAATCATAGATCCTTGTAGTTAACCTGGAAATGGCCGAGTGATTTCAATTGGACCCCAAACCCAAATTTCTTGCATTAACACTCTAGTGGCTGAGTAATTTAGGTTTGACGCCAATTTTGAATCATAGATCCTTGTAGTTAACTCGGGAACTGCGTAAAAATATCGGCACAAATATTACAACAGTTAGTCGTAAGAAAACAAGGTAAAAAGGTTATTCCCTAAGATACATAAACGGTTAGTCGTAATAGAAGCCTTGTAAAAGGATTAATTCTCACAGATATTTCAACAGTTAGCCATAGTGAAACACCTCGTAAAAGGATTAATTCGCATAGATATTTTAACGGTTAACCATAGTGAGAACCGCGTAAAATGATTATTTCACACAAATATTTCAACAGTGAGCCGTGGTGAAAACCGCTTAAAAGTATTATTTCGCACAGAAATTTCAATAATTAGCCATAGTGAAAAAGCGCGCTCGCACAAATATTTCAACAGTTATTGATAATAAAATTCGCACAGAAATTAGTGAAAACCCGCATAAAAAGGATTATTTCGCAGAAATGCGTCACAAACATTGGTCATACTGCGGCGCGGACAATAATATTCAGGAATCATATATATTGATAGCATCTGCATCAGCATATTCATAAGAACTAATTGTTTGTAGAAATAAGATGTTATTTGAATGACAAGTTACTTTAATAAACAAGGAATCCAAATAAAGTCGGGTGAAGAAAATCAAAGCAATTTGTTTCTTTCTGAATAAAGTGTGGATTCTGACGAGACCGCAAGATACCCCAGCGAGAAAATATCGTAACAATTTACAATACTTTTCAGTATTCTTTACCTAATTTCTGTTTACATTTTCGTTCCTCTTTGCAAATGAAAAAGCAATTAAACATGATTTCTCACAATTTGTACCACCTATCATAATTTCCTTACCTCTAATAATTAATTGATACCAGAAAATTAAACAATATTTAATGTTGTTGTCATAATCATCAATCCCAAATTTAAATTTGTAAGAGATAAAACAGTTGTAATTTTATCTCAGATTTATCGCTCATATATTTTCCAATCCTCAAGAACTGCTTAAAAATTTAAGCAAACGAAAAACAAGTAAGAACGTTATCTTCGGCCTAGCCGAAGCTTATTTATCCTATTCCCGAATATCTTGATAACAATGTTCAAATAAAATGTGGGCGGGTTATATAAATATATTATACAAATATATATTGGGTAATGTATATATATATATATATATATATATATATATATATATATATATATATATATATATATATATATATATATATATATATATATATATATATATATATATATATATATATATATATATATATATATATATATATATATATATATATATATATATATATATATATATATATATATATATATATATATATATATATATATATATATATATATATATATATATATATATATATATATATATATATATATATATATATATATATATATATATATATATATATATATATATATATATATATATATATATATATATATATATATATATATATATATATATATATATATATATATATATATATATATATATATATATATATATATATATATATATATATATATATATATATATATATATATATATATATATATATATATATATATATATATATATATATATATATATATATATATATATATATATATATATATATATATATATATATATATATATATATATATATATATATATATATATATATATATATATATATATATATATATATATATATATATATATATATATATATATATATATATATATATATATATATATATATATATATATATATATATATATATATATATATATATATATATATATATATATATATATATATATATATATATATATATATATATATATATATATATATATATATATATATATATATATATATATATATATATATATATATATATATATATATATATATATATATATATATATATATATATATATATATATATATATATATATATATATATATATATATATATATATATATATATATATATATATATATATATATATATATATATATATATATATATATATATATATATATATATATATATATATATATATATATATATATATATATATATATATATATATATATATATATATATATATATATATATATATATATATATATATATATATATATATATATATATATATATATATATATATATATATATATATATATATATATATATATATATATATATATATATATATATATATATATATATATATATATATATATATATATATATATATATATATATATATATATATATATATATATATATATATATATATATATATATATATATATATATATATATATATATATATATATATATATATATATATATATATATATATATATATATATATATATATATATATATATATATATATATATATATATATATATATATATATATATATATATATATATATATATATATATATATATATATATATATATATATATATATATATATATATATATATATATATATATATATATATATATATATATATATATATATATATATATATATATATATATATATATATATATATATATATATATATATATATATATATATATATATATATATATATATATATATATATATATATATATATATATGTACACGGAGAGCTGCTGTGTCCACTGATTTGAGAGCTGTTGTGTCCACTGTACCTTTCAAGAGTTGCAGCACTTTAACTGTAACCTTGTGTTGTGATCACTGTACTTAAATAGGATTGCAGCACTTTAACTGCAACCTATTGTCCTGTTATCGTACCTTGAATAGTATTACAGCACTTTAACTGTAATCTATTCTCTTTAGCTTAATGTGTTGTATTAGGCACTTAAACCGTAATGCAGCCACTAGTAGTCAGACCACAAATGTTTGGTGGTCACAAAGTAACTTCCTTTTTATTCAACAAATTATCAATATTTATAGTAAAAATATTACAATCAAGTCAATAAAAAAGAACAATCAATAAAAACAATAATCTAATTAATCTTAAAGTAATATGAGCAGTAGGAAATTGCGCTCGAAATTGTGCCAGTTTGTGTTCCATAAATTTGTAGCACAACATCATTATCATTATCGATCAACGTTAGCACCTTTTAAATGCGGAAGTTATATTTGGCAAAAGCTTGCCATCGTGATCGAATTTCGGCAGTGGGACATGAATGTGATTTCTGACCGCCTTTTGACGGTCATAATTGTTGTTGTGTTTTTTTGTGCCGATACAGCTTTGTTGTGCATTTGTACATATTCTGCCCCACCTTGAACGAAGTTCAAGAAACTGTGACTACGAATTCGGTTGAAGAATTTGGCTGACGTGGAGCTGGTTGTGGACTTGTGTGTTGTTCTGTCTTCAGGTGACGTTTTAAATATTGTACCCAAGCTACTCGAACACTGAAAATGATGACCAGTACTAAACCTATATACGATACCGACGATTGATGATACTGTAATTTCTGAATCTGATTGTGCAGGTCAGGATTGCTATGAAAAATGCTCGACTTTTGAAGGTCACTTAAATTTCTTATTTGATCGTGGTAGGTTTCGTTCATTTTCTGGAAGTTGAGATGTATGTCTTCTGACGTCATGTCCGTGAGGTTGGATAGTCTTGTATAAGATGTGTGAATGATGCTGGAATGTTTCTGGTGCCCTTGAATAACAATTGATTTTTGCTTAATGGTGCACTGCGGTTCCACGGTTAGAATTCCTGATCCTTTCAGTTTCACATATTGTGGTTACGCGTATAGGATTTCTCAAGGAATACAACCATTGATTCCTGGTGTTTATTGGAGTCCAAGTTGAATTGCTGGTTACATGAACTACATTACAGTGCAGAGGCGTTTCGTTGTTGAATAGTTGTACCTCACAATGGCAAACTTCTGCACCTATGTTATGAGTTAGGTAAATATTACCCTATAGATATTCATCCTTGTTCAATAGAACACATGCTTCCAATTGCTTCATACTCATTGGAAAGTAGTGATCTTTGTGTGGGTTGATGGCTAAAATGTCATTACATGCTTTTATGGAGAGCATGTCGCCATGAACTCCATTGGGTATGGGAAACATTCTGTATAAATCGAATTGATTTAACTCGCATAGTGGTAAATCTATGTCAAAAACCACATGATCCTTAGAAAATCCTCCCTTTACAGTCATCAATTTGTAAAGTTGCAAAAAATTAGTTTGATCAACTGGAAGTTGTAGTGATCCAGGAAGTTGATTTCGAATTCTGAACAGCTCATTTTGCAACTGAGCGTGGGATAATATCATCGGACTGATTTTTCCGTGATGAGAATCTGCAATGATATCCAATATTGATGACTGTATTTGTTGTAATGATGTCGCTGTCATCATTAATTGCATAGCAATTGAGGTGAACATTTGAATCGTTTTGATTTGATTTTGCTCAATTCTATTTTCTCGTATTGCTGTTTGAACTTCTCTGAACTGTACATCAAGCTCGTCGAATTTCCTTTTCACTGCCGCTTGATCTTGCTTGAATATATTGATCGTTGAGTCAATAATTGATGTCTGATTTTTAATAAACTGCGTGAGGACTTCTTCGTTCTCTCTGATTTGTAAAATAGTTTTAGACATCTGTTGAGCATATTCCGAGTCTAAGATTCCAAACAAAGAGTTCGCTATGTTTCCTATTATGTTAACTGCCCCTCTTTTTGCACGACTGACCTTCAAAAGACTATTGTCCAACTTGAGACCTGATACGGCGTGTTCTAGGTTGCTTAATATATTCACGCAGGTACTCTTCTCTTGAATGTCTTGACATAAATTATCTAGAGTTGATATCCCGTTTAATAGAAGTTGGAGATCTGTCCAGTACGACGTCAAATCATAGTAAACTAAAAGTTTCCATTCTGTCCTAGAAATCTTTGTTCGACCGATCCCTTCGAAGTGCACACCGATGTTAGAATTGAACTGTAAGTTTTTGATTCCTGATGCAATAACAGCTGGAAGCAATAGCATCAGAATTAGGATCCCAGTGATGACATTAGAATATGTTGTTTTCTTTCTCTTCCGCGGAACCTCATTTGAATCTTCCTCTTCATCCACCAGGTTGTCTTCAGTAATGGGCAGAGGTGCCAACCGATGAATCGGACGTTTCCATTCTCCAGACGCCATTTTTACATCAACGACTCGTACAGCTCCATCGTCTCCGTGGTAGATCCTGGTTACTCTTCCTAAGGGCCATTGCATGACTGGAATATTATCGTCTTTAACAATCACCATGTCACCAGGTTTTATATTTTGACACTGTTCCTTCCACTTGCGCCTGTACTGGAGCTCATTCAGGTATTCTCGAGACCACCGTTTCCAGAACTCTTGCTTCAAATGGGATACTAATTTCCATCGTGTCAATAAATTTGTTTTTGGTGAAACAACATTAACGTCAATTTGTGAAGCTATCGGTTGCCCTATGAGGAAGTGTCCCGGAGTTAAAGCTGTGAGATCATCGGGGCTTTCTGATATAGGAGTTAATGGTCTAGAATTCAATATACCCTCTACTTCAATTACAACTGTCTCGAGCTCTTCGTATGTAAGAGATGCTGTTGTTACACTTCTTAATAATAGATGCTTTGCTGATTTCACTGTAGCCTCCCATAAACCACCGAAATGGGGCGTTCTTGGAGGTATAAAATTGAATTTGATATCTTTATTGCTGCATTCATTTGTAATCTTTTCATGACCATCTGTTGAATGAATTGTGGATGCAGCTTCTGCTAATTTATTTTGTGGACCAACAAAATTTGTGACGTTGTCACAATAGATGTTTTGACAATGCCCTCTCCGACTGATGAAACGTCTTAGAGCTCCAAGAAAAGCTTCTGTAGTTAAATCTGTAACTAATTCGAAATGGACAGCCTTCGTAGCGAAGCAACAGGAAACAGCTATGTATGCCTTGTGAGGTCTCTTTCCTCGTATTTTATAATGGACCCAGAAAGGACCACAGTAGTCTAACCCAGTGTTGACAAAAGGTCGCGATGGAGTCACCCGAGTAACTGGCAAGTTTCCCATAACCTGTTGAGACAGCTGAGGCCTTGCTCTAGTGCACCTTATGCAACGCTGAACCGTTGCTCGAGCCATCGTTTTACCATTGATTGCCCATAAACGTTGTCTTGACTGAGCTAAGAGTGCCTGAGGCCCGCAATGCTTGCTCTCTTTATGAATTTTCTCAAAAAGGAGTTTCACCAATGGGTCATTATATGGAAGTAACATTTGATGTTTGGCATCAAACGGCAGTTGTGAAGCCTTTAACCTTCCTCCAACTCTCAAGATATTTTATTCATCTAGAAATGGTGATAAGTGTATAAGTGAGCTGCCTTTGCTTACGACTTGGTGTTTTCTTAGCTGCTTGATGTCATCTCTAAAGTCAGCCCTTTATATCACTCCAACGATGGTAATGAGCGCGTCGTCAATTTCTTTCGGTGTTAACGAAATATCAGATGTCCGAGGACTACCTCTCGCATGAGATATGAAACGTCTCATATATCCTATGATTCTCTGAAGCTTCCCGAACGAGTTTGAGTGATTAATCGTGTAGATTAATGAAGTGTTGTCAGTGGTGACCAGTGCTGAAGGGAAATTCCGCCGTTTTTCGGAATCATCATGAATTACAGGCAGAATTTTCGAAGGTCATCGACTCTCTTTACCATGCAGAAAGATAGGACCATAGAACCACAAGTTGCATTCAATCAACTTGTGGTATTCCTCAATGATTTGAGAGCTGTGTGTTCACTGTACCTTTCAAGAGTTGCAGCACTTTAACTACAACCTTGTGTTGTGATCACTGTACTTAAATAGGATTGCAGCACTTTAATTGCAACCTATTGTCCTGTTATCGTACCTTGAATAGTATTACAGCACTTTAACTGTAATCTATTCTCTTTAGCTTAATGTGTTGTATTAGGCACTTAAACCGTAATACAGCCGTAATACTAGTAGTGAGACCACAAATGTTTGGTGGTCACAAAGTAACTTCCTTTTTATTCAACAAATTATCAATATTTATAGTAAAAATATTACAATCAAGTCAATAAAAAAGAACAATCAATAAAAACAATAATCTAATTAATCTTAAAGTAATATGAGCAGCAGGAAATTGCGCTCGAAAGTGTGCCAGTTTGTATTCCGTAAATTTGTAACACAACATCATTATCATTATCGATCAATGTTAGCACCTTTTAAATGCGGAAGTTATATTTGGCAAACGCTTGCCATCGTGATCGAATTTCGGCAGTGGGACATGAATATGATTTCTGACCGCCTTTTGACGGTCATAATTGTTGTTGTGTTTTTTGTGCTGATACAGCTTTGTTGTGCATTTGTACATATTCTGCCCCACCTTGAACGAAGTTCAAGAAACTGTGACTACGGAGTCAGTTGAAGAATTTGGCTGACGTGGAGCTGGTTGTGGAGTTGCGTGTTGTTCTGTCTTCAGGTGACGTTTTAAATATTGTACCCAAGCTACTCGAACACTGAAAATGCTGACCAGTACTAAACCTATATACGATACCGACGATTGATGATACTGTAATCTCTGAATCTGATTGTGCAGGTCAGGATTGCTATGGAAAATGCTCGACTTTTGAAGGTTACTTAAATTTCTTATTTGATCGTGGTAGGTTTCGTTCATTTTCTGGAAGTTGAGATGTATGTCTTCTGACGTCATGTCGGTGAGATTGGATAGTCTTGTATAAGATGTGTGAATGATGCTGGAATGTTTCTGGTGCCCTTGAATAACAATTGATTTTTGCTTAATGGTGCACTGCGGTTCCACGGTTAGAATTCCTGATCCTTTCAGGATTATTTGTTGCATTTCTTCTTCACATATTGTGGTTACGCGTATAGGATTTCTCAAGGAATACATCCATTGATTCCTGGTGTTTATTGGGGTCCAAGTTGAATTGCTGGTTACATGAACTACATTACAGTGCAGAGGCGTTTCGTTGTTGAATAGTTGTACCTCACAATGGCAAACTTATGCACCTATGTTATGAGTTAGGTAAATATTACCCTATAGATATTCATCCTTGTTCAATAGAACACATGCTTCCAAATGCTTCATACTCATTGGAAAGTAGTGATCTTTGTGTGGGTTGTTTGATCAACTGGAAGTTGTAGTGATCCAGGAAGTTGATTTTGAATTCTGAACAGCTCATTTTGCAACTGAGCGTGGGATAATATCATCGGACTGATTTTTCCGTGATGAGAATCTGCAATGATATCCAATATTGATGACTGTATTTGTTGTAATGATGTCGCTGTCATCATTAATTGCATAGCAATTGAGGTGAACATTTGAATCGTTTTGATTTGATTTTGCTCAATTCTATTTTCTCGTATTGCTGTTTGAACTTCTCTGAACTGTACATCAAGCTCGTCGAATTTCCTTTTCACTGCCGCTTGATCTTGCTTGAATATATTGATCGTTGAGTCAATAATTGATGTCTGATTTTTAATAAACTGCGTGAGGACTTCTTCGTTCTCTCTGATTTGTAAAATAGTTTGAGACATCTGTTGAGCATATTCCGAGTCTAAGATTCCAAACAAAGAATTCGCTATGTTTCCTATTATGTTAACTGCCCCTCTTTTTGCACGACTGACCTTCAAAAGACTATTGTCCAACTTGAGACCTGATACGGTGTGTTCTAGGTTGCTTAATATATTCACGCAGGTACTCTTCTCTTGAATGTCTTGACATAAATTATCTAGAGTTGATATCCCGTTTAATAGAAGTTGGAGATCTGTCCAGTACGACGTCAGATCATAGTAAACTAAAAGTTTCCATTCTGTCCTAGAAATCTTTGTTCGACCGATCCCTTCGAAGTGCACACCGATGTTAGAATTGAACTGTAAGTTTTTGATTCCTGATGCAATAACAGTTGGAAGCAATAGCATCAGAATTAGGATCCCAGTGATGACGTTAGAATATGTTGTTTTCTTTCTCTTCCGCGGAACCTCATTTGAATCTTCCTCTTCATCCACCAGGTTGTCTTCAGTAATGGGCATAGGTGCCAACCGATGAATCGGACGTTTCCATTCTCCAGACGCCATTTTTACATCAACGACTCGTACAGCTCCATCGTCTCCGTGGGAGATCCTGGTTACTCTTCCTAAGGGCCATTGCATGACTAGAATATTATCGTCTTTAACTATCACCATGTCACCAGGTTTTATATTTTGACACTGTTCCTTCCACTTGCGCCTGTACTGGAGCTCATTCAGGTATTCTCGAGACCACCGTTTCCAGAACTCTTGCTTCAAATGGGATACTAATTTCCATCGTGTCAATAAATTTGTTTTTGGTGAAACAGCATTAACGTCAATTTGTGAAGCTATCGGTTGCCCTATGAGGAAGTGTCCCGGAGTTAAAGCTGTGAGATC
>OZ016502.1:14959243-14999243 GCA_963966595.1 Physocephala rufipes | reverse complement strand
TGGGAACATAAATTCAGCTTTAGATTCACAACGCAAGTTGAGAAATTGATGTATAAATACGAATTAATAAATATTCGCTATGAACCTTAGGCGTGACAGTTGTCAGTTTTCACTCATTATCAACACCCACCATACTATAATGACAGCAAATATTTGCGCCCAATTTCATGACAATATCTCTATTTTTACGCCTGTGGTCACGAATTATATTTTAAAATGGGGTAGTAGACTCGGATATACAATTTTACCTTCAATTTCGTACTCAGATCAGAGCTCTAAACACGATTTAGTTCACATTAAACACCAAAAGTAGGCGTGGCAGTTGTCCTATTTCGCCCGTTTTCAATACCAACCGGCCTACTCGTAGCAAATTTTTTGACGATAGCTTTATTCGTTCTCTTGTAGTCGTGATTTCCACAGACAGACGGACAGAAAAACGGACAGACAGACAGATGGAGAGGGCTAAATCGAGGCAGATCATTCTGAGCGGGAATTTATATATTTTTCTATATCAGGAAGCTTCTTCACTGCGTTATAATCTTAGTATCAACGTTAATATATCCTTTTTCCCTTTTTAAAAGGGAACAGGATATAATAAAATGGGAACCAATGTTGACGCTGGCCCAAAACCCATGTATGTTGGAGTCATCCCATATACTTAATTATGCTTGTTCATATAGCCATTCATCCAAAAATGCTCGTCACTAGAGATTATTTTTCTCTCACAGTTGGAGTCTTCTTCCAAGTGCCGTCACAAAATTCGCCAAATTTAAGTCTGTGGAAAATAAAATTCTTGCGCACAGCAAGAAATTGACTGCCTCGGGTTCTCCTGCACACTTTCACTGACCGCTGCGATACTCTCGGCGGATATGGCGCTCCTTTGAGGCGTGGGTGTTGGCTCCTTCTGACTATTTACCGAATCATTCATCCAGAATTTCGAAATTGTGGTATGCCTTAAGATGAGCACAGCGCACGTATCGCTTGCGCTAATTAACGTTATGATAGTAAAGTTTTCACATTGAGAATTTGATAAACTTAAATAGAGACAAACAGACCCCATCAAAAGAACAAAGCAAATATCGATACGCTCTTATTAAAAAACTCTTTAATTGGAACTATAGAAAAATTGGGGAAAATATTTTTTTTTAGTCAGAGCACGTGTTTTGTTTTCTTTTTCTTATCTACATACAATTATTCTCCTTCTGACTTTTAAAATGTCCTCATAATGCTTGAAGATTAAAAAGAGATCACAAAAATAATAGCAAATCCCAAACAAGTAAGGATGCTATCTTCGGGCTTACCGAGCCTTAAATACCCTACGCCCACAGGATATGTTCGTATTCCTAATAGAAACGCGGATCACGCAAAAGAAAATTAGTATCCGTGGTCCAGTTCCAGGATACAATTTTTTGTTCTCTCTCCAACCGTGATTTCAACACACAGACGGGCAAACAGACAGACAGATAGACAGGGCTAAATCGACCCGAGAGATTGTTCTGAGCCAGAATATATACACTTTTCCATTCCCGCCGCATCTACTTTAATGCGTTCCAAATGGAGGAACAAACATAATATGCCCTAAGGCCTTCGGATATAGAGTATAAAAAAATACAAAAACATGCGAACAGAAAAATTTGTTTATCTTAAATAGCTTCACTATAAAGAATACCGTAACTTCTTTATTTATCGACATGACGCGTCGAAGTACAACGGGAGGTCAACGGGAGATCAACAGGAGCTCATACCCCCGTCAGTAACGAGTGCACCGATGCCAGAAATAATGAGAATAGGAAACTCTTTACCCACAAAAAAATGTGGAAAAAAAACCAAAATTGTACACGACCGAAACTCACGTACAGGGGTTATGTATATGTATGCGTAATTCACCATATTAAATGTCACGTATGATATTTTATGAAAATATGTAAACAACAGTTCGCTTCGGCGGCTTGATTTGAAAGCACATTTTGTTCTCTGTTTGATTTGTGAAGTGAAGATAATAAGAAAAAGAGTCACGAACAAGAATTTAAATTCTATAAGTTCTATAAAGTAAGTTCGATATAAGTTCAATAAAGTTTAAGTAAAAGAAAATATTAATACGTAAAAGTAGAACATAACACGTGCTTCAGACAGAATTCGGATGATCGTATAGCCTTTGAGCTGGCTAACACCACTGGTGTCTTATTTTCATGTCACCACAAATCCCAAAAACATTCCAAAATAGAATAAAGAGCTGATGAATATTTTGGAATCCTGTAGGAAAGAACAACAAAAAAGTGTTACAAAAGGAAATGCACGGTAACAGCAAGGAACAATTTTTGTGAGCGCTGGAAGGCAAACAATTAATTTGCAATCAAGAAAAGCAAAAAGCAGCCTACACAAAATAGAAATAATCAAGTGAAAGACGCCACTTAATTCGAAAAAGAAATTGAAACAGGCGCGCCTAACAAATTATTCAATTCACAAGAACTCAGTCATCAAAGTAAAATCAGGTTCCATACTTTTTAAAATTTACGGTAATTCTATTAAATATTTCATTTTTCGTCGTAATTGATTAATATAATCAATTCGCGCGAATGAGCTAAACTTTCCTCTAGTTCTAATCAATTCAGAACGCTAAACAATTTATAGTAACTCACCAAGCATTATAATAATGTCACCTCCCATACCTGGAACAGTGTTCATAGAAGAAAGTTATCAAGATAGCACCTGCATAGAATCAAAGCCTCTCCTGCATGAAGTCTTCAAAAATGGCAATGAGACTAAATAATTTAAAACGTATAGAAGGCGCGAAGTAATACAAAAAGTAAAAACAATATAATGGTCGAATTCTAATTAATTTTGAATATTTTCCTTTCTAGAAAAGAATCAGCAAAGAAGTGAAGAGAAAAACATACGCAAAAAAGACAACGGAGGAAACAGTATCAAAAATGGAAGTAGCCGAAAGGAATTTACTTGATGAGAGCAGTAATAGTGAAACGGAAGAAACGGAAAAATCCTGACGGCTTTTGGGATCGCCTCATAAGATATTTTGACCTGGACGATACGCGTAATCAAACACTAATCGATGCACACTTTCAGAGGAAACAACTGTTGAAACGATTAGATTAGATCTAATGTTAAATTTTCTGATCATTAGGCATTGGACATTTTTAAACTAAAAATTTTTAAATCAGTGCTAAACATGTTACACTTTTATATTGGTATAATATTACGGTTTTCCAATTGGCACTAAAACTCTCAATTGGAAAACATCAGCAACTACTTGAACATCTTACCGTGATCCATCGGTGGCAGCATCCGGAAACCTGAACACGACCTCATCGCCTGGACATCCAGCCTGGGAGCACCCTCGCACACGTGGCATATTATATTATTATTATAAAACACGAAGTTTATGAATTTATAAATTTAATTAAAATTTTTTTAAAATTTACCGCGCACGTAAGTTGTGGTGGAAAAATGTATGAAAAAATCATTGGGAGGTGAAAAATAAATTAAGGCTTTTATACGAATTTCTCTTAAGGATGAATTCATCACAATAATGTTGAAGAAATAAGTACGCAAAATATGTTATAAATTATGTAAATTATTCATATAAATGATGTAAACCATGCTCTACATATTTTTAATATGAATACCTAATATATTGAATTGAACTAAACTATTCAGGATAGAAATAAAACTTACTTATTTAATAACAGTAACTCAAAGAGGAGTTAGAAATTACCAAATAATTGTATTAGTTCACATTATTATTATTATTGTTATTATTATTACATTATTATTTATATCACAAAGTAAATTAAATTGACATATTCTTTTATTAGCTTGTTATTTAAGTCACACCATTTCGGAAATTATTAAAACTAAGCACTAGAACTAAGATGTTCGGTTTTTTCCATATAAAATTTTTAAATTAATTTAAATTAATAATATTAATTAAATATTAATTTAAAGCGAATATAGAACTTATAAAGTATTTACAATGAGGTGTTATATTAAAACATTGGTACTAGAGCTTGAATAACTTGGTGTACGATTAGCAAATATGATGATTTAAAACACAGTTCTGCACTTGGTTTCAGGTTAATGTGAATAAGTAATGCGCTAAATTCCTTTAAGTGAATTGTTTTTAGTATTAGTTTAATTTACTTTAACCTCTTAGGTAGAGTTATTTCTATTAAGCAAGTCATTTTTAATTTTTGAATCACTAACCTTACACCCAATATCGTTTCATTTACGTTTGTTTTGTTATATATACAAAAGAAAAAGATTTTCGCTAATAAATTAATACTTATATCAAACAATATATAAATACAAAGCATATACACAAGTTGAACTATAAAAGTGTACATGAAATTTAATTCAACACTATATATCGATAACTAGGTTGGAATCTCAAAACAAATGTGTTGGGATATGTAGACGGGATTGCCAAAAGGGTCTGAGGCTGAAAAGTTTTTTGGGAACGAAGTTTGCAATTCCAAGAATTGTTCTGATTTGTTTGGGAACGTAACTTCCGATTTCCAAGAATTTCAACTAACACTAACGCCAATCAGAGCTGCATTTTGCCAATCTGTCAGAAGTTTCCTATCTCGTTATCTCTGACCGATGCTACTACATAAACAAGCAACGAAACTATTATTGTGTTCTGAAGACATCGCATCGACGAATCGTGTATGAACTTTGCCATTGTCAAAACGCTATCATTATATGGCGTTCGTGTGTGTGTTGCTACCAGAGACAATGAGATAGGAAACTCTTTTCCCTCAAAGAAATGTGCCAAAAAAAACGACAAAATTTTACCCAACCGAAACTCACGTACAGGGTTTATGTTTATACATGCGTAGTTCACCAAAATAATGTCACGTATGACATTTCATGAAAACATTATGTAAACAATTTATTGTGTTAACATTTTTTCACAAGTACTTTTCCTGAAAACGTAATTGAATTGCAAGAATAATTATAATTCTAACAGTAATCTACTGCATTATAAGAATAGGGATTTTTTTAACTATTTGAAAGTGTGAGTTACTTGAAGTCGGCGCTATTTGGAGTGAGTGCTATGTGTTATTTATATTGAACCGCCAAATCACTGTCTTAATTTTATAATGGCAACGTTTCGATACATTATATGGATGTTCCCAATAAAGCGTTGCGTTAGTGAAACATCAGGTCTTGGTGAGTAATTTGACTTTAGTTGTTATTAAAAATTACCAATTAATTCTCTCAGCGCAGAGCCGTTTGATCAAGCGTTGGGCTGCTCCTACGTTGGAAAGAACATCAAACTTACTGGAATGGATTTATTACTCAGAGCTCTTTTCATTCAGTAAAAGACTAAAAGAGGACTTCCAGTTGCCGTTATTGCAATCCCGAGGAAATGCTAAAGACGATATGCCGTGAACGACAAATACCCGAACTCGAGCCTTGACTAATTGGAGATTCTGCTAAAAATACCGTATTAGCAAGGTATTATCAAAGAATATAGAGTAGATAGAAGGTGCATCTCATATATGTATTAGAACCCCAGTATAGCTACATTGTTGCAATATTCGTGTGTCGACTCATGTTTGGTCTTCAACTTTCCCAGTTTTGGCTTCGGTTTTCTAATTGTGTTGTTTTCGCTTACAAATTGTGATTTATGTACGCAATAGTTATAAATATTGGAATATTTAGTCACCAAAAGCAAACACTCTAAGCAATTATGAAAAATATTTTATAATTGGCAACACCTTTAATGGATGCTTAAATATGTTAAGCAAAATAATTTTTATTATTATTAATATTATTTTTAATATATTAATATAAATATAATTTCTTTGTACGAAATAAGTATAGAAATATTTTTAATGTGAAAATGTAATATTAATAAATAATGATAAGGGCATTGCCCTTACAAGGATAAAGTATATATGAAAATGTGGTATAATAAAAATGTTTGTAACGATATTTTTAATGTGGAAATGTGATATTAATAAATAATGTAATGTAAGGATATTGAAAAGACATCAAAAGTCCATTAGTATGAAGTTGGAAGTTAAATTTAAAGTCAAAAAATCAAAAAACCTTTGCCAAATAATTGCAAAATAATTGGCAAATTTTAAAATTGAAAAATTTGAAAATTGAAAGATGAAAAAGAAAATGAAAATCAAAATAAAATGAGATTGAAGAACCCAATCAAAACCAACCAGGCGAAAGTTGAAAATATCACTTTAAAATTCTTCAGCTTACTAATTAAAGTAAGGTTGAGAACGTAAGAAAATTGTTTTATTAAACAGATATTAAATCCGCCTCGCTCTTACGCATTCACTTTGATACAATCCATATCGCTTGAGAGTTCATCAAGTAATGAAAGCATATACCAAGAACACGCAATCAGAATCAAATGAATGAAACAAAACATAGAGAAGCTAAAAAGAAGCAACTAGGGAAACGAATTAAATTAGCTTCGGCAGCTTCGGCTACTTTCTGCTTGCCGTGTTTGTTGCCTGGCTTTCTTGTTAACATGTTGCTCGTTCACCCGCTACCTGCCGACCGACCGCATCAATTACGAAAATTCGAAACATTTTCGTCATGCACCATCTAACTACTCTATATTCTTTGGTATTATGTTGGTTTCTACACCAATAAAGAACTTATTGGGAAGGGTAAATATAAAGAAATATATAGGAAAGAATGGTTTCGGAAGGAATGTGGACACTACAGTCCAAATTGCAGCCCTAGGTGCATTGCGATCTATATTCAAGATTAAAGATAAAATTACTCCCTTTAATTTGCAACTGCAAGCAGAATCATCGTCGGTAAAAATTCCGTTGAAATAATTAATTTAATTCCGTTGAAATAAGACAATGTATATGCTTTAATTATACGAAATTGTTGCATTCAATTATTTTTCAATTATTTTAAAATTGTTACATTTAAATATTGCGTGAAGTGCATTTAATTGATTAACTTGATATCTGTTATTTTATAGAATAATTTTGTACTGAGTTTATAATTAATATATGTAATTTATATATATAATTAATATGTAAATATTATATGTAAATAATATATGTAATTTCTCTTTGTCTTTATTGTTTTATATTTGATATTTGATATTTATATTTGATATTTTATTAGTTAATATTTTAATAAAAGCTGTGTAAATGTTTTTATTTTATACAAATATGTTTTTATTTTAAAAATACGTAATGCAGAAAAAATTGGGTGTTGTTTCACGTGCGCTGTCCAAACAAGGCAAATGGTTTGAAAAATACGCTCTTCCTGCAGGAACCGAATGTGCGGAAGCATCATTATTTCCATCACCATCTTATCTTGCCTACGACATGTTCCTAAATAATTTGTTGCACATTTTTCATATTTACTAACAACGATGCAACTTCATTAGTAATGCTTTCCTATATTGGTACATCACTAACGCCGAACGACGAGTGGGTGATATCTTGAACACTAAAGAAAACTTTGAAAACATGCATACCAGGAACTAAAAATAGACAAATAACTATAAAAATTAATAATTGATAGTTTAATTGGATCTGAGTGTCGTTAAAACCATTGTTAGCTTCATTGAAACACAATAATTTTAATTTAAGCATTATTTGTATATTTAGTATTTATTTCCAAATAATGTATTATGATCAGAATATATTTCCAAATAAAGTATGAATATGTTCCTCTTTTCAATTTTGAATGAAAAACTCCATGCTTTCTTTGTTTTAAACTATATATCAATTATATTTTGACCGATTATAATTCGAAAAAATTATTTGCGTAAATATTGCAACAGAGCAAACAATGTTATTAGCTACAATCAAGACACTAAAACCTGCTTTCAATAGGTGGCGATGTTACACTGGTATTTAAATCGGTTCCAAGGATATACAAACTGAAGTTATAAGAATGCAGTTGACTATAACTACTAGACCGCAATCGAACCGACCGCCAAGTAATATTCACAAGAATGACGAGAAAGACAATAATTTTTGCGTCCGGAAACTTTCAGATGTGCGGATCCCCGGACAACCATCCTGGCGGCATATTCGTAAGTCTGGCATATTTATTTTTATTACTTTAATTAGTATTTAACTAATTTTATAAATGAATGATAGTAAAATTATTTAAATTTTAAGGTGTGATAAAAAATAATTGGCGAAGTTATCGCAGCGGTGCAAAATAAATTAATAAATGGAACTGAAACAGAATGAAATGGACAAAGTGCATTTAAGTAAATGCAAACATTTTATGAGCATCCTTAATGTCCCGATTGAAATAATCTAATCTGAAAATAAATAGTTTAGCTAAGAATCATGTTAATATAGCATAGAAATTATCGAAGCGTTTAAAATTGCAATCCAAAAGTGGTTCGAATTGTTGTATGCAGTACCAAAAATTATGAAATTTGGTAAACTTGATAGTTGTTCGATGATACGCAGCAATACTAATATATTATTTTATTAATATTTTTAATAATTAACAAAAAACTTGGGTACAATACTTATTGGTGTGTACTGGCAACACTGCTTTAATGCGGATACTCACCAAATAAGTAGTAAGCGCCGCACATGCTGGCAACATTAAAATAATCGAATTTATGGGAGAGGTGAAGAAATAATTAGGGTATGCCAATGGCACATGTTTTACACATTTGATTTTTCAAGAGTTTCTATTGATGATAATAAATAAATAATTCCGTGTAGGTCTGGCTATTAATGTGAGTACCAGGAGATCAAAAGTTATATTAACTGATTTAAGGCGAAGAAAGTAACTTATTAATAATAATACAATTTTATTTGAAACCAAAAATAGTCATATTTGTGTATTGGTATACCAAGTAAATTTTTTTATATTTTACATAAATTAGTGCGTCTAACAGTTGGCTTCAAAGTAATGGTAGCAGAATTGTTTTATTTTTAAGTTCTTTTTAGATTCTGGTGTCCAAAAATTGGTTTAAATGATTTGAGTGTTCTATTAACTTCTATTATGAGGAAAAACTCATAAATCTAGTCCAGGCGAATCTGGTTATATAAAAAAACGCTCCAGCGCCTGTTTCTCCTCCTTCGCAACCACTCTGCCCACAGTTCTATAAATTCCATAACATTGCGTCACTCTCTTGTTCCATACTTTATTACTTTAGTTAGTATTGTTTAGTCAAGAATTTTTTATTACACTATCTAGTATTTTAATTTACAATTAGTGTTAGGAAGTATCGAATAAAAAATATCGAGTTATTCGATAGTTGTAAATTATTCATTCATTCGAAAGTTTTTAATAATCCAAAAATCATACAACGAGTGATTCTGTCTCCCAGAATTCGTAATTACTAGAAACAATCGGATGGAATTTGGTAAACAATCATTCGGTAGTTCTTAGTAATTCAAAAATCGTTCAGAGAGTAAAAGGCAATACCCAATTAATCAAACAAGAGAAACGAGTCAGGTGATTATGTTGTCAACACATGAGTTGAACCATAGAGTAAAAAATAACAAGAGTCCGAATCTGGTACAAGCAAATCTTTCTATGGAGGGTACAACAATGGACTCCCTTTTTACTCATTCCTGATTGTTTTTGGTTGTTAGTCTCTTTTCTTCCGCTCTTTTCTGTTTTTGCACTGACTCTCGGAGATTTTGTTTTGCGCTACCGTTGTTTTGTTTTTGTAACGAAAACGGTTCGACAACGATGTGTGAGCATGCGTTGTCAGCTTTGGATGCCATGCCTGTTTGTATACTTGTATAGTACTGATGCACTTAAAAAAATTAAATAACTATTTTTTTAAGTTAATTTTATTGATAACTTTATATTAAGAAAATTGATAAATGATAAGAATTCGGTAGAAAAGGTAAAACTATGTGGTTTTATTCGCCTTTGTTAACTTAAAAGTTATTTCCAAAGGATTCCCGCATTTTCCCTACAAATTTTGCCCATTGATTTATCTACGTTAAGAAATTTAAAGAATTGCATTGCTTTTATAACGACGAGTTCATCGATATAAGGCAATGCAGCGCACATCATACTTCTGAAAAAAATCAGCTATTTGTGCTTTCTGACAAGTGTACTCGCATTCAAAAAATAGCAAAATCACAGAATAGGCAAAAATCTTATGAAACGATATACCACCGCCGAAAGTAAACAAAAGCATAGGACAACAACAATGCTTTATTCTTTTCTCCCTTACTTGTTACGCTCATATACATGCAACCACTTCCACTATAAGTTGTGAAGATTCATACAACCAATGTAATGAGTAAGAAATAAGCAAGAAAAAAAATAAAATGAAACAAATAGCGAAATGCGAAGAGGGCCCCGAAGAAAATAACCATAGCCATTCGGCTGACGGTGAAGCGATTTTGAATGATTCGGACTCTTGTTATTTCTTATGCCGCACTCACACAGGGGACATTTGTCTCGAGACACGTCAAATTTGTTGTTGTTTCACCAGCAAAACGACGAAATGAACTGTGGACTATGAACGAATGAATTTGTCCCTTGTGCGACAATTTTGTCCCTTGATGTTTACTGGGGACACCAAACAGCGGGTTGTCGTATCGACAAAGCAGAATATTACGAATTCAGTCAAGCATGCAATTATATTGTATTTATAAAAGAGCATTATGAATTTTGAGGATTTGTTCGATCGGGGTTGTTACTGGGACTGCAAAACATAAGCTATATTACTCTTATATAAAATTTTTTGAAAATTTATTATTATATATATTAGAGCAATTCATTCGTCCATATTATTTTAGAAATTTTGATGGCTTGTGTATTAAAATATTGTGTTCACAAATATTTGCACTTTTAGTGCATTTTTTAGGTAAGAAATCGAACAGTCCATTAACTTCTAAGGCAGCCCCAACATTAAACAATATATAAATATTTTTGAAGTCTTTGGCTTGTGCTTTTATATACATATTTTAGTATATTTTTTCAAAATTCATTTCCAATGGCATTTAGATGGACTACGGATACCACGGAAAGGCTGATTAACGCCCTACAACAAGAAATGTCTCTCTGGGACGTGAAAAGTAGCAAATACCACGACCATCACTGAATTAGAAAATGAAAATGTGCGTAGGAGAGGTGAAATGTATATCCAAAATTATTCAATGAAATTAAAAGAACTGGACGAACAGACATGTCAGGCTAAAAAAAGTGATATTCTTAGTCTGGCGCTGGAAGGAATATTGAATAACGATGATACATTATAAACATTTTTACGGTTAAATGTGCCTGATAACACTGAATTTTTTAATTGTATTTATGATCTCTGTACAAAATTGGTGGTATTCAACAATATTTTTAGATTTCATTTATTTTGTATTATGTTTAATGTGAAAACTGCTGTGAATTTTTTTATTTTTATGAAATGTACATATATGTATAAGATTCATGAATAAAACAACTGAAAAGTGTAGCAAATTTGTTTACTCACTTTCATGTATTTACTACATTTTGCTACCTTTTAATACTTTTTTTGCTAAATGGTAGTGGTTTGACTACTTTCGAACATTATTTGATTTCATTCCATTTTGTGTTGCGCGCTAGGTGACTATGGAAAATATTGAAGAAATTAAAATTGCGTTAATATCTATGGCGATCGATTTTGTGGATGCATTATATATCATTCGTGATGAAGGTGCAGAAATAATAAAATTAATCTTAGATACTGTGGAAAAATTGGAGGAGGTTAGTAGAGCTCGTTGGAGAAGCTGCTGGATCAGAAGCTGGCGAAAAGAAAAAAACAGTAATGGATCCTTCGAAGTTCTGACAAATAGCATTCAAGTGTGCGATAAATATTCCTACCGGAATTATTTGTGAATGTCAGAGGAAAAATTTGTTGAATTGCTCAATTCGGTCCAAGCCGATTTGCAGAAGGCTGAAACGCATATGCGAAAAGCTGTGCCACCGGATGAGCAGCTGGCCGTAACCTTGCGATATTTGGCTACCGGAGAATCCTATAAAAGTTTGGAATACCAAACGAAGTTATCGACAGCATACTTAGTTAAATGCATACCCCGAGTGTGCCAATCGATTTGGAAGAACCTGAAGGATACATATATGAAAGTGAGTAAACAAATTTGCTACACTTTTCAGTTGTTTTATTCATGAATCTTATACATATATGTACATTTCATAAAAATAAAAAAATTCACAGCAGTTTTCACATTAAACATAATACAAAATAAATGAAATCTAAAAATATTGTTGAATACCACCAATTTTGTACAGAGATCATAAATACAATTAAAAATATGAATACCACCAATTTTGTACAGATATCATAAATACAATTAAAAAATTCAGTATTATCAGGCACATTTAACCGTAAAAATGTTTATAATGTATCATCGTTATCCAATATTCCTTCCAGCGCCAGACTAAGAATATCACTTTTTTTAGCCTGACATGTCTGTTCGTCCAGTTCTTTTAATTTCATTGAATAATTTTGGATATACATTTCACCTCTCCTACGCACATTTTCATTTTCTAATTCAGTGATGGTCGTGGTATTTGCTACTTTTCACGTCCCAGAGAGACGTTTCTTGTTGTATTGCGTTAATCAGCCTTTCCGTGGTATCCGTAGTCCATCTAAATGCCATTGGAAATGAATTTTGAAAAAATATACTAAAATATGTATATAAAAGCACAAGCCAAAGACTTCAAAAATATTTATATATTGTTTAATGTTGGGGCTGCCTTAGAATTTAATGGACTGTTCGATTTCTTACCTAAAAAATGCACTAAAAGTGCAAATATTTGTGAACACAATATTTTAATACACAAGCCATCAAAATTTCTAAAATAATATGGAAGAATGAATTGCTCTAAGAGTAATATAGCTTATGTTTTGCAGTCCCAGTAACAACCCCGATCGAACAAATCCTCAAAATTCATAATGCTCTTTTATAAATACAATATAATTGCATGCTTGACTGAATTCGTAATATTCTGCTTTGTCGATACGACAACCCGCTGTTTGGTGTCCCCAGTAAACATCAAGGGACAAAATTGTCGCACAAGGGACAAATTCATTCGTTCAAAGTCCACAGTTCATTTCGTCGTTTTGCCGGTGAAACAACAACAAATTTGACGTGTCTCGAGACAAATGTCCCCTGTGTGAGTGCGGCATTACTCTATGGTTGAACACGAATAGGTCGAGTGAATGAATGAATGAATGAATGAAAAAAATCATTCGTTGGTTACAATCATTCAGTTACTAACTATTGACAGTTCAAATCAGTCGATAGCTTCCAACACTAGTTTTAAAATTAAAATATTAATTTCGAAACTACAAATTAACGCAGACACAAGGTAAAATGAAGTAAAAGAGGTATGTCGAATCAATAATCAACATAAAATGTCCATACTTGACAGCATGTGGCCTGTCAGAAAATTACCAATAATGTTTAATTTATGAAACGGGATCAAATTATTAGGTCTATTAACAAAATATTTTCAATTTTTGGATGGAAGAAAAGAAGTCTACATTTTATATAATACCAGTATAAATTTAGGGCCTTAATACGGAATACAAAACAAAAGCAAGAGACCTTTCTCCCAAGACACTTTATCTAAGGAAGCTGACGAAAGTTTTGCATACTATAAGAATTTGGAGCGTTTCTTCGAAGCCTGCGGATGTTTCTCCAATCGTTACGGTTTTCGTAATAAGGCCCTTAATGTGTAACGTTTTTAAAATAACGAATTTACCATTAAATACTTGGAAAATATTATACAATACTTTTATTGGTTTTATATTTTATTGGAAAATATAAAATAATACTTTTATTGGTTATAAAAACAATTATAGCAACGGGGAATAAAATGCGTAATGAGTAAATGTGTGCAAATATTGCACCAATATACCCAATGCAATTTGATTATATCCAAACACAAATGTTTGTTTCATACTAGTGGCAACGCTTGCAATAAATAAACACGAAACACGGTTCGGATATCCCATCTTCCCTTTTTTACAAATTTCTCCTGCTTAGCCAAGTTCGTGTAAAGGCAACATAATCATACCATTAACTTGTTTGAACCGAGTCGTCAATTAAGAGAGGTTTCAATCTGATTGTTGATCGCGCCATGTTGAGAACATTAGCATTCCCCCTATGTACATATTGTAGCGTAATAAAACGAATATTATGTAAATAATATCAGAACAGAAAGACGTAAAGACTACAAGATGTAATAACACCTTGGTACCAGTAATAGGGAAGAGAACAGCCGCTGCGAAATTGCGGGTGAATCTGAAAAGATTCTCAAGATTTGTATTATGATCATTAAACATATTATCATCTTTAAGAATAAGCGCATTATTTAAAAAACAAGATAATGATAAATAAATGTAAATTAATAATTAAAGAAATGTAAAAAAAATAAAACGCATTTTTGGGCGTATTAAAGCGTAAAGGCGGTATTTGCCTTTTTGTCATTCAGTTTTATTATTATCCATTGGGTTTTAAGTTGGCTTATGGAACACCTTGTGGCCTTTGTCATGCCGTTGAAGTGCATTCAACGTAATCCATTTTAGAAAAAAATGGATTTTAAGAACATTTTTTAAATTTAACCTAGTGATACATAACGAGCGACAGCCGTGATTTTTAAGGGCTTGGCTATACATCCTAAGATTGAAGACTTCAAGTCTCACCTTTTCTCCAAATCTTCCCGGGAAAGCTTCTCTTATTTATTGGTGTATGTGTTCAAATAAAAAATAATGAATGAAATCCTTAATATATTTCTCGTCGGCCAACCAATTGTCACCATGTTTCTTTGTATTCCTTAGATTCATTTTGCAGTATTCAAATTCAACTGAAATAACAAAATTAGCTGTAACACGTCAAAGGCACATATTTTCGGCGTAGTAAAAAATTGATAAGATTAGTGTTTTAGTAATTGGACGTAATTTGATTATATAATCATCATTTGATTATACAATCAAAAAATTTATATTTGGCAAACGGTTATAGGACAGTCAATAGTGTGAATACAGAGTGTTAGGTGGAACATTCCTCTATATTGTGGAGCAATTCCATCTGAAAAGCTCTGGATAGTTTTTAGCAAATTGAATGTGTACTGGACGATGATGGCTTTAGTAAAGCCAGAAGAACCCGGAAAACTTTATATCTGGCAAATGGTTAGTAGACGGTCAATAGTGTGAATACAGGGTGTTAGGTGGGATATTCCTCATGTTATAGGAAAATTTCATTCGAATAACTCTGTACAATTTTTTGCAAATTCAAAATATGCTGGACCATAGTATTGTGTTCTGTAGGTACTGAATCACACTTTCCAAAAATAGCAGAAACAAAGTATGCAGTGTTTTGTGTACTTGGATGGTACACTTAGCTATGTTGCAGTTTAGTTATAGTCAGGAACGGAACCCGTTTTCTTAGCATTAATTGCATGGTCTACTATTCTAACTTTTAAGATGTAGACTTTGGAATGTACATAAATGAAGTCATGATTACTCTGTAAGATTATTTAATTATATAACAACACAACGTGCATAATATTTTGTTACTGCAACGAACCAAGTTCATAGATTCTTGGAAAAATGAAGGAACAAAAAGTCGACACAATGCCTTTACCATGGTTTAGACACTTAGAGTTAGTATATTGGTGTAGCAATGGTGTGGGTTAAAATAGGAAATGTAAAGCTGTACGATATACTACATTGCACACACAGAGTCACGTATTTGTAAAGAATTTAATACTCGTATCACGCTAATTCACAAGTAGTAGCAATGTAGATTGTGTAATCCTGTAATCAGAAATGTAATCTGACATATATGTGAAGCTCAACAGTGATTCTTAGCTTCAAAATGATGTGAAATAGGGGCTAGCCCCTAGTCTCAGTTATTCAATTCAGTTTTATGTCATTGCTTGCTATTATAAACTGGAACAAGACTATTATCAAAGGAAGTGGTTGTAAATCTGCTCCTTATGAAGAAAACAATTATCAAATTAAAATATTATATGTTGCCAATAGGGCACGTTTAGAAAATGTATGGTAGAAAAATTTATAAGGTACACTATAAAATACATTAAAATATTCTATTTCTTACGGTCGTTATTATCACTCCGAAACTTGTTGTTGAAATACATAGAGTTTCGTTTCTAAAAAATATTTTCACAATTGCTTTTGAAGAACTGCTTTAGGAGAGAACACCCTAAATTAGATTTGTTCCATAGCCTTAACCCGTATTCTCCGGAATTAAGAAATATCCATCTAAATGTTTTCAAACTTCTAAGTTTACTCTACACCGGCCTATTACATATAAAAAATAACATATTGTAAAAAAAAATTTTGCGAACTTTGATTTATAGGCTGGCATCATATGATGCCTCTAGGCGAATCCGTGTACAAAAGAGAAAAGTTCTGTCTGCGATAAACATAAACAATTTATTATTTCTTTTACAGTTAAGCTTAAAATTTGTTTTCATTTACACTTATAGATACCTTTTTTATTTATATATAGTTTTTATTTAGTATGGTACGGTAAAAAACACTCAACACAGAGGCCCACATTACACTTGGAGCATTCAGTTCGCACTCTCGACGTGCAATCAGATCCAGCGCAGCGTCTTGGCTTGTTACTTTGCGTCTTTCGAACAAAATGGGCGGTTTTATCAAATCGCGCTACATCAGCTCCAGCAGAAATTTTTGGTCTTTTCCCACCGCCTTTTGGTAAATTTTTGTATTTCAATAAATACGACATTGCCAATTCACGTCGACACTCCAATTGAGACAAGGAGGTATTTGGTCGAGCGAGGAGCCATGCATTTTGGACACACACATCCAAAAGCCATGTGAACAATGGCCACCACCATTTTTTGCCACGAATGGATATGCGATAGGCATTTATATTTTGATCCATTCTGTCTGTACCACGCATATTTTTATTATACATTTGGATGGAGTAAGGGATACTGACATTAACATATTTCAGTTCACTTTTACTCCATCTCTTCACACTACTTTCGGGGTCAGCAGCCAAACATGTGGATATGACAGTCACCACAGCGTTATCCCTCCAGCGGGTTAGCAAAAAATTTCTTTTACAATACTTCGCAGTGGCGCATTCAGTATAACCTCCTTTCTTTTTACCGAATTCCTTGTAATTCGTAACGAAGTTATTTTCGCCTAAGCGATTGGCTCTTATGGTACCAGTACAATTGTATCCACGCTTTTTCAACTCGTTTAACAGAGGGAACGTAGTAAATAAGTTATCACAATATATGTGATAGGGAAACCGTGACTTCGTCAGAGGATATTTATCTAATAAGCGAAGTACCGTCGCTGCACATTTTCCAAACTGCGCTTCCGTATTTTCGTTGCCTTCAAAATTTTTGCCTTGGTAAGAATCAAACGCAATCAAATATCCGGACGGTGAATTCTGGCACCAGATCTTGTATCCAAAACGAATAGGTTTATTCCTAATTGCTTGCTTGCATCTGTGCTTTCCAAAATACTCTACCATTGCTTCATCATGCGATATTGCTGAAGAAGGTGTATAGTTCTCCATGCATTTCTTCTGAATGTGTGAAATCAGTGGACGTAACTTGGAAAATTTGTCCTTTGTGTCCAGTTGAACATTCGATTGAAAATGAAGTGCTTTCATTATTTTATCAAACCTATAGCCAAACCTATAGTTAAACTTATAGTATCGTCTCATAGCTTCGTAAATTGCAATATTACGTAAATCATCGCTGGTATTCCAGTACATATGTTTTCCTGGTAACTGATTGTATCCTGATACCAACAAAATAGCTATGAATACTCTGAGCTCTTCTATATTTACGTCAATATCTACAAAATATTTTTCTTGCGAATATTCCGAACTAGCTGTAATAATGTGGCCGAGTATTTCATCATCAAAAAAGAGCTCAAAGTAATGGCTAATTGTATTGTCGGCAATATTATCGGCCTCAACCTGTGGAAATAAGATCGCAGGCTCACTTTTACCACCACTCTGCCACTCAATGTGAGCTTTTCGTAACTTTCCAGGCGGAGGTGGGTTGTCATCCATGTCTAATGCAAGTAGCTCTCTTGTGCACGTTTTGCTGTTTCTCAGCTCTGCAGGTGCCATCAACTGGTTTCTGGACAACGTATTGACATCGCCACTCTCATCATCGGAATCCTCTTCTGTAAGTATATTCACATCCGGCGGTTCAATAAAAATATCCCGAACGTTATCGTCGTCTTCATCTTCCAGGATATTCAAAATTTCAGCCAAAGACAACTGTCTAAAAAAATATAAATGTACTAACATTCTCCTAGCGGCATCATATGAGTACATCAAAATTCATCAAAGCATATTTACTTTTCTATTTTCACAAATCTAATTTTAATTGCTTATATATATATTATTTAGTTCTTATATTTTTGAAAATAATATGCTAAAGAAAGTATTTTTTCCAAATTTATATAATATTGTACTTACTTTAAAGTAGACATCGGATTTTTTAATTATTTTTAAAATCGGTCAATTTCAATGCGTAACAACTCACTCTCCACTTCACTTTTCAAGCAACACTAATTGAATTCAACAACAGAAACACTTGTATTTTGTGAAATAAAACCACCACGAACTAACGGTATTTATAACGACTTTTTGGCACGCGTTTTTTACCATGCGTTTCGGTGGCATCATATGATGCCTCTAGGATAATATGGGTTAAAAGAAGTAAACTGTCATTCCCGCGACTAATTTATATTTAGTTCCATTAGTAATAAGAAAAAAAAGACTATAAATATAAGTTTAAAGTTTACAAATGTGAAATACAAAATTTACTTATTATTAGTTTCATCAATCCCGAAAATGCAAACAGAGGCCCAACCCTCGTCCATACAAGGAAACAATATATGACAATAATTAAAATAATATCAAAAACCTAAACCAATTGTTGAGCCTCAAGGGTTTTAGTCTCCATTCTGATAGCAAAGCCTACTCGAGATTATCTGGCAGCTCTATTTTCAAAAGTCTCCAAAAAAGTGAACACAAAAAAAGTACTAACTTCACATTGGTCATTAACGGCCCTATTATGGTTGTTAACTAAGCTCACCACATTAACAGACAGAAAGGAAAATAGCTAAGCATTAACAGTTGTTAAGATATCGTATTCTGGCGAAAAATTAACAACTTATTTCTTAACTACGGTGTTAATGACAGCTAACGTCTTAACACGAAGAAAAGTCAGAGTAAAATTATTTTAAGCTGAATTTGTATTTGTTTACTGTCTATTCATAGGAAAAAACATTGAAACATATTGAGAAATATATTTTTTTGTAATTTGTGGTGAAAAAAGCAAAAGAAAAGAAAAGAAAAAATTGAGAGACGTCGTTATTTGAGGCACCTTCGCGAAGCCAATGATCCCTTTGCATTGTTTGATGATGTGTTCGTAAAAAACTTTAGAATGAGCAAATCCCTGTGCTGGACATTAATAAGTAAGATTATGCCATACGATGTACAGGAGATATCTTTATCTGTTTATATCTTTATTTATTTTAGTAAAAAAATATAAAAATAAAAAAATGCTTACCTCTCAAGTGGCTCCATAGTTTTGTTTAAAGGATTTGACAATTGCTGCTTATAACCTGCATTTCACCGCGCGTGGTGAAATTTCACAGTCTCGCTGCTGTTAATCGTTTTCCTGAATACCAAAATTAACTAAGCGTAACAAAGTTCTCAATAAGATCTTAACAAAAAACCTTGTTAAATCAACACCCAGAATAGGGAACAGGGTAAGAATGTGTTCATCATTTTAATTTAATCTCTTATCTAGCGTAGTCTCAGTCAGAACAGACAAGAATATTTGATATACTAGAACCAGTATATTTTTTTAATATTTTTTTATGTGGTGGTGTTTGAAGTCCCCTATGTTAAGTACGCTATGCTAAAGATTATTCGGAGCACAAACCAGACTAGACAACAACCTTGATAATGAAGAAAACAACAGCCAGATGTCGTTCCATCATTAAACCAATTTGTCAAAAATCATTTTTAACTACAAAGGCAAAATATGCTATTATTAATAAAAAAAATTCAAAAATATTTTTAAAGTTAAAAAAGTAAGATTTTTTATGAATAAGACCCTTATATTATAATACATAAAAGTAATCATATGTGTTGTAAAAATAATAATTTTTTTAATTGTTGCTAGCTCAAAATGTTTGAGGAAAGGGAAAGTTTTTCATAGAATTTGGTAACAAAAAAAATATATTTAGCTTTAACGATTAAACAAAATAACTGAATAACTGATAATGGCTGAAACGATTAAAAGACAGAAAGTCCGTTGAATAATCTTCTATTTAGATTGATTATTGAGTTGGTTTCTAATTGTTGTTATTGCTGATGTGATGCAGTGGAGCAATTGCTTTCTTTGCAGCACCATCTACACTCCAATAGTAGCAAATTATATGTGCAGTCCTTTTCGAATATTTCCTCTTTAGTACTTCCTTTCACTAGATGTCACTATATTCTATTAATTTCACATTTCTTTTTCATAAAATACCATTGTTGCCAATCACAATTTACACATAATCTATAATTTGTAGTTTGACTTCACTGGAAACACACATATGGATAAAAAGCACTACGGTGTTTAATGGTTCAATTAGTCTAGCCGTTGCGTAACGTGGCGTGACAACCGCTTTAACCTACTTATCACAAACACCACTAACGATTATTCAAGATGCTGACTCTTTTTCTCTCAAACAAGCTACAGCCGTATTTCAAACAGCTATTAAATAAAATAAATGCTTCCTATATAAAACGTATGGAATAGAGCGAGGTTGTAACATGGTTTCTCAACCATGTATTATAACAACAAAATTGTTTTACTGTGTTCCGAATGATAGCTTGAACACATAGAAATTACTGTTTCTGCCGGCAGTAACAGCATTTCAGCATTGATCACATAGACTTCTCGGGCAGAAGGCAGTAAATGTCAAAACGCTTTGCAAAATGTAGACAAGAAGTTTGTATAAGAATATTCCGTTCATACAGTTCAAATAAGGAACAAAAACAAAATAAGAAGAACAAGGGTAGCAGACGGCAGTAAAATTAGAAATTTTCAATCTATTAGCTGGCAGAAACTTAATTTACTGCCCGACAGAAATCATTTTTTTCTCACTTCCCATAAGAGCCAATGTAAATTTTGACATTTCTGCTAATGCCGGCAGAAACAGTAATTTCTATGTGTTCAAGCTGTGATATTTAGAAGTTTTGGCAGTTTCACTTGTTGCCTCTCCGCACCGTAAACAACGCATTGTCCGTGAACGTAAACCAGAGATAACGAGATAGGAAATTTCTCAGAGTGCAACTCTGATTTAAGGTAGTGTTCGGGAGTCTAAGACCCTGACTCGTAATTTCTTCCGTGGAAATTTTATGTTACAGACTCTGACTCAGGATTTTTTCTTGGATATTCAAGCTTCAAACCCGGCCATTACACCTTTTTCAGACCCCGAATGACAACCCAATTTATAACTTCACCATCTTTGTTTTGATATGCCAATCGTAGTTATTAAGGTTTATAAATGTTTATTAAGTTTATAAAATTCAATTATTTTTCATGTACACTTTTATGATTTAAGATGTGTAGACAACTTGTGCGCATGCTTTATTTGATAACTAAAATATTTGTAAAAATTGATTAGGAACAAATGAATGTAGTTATTTCATTTGCATAAGAATATAAACGAAACTCAATTTTATGAAATATTTCAATGTATAACAAACTCGATTGAATTCGTTAATAGAATACTCAAATCATTTTAGCCAATTTTTGGACAACAGAATCTAAAAATAAAATTACATCTAATAATTTATTTGAAAAAATTCTCCACATTGATTAATTAACGACTCTGCTACCATTACTTGGAAGTCATATGTTTGTCACGCTAGTTCATGTAAAATGTAAAAGATTTTACTTGAGTATACCAATACACAAATTTGATTATTCTTATTTTCAGTTAAAATTATGCTATTATTAATAAGTTCCTTTCTTCATCGTAAATCATTTAGTATAACGTTTGAGCTCCTATGTGCTCGCATTAATAACCAGACATACACGGAATTATTTATTCGTTATCATCAAGAGAAACTCTTGGAATATCAAATGTGTAAAACATGTGGCATTGGCATATCCTAATTATTTCTTCACCCTAATTATTTCTTCAAATGATAAATTCGATCATTTTAGTGTTGCCAGCATGTGCGGTGCTTACTATTTAATTTGCCATTTTGGGTATTCGCACTAAAGCAGTGTTGCCGGCATTCAGCAATAAGTATTATATCCAAGTTTTTTGTTAAGTAATAAAAGTATTAATAAAACAATATATTAGTATTGCTGCGTATGCATCGAACAACATCGAGTTTAGCAAATTTGATAATTTTTGGTACTGCACACAACAATTTGAACCATTTTTGGATTGCAATTTCAAATGCTTCGATAATTTCTATGCTGTATTAACATAGTTTTTAGTTAAGCCATTTATTTGCAGATTATATTATTTTAATTGGGACATTAAGAATGCTCATAAAATGTTTGCATTTACTTAAGTGCGCCTTGTCCATTTCGTTCTGTTTTTGTTTCATTTATTAATTTATTTTGCACCGCTGTGATAATTTCGCTTTTTTCACCACACCATTAAGTATAATTAATTTTATTATGATTTTTTTAATTAATTAAAGTAATAAAAATAAACAGGCCATGGATAGACAAACATGCTTGGATAGATGGTTGTCCGGGGGATCCGCACATGTGCAAATATCCGGTCGCAGAAATTTTTGTCCTTGTCATTCTTGTGAAAATTACTTGGCGGTCGCGTCGGTTTCGGTTTAGAAGTTATAGTCAACGGCATGCTTATAGCTTCAGTTTGTATATCCTTGGAACCGATTGAGATACCAGTGTAATATCGCCACCAATTGAAAGAAGGTTTTAGTGTCTTTATTTTAGATAATAACAGTTTTTTGCGCTACTGCAATATTTACAGATATAAGCAATTTTGTTCGAATTAATAGTCGCTCAAAATATAAAAGATCTATAGTTTAAAACAAAGAAAGCACGTCGTTTTTCATTAAAAACTGAAAAGAGAAACATATTCGTACTTTATTTAGAAATATATTCTAATTATAATATTTTATTTGGAAATAAATACTAAATATACAAATAACGCTTAAATTAAAATTCAATGTTTTTCACAATTTAAAATTCAATGTGTTTCAATCAAACTAACAAGGGTTTTGGAAGTATTGAGATTCAAACAAACTAAAAAAAATAATAATTTTTATAGTCATTGCTCTATTTTTAGTAATCTGTAGCCAGTATTTCTAAATATATATTTGTTAGGTTTCTGGCATACAGATTTCTAGTTTCCTTTAGTATTCAAGATATCACCCGCTCGTCGTTCGGCGTTAGTGTTTTACCAATATAGGAGAGCATGACTAATGAAGTTGCATCGTTACTAGTAAATATGGGAAAGTGCTGCAAATTATGGCAATGATGAAGGGCGAGGTCTCCTGTAACTACCATGTCACAATATCGCAAGTGCTATGAAACCATTACTGTCTGATTCTACACGCCCATGGGCCTACTGAATGGATATCATGCGATCCTACAACTGTTATTTATACTTAAGAATTAAATAAAACGTAATTATTTTTATTTTGGCATACTTCATAGGAAAGATAAGATTGCGATGGAGATAACGATGCTTCCGCACATTAGGTTCCTGCAGGAAAGCGTATTTTTCAAACCATTTGCCTCGTTTTGATAGCGCACGTGAAACACACAATTTTTTTAGTACGTATTTTTAAAATAAAAACATATTTGTATAAAATAAAAATATTTACAGTTTTTATTAAAATATTAACTAATATAATTTTAATAAAATATCAATTGAACTATCAAGAATTACAAATTTCAAAGATATAAACATTTACAAAACCATCTTGTTTTGCAAATAGCAAACAATAAAGGCGAAGAGATATTACAAATATAAATTAATTTCTGTAAACAAATCAAATTATAAATTCAGTACAAAATTACTATAAACTAATTTACAAATTCAGTACAAAATTAGTATAAATTATTGAAGTAAACTAAATGATATCAAATTAATCAATTAAAGGCGCGCAATATTGGAATATAACAATTTTAAAATAATTGAATGTAACAATTTTGTATAATGGTCCTATATCCATTGTCTTATTTCAACGGAATTAAATTAATTATTTCAACTGAATTTTTACCGACGATGGTTCGGCTTGCAGTTGAAAATTAAAAGGAGTAATTTTATCTTGAATATAAATCGCAATTTTCTAGGGCTGCAGTTTTGACTGCAGTGTCCACATTCTCTCCGAAACCTATAAGTTCGCAAGTAAGTTAACCGGACGTAGTCGTTTAGTCTCTTAATGAATGAAAGTATAGGTAATAATAAGTGATAATTCCATTCCAGTATGTTTGATCTTCTTTCCGGTTCTTGAGGTCCCATCTTTATCGCTTCTTACCGCAATTCACGCAAGGCATGAGCAGCCCAGCGCTTGATCGAACGGCTCTGCGCTGAAAGAATTAATCGGTAATTTTTAATAACAACTAAAATCAAATTACTCACCAGGACCTGATGCTTCAGTAATACAACGCCTTATTGGGGATATCCATATAATGTATCGAAATATTGACATTGTAATATTAAGGATTAAAGCACTTCATGACAGAAATTTGGTGGTTCAATCTCACTTGAAATACCGCCGATTTTAGGTAATTCACACATTCAGATAGTTATAATAATTCCTCCTCTAATAATGCAGTAGATTATTATTAGAGTTCTAATAATTGTAATAATTCAATTCAGTTTTCAGATGTAGTCACCAGATATAGAGAGAAAGGACGCACTAATCCACACGCATTTGGTCTATACAATCACCAGAGATAATGAGATAGGAAACTCTTTACCCACAAAAAATGTGGCAAAAGAACTAAAATTTTACACGACCGAAACTCACGTACAGGGGTTGTGTATATGTATGCGTAGTTCACCATATTAAATGTCACGTATGACATTTCATGAAAATATGTTAACAACAGTTCGCTTCGGCGGCTTGATTGGAAAGCACATTTTGTGCTCTATTTTAAAGTGAAAATAATAAGAAAAAGAGTCACGAACAAGAATTTAAATTCAATAAGTTCTATTGATAAAGTTTAAGTAAAAGAAAATATTAATACGTAAAAGTAGAACATAACACGGGCTTCAGCCAGAATTCGGATGGTCGTATAGCCTTTGAGCTGGCCAACACCACTGGTGTCTTATTCTCATGTCACCACAAATCCCAAAAACATCCCAAAATAGAATAAAGAGCTGATGAATATTTTGGAATCCTGTAGGAAGGATCAGATGCCTCAAGGTGCTTTACGTGAGTATCTGCCACAATTGGCTTAACCTCACGGTGGGCCTACCCACACTCGGGATTGCTGGGTAGACTTTGTGAATACCCTATATCTCGGCAATCAACGACCACGGCATCAACTTAGCCCTATTGTGCCATTTGTGTACCTATGGAAGCCTGGGACGTGCAGGACATTCCTCGCAGGTTGACGATCGAGGCCTATCTAAAACCTCTTTTGCCGGTGGGGACATTCACCGGCATTTGAGTTGTCGGAGCCTGCCTCCTCACGCAACTCCACGCGGAGACTCTTTGGTCTCTACCCGCGTATCTTTGGGTTGTACCACAGCCACCACGAAGCTCCCACAAGGAGGCCTACCCACTGGTGTGCTGTGTACGTGGGCATTTATATTAGCGGGGTCGGATTAAGACCCGAATTGAGATGCACACCACCCGTGGCACCATTTTTACATCTTTGGTAAGAGTTCCTGGCAAGTGAACTATGTGCAAGCACGACTAGTCACCGCCATTTTGTTGCCTTTCATCCACGACGGGCCTGGCACCCAAAGTAGGAAGGAACAGATTTCTGCCTTGAGTTTAACGAGGACACCTGCCTTGACGGCTTAATTCCTCGGCAGGCCATCCCGCACGGAGTTGCATAGATATATTTTTCAAGACCCACATGACATGCATGTGGGTCTTGGAAAATATATCTATCGGATGGTGTGACTATTAGCATAGGCTATTAGCACACATACCGATTGTCTAATAGTTCGCTTGCATGTCTCCCGTGGTACCAATTTAAAGCCTATGGTAGGCTCCGGAGCCAGGGAGTACCACAATCGTGGTAAGTGAACGCCTTATACCAATAATTTGCAATCAAGATAGTATAAAGCAGCCTACACAAAATAGAAATAATCAAATGAAAGACGCCACTTAATTCGAAAAAGAAATTGAAACAGGCGCGCCTAACAAATTATTCAATTCACAAGAACTCAGTCATCAAAGTAAAATCAGGCTCCATACATAATTCTATTAAATATTTCATTTTTTCGTCGTATTCGATTAATATATTCAATTCTTTCAGTATTTTCAGATTTTCATTGATTTTAATGCGCGAATGAGTTAACTTTCCTCTAGTTCTAACCAATTCAGAACGCTTAACAATTTATAGTAACTCACCAAGCATTATAATAATGTCACCTCCTAAACCGGAAACAGTGTTCATAGAAGAAAGTTATCAAGATAGCACCTGCATAGAATCAAAGCCTCTCCTGCATGAAGTTATCAAAAATCGCAATGAGACTTTAAATAATTTAAAACGTATAGAAAGCGCGAAGTAATACAAAAAGTAAAAACAATATAATGGTCGAATTCTAGTTAATTTTGAACATTTTCCATTCTAGAAAAGAAGGAGCAAAGAAGTGAAGAGAAAACAGACGCAAAAAAGACAACGGAGGAAACAGTATCAAAAATGGAAGTAGCCGAAAGGAATTTATTTGATGAGAGCAGTAGTAGTGAAACGGAAGATTTTATGCCGCAACCAATTTTAGTTAAAAAAGAAAAGGGAGTTGGACGAGAAAGGTTAAAACCTCAAGATGACAAAAGAAGTAATGCGGGCTTAAAGAGAGATTTATTTAATAAATCACCAGAATTTGATATACTTCCCACTCCTGACGGCTTTTGGGATCCCCTCATAAGATCTTTTGGCTTGGACGATACGCGTAATCAAACACTAATCGATACACACTTTCAGAGGAAACAACTGTTGAAACGACTAGATTAGAGACCTGCTTGTGTTCGTCGTTTGGATAGAGAATTAGTAGCAAAACTTTAGTGAATAATTTTCGTAATTGAATTTAATTTCTTTTTGAAAGATCATGTGCTTTAATATATTTACTTTTAATCATTTAATAATAAAATTCTAAATAGTATTTAAATGTATGTACGTCAATTCCTGTATTTGTGATTTCTTCTTACCCTTCTACCCTTTGGCAGCATGTTCGCAAGTCCGTCATTCTTATTTTTTTGCTTAAATTTATTTAAATTCAAAATTTTTGTAATACTCTTGTTTTGTAATATAATAATTGAATTTTTAAGTATTTTTAACTCAATTAATATGTTATCTTAATTGAGCTAAGTTTATTACTAATTATTAAGTTAGTTAACATTTTAATAAAAATTGTAAATACTTTTATATAATTATGTGAACAATAGGTGCATTTCCACATCACCCATGAAGCATGCACTGTGATGCGTTTCCGATTTTTTTTGGTGTCCGGTTCCCCAGTAGGCCTATTTCACCCTTACAATAAATAATCATAATTGTAATCAAATTCTGTACACTAACATAATCACAATTTGAACTTACCTTTGACACTGGACACTTTCCTTCGGGAACGAATATAATTTTGTCCCGCTGGGGCAGCTTCTGCAGCAAATCCTTATTTTTGTCATTGTCCGCTATATATTTCACTTAAATATGTCTATTATTGTATGTGTTCCAATTATTTTAAGAACAATGTGGTGAAAATATCAATGACGTAATAACACCAGCGTTAACATTTACAATTTAGGAAAAGTACTTTATGCGCACTCTGTGTAATGGGTAAAATATTATTATTATTTAATTCATTATTAATTAATTAATAACAATATTAAATGTGCTTATTTCAAACGAGGGTAATTATTTTAAACTATTGAAATTTACATTCACGGCAATAACAATTAATTTCGAGTTAGGAAAAGTACTTTTTGTGCACTCTGTGTAATTGGTACAATATTATTATTATTTAATTCATTATTAATTAATTATCAACAATATTACTTGTGCTTATTTCAAACTAAGGTAATTATTTTGAACTTTTGATATATACATTCACGGCAATAATAATTATTTACATGTTAGGAAAAGTACTTTTTGCGCGCTTACTTTAGTTGGCAAAGAATTACTATTTTAAACAATAATTAATGACATATAAAGCAAAATTGAATGCTATTATTATCGTTAGGAACAAACAGCGGCGGAAGTGGTATGGTTTTTTTATTGAATGATGTACTTTTTGCGCACTTAGGGAAATTTAAAATTTATCATTCATTTTTCTTTTTGGTTTTAAAGAATAATTCTGATTGCACTAACGGGAGGTGTGATTATTTCAAATAGAGCCTTGCGATAATTATTTTATTAAAATAGAAAACTAATTAATTTATCTCTAATTATTTTATGTCGTGAACCCTGTTTCATTATTTACCTACGCAAAAGGTGAATAATAAAACATGTACCTCACAGACAGGTAACCCTTAATTGATTGAATTCAATGCCGAGGTGAAACACAGCTCAAGGTATGCCAACGCCGATTTTTATATATTATAATTTTTTTACATATGGTTTCGATGTTATCTTAATATAGCCTAGTTGCAGAAGTGCACAGAAATGTTATGAGAATTTCTAGAATAACCCTGTTTAACTCTCCTAATAAAGTTAAATAAGTAAAATAAAGTTAAATAAATGAAATAAAAGAAATAAATTAAGTTAAATATATATCGTAATAGTTAACGTCAATAGGATTTTTATCAGACCGAGATGCTTTACGATTGTTATAGTTCAACTACGTAAGACTGGATATTTGAACCATAATAATCAGTTACCTGGCATTTAAATAAATATTTTCCAATCGGAAGAATATTTACCAATCATTAATGATTTCTGGCCTAAAATTCTGCAGGTAGAAAGAGAAGCAAAACTAAGGGAAAACTATATTACGCGTCCAATATACGCATGTATATCTTTACACTCGCTCTTTGTTTTATCCTCGTTCGGAGTTATCACGATTTAGCTAATTCGGGAGTAGACAAGGGATTAAAAATAACATCCATAATAAAACATATTTTCCATCTGGCTTCTCACAAATTACATCAAATTTCTTGTTTAAGCAAATAATACCTTCAAATCTAAGTGCATATAAAAAACATGTACACTCACAATTACACATTAGTCCAAAAAAATGTACCTGAATGGGAATGTTTTTATGTATAAATTTTAACTATGTTGAAATCTCAAAATAATTGCACAATAATGTCAATGGGGTCTAAGATCAAAATTTTTCATTGGAAGACTGACGTCATTGGGGGCACCGTAGGTGAGTTTGAGCGTAAAAATTACATCACCGTAGGTGAGTTTCTGAGTGAAAACGTCATCAATTTCCATCCGTTTCCACTAATCCTACTATGCATTTCTGCGACAAATCTACAACCAGAGTTGCACTTTTCAGAAGTTTCCTATCTCATTATCTCTGACAATCACAGAATGGTATAAATTTAGCTGGAATTAGGTACTTATTTGTTATGCCGCACTCACACAGGGGACATTTGTCTCGGGACACGTCAAATTTGTTGTTGCTTCACCAGCAAAACGCAGAAATGAACTGTGGACTATGAATGAATGAATTTGCCCCTTGTGCGACACTTGTGTCCCTTGATATTTACTGGGGATACCAAACAACGGGTTGTCGTATCGATAAAACAGGATATTATGACTGTAATCAGGCATGCTTTGTATTGTATTTACAAAAGAGCATTATGAATTTGCGGATGGTTTGTTCGATCGAGGTTTTTGCTAGGACTACAAAACTTAAATTATATTATTTTTGTTGGAGTTTTTTGACAAAATCTTATTTTATATATTACAACCATGCATTCACCTATATTGTTTCACAAATGTCTATGCCTTGTGCATTAGAATACTATGTTTACAAATATTTGCACTTTAAGTGCACATTTTTAAGAAATGAATCAAACAGTCCATCAAATTCTAATATTAAACAATAAACAATATTTATTATATAACCCTAACATTCAACAATATAAAACTAAAAATTAAAAAATAGCTAACTAAAAATAGCTAAAAAACTAATAACTTAAAATAATAACAAAAATTTAAAAACAACTATGAATGTTGTCGATTACTTGGTTTGGTATTCCAAGTTTTAGTAGGATTCTCCGTTAACCAAATATCGCAAAGTTATGGCTAACTGATCATCCGATGCACAGCTTTTCGTATATGCATTTCAGCCTTCTGCAAATCGGTTTGGATAAAATTTAGTAATCTTCTCTGACATTCGCAAATAATTCCGGTGTGAATATTTATTGCACACTTGGACGCTATTTGTCAGAACTTCGAATGCTCCATTTGAGTTTTTTCTTTTCGCCAGTTTCTGATCCATCAGCTTCTCCGACGAGCTCTACTAACCCCCTCCAATTGTTCCACACTATTTAAAATTGATTTTATTATTTTTGCATCTTCATCTCGAATGATGTATAATGCATCCACAATATCTATCGCCATAAAAATTACCGCAACTTTAATTTGTTCAATATTTTCCATAGTCAACTTAGCGCGCACCACAAAATGAAATGAAATCAAACAATGTACGAAAGTAGTCAAAACGCTACCATTTAGCAAAAAAAGTATTGAAATGTAGTAATAAGTCTTATTAAAAAATCATGCATGGGGATACAACCTACATTCCAATTTGTCCCCTGTGTGAGTGGTATCGGGGCCAAATAAATGAATAGTTCCATGTCTCGCGACAAATGTCCCCTGTGTGAGTGCGGCTTTAGGAAACGTGTACCCGCGTCACCAACAATCAAAGCCATGGGCTTTGGGTAGGTGTTTATATTTTAGGCGCCAAAGGTTCGGTGAATATGGTTGAGCTTTCTACGGATTTTGTTTAATTTTCTCATAAAAATTAACTTTCTGATTGTTAAAAAATAGTTCAACGATGAACTGGGAGATATTTATGCAGAAATTGAACATTTTTTGGTTTCTCAAGCTTTTAAAATACATTCTTTGGTACTGAGTTGGGGGACGTACTGCTCTATGGGACCCGGTTACAATCGTTAAAGAAATTACAACACTTTTGTTTATGCGCGGTGAAACATGTTGTTGCTTTTTTCTAGAAACTAGATGAAAGCAAACAATAACAACGATATAGCTCAAGTTTACGATAGTATACATGATGTCAAGAATGCATAAGAAATAGACGTCAAATCATTTTTTCGTGTGGTTAATTGGGAGTGTCCTATCTCTTTATCTCTGCTAGTCACTATGAAAAAAGTTAACACAGTAAATTGTTTATATACTTTCATGAAATGTCATACGTGACATTACTATGGCTAACTGGGCAAACGTGTAGAAAACGCCTGTACGTGAGTTGTCTCTGTTGGAAATGGTTTGTGCCCAAAAACACCAATCGAGTATCGAACAGCTCTTAATAGTGGCAAAAACGGGGACCGGGATAATTGTGCATTCTATATCGTTTTTTCACCAAAATTGGTTGATGTTAACATTCCGAACGTCACTTATTCATGGAATACAATCACTAATATCAAGTATTGCTAAAATACACAAAAGTTCTAATTAAAATCGTGATGGTTCTGAAAAAATCAAATGGAGTTTCGTCAGAGAACAGAACATACACACGCATAGATGGATGGTTGTCAGTGTGTAACCGAAAGAAAGATACGCTTGATTTTAATTGTCCCGTCATATCGTTCGTTCAATATTCGCGATTGCGACGGTGTTAAGAATCGATGAGAACTTTCGTTTGCATTGATTTTCGTATGAAAAGCGGCGATGAACTCACGTAACTTCAATTTGAACTTTGCAGTCGATTTTAGTGACTTGAAATTCGGTAATTTCATCAATGCGATTTTTTCAGTGAATAAAATATGGAAAGTGGGAATCAAACTGTTAAAAAATACTCTAATATGAATAATGCAAAACAAGAGACAATATCTAAAAGAATCATATGTTGAAGAAGTGAGGGGTAATAGAAAATCAAGAGAAAATTAAAAAAAAATATTGTGAGTATTGTGTGTGACGGGGTTGCATTTCGGTATAGAAAAGATAGAATGCACGATATAGTCATTTAAATATATTTGCTTGCTTACACTTATTAATTGAAACCATAGGTTCAAGTCGTCAAAGTGTTAATTCGCCGCAAACGAAACTAACCAACTCGTCAACCATCCATTTATTTATCCAGCCATTCATCCAGTTTGTTCGTTCGTTATTTAATAATCGGGGAATATTAATCTTATTTCTGAGCGGTGCAATCATCTGACTATCTACGGTTTCACTGTTTCGTTGATAAACGGTAAACCTTAAACACCACAGACGGTAGTCATCAGACGAAGATGAAACGCGAGTCAACTATTCAAGGTGAAAAAATGGTTTCTTTTTATAGCAAAATGTTTTCCATCGGATATTCAATTATATGCATTAAATATAAAAAGTTATAAACAAAAATGATTTGAAACACGCGTTATTAAAATACTCGGTGCGGAAAAAGGGGATGGAAAGAAGAAAATATTCAGCATAACCAGCCACTCAGTAAATTAGTTGTTCACATTGTAAAATTGGCAAAAATTTTAGAATCGAATAATACAAGAAAAAAAGTGAGGAGGAAGCAGACACGACTGCCGTCAACATCGTGAACAAAATAGGATGTGTGAGTGCGTTTCCGTATATTCATTTCTTCGTCAAATATGTATGAACGAAATGGAAGATGGGAATGAAAAGAGAAAACATTTTGAAAGAGAAGATATCGTAAATTCAAATCACTATTAAATTTTGGTTTTTTATAATTTTTATAATTCATTGCTGCTTTCCAATCTTTGTTCTGTGTTCGCCGACCTGGTGTTGGGTTCAAATATTCTTGTTTCTTTCGCTTTTTCTTGATTCCCCTATTTTTTAACAGTTTCTCTAGCTATTTTTGCCACTGCCTATTCCTGATTTCTTTCAATCCAAAACAAGGTGAAGTTAGAATTTCTAAAAACTATAAAAGAGTTTATATTGAGAAATAAATTTTTCCGTCACCGATGTTCGTAAAACTGATTTAGAGCCTCAGTACTGAAACTGATACGAAAACGATACTTTGTTGCCGTCTTCCGTTATTCGTAATTGTCATCTGCATTGAGAGTTTCTATATAAGCAACAGATAAAAAATCGTTTGTAACAGAATAAACAGATGATGAGTGCTTATCAGTGCATTCCGGCCGAAAATAAAACAATTGAAAAAACGAAATCAAGAGAACTTTCGCTCAGGGAACTTTATCTATAATGTTGCATATCCCACGTCGCAGTATTTTCGACCGTTTCATTTTCCGTACTAAAACCGAGGAAACGAAAGCGTTTCTTCGTTTCTCTTTTGTGTTTTCCATAATTTTTCTCTGCTGTGGATAAGCAGCAGATAAAAATTCGGCTGACACGAATAAACAAAAGTTAGTGATTATCTGTGCATTCCAAGCTAAAACTGGATGCCGAAGCCGAATATTGTCGAGTGCCGGTACCGAAGCAACTAGTGAATAAAACGCGATCAAGAAACCTTTTGCTTGGGGAGTAAAGCGACATCTTAGAAATTTATGGCCTTTAAATGTAGAATGAGGACGAAACGAATCGTTGACGTCTACGCGTCAGAAAGACGCATGACGTGCCGGACATCCTTCGTCGGAGTTCTACGATTGCAGTTCCATTTTCCATTGGCTTGTTGCTAGTGATGGGAACTATCGAACGAATGCTATCTAATTAATCGGTAGTTGTGAACTAATAATTTATTAGATAGCTTTTTCCGCTCGTTTTTAATCATTCAGGAATCACTAAACGAGTAAATATGCCTCTCAGAATTAGTAATTACCAGAAATTATCGTGTAATTCAACCATTCGATTTATTCGATATCTTTAGTAAACCTTGAGTAAAACACAATACCCAATTAATCAAACAAGAGCAACGATAATATTGTGTGCACATAGTCGAATTTTTGCGACGTTCAAATGTCTGACGAATATGCTGTTATCTCTGTGTTAAAAACGAAAATAAAAGGGCCAGTGAACGAAAGAGTGAGAGAAGTGAATGAGTGAAAGAACTTGGGCTGTAGAACGCAATGAAAACTGCTTAAAAATTTGGCCGAAGTAACCCTTTTGTTTTCGTCAGATTTCGTCAAAGATTTCGCCTGCCACTTTACCGATTGCTTTCGTTATCGCCTGGAATGCATTGAAAGGCACTAACAAAAATTGTTTAATTCGCCGAAGACGCCAGCGGACATATTTTTATCTGCTGCTTATCTAGAGGCTGGCAAATTGAGTTGAAACTGAGGACAGCACAAAAGAGAGGCGGAAGAAGTATTTCGTTTTCGTCTTACATTTTAAGGCCATTAAAAATTTGACCGACGATTTCTTTTTGGTGTCATCAGATTTCGTCAAAAATTTCACCTGACATGACACAAAAATGACACCTGAAACAGGACAGCACAAAAGATAGGCGGAAGAAGTATTTCGTTTTAGTCTTACATTTTAAATCCATTATTCAGTAACATTGAAGACGTCGTTTAGCGAGGAGGGTGTTTTTGATGCTTGCAAAAAATGGATGCCTAGTGGAAGACAGACTTTAAGGAAGCTGACGAAAATTTTGCATATTAAAAATATTTCGAGCGTCGTATCAAGGCCAGCATCACAGTCTTTCCATTCAAATCGTTTTGTGTAATATAGACCTTGGTTTACTCGTTGGTTTTTTTGCGACCAATAAATTTGTTTTTGGTGAAATAATTTTCATTCGATTTGAATTGGTGAAATAAATTTGGTGAAATAAATGTGTCCAACATTTTCTTTTATTATTTGGAAGCACTTCACATTTAACAATTAATTCATTTTTTCATTAAACTGTTCTTAGTGCGACTTCCACAGAGAAAGTTAATTGCAGTGCTCTTATTCTAATTAGAAAATCTTCCTCCACTCCATCTTTCTAACATGTCATCAGTCGCATTATATAAGGATAATGAGTAAAGCAAATTTAGAATACAAAAAGTTTGCTTTTTTAAGTAATACCTCCAGTAAAAATGAACGCATGATTATCTACACTTATTATCTTTTTTCTATATTTATGAAAACATAAATTTATTAAATCTATCAATATCTATTAAATCAGTAACTGCTTTTTTTACTGACACCATTGTTCGAATCTCTTTTACATTACAGAGTTTCCATTGATTTTTGTAGTATTGCCATAAATTACATCGATTTTTTTAAAAGTAAGATGTCGTTTATTCTAGAAATGATTTGATGAACTTTTGACGTTTTACTTAGTTGTCGTCTGAAGACTTTACCTCTCTCCTTAAATAATTTTTTAAGGATATCTTCCGGAGAGGACATTTGTAAAATTTCATGATTATCCATTTTTAACCCCCCGTCAAACACATATTTTGAAACCTCCGAACGAACACATATGCCTGGCCAGACCACTATGCGTTTTATGCATTTGTATGGCAAATATGTAAAAAAAATATTTTTATTTTGTATTATTATTTTTTATTCGTTTTCTTGAATACATGAAAAACAAGTATAATAAATTTTGGAATGTTGTTGACACACAGGATTGGTGCATTTGGTGCAGTAAAATCGTGTCTTCCTACGCAGCTTTTCCTCTTGCGTGGCACAAATTCTGCAATCCTTTCTGGAACTCAGTGTGCTGGGGCCGCTTTGTTGGTTGAGCAGTATATTGCTGCGAATATTTAACGGCCCTCCAAAAAAAGATTCGAAGGCCAAACGGGTTGAATGTTGTCCCCAAATATGGTTATTATTCATGCGATTTTCGGTATTAGCGAGCACCAATTGTTTGCTGAGCGTGTTAAGAAACAATCGTCGTTTCTCTTTTCTGCCTCCCTCTATATTTTCATTGCATATGATGTATGCTGCTAAGCCCATGACGTCTATCATGTTGCAAAAAAATGCTAATGGCCAACGTCTGGTTGGTCGTTTTGTGGAGTAATGCGTTACCATTTGGTCCATTGCATCAACGCCGGCCTTTGTTGAGTTATAAAATAATATAGCTTCCGGTTTTTTTGCTACACCTTCAACTTTCTTGGTGTAGTGTACAGTGGATAGCAGATTTACTGATTTGTTCTTCTTTGGAACGTAGCTGCAGAGTGATATTAGGTTATCGTAGAAAGCAAACACAGTTGAAAGCACTGGTCGTTTGCTATCTTTTTTACTTCTTTTGGAAGACACTTCTTGTTGGATCTAATGGTGCCAACGTATGCTAATCCAATCGACGAAAGACGTTTGGCTGCGACTAATGTTGTAAAGAAATTATCACCAATAACAGTTCTACCGCTGTTGGTGTACCGATTAGCTAAACTCATGAGCACATTTTCGCCTTGGTTTGTCTCTCGTTGTTCTCCCTCCTTACCAGTGTACAGTTTTCCTTGCAACGGATATTTGGTTTTCGCATCGCATGCCCACCATACTTTTATGCCATACTTTGCAGGCTTCGATGGGATGTATTGCGTGAACTTTGTACGCCCACGGTATGGAAATAGCTGTTCATCGATGGTTACACATTCGTATGGTTCGAAATTACTGGCAAGATTGATGTTCAAGAAGTTCCATATATCGCGAATGGGAGCAGCTTTATCGGTTTGTTGACGAAAGGCGCGCGTACGACTGTCGTCAAATCGAATACAGAGCATCAAAGTAAGAAATCGTCTATATGACATGGCTGCACGGAATATTGGAAGTGCATCAGTTTGCCACATCAATCTTGAGGCCTGCATTGTAGTATGACTGACACCAAAAGCTAATAATATCCCAATAAAAGCGTCAAGCTCAACACTTGTCAAATCATTCCATACTCTTGGTGTGCAGTTTGCATGTTCTGCGTTCCATTTGCGTGTAACTCTTTCTCCATATCGATTTGTTTCTGTTACGATGATGAACGCAATATTCGTGGAAAAGAAAAGCTTGAACACCTCAAGCGGAGTGGTTAGGTTTGTTTTCGGTCCACCTCTGAAACGCATGATGTTGTGCTGTCGGAATCTCACTGTTGTGGGTTCAGCTGTACTCCACTTGGTACCATCTCTTCCAAGCAAAAAACCTTCTGCAGCTTGTGTTGGTGCATTCTCACTATCTTCTTCGGATTCTTCATCGCTGTCGCATAGTTCATCTGCTTCAATTTCCAATTCATTCTCAATGTCGGAGGCGTCATCTTCAGGCACAAAATCTGTATTTTCACCGCTTTGGTCTTCAAATAGATCTAGTTCTTCGTCTGCTTCTGTGTGAAGTGCGAAATCGCTCTGTAAAGCTGATGATAATTGTTGTTGAAAATTATCAGGGAGGCTGCCTGTACGCAAACGCGTATTGTACACGAATTCTAAATCCTCTGCCATAATAATGTTTCTCTAATTTCGTTTTAGTTTCCGCAAACAAAATTTATATTTCAGACTGTCGATGTTGTATGTTCAGTATTCAATAACCAACTAACTGAGCTCAAACCCACAATCACAAACGAAAGAAAGAAATAACAGAAAAATAAACGCAGACTCTACCTGGGTTTTACAGAAAAACAACCCAAATTAAGGATAATTATAATTAATTTCATGGAAATTGTATAGGAAATATTTGTTGGTCTGGCCAGGCATATGTGTTTGTTCGAAGGGAAACTTTTTTCTGTTGAAGTTGTCGTCGTGTTGGAACGGTATTTTTTATTTACTTTTTACAGGTAGGAAGCCAACAATATTTTAGGCGGCTACCGGGAAATACTGGTATCTACCTAAACTATAAGTATCCTTAATTAACGCTCAAAAATGAAATATGCCTGGCCAGAACCATGTGTTTGTCCAAGGGTTAAAATGTTGTTTGTTCCTAAAATTCAACAATTTCGGTCCGGTATCGTTTTGAATAAAAAATTTGTGAAACAGCAACAACATAATATCTTTTATATTGGTATTCGAATGAAAAGAACTAGAGTTAAAGAAATAGGACGCTCTTAATTTCGGAGACCCGCGCCAAAGAAATTTCAGCCGATTCTGGGCCGCGCCGAAATTTGTCGAAAGCCGCTACCGCAAAAGGTTTAAAATTAGCCGTTGAACACATATTCTAGATTCTAAACCGAATTTTTTCCCCATAGAACTTTTTGTTTCAGACGCAAACGGCACCAAATTTTACAAACGGTACCAAACACAAACGGACAAATTCAAATTCAGAAAATTTTCTTTTAAACAGCAGCCGATTTTAAATTGGTACTTAAATTACGTTGGGTGTTTTAAAAAAAGCTTAGTAAATTCTATATTATCTATATAAATGAAATGTAGTCAATTAAATAAAAAATGGACAAATTGTGTACAATATTTGCCATATCCAAAATGTCTTGTTTATAAATCATACTGATTAATTTAAAATCATAATGGTCAGCGTCTAAATCGGAAGAAAATATTCGTTTTTAATGATATTCTTCAGATGTAGTAATAGTTAGATCTATTTTTCAATTGTGACAAATATTGTATCACATTATTTATTGTTTTATACTGAGTTCGATATCATATGGTATCATGTGCAGAATTTAATCTGCCTTGTAAAATGGTTTGCAAATAATATATACACATACGAGACCACTCACTTCATTAGCACAGACAACTTTAGTTGCTGTTAACTCCTGGAATTTATATAAATAAAAGAAGTCTTCACATGTAAAACAAAAATAAATTTTTATACGACCTGTATTATAAAACGGTAGAAAACTCAAATTTGGTATCACTAATAAAATTTAAAACACCAGCCAAAAATTTCGTTTCATTTTCAAATGAGATAAAAGATTGAATATTTCAATTAAATTTTTTAATATGATTGAAAATATTAAAACACTTTTTCGACAGTTTGTCGCTTCAAAAAACGGTTTGACACGTTTTTTATGATCTTTCGGCTCAAGAATACCATACATGAGATTTATACCGTTGTTGTTCTTGTCTTCCTTTATTTACTGTATTGTTCTACAATGTTTTTGTTTTTGTTTTCTTATAATTAAAAGCAGTATTTAGAGAATAGGAGTCATGGGGAAATTTGAGCCTTCTTCAATTTGTAAATATGTATACAATACACTGAATAACAATACAGTGAATGAACAATACAGTGAAAAAACAATACAGTGAATACACTTCACTCATCCATTCATTCACTCACCATTTTATTTTGCTGTAAGCACAGAAATAATAGCATATTCGTTAGGCATTTGAACGTCGCAGAAATTCAACTTTTATGTATACAACATGACCACAAACCCGTTGCTCTTGGTTGATTAATTGGGTATCGAGCTTTGCTCCGGTTTTACTAAAGCTGTCGAATAAATATAATGGTTGAATTATTCGATAATTTCTGATAATTACTAATTCTTAGAGGCAGATTTATTCGTTTAATGATTTCTGACTGACTAAAAATTATCGAGTAATATATATATATATATATATATATATATATATATATATATATATATATATATATATATATATATATATATATATATATATATATATATATATATATATATATATATATATATATATATATATATATATATATATATATATATATATATATATATATATATATATATATATATATATATATATATATATATATATATATATATATATATATATATATATATATATATATATATATATATATATATATATATATATATATATATATATATATATATATATATATATATATATATATATATATATATATATATATATATATATATATATATATATAT
>OZ016502.1:14930508-14959043 GCA_963966595.1 Physocephala rufipes | reverse complement strand
ATATATATATATATATATATATATATATATATATATATATATATATATATATATATATATATATATAGTTACATTACATATGCATGCTATCGTGAATATGTCAAAATATTTATTATTGGGGTTACCTTGGTGGTGAGACAATTTTATCGACTGAAGTACCGAAGATACTGTTGGAGGATATTGTTCTACCTATCCTGTTTAGGATATCTAAACCTAAATACCTGTTTAGGATATTTGTTCAAAATGCGTTCAATTACTAGATGACGAATTTTGCTTAAAGTTTTTGGCCTACAGTCGAAGATGATTAAATTAGCCCAATAACCACACATGTTCCTGGCCTCATTGAAAACCCCTCTTTTCGATTTGCACGATAATCAAATTATATGTGCGACTCTTTTGTTACTTCTTAACTCCTATGTATGCAGGAGGAAGTATGAGCAGTTTGATGGAACGGATGGACTATATACTGTTATTGCTTCTGAAGTGTTATAATAGTATTAACTGTTGTTGATTTTTTCACACACGCTGTATATTACAATTATACGAGTTGTGATTGCTAGACATGCCTGTCCAGCTGTTGTTGTAGCCGATACTGGTTTCCTGTCCTGTATGCTAATTTTTAAAATGTTATTGTTTTTCATGTACGAGAATTATGTTTACAGGGAATTGCTTCCTATACAAAATAAACGTGTTTACCCGACATAATTTCCCTAGATTTATGTTGCTTTTGCACTATATTTATTTCGGAACACGACTTCAATTTATAATACAATTTGCCTATTTTCCAATACTCATTTCTAACTTGGTTTTTATTAAAACCAAGTTAAAACCAAATATACTGTTAAAACCAAATTTACTGATTTGATTTTGTATTCTTGTTCTTAAGCGTTTATGGGTTGGCTTATGTAACTATTTTTATTGGCAGCGAGTACTAGTATACTAGTACTCGTATACTAGTAGTACTAGTATACATATACAGCGAGTTACTAGTATAAACTAGTAAGAACGCTATCTTCGGCCTGGCCGAAGCTTATATACTATTCCCGAATCTCTTGATAACAACGTTTAAATAAAATGTCGGCGGGTTATATAAATATATTATATACTTATATTTAAATTATTATATTTACATTTATAACCAACCTGTGATGAGAGAAAACATTCGTGCCAAATTTCATGGTGATAGCTTTATTTGTTTTTGGTAGTTGTAATTTTTGCCCATAGAGGGTGTGACACGGCCATTTTTGTGAAACAGTTCTAATTGAGTCGTGGGCGTGGCAGTAGTCAACACCACCCATCCTATGGTGACAGGAAATATTTGTGCCAAATTTCATGGAAATATCTCTATTTTTACGCCTATACGCCTGCACAAATTTTGTCTCTAGTCGGCGGACCACGCCTATTTTTTGATTATATTTTCAGATGAGTAGGCACGGATATATAATTTCACCTTCAAGTACTCGGAGCAGAGAAATTGACCTCTAAACACGATTTAATTCACATTAAATACCAAAAGTAGGCGTGGAAGTAGTCCGACTTCGCCCATTTTCAATACCAACCAGCCTATCTTAACCCGAAATATGCACACCAATCATGATTATAGCTGTATTCGTTCTCTTGTAATCGTGATTTCCACAAACAGACAGACATACGGACAGGGCTAAATCGACTCAGGGGATCATTCTAAGCCAGAATATATACACTTTTCTAAATCCATTGTAGCTTCTTCACTGCCTTACAAACTTAGTATCAACGTTAATACATCCTTTTTCCCTTTTTTAAGGGTGATAGGGTATAAAAATATATACTGATACCATTTAAAATTAAAAATATAATGAAATTATTATTATAAGAAAATTAATATTATGTTAAACAAATTTCTATAATTTTAATTAAATATTTATTTATTTATCGTTAATAATAGTTTAACTGTCATTTATATACTGTTGATTTTATCATTTCATTATTTATTTCTTATTAATTAGTTTTTATTATTTACTATTTATTTCAATTTTAAATAATATAAGCAAAAATAAATTAAGTTTTATATTAGTTCTTACCATACCAGCGGAAAAGGAATAATTTTTGGACGTACCTAAAAAGAAAGTAAGCGTATATTTAGCACATAAATAACAATGTATGTATAGATTGAAACTAATGATGAATATGAGTACGAGATTTAAAAACATCAAATACGTTATTTAATACATACGTAATGATACAGTAGTAATAAATACAGTAGTAAATTATACAGTAGTGATAAATACGATAAAGTATATACTTATTATCATATATAGATATAAATTAAATTTATAGACATTTTTATTTAATTATAGAAATATGTTTATCTAGAATATAAATAGGGAACTTATTGAAAAATTTAGTAAATGTTTGCCCACGAGTTACTTTGCTTAATAACATCATATAGGAAACATTTAGTGAATTAACAACACTTCATTAAAATTTAAAAAAATTGTGAGTAACAGTAAATTTACCGTGCTCATAACGAATATGTATAGCCTATGCATAAACAATTTTCAATGGAGATATATGTGGCGCAACATTGCTACGCCTTTTAAACAGTAAGCATTTAAAGTGCATCTCAATATGCATTTTTCTCAATTATGAGCCGAGTGAGAATCGTAGAAAGCGGTTTGTCAACAAACCAAATTTGACAAGAGCAGATGGAAACTCGTTCCAAAGCCTATTTCGAACAAATAAACGTTAATTATATCTAGGTAGTATACGATTATACACATAATTGAGATGTTTAAAAATATTATTTTTATTACCAATTTATGTACTTAGTACGGAAACCTAAGCCATTGGAAAGACTGCGGCCCTGGCTTCCACAAAAAGCTCCAAATGTTTGTAGTCCGCAAAACCTTCGTAAGCTTTCTTAGAGAAATTTCCCCGAGCAAGAGATCTCTCGCCTTCGTTTTCGGCTGGAATGCACTGATAAACAGTAATATCAGTATTCGTTTGTTTCGTGTCAAACGAATTTTTACGTGCTGCTTTCCTAGCTCTCAAAGCAGAAAAAAACTACAAAAAACGCAAAAGGAAAACAAAGGATCGCTTGTTTCTTCAAGATTCACATTATTTCTTCAAAATTTTGTAGTTTGTGTATCACACTAAAAATTTTAAGTTATTTTCATTTGCGAATAAATGGACTTAAATATTAATATTATAATAAAGTACGCGAATTTGGTGATTTGCTTCATTATCAGTATAATCGCTGTCCTTCATTGTGGCCGCCGCACAGTGGCAGATATTTTGAAATAGCGGTCAAAAGTCTATATCTTCTGAACGCGTTAAATTATTTAATTTATTTTTTTTTTCTTTGCTACCCTAATCTTTAGCTTTAATTTCATGCTACAACCATTAAAATTGACATGGGGGAACCAAAGATATGACAGATTTTATCAACCTACCTCGTACTTTTACTACAATCTAAATCTTTCTAAGCATATCCGTCATGAATAAAGAACACTGCAAACATACTGCGTTTTTTTATAAATGTTGTGTTTTTTGAATACTTATATTAATTATTTATTATAATAATAAAGGCAAAATACAAAGATATATAATTTAAGATTATAATTCAATAAATAAAGACAAAATATTTACATGTGTATGCAAACTAAGCAATTTTTACAAAATGTTCAGCAAAATATTTTTGTTGGTCGTCTAATAGTAAATTTTTAGCATCATTATCCAATTCAATTGATGAAGACTTCCATTTTTGACGAATATTCGAAATATATGGATCTGATGTGCAGAGCAAAACTGTAAGAAGATCCTCATTCGTACAATATCTTGACATTTTTCTTGTGTTGTGCTCACGAAAAAATCTATAATCCTTATTTCTTTTCTCTTGTGCTTCTTCGGAAAGATCACCTAGTGGAAGCAGACTATGTTCAATTACTTGTTCTCCATGATACAGAACTTTATGTATTGTTGATGGCATATTCCTCCAAGGGTATTTTTCGTTATATATCTCTGCGGTTTTCTTAGCATATATTCCGAATTTCTTCGCATCAATCATTTTGCTGCATGCTATAACTTCTATAATTACTTTAAACCGCCTTATTATTTCAATATCCACTCCTGTTATGAAAGCTGCAGTCTCAGGATCAGAGAAAAACCTTCGAGCAGTGTTTCCATCATTTGTGTTACCCTCTCCTTGTTTTGGTTGGTCAATTATCAGACCTAGTTGACGATATTGCTCCTGTATTTCTCTTTTCCTTATGTTTCTTTTTTCCAGATTCAATTCATTTCTTCTAACTGTTCCTGTAGCTCCGAATTCCAAATCATAAGCCAATTTGAGAATATGTTCCATGAAACGAATTCTAGTGTGAAGAGGGGACAATCCAAATTCGTACGCATCTTTACAGTCATTATCACTTGGTGGTACTTGGTTCAATTTACTCGAGGTTTGGTGACATATAATGCAGCTAGATGATGCCTTAGTATCCGTTAAGGCTTGTCCTACTTTTCCATCAATCATAGTGAGAAGAAGTTTGAAATCTATTTGAATACGATGTCCATAAATCTCAAAAAATACTGGCTGCAGTTCCTGAATTTGGCTTTTTATTTTATCAACTTCTTCGACTATGACATCTTTTGTCTCCTTTTTGAATGCAAATTTAATTGGTCTGCAATATTTTGTTGAAGAAGGTGTTTCATTTCTCCATATATCTTTGCTGGTTGACGGCTCAGGTTCTATTTTATTTTTCCTTAATCGCAAAGGAACAAAAGAAATCATAAACAAGTTGCCGTCATTTGAATTCTCTGCGTTAAATTGTTTATATTGCTTCTGACCAGATGATCCGTCACATCCCCACTTAGAAACAAGAGTAAGATTGCAATCGCCAAGACTTTTTAGACAATTTTCATCTAATGAAAGCAATAATCTCTCGGCAGTGTGCTCTAGAAGATCTTGTAATTTAACCTCTGCTGAGCTTGGAGTAATTTCGATCGCACTTTTCGAAGGTAGGCAGTCTTTTTTTATAGCAATTATTTCGTCGTATGATGGAAAGATGTTGCATTTTTTTCCATTGGCTCGCTTGCGTAATTCTATATACTGATTTTTAGTCAATTTTAAATCTAGGAATAATGCAAATGCTTCATCTGGGGTAAACTTTTTTTCTTCAGTTGGAGTTTTAACGTTGGTCAGTAATCTTTTTATGCGTTTAGGGGTAGCTTCCATTACTTTCTCAATTAGTTCTACCTTGTCCTTTTTATTTTTTGATGGACCTAGTTGATGAAGAAATGATTCCTTTATTATTTCGGTGGATATTTCTTCATTGATGTTGCCAAGTTTGCGCCTTCGAGATCGTTCACTGCACTCATCAATCGATTTCCTTGGTCGACCAGTCTTCTCGCTGCCTTTATCAGTAGTTTCATTTTCAAAGACGAGTTCAGTTTCCATCCAATTTTTATAGCGTTGGTACATCACCTCTTTTTTTCGATGCACATCCTTATATCGCGTTTTCAAATGCGACAAAAAAGTTTTTATTTTATTTGTATATGTTTCAATACGTTCTTCATTACAAGAATCGCAAAAAGTTTTACTGAGAATATACGAAATAACATCTTGGTCCTCTTTTCGTACAAAGTAAATATCGGCCAAAGTCTTATATGTGAACTTCACCATGTTTTTATCAACACTACAGAAATTATATTTTGGCAGCGCTTTAAATACTCTAATCTTCACACATCCTTAACAATATTTGTAGGTAATTATTTGGTCATAAAATTGGTTTTTTTCTTCATAAACACTGCTACCTGATTCATCAAAACGTTTAAACTTTACTTATACCCATACCCTACCATTACCTAATGTTTTAGGTACCTGATAATTAAGTATAGGTACCTAATAACTAAAAATACAACACTTATTTTTCCAACGAAACAATCATTTAAAGAAACAAAATACTCATAATCATTTAACAGCCAAAAAAAAAAACATGAAATAAGAATCCTTTAATTTTGCATTAGATGACTTTGTGTCATAAAAAATACTCCAGGTACCACATCCGCAAGCTTCCGCAAATAAAACTATATACAGAATCTAGAGAAAAGACTCAGCTATGCGATCGTGTAAAATTTGTTCTGGACGACGCTGGCCCTTTTGATTCCCGATCCAATTTACATGAAAATTTATTGAAATTTGGTACATTTTTTAAATACCTGTTACATATTATTAGTAACGCTTATTTAACTTAGTTTAATATTATTTAAATATAAAATAGATTAGAAAAATAAATAAAAAAGACCGGAACTTAATATCAGCAAAACTCGCCGAGTTATAATTATTTAAACTATAAAAAAATTACAGAAAATCAAAAATTTTAGGCCAAAACAGAAAAGGACTAGCTTTGATTGTCCTGTTTTTAGTGAAAGGATCAAATTAGAGCTGTTATTTTTTGGCACCCTAGGTTCTGATGTATTATCTTTCATATAAGCATACTAATTGTAAAATTGGCGACTGTGAAAAAAAAAACTTTTGGCCGCTATTTCAAAATATCTGCCACTGTGCGCCGTTGCTTTTACGTTATAAGCAGTCACTTGAGCTAAGAGTCACCAAAAGATTTATAATAAATCAATGTATACAAATAAGCAGCCACCCAATTCGAAAGTTATTCGAAAAATGTTAATCATATTCATTCAGTTTGGCAAAGGGTTTTATAATTCCAGAAAGCGCCTCACATCATCGACGCATTCTGTATAAAAGTTAGATGAGGAACTAAATTTATTATTTATTAGTGAGCGGCGACAGCTGCGCCAGTACCATTCCGATAGAAAATCTCCAGCGGGTTTCGTCTCAGCGTTATGTCAAAACAACATACTTATAACAAAAAAATAAAATACCCCCTTCTATCTTTGTCGGCGTATTTTAAAAAATTGCGAAATTTTCTGTTTTAATGGTCGTTGATTATGTTTTTCTTTTTTGTTACAATTGAAATCAGGCTTGCCATTGCACAAACGAATTTATTATCTCTCTCCCTCCTCCCGCATGGTCTTTATCGACTGCATATTTTTGAGATATCCAGCCTTATAATGTATCACGATACGAAAACGTTGACCAATATGAAACAAAAACGAAACCAATTCCTGGCTCAGATAATGAAACTTCGTCGTTCACTTCGTTTCATTTTCCAATTTATTGTTGTTGGGATCTACAGGAAATATGCGCTTGTATACTTCCTCTCACTCCTCTCATCAGGCTAATATGCAGCAATGCTTTTTTGCTGTAACGAACGCTTTTATCGTCAAATTTTGACAACCCTTTCTTGAAGTATTCATGTTACATTATCAAGTGTGTTCCAATCGAACACGGGAAAGCAAATAAAAAAACCAACAAAAACCGTAGTTTCCGATTCGTGTTCGTTACGTTTTCGTTATCGTTATTTTGGCGTTCTTCTTCATCTTTTTTCGCTAAATCGAAGAAAATAGGGGAAATAGCAAAAGAGAATCGAAAATTGAGTTTTGTTATCGTGATACATTGTCTGATTATGCTGCCTTAATGGGTACTTTACAATTGTCAAATCATTATATGGCGTATATATATATCATTATAATTGCTAAAAAACACGAAACTTGACCCGCACTTTAGCCAAATATCAAACCGATTTTGATATTCTCTCAAGTAGCGTCAATTGACAGTTCAATCATGCAGCCACATCGCACCTCTTCAAAGTCGGATGGTGCAATGTAGCCATATCTTTAAAAAATTGTTCTTTGAATTAATAAACATTCAAGGGATTGAGACTTTTAACATGAAACTCAATTTGGCACCAATTTAAAAATTTTTGAAAGCATTTTGCACAAAATTTATAGTAAACAATAGAAACATTAGTTATTTGCTAATATGAATGAGGAGAAACTCATAAATCTAGCCCAGGTGAATCCGGTTCTATGCAAAAAAACACACCACCGTCTGTTTCTCCTCGTTCGCAACCATTCTGCGCACAGTTCTATAAATTTCATCACTGTATCACTCTCTTGTTCCATACTTGGACAATATTGTTTAGTCAAGAATTTTTTATTATACTATTTAATATTTTAATTAGTGTTAGGAACTATCGAATAAAATCTATCGAGTTATTCGATAGTTGTAAATTATTCAATCATTCGATAGTTTTTAGTAATCCAAAAATCATTCAACGAGTGAATCCGTCTCCCAGAATTCGTAATTATTAGAAACTATCGAATAATTCATTCGGTAAACAATCAATCGGTAGTTCTTAGCAAATCAAAAATCTTTCAGAGAGTAAAAGCCGATACCCAATTAATTAAAGAGAAACGAGACAGTTTATTATGATTTCAACACATGATTTGAACACGAATAGGTCGAGTAAATGAATGAATGAAAGAAATAATTCGATAGTTAAAATCATTCAGTTACTAACTATCGACAGTTGAAATCAGTCGAGTTGCCAACACTAATTTTAAAATTAATATATTACTTTCGTAACCACAAATTAGCACACAAGGTAAAATAAAGTAAAAGAAGGATGTCGAATCAATAATCAACATAAATTGTCCTATACTTGACAACATGTGACCTGTTAGAAAATGTCCAAATTAGTTTAATTTATGAAACGGGATTAAATTATTAGGCCTATTAACAAAGTATGTTCAATTTATGGATGGAAGAAACAAAGTCTACTTATTATATGAAACCAGTATCAATTTAAGACCTTAATACGAAATACAAAGCAAAAGAGATCTTTCGTAATAAGGCCCTTAATGTTTAATGTTTTTAAGGTAACGAGTTGACCATTAAATACCTGGAAAACATAATATAATACTTTTGTTAGTTTTATATTTTATTGGAAAATATAATACAATACATCTGTTGGTTATAAAAACAATTAATATTACCGCAAAATAAAATGCGCAATAAGAAAATATGTAAAAATATTGCACCAATATACCCAAAATAATTTGATTATATCCAAACGCAAATGTTTGTTTCATGCTAGTGGCAACATTCGCAAAATTGATAAACAAACACGAAACAGTGTTCGGATATCTCATTTCCCCTTTTTTACAAATTTCTCCTGCTCAACCAAGTTCGTGCAAAGGCAGCATAATCAGACCATAAGGCTGATCGGCGATACCAAAGTCGACTGAGAGATTTTCTAACTGTTCTTTACAACTATATTGAAAAAACATGCTCAGAGCAGCAACTCGCAAATCGCTTCTCAAACACATACATTCGTTATAAGCAAACAAGTTCGTTATTTTTATTTATAACTGCAAAAGTCCCACTCTGGCCCTTATAATCATGGAGTAATTGGTCATGGAGTAGTGCGATCTGATATTTTCCATAATATGTGGCAACATTTCGCGAAAAAAATAGCGCAAGAGTGACTGCCAAATAAGATTCTATTTTTATTGACAATGCAGACAGCAAGCTCTCTCCGCATGTTTTTCATTGAATTTCTCATTCCCGCTTTAGATTTTCTGGCTGTTTGATTTTGTATAGGGCGTTAACCGTGGTAGCAGTGAAAGCTAATATATAAGATATCGAATGAGTGAATGAATAGCATATTAGTAACTAGAGCTTCATTGCATATTAGAGCGATCGACACATAATGATATAAAAATTTGAAGCGTATTAAAGAAGATTTTTTAAGCAAGAACGAAGAGAAACGTTATTTGAGAATCAATGATTAGGCATTTGATAGCCGTCTTTAGCCTGAGCTATTTTATTATTGGTTTTACTGTTTATTATTTCAATTATTATTGATTTTACTGTTATTGAGATAAAAAATGCAAATATTTATAAAAATTTAAAAGAAATACGATTTTGAAATAACATGTATAGCCAAAGTGAAATTAGTTAGAAAGCTAACTAACAGCAAGATAATGTAAATTCACTGGACGACGAAGACTAAGGCGAAGACGAACACGAACGAAACCAAACGCATATGATGTAACATTTTCGTGCCATTTTGTCTTCTTTTCGTGTAGTCTTTATGTTTCTGGCTGAATTTTGATGGAAATTCTAGGTCAATTCTAGCTGTTTTATTTATTTATTTATATTAAATTCTAGTTTTTAAAATCAAAAAATTGAGTGCCCGTATACGCCCGTATATTGATAACATCCTCGGTTTGTGTCCACTGAATTAGCCCATCAGATACTACATATATGATAATATATTATATTGTAGGCAGTATTTCTATGACGATCGTATGATTCTCCCGTTGACTAATACTTATATTAAGATCGTATGACTACGCCGTTATACTTTCCTCAGTTTGTAAAGAAGGTAAAGCTTATATTAAAATCGTATGACTATGCCGTTAGCCTTTTCTCAATTTGTAAAACTGTTCGCAGTTGATAGTCAGTTGCTTAAATCGACTCATGTAAATCGGTCGCGTAGACCATAAGAAAATAAAAATTTACGCTACAATTTCAGAAGTGGGATCTGAATTCCAAAATAAAGAAAAGTGTTTGTTGAAAGTAACTTTAACTTCCCTATAGATCGTTGGGTAGAGCAGTTTGAGGAATATTCTGAAACTCTTCATTTGGATGCTCGAACCAAGTTCATTTATGGAAAGAGGCTCCTTGGTGGCACTGCAAAGCTGTTCGTGAAAACTTTGAAAATGCGAAACTGGACTGAGCTAAAAAATGCGCTTGTGGGTGAGTTTAAGCGTGTTGTTACTAAAGCAGATATTTTCAGTGAACTTAATGCAAGAAAGAAACGGCGCGATGAAACTCTGCAACAATACGTGCTGTCCATGCAAAAAATAGCGTCACATAATCCCATCGAGGAAGAAGATTTGATTCAGTTCATTATTAAGGGTATAATGGATACCGAAATCAACAAGAGTATGTTGTACAATGCTAACAATATGGTACAGCTAGAAGATGCTCTTCGGAAGTATGAGAAATTCAAGAATAACAGCCGTGGCGATGTATCACCTAAACCTAGCACATCACAGTTACACAGTAGTCAAAATAGGCGTAACAATAATCAATTTAAGAAAAAAGAATACCTTAGCAGTGCATCTGTTAATAATTCGGCTGCAAAGGGGAAAATCACCTGTTACAAATGTGGTATGCTTGGTCACATTGCATCAAATTGCTCAAAAAACAAACCAGTTTTGATTCTTAAAACCAACAATATTGACAACTGCAATAATGGAAATATAAGCAATGTCTGTCCAGAAGTTTCTCCTAATTTAAAAAATAGTCACACCCAGTCGCAGTATGGTAAGGTCTCCAATGAATTCGAGAAAGAGATTCGTTACAGATTTTCCGATGGTTGCTTTGATTATTCTTGTGTTCTATCATCACTCTTCGATTCTGGGAGTCCAATAACCTTTATACAAGAGAAATATTTGCCACAGATGATGATTTCGCCAATGGGGAAAAATAGTAACTTGTATTGCGGAGTAAACAACAGCCCGCTTCATGTATTGGGAAGCGTTAATGGTTATGTATTATTTGAAAATTTAGAGACTAATTTGCGTTTTCCTGTAGTTAAAAACCATACAATGAGCTATCCAGTTGTTCTAGGATTTTATCGACAAAATTGGCTTCGTATTACGAAGAGACGATAAAAAAGATAAATATCTTCAAAATGCAATTTGGCGAGAGACATCAAACAGCTTCGAAAATAATCGTTCTTCAGACGTAAGATTAACATCAACAAATAATTGTCCAGACAAACATACTAATACGAAACAGGTTTTATCGTCTTCGGATCAGTGTCGACGTCCGTGTTCCAATACCTTCGACGAAGAAGTAGGTCGAATTTACAATATCGACGTGAGTGATATTATTTCAGAATTAGATATAAAAATTAATCCAGATATACCATTTGAAACTAAAAAATGTGTAACGGAAATAGTTAGGTTATGTTTTAGTGCAGATTTACAAAAATATTTACCCGAGGAAAAGCAATTTAAAATGAAAATAGTTTTATCCAAGGATTTTCCTTTCCATTGCCCACCACGAAGGTTACCCTATTCACATAAAACTAAGTTAGAGAAGATTATTGATGATTTGCTTAGTAAGGGCATAATAAGAGAATCTAGCTCACAATATGCATCGCCAATAGTTCTTGTTGAAAAGAAGAATAAGGAAATGAGGTTGTGTGTAGATTTTAGGGAACTTAATAAGATTACGCTTCGGGACAACTATCCATTACCTTTGATTGAGGATAACATAGACCGGCTCAAAAACAAAAAGTACTACACAACACTAGACTTAATGAATGGCTTCTATCACGTTCCGCTTGAAGAGGATTCAATGAAGTATACTTCGTTTATCACTCCGATCGGTCAATATGAATTTACTAAGATGCCATTTGGGCTTAAAAATGCCCCCTCTGTTTTTGAGCGATATATGAAATACTTGTTTGGAAAATTGATATCACAATCAAAGATTTTAACCTATTTTGATGATATTCTAATCGCGACAGAAACTATAGACGAACATGTAGATATTCTTAGAGAAGTTATGGATGTAGTCGTCACGAAGGGTTTGAAACTCAGATTGGATAAGTGCCTTTTCTTACAGAGCGAGATTACATATTTAGGTTATAAAATAACTGAAGCCGGTGTGAGTCCTAATGATGCTAATATCAAAGCTATTCAAAACTTTCCATTGCCTACCACAATTAGAAACGTGCACAGTTTCTTGGGATTGTGTTCCTACTTTAGGAAATTCATACATCAGTTTGCCATAGCAAAGCCCCTTTATGATTTGTTAAAGAAGGGTGCTACATTTCTTTTTGGACATAAAGAATTAGAAGCTTTTAATTTGTTGAAAAACAAACTGATTTCAGCACCAGTGTTATCGATCTACAGTCCACATAATTTAACAGAATTGCACTGCGACGCCAGTGCGTATGGATTTGGAGCAGTCTTGTTTCAGAAACAAGTAGATGCCAGATTCCACCCGGTATTCTATTTCTCTAAACGTGCTACTGAAGCCGAAAGTAAGTTTCAGTTATGAACTTGAAACCTTGTCCATAGTTTATGCGTTACGGCGATTCCGAATATATTTATTAGGGATTCAATTCAAGATCGTGACAGATTGCCAGGCTCTAGTTCTGACGTTGAACAAAAAAACGTTAAACCCTCGTATTTCACGATGGGCGTTGGAGTTACAATCATACGATTATTCTGTTGAGCATAGAAAAAGCGATAGGATGTCACACGTTGATTCGTTAAGTAGATCTTTCAATATTTTATACATTGACGATGAGTCGTTTGAATTTGTACTCGCAGCTACCCAAAGACATGATCCTAGGATCACTGCTATCGTTTCTGAGCTAGGCAAATCGGAAAATCCTCACTATGAAATGGTTGACGGATTGGTTTATCGAAAGATAAAAGACAAAATTGTTTTCTATGTACCGTCTCACATGGAGGATCAAGTTATCAGAATTCACCATGAATCCCTTTGTCACCTAGGCGTAGATAAATGTTTTGAGCACTTATCTGGAATTTACTGGTTCCCAAATATGAAGGAGAAGATACGAGAAGTCATAAGATGATGCTTAAAATGTATTTATTTCTCCCCTGATTCAGGGAAAGTGGAGGGAACTCTCCACCCAATTCCAAAAGGAAAGTTACCATTCGATACCCTTCACGTCGACCACCTGGGTCCGTTTCCTAATTCTCGTTCCAATAAGAAACACATTCTGGTTATAGTAGACGGCTTCACTAAGTTTGTCAAACTCTATTCGACTAAAAGTACGTCAAGTAAAGAAGCTATAGAATGCTTGAAAGCATATTTCGCCAATTTTTCTAGACCTCATCGAATAATATCTGACCGTGGCACCTGTTTCACCTCGAAAGAGTTTGCCGATTTTCTACTTGAGAACAACATTCAGCACGTAAAGGTTGCCACTTATTCTCCACAATCTAATGGTCAGGTTGAACGGCTTAATCGTGTAATAACGCCTATGCTTGCAAAAGAATGTGAGCCTTTTACCACTAGCAATTGGGATAAAAATTTAGACAAGGTTGAATTCGCTATCAACAACAGCGTAAACCGAAGTACGGGTTTTACACCTAGCTCTTTGCTAGGATAGGATTTGAAAATATTGATTTAGAAGAAGTTAGGGAAAAGGCTGATACAAACATTAAGATAGAACAAGAAAGAAATAAAAAGTATTACGACAGTCGCCATAAACGGCCCGAAGTATATAAACCTGGAGATTATATCATGATCAAAAATACAGATACTACCCCTGGTACGAATAAGAAACTTTTGGCCAAATTTCGTGGGCCATATGAAATTAAAAAGGTTCTGCCAAATGATAGGTACATTATAGGAGACATAGAAGGCTTACAGCTAACGAGATTGCCATATAAAGGCGTTAGTTCTTCAAATAATATGAGGCTGTATGCGTTACCTGGATCTGATTTAGCAAAACCCACGTTATAAAAAGGAGATGAGAAATGATAGAACTTTCACGTTTGAATAACGATTAAACTGATTAATAAAATACTATACGAATTATATAATGTCTATACCAATAGCGTCGATTGGTTCCTATTTTCGAATTTGAAAGAATCGAATGTTCTAATGTATATTATAAGAAACAAATGTAAGTTCAATTAAGATTTTTACAAAATTGTATTAGTTTTGTAAGTACTGTAATCGGGACGATTATACGGTCAGGATGGCCGGATTGTAGGCAGTATTTCTATGACGATCGTATGATTCTCCCGTTGACTAATACTTATATTAAGATCGTATGACTACGCCGTTATACTTTTCTCAGTTTGTAAAGCAGGTAAAGCTTATATTAAAATCGTATGACTATGCCGTTAGCCTTTTCTCAATTTGTAAAACTGTTCGCAGTTGATAGTCAGTTGCTTAAATCGACTCATGTAAATCGGTCGCGTAGACCATAAGAAAATAAAAATTTACGCTACAATTTCAGAAGTGGGATCTGAATTCCAAAATAAAGAAAAGTGTTTGTTGAAAGTAACTTTATGAAAAATGTCAGAAGATTTCAACCGATTTTTAGATGAGGCAAACTTTGCTGCTCTTATTAGTGTTTTACAATTTCTTAACCTAAGAACTGATGGTTCTAAAGCCGAGCTGAAGTTAAGAATAGAGGAATCAGTTCGAGGCTATACAGAGAATAACTTCCAGAAGCTTGTGCAAAATGTTATGCCACAGAATAAGCAGGTACATGAAGTGAATGCCTCAGATTCAATCGGAGACCATGTGTCTGATGAAGAGCAAGAGGAAGAACCAACTCATATTACGAATAACGGTATCGATGATAAGCTTAATTATCTTCGAGAAGCATGCAAGAAAAAAGAAGAGATTATTCTATTAAGGAGAAAATTGAAGGAGCTAGAATTGGAAGATGCTAGAGACAACCCGTGTTCAACGCTACAGATTTCGCACAATTTCAGAGACATGCAAGATTTTTTGTGTCCATTCAACGGAGATGACAACTTCCCTATAGATCGTTGGGTAGAGCAGTTTGAGGAATATTCTGAAACTCTTCATTTGGATGCTCGAACCAAGTTCATTTATGGAAAGAGGCTCCTTGGTGGCACTGCAAAGCTGTTCGTGAAAACTTTGAAAATGCGAAACTGGACTGAGCTAAAAAATGCGCTTGTGGGTGAGTTTAAGCGTGTTGTTACTAAAGCAGATATTTTCAGTGAACTTAATGCAAGAAAGAAACGGCGCGATGAAACTCTGCAACAATACGTGCTGTCCATGCAAAAAATAGCGTCACATAATCCCATCGAGGAAGAAGATTTGATTCAGTTCATTATTAAGGGTATAATGGATACCGAAATCAACAAGAGTATGTTGTACAATGCTAACAATATGGTACAGCTAGAAGATGCTCTTCGGAAGTATGAGAAATTCAAGAATAACAGCCGTGGCGATGTATCACCTAAACCTAGCACATCACAGTTACACAGTAGTCAAAATAGGCGTAACAATAATCAATTTAAGAAAAAAGAATACCTTAGCAGTGCATCTGTTAATAATTCGGCTGCAAAGGGGAAAATCACCTGTTACAAATGTGGTATGCTTGGTCACATTGCATCAAATTGCTCAAAAAACAAACCAGTTTTGATTCTTAAAACCAACAATATTGACAACTGCAATAATGGAAATATAAGCAATGTCTGTCCAGAAGTTTCTCCTAATTTAAAAAATAGTCACACCCAGTCGCAGTATGGTAAGGTCTCCAATGAATTCGAGAAAGAGATTCGTTACAGATTTTCCGATGGTTGCTTTGATTATTCTTGTGTTCTATCATCACTCTTCGATTCTGGGAGTCCAATAACCTTTATACAAGAGAAATATTTGCCACAGATGATGATTTCGCCAATGGGGAAAAATAGTAACTTGTATTGCGGAGTAAACAACAGCCCGCTTCATGTATTGGGAAGCGTTAATGGTTATGTATTATTTGAAAATTTAGAGACTAATTTGCGTTTTCCTGTAGTTAAAAACCATACAATGAGCTATCCAGTTGTTCTAGGATTTTATCGACAAAATTGGCTTCGTATTACGAAGAGACGATAAAAAAGATAAATATCTTCAAAATGCAATTTGGCGAGAGACATCAAACAGCTTCGAAAATAATCGTTCTTCAGACGTAAGATTAACATCAACAAATAATTGTCCAGACAAACATATTAATACGAAACAGGTTTTATCGTCTTCGGATCAGTGTCGACGTCCGTGTTCCAATACCTTCGACGAAGAAGTAGGTCGAATTTACAATATCGACGTGAGTGATATTATTTCAGAATTAGATATAAAAATTAATCCAGATATACCATTTGAAACTAAAAAATGTGTAACGGAAATAGTTAGGTTATGTTTTAGTGCAGATTTACAAAAATATTTACCCGAGGAAAAGCAATTTAAAATGAAAATAGTTTTATCCAAGGATGTTCCTTTCCATTGCCCACCACGAAGGTTACCCTATTCACATAAAACTAAGTTAGAGAAGATTATTGATGATTTGCTTAGTAAGGGCATAATAAGAGAATCTAGCTCACAATATGCATCGCCAATAGTTCTTGTTGAAAAGAAGAATAAGGAAATGAGGTTGTGTGTAGATTTTAGGGAACTTAATAAGATTACGCTTCGGGACAACTATCCATTACCTTTGATTGAGGATAACATAGACCGGCTCAAAAACAAAAAGTACTACACAACACTAGACTTAATGAATGGCTTCTATCACGTTCCGCTTGAAGAGGATTCAATGAAGTATACTTCGTTTATCACTCCGATCGGTCAATATGAATTTACTAAGATGCCATTTGGGCTTAAAAATGCCCCCTCTGTTTTTGAGCGATATATGAAATACTTGTTTGGAAAATTGATATCACAATCAAAGATTTTAACTTATTTGGATGATATTCTAATCGCGACAGAAACTATAGACGAACATGTAGATATTCTTAGGGAAGTTATGGATGTATTCGTCACGAAGGGTTTGAAACTCAGATTGGATAAGTGCCTTTTCTTACAGAGCGAGATTACATACTTAGGTTATAAAATAACTGAAGCCGGTGTGAGTCCTAATGATGCTAATATCAAAACTATTCAAAACTTTCCATTGCCTACCACAATTAGAAACGTGCACAGTTTCTTGGGATTGTGTTCCTACTTTAGGAAATTCATACATCAGTTTGCCATAGCAAGGCCCCTTTATGATTTGTTAAAGAAGGGTGCTACATTTCTTTTTGGACATAAAGAATTAGAAGCTTTTAATTTGTTGAAAAACACACTGATTTCAGCACCAGTGTTATCGATCTACAGTCCACATAATTTAACAGAATTGCACTGCGACGCCAGTGCGTACGGATTTGGAGCAGTCTTGTTTCAGAAACAAGTAGATGCCAGATTCCACCCGGTATTCTATTTCTCTAAACGTGCTACTGAAGCCGAAAGTAAGTTTCACAGTTATGAACTTGAAACCTTGCCCATAGTTTATGCGTTACGGCGATTCCGAATATATTTATTAGGGATTCAATTCAAGATCGTGACAGATTGCCAGGCTCTAGTTCTGACGTTGAACAAAAAAACGTTAAACCCTCGTATTTCACGATGGGCGTTGGAGTTACAATCATACGATTATTCTGTTGAGCATAGAAAAAGCGATAGGATGTCACACGTTAATTCGTTAAGTAGATCTTTCAATATTTTATACATTGACGATGAGTCGTTTGAATTTGTACTCGCAGCTACCCAAAGACATGATCCTAGGACCACTGCTATCGCTTCTGAGCTAAGCAAATCGGAAAATCCTCACTATGAAATGGTTGACGGATTGGTTTATCGAAAGATAAAAGACAAAATTGTTTTCTATGTACCGTCTCACATGGAGGATCAAGTTATCAGAACTCACCATGAATCCCTTTGTCACCTAGGCGTAGATAAATGTTTTGAGCACTTATCTGGAATTTACTGGTTCCCAAATATGAAGGAGAGGATACGAGAAGTCATAAGAAGATGCTTAAAATGTATTTATTTCTCCCCTGATTCAGGGAAAGTGGAGGGAACTCTCCACCCAATTCCAAAAGGAAAGTTACCATTCGATACCCTTCACGTCGACCACCTAGGTCCGTTTCCTAATTCTCGTTCCAATAAGAAACACATTCTGGTTATAGTAGACGGCTTCACTAAGTTTGTCAAACTCTATTCGACTAAAAGTACGTCAAGTAAAGAAGCTATAGAATGCTTGAAAGCATATTTCGCGAATTTTTCTAGACCTCATCGAATAATATCTGACCGTGGCACCTGTTTCACCTCGAAAGAGTTTGCCGATTTTCTACTTGAGAACAACATTCAGCACGTAAAGGTAGCCACTCATTCTCCACAATCTAATGGTCAGGTTGAACGGCTTAATCGTGTAATAACGCCTATGCTTGCAAAAGAATGTGAGCCTTTTACCACTAGCAATTGGGATAAAAATTTAGACAAGGTTGAATTCGCTATCAACAACAGCGTAAACCGAAGTACGGGTTTTACACCTAGCTCTTTGCTCTTTGGTAGGGATCAAAAAGGAAGATTTTGCGATAAGGTTAAAGAGTATTTGATAAACAAGATAGGATTTGAAAATATTGATTTAGAAGAAGTTAGGGAAAAGGCTGATACAAACATTAAGATAGAACAAGAAAGAAATAAAAAGTATTACGACAGTCGCCATAAACGGCCCGAAGTATATAAACCTGGAGATTATATCATGATCAAAAATACAGATACTACCCCTGGTACGAATAAGAAACTTTTGGCCAAATTTCGTGGGCCATATGAAATTAAAAAGGTTCTGCCAAATGATAGGTACATTATAGGAGACATAGAAGGCTTACAGCTAACGAAATTGCCATATAAAGGCATTAGTTCTTCAAATAATATGAGGTTGTATGCGTTACCTGGATCTGATTTAGCAAAACCCACGTTATAAAAAGGAGATGAGAAATGATAGAACTTTCACGTTTGAATAACGATTAAACTGATTAATAAAATACTATACGAATTATATAATGTCTATACCAATAGCGTCGATTGGTTCCTATTTTCGAATTTGAAAGAATCGAATGTTCTAATGTATATTATAAGAAACAAATGTAAGTTCAATTAAGATTTTTACAAAATTGTATTAGTTTTGTAAGTACTGTAATCGGGACGATTATACGGTCAGGATGGCCGGATTGTAGGATTGTGTATTTCTATGACGATCGTATGATTCTCCCGTTGACTAATACTTATATTAAGATCGTATGACTACGCCGTTATACTTTTCTTAGTTTGTAAAGCAGGTAAAGCTTATATTAAAATCGTATGACTATGCCGTTAGCCTTTTCTCAATTTGTAAAACTGTTCGCAGTTGATAGTCAGTTGCTTAAATCGACTCATGTAAATCGGTCGCGTAGACCACAAGAAAATAAAAATTTACGCTACAATATAATAATAACAAAATATGTAAATTATTAATTACAATCTCAGTATTAAATTGATGAAGGGACACTGTTTATATTTGCATAATAAAAATATTTAGAGTGACTGACGATTTTATTACGGTGGTTGGGAGAATAAAATTAGAGAAATGAAAGAATATAAAAAAATATTTCCTATTTGTTTACAGATTCATAAACAGACCTGAACTATATTCCAAAAGGATTTGAAGAATTATGAATACTTTAAATTAAACTATAGATAATCTGCTAATAAGGAATCTCGCCATCCCTTGTATTTTACCATGGAGTGTTTTTTTGAGCTTTGAGCTAACATATGTTTTTTGAGCTAACATGTGTTTTTTTTTGAGCTTTGAGCTAACATATTGTAGGGATGACAAAAAGTCCTTACAAGCAGACTTTAAATTGGTACACGTTTCACATATTTTTAAAAACACGATTGATTGACTTTAATTGCATTCATATCTGTTTTGTTATTATGATTTATTTACTTATGTATTCATTTATTTATTTTGGGGTAACCCCTTCAGAATCACCCTACACCACAGATGATCGACCGGCAACTTTTTTTCTTCGATGAATTTGACAGATCTTTCGTGCGAAAGTGAGCTCACATTATTCAGGGAAATCGTGAGAAATTCTGAAAGAGTATCTGAAAATAACAACAAAACAATGAATTTCCGTTTTGGGAAATTTTTGTGACTTTTTCGTCTTCATGTTATGCAGCCTTATCAAACTCATGAAAAGCACAAAAGAGAATTCGAAAAAAATTCCAGTTTCGTCTTTCAGACGTCCTTACGTTATACGTTATATTCCTGTAATCCTCTTTTAGCAGAAGAAAAGAGTAGAGTAATTAGATGAGAGAGAGAGAGGGATGGAGAGAGGAGAAAGGCGTAAAAAGAGAAGTGAAAATGAGTAAAATTAACTAACCTTCGGATAGATAACTAATCAATGAGGATCATTGGCTCAAAATTTGAAGAAACAACTGATCACATGTACTTGAACATACATAAACCTGATCGATAAACGTATAACAGGCAAAGCCATCAAAAGGCCGAACCACCGTTCAAACAAAGGAACCAGTGGAAAGTAGCAAATCCCCGAGAAAGAGGACTGAATGGTTTTATCGACTAATGTCTGTAAAGGTGAAGAGGAGCGGATGAATGACAGCAGTGCTGCCGTACGCTACAGTGGCTGTATAAGGCATGCTGTTGTTTGTGTGTGGGGGAGGGTAGAAGGCGAAGGCGGGAGGCGTCTATTCTATGGGCTTTGCTTTTGGCAGATACTCGAACGCAACGTACGGAATTAAATACGAAAATTCCGTTTATTGTTGTGATTTGAATCATTTTTTTAGTTTTCTTTAATTATGGTAAGAATATATTTGACGAGCTCATGGCTAAATTGTGATGAATTCAGGAGTGGTGGAAAAGAATATAATACACTGATATAAATACGATGGTTTCTTTTTAATAAATTTGTTGCATTTTTATAAATTTTTAAAACTTGTTGCTTTATTCGTTTATATTCACTTACTTTATTCGTTTGTATTCTTGCCTAGAATAAAAACCTGAGTTGACCTGGCCATGTTCATCCGTCTGTCTGTGGAAATCATATTTACAACCGAACGATAATAGGTACCAACGTGAAATTTGGTATGAATGTTCTTTGTCATTATAAGTTGTTCGGGATTGACAAAATCGGGCCAGTGTCATACCCTTTTTAAAGACCTCACGCATTTTTGTGTTAAGAGCTGGTCACTACAGCTAACAGAGCAAACTTAAAACTAGTAAGAATGTTATCTTCTGCCGGGCCGAAGCTTATACATCCTATTCCCGAATCCCTTGATAAGAACGTTCAAATAAAATGTCGGCGGCTTATTTAAATATATTATATATTTATATTTAAGCTATTATATTTACATTTATGTGATGACAGAGAACATTCGTACCAAATTTCATGCTTTATTTTTTCTTTTCAATGCTATTTTTTTTTTTGAAACAGTTCTAATTGAGGGGTGGGCGTGGCAGTTTTCTGATTTCACCCATTTTCGACACCACCTATCATGTGATGACAGGGAATATTTGTGCTCAATTTCATGTCAATATCTCTATTTTTACGCCTGCATGCCTGTTCGAATTTTTTCTCTGGTGGGCGGACCATGCCCATTTTTTGATTATATTTTCAAAGGAGGTAGTAGACTCGGACATACAATTTCACTTTTAGGTTCGTACTCGGAGCTGACAAATTGAGCACCAAACCCGATTTGATTCACATTAAACACCAAAAGCAGACGTGGAAGTTGTCCGATTTCGCCCATTTTATATACGAACCAGCCTATCCTAACACACCAAATTCCATGACCATAGCTTCATTCGTTCTCTTGTAATCGTGATTTCCACGTGTGTGTGAAGTTGGCACCTCATCTTGAAAAAATTGAATTTTTTCGGAGTTCTGAATGCACCCCAAATAGTTCTGGAGTTCTCTGCTATTTTTGGGAATAGTTCCGGCGAAATAAGAAAAACACAGAATTCCAAAGTTTGGGGGTGCTAACTTCACAAAATAATAAAAGAAAAATGGCTATAACTTGTGAGTTCTTGAAAATATTTGCTTAGTGTAGGACAATTTTCTCCAGAGCTATTGGGGTGCTATCCGGAACTCTAATTACTTTTTTAAAATTCAAAAAAAAATTTTTAATAAAAAATTAAAATTTTTTTTTCCTTTAGAGTTCTGGATAGCCCTACCGCAAATATCAATATCCCTATTACTGTCAAATATTACTTCCGCAAATTATATACAAAAAAACCAAATTTAAAAAAAAGTAAAAAATTCTCGTAATTTTCAAAAAACAACCTATGGAGAATAGATCCCCTAACAACATTTTCGTAACTTTGGGGGTGCTATTCAGAACTCTAATAAAAATTTTATAATTTTGAAAAAAAATTTTTTTTACCATGAGTCGACTGTAGGGTGTCAACTTAATACCTCCAAAGTGCAGAACTGAAGTGCAGTTATGAACAAAGTGCAGTTATGAAAATTTTGCCTAGTCACTTTGTGCCCTACTGCTCGTATTTTAGAAGTTATTGCCAATTTTTATATTTCATTTTAAGAAAAACTTCAAAAACGTTTATTTTCCCCTGACAATATATAAGTTTTATTACAGTTCCGGTCGACAATCCAATAGTTCTGCACTTTGGAGGTATTAAGTTGACACCCTACAGTCGACCCATGGTAAAAAAAATTCTTTTTTTCAAACTTATAAAATTTTTATTAGAGTTCTGAATAGCACCCCCAAAGTTACGAAAATGTTGTTAGGGGATCTATTCTCCATAGGTTGTTTTTCGAAAATTATGATAATTTTTTACTTTTTTAAAAAATTTGGTTTTTTGTATATAATTTGCGGAAGTAATATTTGACAGTAATAGGGATATTGATATTTGCGGTAGGGCTATCCAGAACTCTAAAGGAAAAACATTTTTAATTTTAAAAAAAAATTACAGTTCCGGATAGCACCCCAATAGTTCTGGAGAAAATTGTCCTACACTAAGCAAATATTTTCAAGAACTTAAAAGTCATAGCCATTTTTCTTTTATTATTTTGTGAAGTTAGCACCGCCAAACTTTGAAATTTTGTGTTTTTCTTATTTCGCCGGAACTATTCCCAAAAATAGTAGAGAACTCCAGAACTATTTGGGGTGCATTCAGAACTCCGAAAAAAATTCAATTTTTTCAAAGATGAGGTGCCAACTTCACACGCATGATTTCCACAGACAGACAGACAGGGCTAAATCGACTCAGGGAATCATTCTGAGCCAGAATATATATACTTTTCTATATCTATTGTAGCTCCTTCACTGCGTTACAAACTTAGTATCAACGTTAATATATCCTATTCCCCTTTTTTAAAGGGAAGAGGATATAATTATCGGAACGGTATTCCCAAAAGTTCTTTTACATATTGTAACGAATTCGAAATGATGGTAGAATTCCCAGATGGTAATTACACGGCGGCGCCAGAACGTCCACAGCGCATAATAAGGCATAGACAAAATTCGCGGAAGGACAGCAATCAAAATATTGGAATTTCCACACCAGATAATTACGCGGATACGCAGATGTTTACGCGCTAATTATTCAGAGCCGAAGGACATTTGGCAATTAAGGAAACTGCATTTAGTAATGGAAGCCGAACGCCTATAAATAGCAAACGAGCATCTCATCGAGAGCAGTGATATTCCAAACTTTGTGAAGAACATAGCAGTGAAACTCTAGACTTCGTAAAAAGAACGTAGCGGTAATATTCTGATCCTTGTAAAGAACGTAGTATTGAAATTCTGTTCCGTCAAGAACATACAAGTGAAAAATTGTATAAAGTGCTTGATTGAAATCAAATAAATAAACCTCAAATTAAAGCTAGAAGAATCCGCGTATTTTTGTGAGGGATTATCGGCAATCCAGCGATCGGGCCCCGAAAATAATCAAGGGGAAGTGTGTGTCCAGTTAAGAAGAAGAAACACACGTAACAATTGGTGTCAGAAGTGGGATTGCCAATTAATCCCAAACATGGTGAAGTTTGCCGATTTAAAAATACCTCAGCTAAAGAGCGAGCTGGAGTCTCGCGGATTGCCTATAGCAGGTAATAAAACAGACCTGCAGTTACGCTTACGAAATGCAATGGAGAGTGAAGGCATCAATGTGGATGGATACGAGTTTTCTTTCGAAGTCTCATCAAAAGTGGAGGAGCAGTCCGTAGAACAGCAGACATCTTCATTCGATATGAATATGCTTTTGACAGCTATGGCACGAATGCAGGAGCAAACTTCCACCCGCATGGAGCAGCAGCTGGCACAAAACACCTCTCAATTGCTGGAGCAAATTTCCACACGCATGGAGCAGTTGGCACAAAATACCTCGAAACTACAGGAGCAACTATTACGCATCGAGGGAAATTCTGGCCAATTACAGGCCAGACAAGATGTCTTGGAGAACGAATTTCGCAGACTGGAATCGGAGCTTGCGCGACTGGAAGGTCATATCCATGAAAAACAGTTAAGTGGACCAGATGCAGCTACCAGTGCTACGAAATTGAAAGCGCCCACATTTGACGGAACAGTACCGTTCAAAATTTTCAAACTACAATTCGAAACAACAGCAGGAACTAATCACTGGTCTACGGCAGAGAAAGTTGCAGCATTGGTAGTATCACTAAAAGGTCCCGCCGCTGAAGTGTTACAAACAGTTCCTGAAAAGGAACGTGGTAATTACGACGCGTTAATGGCAGCAATCGAACGGCGTTATGGCAGCGACCATAGGCAACAAATATTCCAAATGGAGTTAATGAATCGCCAGCAAAGGGCTAACGAGTCGCTGCAAGAATACGCAACAGAGATAGAGCGCCTCGCACATTTGGCCAACGCAGATGCCCCAGCAGAAGTAATCGAATTACTTAAAACTCAGGCATTCATGAATGGAATACGGGATACGGATACCAAACGTGCAGTTTACTCCACGCCAAAGAAAACATTCGCCGAAACAGTAACGTTGGCCTTGACACAAGAAACAGCCGGACTTCTCAGCAAACAGGCGCACAAAGTACACCGGCTGGAGGTCGAACCCAATGAATCTCTGGAAAAGACCATGAAGGATCTTATGCAGACTATGTCACAATTAGTCTCGCGCAGAGATAAGGAAATTAAATGTTACAGCTGCGGGAAAACAGGACATATCGCACGGAATTGTAATGCTGCTGGAAAGAGAAATGAAAATCCAGGAAAGAGAACCGCCGAAGATGCAAATGGTGCTGGCGAAAATAAGAAGCCGTTAAACTAAAACGGACCAGTTCAAAGGGGCACGAGCTGGTTCCCACTACTGATGGCCCCACAGTATCCGTCTCACAAATACATCGAGGAAGCAATAATTTAACCGTGAACGGGACTATTAGTGGACGATCGCGGATCTTTACCATGGATACTGGTGCAACTCATTCCATCGTTCGATCGGACCTAGCAGGAGATAATATCGAGTCGCTGATTGGCTGTAAACTGCGAACAGCTACAGGAGAAGAAGCTGCGCTCTCTGGGAAAGTTGTGTGTACCGTTCAGATAGGAACGCTAGAAGTGATTCACACTTTCTTGGTGGCAGAGATAATGGACGAAGTCATAATCGGCGTGGACTTTATGTTGGCCCATGGTCTTACCTTAGATTTGAGAAGAAGAATGCTTACGTGCCAGAACATGGAAATACCGCTTAACACTGGATATGAGCAGCCACAAATCAGGAATGCGAGCGTAAGCCACCGTCAACAGATCCCACCACAGTGCGAAGCAATCCTGTGGGCATACGTCGAAGGAAATTGTGGGACAAACCAGCTGTGGGTAGTAGAACCATCAGATCAGACGAGGAATATATTGGTTGGACGAACACTAGTACAAATGAAAAAGGATAAGCGGATCCCAATTCGAGTAATGAACGAGTTCAAATCGCCGATCACTTTGGACAAGGGAGCAATAATCGGACAATGCCAAGCTGTGGAGGCTGTGGTGAGCTGTGACAATAAACAGCAGGATTATAGCAAGGAGGTGCGAAAAGGAAGCTTGGAAACTTCAATAATGAGAAGCTGGCTCGATGAGTTGAGTGGTCCAGAAAGGGCAAAAGCGAGACGACTGCTGGAGAAATACAGCTCAGTGTTTGCCAATAACGGCAATAAACTGGGGAGAACCTCCATCGTAAAGCATCGGATAGACACTGGCGACGCAAGACCAATTCAGCAGGCGCCACGCAGAGTTCCGCTAGCAAAACGAGAGGAAGCGGGCCAGATAATCAAGGAAATGTGTAAAGCGGATGTTATTGAACCATCAACAAGCCCATGGAGTTCACCGGTCGTGCTAGTTAAGAAAAAAGATGGAAGCACCCGGTTTTGCGTCGACTACCGGAAATTGAACGATATCACAAAGAAGGATTGCTACCCCTTGCCACGGATAGACGACACCTTAGACACATTAGCTGGAGCAAAATGGTTCTCAACGCTAGATTTGCAAAGTGGCTATTGGCAAGTCGAAATCGAAGAATCCGACCGCGAGAAAACTGCTTTTAGTATCGGAGATGGGTTATGGCAATTCTCAGTGATGCCATTTGGGTTATGCAACGCTCCAGCAACTTTCGAGCGATTAATGGAACACGTGCTCAAAGGACTCCATTGGAAAACATGTTTGGTGTATCTTGACGACATCATCGTCATGGGCCGGAATTTCGATGACCACCTGGAGAATTTGGAGGAAGTTTTTCAACGAATTGCGGCGGCTGGATTACGGCTGAACCCAAAGAAATGCAATCTATTTAAAAGCGATGTGACATACTTGGGCCATAAGATCACAACTGAAGGAATACATACGGAGGAGGACAAAATAAAATGCGTGCGAGATTGGCCTCGACCCACAAATGTGCATGAGGTACGAAGCTTCCTTGGGCTTTGCACGTACTACCGACGTTTTGTGCCCGGATTTGCTAATGTGGCAAGGAGCTTACACAATCTGACAAGGAAAAATTGCAAATTCGCGTGGAGAGAGGAAGAGGAAAATTCTTTTCAGCAGCTGAAGAAATTGCTTTGCACAGCTCCAATATTAGCATACCCAGTTCCCGGCGAGATGTTCATTCTAGACACAGATGCCAGCGCCCATGGAATAGGAGGTGTGCTGTCGCAGACTATAAATGGCCAGGAAAAAGTAATCGGATACTTCAGTCGAGTCCTTGGAAAACCGGAGAGGAACTATTGTGTCACAAGACGAGAACTCTTGGCAGTGGTCGAGTGCGTGAAACATTTTCACAAATACCTCTATGGACAGCATTTCCGCTTGAGGACGGACCACGCAGCACTCAGATGGTTGCTCCAATTCAAAAATCCGGAGGGACAAATTGCACGATGGATAGAAAGGTTGCAGAACTATGATTTCAAAATACAGCATCGGAGAGGTGGGCAACATGGAAACGCTGATGCACTTTCTCGACGTCCATGTGCCCTGGAATGCACTCATTGCTCCAAAGCCGAGAGGAGCGAAGGTATAGTCGACATCCGATTGATGAGTCTACAGCCTGCTGATGAATGGGAGCCCAGCGCGGTCAGGGGGAGTCAGCTGGAGGACGCAGACTTGGTGCAAATAATGGAAGGAAAAGAAATAGACAAGAGGCCGACTAAGGAAGAGATGGCACCAGAAAGCCCGTTGGCCAAAGCATACTGGGCGCAATGGAATAGCCTGAAATTGATCAATGGGGTACTGCACCGAACATGGGAGAGTGAGGATGGAAAACATAGCCGAGATTTAATTGTAATCCCGAAATCCAGGATAGCGACTATTTTAAAGGAGTTCCACAATGGACCAAGTGGAGGTCATCTTGGCGTTACAAAAACCCTGGAAAAGGTTAAGCAGCGGTTCTACTGGGTGAACTGTCAGGACTCAGTTGCAGAGTGGATAAAAAACTGTCCGCAATGCATGGCGGCCAAGGGTCCGAAAACAAGGAGTAGAGGAAGACTGCAGCAGTACAATTCGGGATCCCCATTCGAACGCATTGCTATAGATATTGCTGGTCCGTTTC
>OZ016502.1:14884446-14930308 GCA_963966595.1 Physocephala rufipes | reverse complement strand
ATATATATATATATATATATATATATATATATATATATATATATATATATATATATATATATATATATATATATATATATATATATATATATATATATATATATATATATATATATATATATATATATATATATATATATATATATATATATATATATATATATATATATATATATATATATATATATATATATATATATATATATATATATATATATATATATATATATATATATATATATATATATATATATATATATATATATATATATATATATATATATATATATATATATATATATATATATATATATATATATATATATATATATATATATATATATATATATATATATATATATATATATATATATATATATATATATATATATATATATATATATATATATATATATATATATATATATATATATATATATATATATATATATATATATATATATATATATATATATATATATATATATATATATATATATATATATATATATATATATATATATATATATATATATATATATATATATATATATATATATATATATATATATATATATATATATATATATATATATATATATATATATATATATATATATATATATATATATATATATATATATATATATATATATATATATATATATATATATATATATATATATATATATATATATATATATATATATATATATATATATATATATATATATATATATATATATATATATATATATATATATATATATATATATATATATATATATATATATATATATATATATATATATATATATATATATATATATATATATATATATATATATATATATATATATATATATATATATATATATATATATATATATATATATATATATATATATATATATATATATATATATATATATATATATATATATATATATATATATATATATATATATATATATATATATATATATATATATATATATATATATATATATATATATATATATATATATATATATATATATATATATATATATATATATATATATATATATATATATATATATATATATATATATATATATATATATATATATATATATATATATATATATATATATATATATATATATATATATATATATATATATATATATATATATATATATATATATATATATATATATATATATATATATATATATATATATATATATATATATATATATATATATATATATATATATATATATATATATATATATATATATATATATATACGAAGGTAGTCCCAGAAGTATCCGGCCTGACGTATATGGGGGGGTTGTTGTTTGAAAGGAATGACTATGGTAGAGAGTACCAAATTTGTAAAGCTTAAGTTTGAAGTTGGACGATGCTGCGTTGTTCAGTATTTGTTTCGCAGCCAACAATACTGAACGCTCTCAGTGAATTTGTAAACATGGAAAAAAGTGGTCATCGTTATGTGATACAATACTTTTATTTGAAAGGCCTGAGTCCAACCAATATCAAAGCGGAGCTGGATTCTACTCTGGGGGAGTCTGCTCCTTCGTTTACAACAGTAAAATATTGGGTGGCAGAGTTTAAACGAGGTCGTCGTACGAGCTGCCAAGACGAACATCGCAGTGCTCGACTAAATGAGGTGACCACGCCAGAAATGTTGAAGAAAATCCACAAAATGGTATAGGGTGACCGTCGACTGAAAGTGCGCCAGCTAACAAACATGGTAGGCATTTCAAAAAGTGATGCACATATCATATTGACTCAAAATTTGGACATGAGAAAGCTGTGCGCGAATGGATGCCGTGATTACTCACAATGGAATAAAAACAGCGTCGTGAGGAATTTTCAATAGAGTGTTTGGCGAAGTTTCACAGCAATAAAGCAGAGCTTTGCGTCGATTCGTAACCATAGATGAATCCTGGTTCCATCACTTCACACCTGAGACGAAGGAGCAGTCAAAACAAAGGACTGAAAGGGCATAATCGGCTCCAAAAAAACCGAAGGCAGTTTCATCTGCAGGCAAGGTCATGGCGTCAATTTTTGGGATGCGCGTGGGACAATTTTCATTGATTATTTTCAGAAAGGAAAAACAATCAATGGCGAGTATAATGCGAACTTATTGCAGCGTTTAAGTGACGAAATCAAGAAAAAACGGCCGCATTTGGCGAAAAAGAAAGTTTTGTTTCATCAAAACAATGCACCAGTTCACATATCCGTTATCGCGACGACCAAAATTAATGAAGTTCGAATTGCTTCCTCACGCACCCTATTCGCCAGATTTAGCCTCCTCCGATTATTTTCTGTATCCAAACTTAAAAAAAAATTACCAAACGTAAAGGAAGAGATGGAGTTTGCGGTTGATGGCTATTTTGAGCAGCTCGACGGTTCCCATTATAAGCAGGGTATCGAAACTATTGAACATCACCGGGAAAAGTGTATCGAGCTAAAAGGAGACAATGTAAAAAATAATGATATTTTTCTCCAAATTTTTTGTTTTCTTTGTTAGGTCGGGTACTTCTGGGACTACCCTCATATATCGCTATAGTTATCGCGTTTGATATTAGACATTTTATTGTATGCATTAGGATTGGTTCCAAATATCTGCCCTTTATACTGCTGTTTCTCTCTACTTTGAGAGAATTGTTTTCTTGTAATCCTAAAAAGAAGAATGATGAGTTTTTGTGTGTATTCGTTGGACAGTTCCGTCTACTCCCGGAACGGGGTGGTGGATGAAAAAGGGGAGGAACAATTACTTTTATAAAATGCATAAATATTTTACGTACAATGGGCTTTTTCTTACGTCAGTATTCAAGTAAAGCCATTCTTATATTTATATTTCACCACCTTGAGCAGCTGCGGTACATATGATACTTATCTTTCCATCTCATTCTTTCTATATCGTCTATGGCTTAAGGCTGTACACGTCGCTACACAAAATATTTTATTTTGAAAAGTTTCATTATGAGAAGAGATATCAAAGACTGTTTTGGAATATAGAGAACGCGTTCTTTTGATTCTCTCTGACTCATTACTCTCTGCTGACACCAAAGTCTCAACGCAGTCGACAGAACCTTCCAATTGTATCAGAGCTGAATTCGTATGGACTCTTCGCTGTTTCTTACTCTCTCTCCCTCTCTCTGACTTTTCTTCTCTATAGTGCTGTTTGTGCTTAATTTGCTTTTTCAGCTTTCAGCTTCATAATCAGCTCAGAGCTAACCCATTATTTCTCTGCTGGTTTTCAATATACATACACAATATGTTTCTTCTGTGATATTGTGCCTCCATACATAATGTTTACATGTGTGTTTGGGTCTAGAAGGCTTTCGAACAAGCAATGTGAGACTAAGTTCAGCCAGAATTAATAAAAATTTTCATCAAAACCGTTGTTGCATTTAGAAAAAGAATCAGTACTGCTAATAAAAGTTTTTCCAAAAAACCATGTGTGCAATTTATAAATTCTGTTTGAATAAAAAAATTGACAAAATTGAAAATAATTTAAAAGCAAATCATTAAAAATTCATAATAAATCGCTAGAAACCTCATCCAAAATATAAATCAAATAAAAAATGTCAAACGGAGATGGCTGATAGAGAGAGTGCATAGAAAAAAAGAAAAAAGTAAAGAAATCTTTCAAGTATTTTTTTGCATTTGCTGGTTTGTTGTTTCTGAGTAAAAGAGTGAAAGAATTAATAAAAAAAATAAAAAAGTGTTTGCGTGAAATGGAGAACGTTTTTCAATTCTGCAAAATAAAATTCATTAAGATATAAAAGTAATAATTTAATTAAGATCTTGTGGGAATTCAGAAGTTGTGGGAACCTCATTTTATATTAAACGCATTTTTTCAATATGAAGAAACGTAAAAAATATTAACTTTTTTCTTATTACTTTACCAAGATCTGATCGCCATATTTAAGTCCGCCATATTGAATTTGAAATAGTTTTCACTGCCTTGAAACACTCGGCAGTCAGTCGTTTGTCGATCTGAAGATTTTGGCTGCTTGTTTAATTCGCCCGATAATCAAAACATTTTAGATTTCTTTCATCAGTGTTTTTTGTTTCAATTCATGTTACCGTTTTAATTCATTTTTAGCATAACAAGAGGCCGTCACGCAGCACGCTATCGGAATAGATTTCCGTACGATTATTTCCTAAAGACAGTAAGGATGTTTGTCTTTAGGAAGGAAGGAGACGCAAGGAAGTTTTGCATTGCGTTCTGCTTTTTTAGAATTGAATTTTTAAGTTAAATTTGAATCACAGAAATCACATTTAACGCCTAGAACTGATGTCCTATGAATTATCTTGTGAAATGCATTAGACATTTTGAAATTGCGATTAAATTTAAAATTGAATTGTATTCGACATCATCTTTAAATTTTAAATAATGCGATCACTCTTAATTTGAACTAAAATTAAGTTGGGTGCAAAAATTCACACTTCACTTCGCTAAATATTGATTGAATTCAAGAAATTTAACCTTATATATGAATAATCTCTATTCCGAATTTTTATTTGTGAACCTTGTTGTTGTTTTGAATATTTTGTTATTGAGTAGAAATTTAGGTGTAGATAAAATTCAATTTAAAACAAATAAAAAAGAAAATCAATTATTAAAAAATTTAATTTAAATTGAAACGTTCTAGATGCATTTTTAATATATTTTGTCTTAATATTAATATTGATCTAATTCTATAAATATCTGTGAATACACACTATTAAAAAACTAAATATAAACCAAGAGCAATACAAAAAACATTTAATACTTATTTAAAAAGTTTTAAAACTTTATATTGGTCACGACCTCTCCATAGTTTCATTCGACGAAACTACGTGTAGGCACTGGAAAATAAAAAAAAAGAACAAACCTGAGAAGACTAATGTAGCGTTCACATAAAACGGGTTTACTTATGCTCCGAATCAGGTTTCGGGTTTGGAGCTAAATCCAATCATAAACCCAGGTTTGTTTCATTAAAATTGTGAATTTTTGATAAGCCCGACGATATTTTTGAGTTTATTAGTTCACAACCCTGATTCGAAGTTCGAAGAAAAAACCCATGTATCTTGGTCTCTTTTTAAATCTAGTGTGGTTAAACGGAATAAATATTGCTTAAAATTATTGTATCAAAACTTCAAGTTGACATATTTGAATTTATATTATCCCAGAAAACAATTATAAGAGCCTTCATATATATGAATTAAAAATATTCTTATTTTGTAAAAAAATATATACACTTCGAAAATTTAAACTCCCAAAACACACAAATTTAGGGTTGTTTTTGTCTAATTTAAGTCTATTTTAAGAGAACCGTCTAGGAGCATTTAGAATATAAATTTTAACATTCATATTTGAATCAGAAAAGACTTCGGAAGGTTTTTTGGAGTGTACATATTTTCTTCCAAAATAAGAGTCTTCTTTGAATTCATAAATATGAATGCTCTAATAATTGTTTGCTGGGTAGTTAAAAAGTTGCGCACGTTGACAGATCAAACCTGAGTTATTGTATAACTCGACCAGCTGATCGATGCTCGAAAGCCTTAACCCATGCTTATTTTTTATGTGAACAAGCTATAATAAAAAACAACGCACAAACGAAAAAAAGGCATCATTCGCAGGCACAATACGCTATATCGATAAATCACAAAGCAAGACAAAGCAGTTCGTTACCTTCGTCATAATATTGAGGACCGAGGATTACGTCTTATCCTCTTCATTCCATCACCGTGGTGTGTTGTCTGTGAAGCGGAAAAATAATGAAATCCGATTGTCATGAATTACGAACTGTACCCGAGTATCTCTAGCGGTAAACAGGATCCAGTGCGTGAAGTTGTTACTAAGTATATTGATTACTTTTATCCCGAGTAAGTATTCGAAAAATGAAACAGAGGAAGAATAAAGAGGAAAACAGCATAAATCTGTAAACAAGCACAAAAAGGAAGATAGAATGGAAAATTCTATTTGAATATCTATACATTCATTCTTCAATGTATTTTTCAAAGAGATCTTTGAATTAAACCGTATATTTATAATTTGCGAATTTAAATTTAAATATTTATAATTCAATAGTTGAAGATATAACAGCTTATCATTCGTTCTTTGATTTACTTATAAGCATTCTCGATTGAAAAAATCCTGCCTATTTTTCGGAAACAAAAAGGCTAAACTCATTTAAAAAGCGTAGACGTACGTACCAAGCACGTAGGTGGTTGAAACCAATAGCAGGATATAAAATGTTTCAATTTAAATTTCAATTTAAATGTTTCAATTTAAGCGTGGAAATATGAAACTATGGAAATGGAAGATATATGTCATTGATGTTGAAATATATGTCATTATTTATTAGTATGTACCTACCCAACAGAAGAAGTTTGCTTGACCCAAATTGAATGATCTTGGAGGCCAATTCACGAGACCTCTACGGGAGGTAATAATTTCCTCAAATTGTTCATGCAAAATGTCCGTTGTGATGTCCGCTATGTGGCGCTATGTACGGTTCTGCTGGATCCACTTGCCTACATCCTCATCGTTCAATTTCGGCCAAAAGAAGTTTGTTATCATCATTTCACCATTGATGTCTTTACAAACATTGTATTCAAAAAAAAAAATACAGCTCAATGACTCTGCTGGTTTAAAATCCCCACCAAGAGTAATTATGGATGCATCGCCACCTCATAAAAAGTTACTGTTTTGTGCCAATTTTGGGACGGCGGTGTCATCGGTTCTTACTTTTTTGAAAACAACGTTGGTGAGGCCATCACGGTCAACGGCGTTAACGTAGACTATTATCAAAAGATGCGCCTAGATGCTAAAGATTATTTCTTGGGGTTCTTTTCAATTGGATCAGCACCTTGCATAACAAGTGGAAGATACTTGCTTCTTACACTTACTCGTCCTCTACGAGTAACGCACATACGATACTTCGTCCTCTTTGGTATCCCTTCAGCTAACCATTTAATGCCTACTAAAAAGGCGTGTCATCTTGAGAGTGAAGGTCTATATTGATTACAGGCTTGCATGAAGCACAATAGCTTGCACAATTGCATGCGATTAATAGCAGCGTAATTAGATCCGAAATTAATTTTTCTGTTACTATTTAACAAGTGTCGCGTAATGTGTGTGTGTCTGTGTGTGTCTGTCTGTGTTTGTGTGTGTATGTGTGTCTGTCTGTCTGTGTGTGTGTCTGTCTGTGTGTGTGTGTCTGCGTGTGTCTTTTTTTTAAATGAGGGGAACGCATCAAAAGCCGAAGTGCGAGACTCTAACTCGCTAAAACCCCTCCCCCGTGTCTATCGGTCCCCCCGGAACTACCGCTAAGTATACCGTCGGGAGGTAGAAAAGAGCTAATGCTCAAACGTACGTCTAGGTTTCCTATCTACTAGCACCTAACTGCAAAGTCACGTTGAAGCACGTTTGCCAAATCTCCGTCATTTCTGTGTCATACACCAGCCTGCATACGCCTCCCACGCTCTGCCCAACGCTCTTGATTCATTATAAAAGCGCACATCGATTGTACTGCCGCCCAAGACTAATGAATGCAGCATGCCATCAATTATATTGCCTGTTGAAATTTTTCCACACAACACCTTTTCGGCATTAGCACGCACTCGTGTAAAAGCATCGCACTCAAAAAATATGTGATGTGTGTCTTCCTGCGTCCTTGAGCACCACCCGCAAATACTGTCTGTGTCATGCCCAAACTTAAAAAGATAAGCGCGGAAACATCCATGTCCACTAATAAGCTGTCAAATAAAAATCCAACTGCCCAGGTCCTCTATTAACCCAGCCTTTTACATCAGATATTAGTTGATGAGTCCAACGGCCTTTACCGGAAATATTCCAACGCTCTTGCCATTTTGCAAAGGTACAGTCTTCAATTTCCTTGATTTCTTCGGCTGTAAGGCATCTGTGAACTTCCTTTTTTCTGTGATAACGGTCTGATATTTCCGCGACTAAAAGCTCTGCAGGTGTTAACCCTGCTATCACCTCTGCAGCATCCAGCGAGATAGTTCGGAAACCATAGCAGACGCGCAGAGCACACATCCGAAACACACGTTCCAACTGTCGCACATTTTGCTTCTTATTAATTGCTTTTCTCCAAACCGGAACAGCGTACATCATTATCGATATAACTACCTTTGTCAACAGTAGCCTAGTTCTTTGACAAGGACCATATGTGTTAGCCATAATCCTAGCCAGGGCTGTGTATGTCTTCGTGGCTTTACGGCATACCATTTCGATGTGTGCAGAAAAAGACAACCTATTGTCTATAAGAACTCCCAGATATCTTACCGCTGGTAAATATCTTATTGTCACCCCGTCAATGGTGAACTCAACGAACTCCACTTTTTTCCTACTGGTAATCAACACAGACTCAGTTTTGTGAATTGCTAGAGATAATTGATTTCTCATCAACCAATTCTGTATAGAACGAACTACACTAGACGCGATGTATTGCAATCGAAGAAGTTGTTTAGCTACAATAACAACCGCAATATCATCAGCATAGCCAATGATTTTAACACCATTAGGCACAGGAATTCGTAAAACGCCATCATACATTAAATTCCATAGCAATGGGCCTAATATTGAACCCTGCGGAACACCTGCTGTAACATTGTATTTTTTTGCGCCACTGTCAGAATCATACAACAAAATTCTGTCAGTTAGGAAGCTCTTAAGTATTTTGCCTAGATAACGTGGTGTTCGTAAGCTATCGAGAGCGGATACAATACTTTTGTGGCTGGCTGAATTGAACGCGTTTTTAACATCTAAAGTTATGAATAGACAGTACTCTTTAGCTCCGTGCAACCATCGCGTCCCCTCAATTGCTTTCTCAGCGCTGCTTATGACATTCTCTAACGCATCTATCGTAGAAAAGCCTTTTCGGAATCCATATTGTCGCGTTGATATTCCATCAGCTTCAGAGACATGATGCTGTAATCGCTCTCGCAGTATATACTCATACAATTTTCCAATACAATTCAGCATGCATAATGGCCTATATGAACTAGGCTCCAAAGCTGGTTTGTTAGGTTTCGGAAGCAGAACCAGCCGCTGCGTCTTCCATATTTTAGGAAACACCCGTTCATACAAGCAGGCTTCAAATAATCTCTGGAAGGGTTCTGGAATAATGTTATAAGCAAGTTTTAATAGCTCATACGGTACTCCATCTGGTCCAGGTGCCTTGTTACTGCCGAACGAACCAAGCGCAGCTAATATCTCATTATCGGTAACATTAGGTACAACTTCATCATCATTATCTTCATATCCCATAAGAACAATATTTGCATCATTTCTGGGAAACAGGGTTTGAACTACACTTCGCATAAATGTATCCGATGACGGTATTTGAAAGTTTGTGGGCTTAATCTTTGCCATTACTACCTTATAAGCGCCATCCCACGGATTTGTATCAACATTTAGAGAGCGCACAGCTCTCTAAAACAGGCAATTTTCCTCTTTTTAATAGCCTTCTTGAGCATCTTACGCGCTAAAGTATAAAAGCGTCGATGCCTTAAATATGCTTCTGTACCAATGGTGCGTTTTTCCATTCTTCTAGCATGAATACAATTCCGTCGAAGTTGAGCAATTTCCTCACTCCACCAGTAAACTGGAGTTCGCGACTGTCTTTGTACAGCTCTTACCATAGAAGCATCACATGGATTATTGAGCCATGATGCAATTTCAATAGCTAATTCTTCAGCGTCATTTGCCTGCGTATCATAACTTAGAAGCATATGTGCAAACATTTCTTTATCTAAAGTACCCAGTTTCCATCGTTTAACCATTGTACAAGTTCTTGTTTTCGTGGATGTGGGTGTCGCATTGACCGTTGTTATTAAAGCTCGATGGTCACTATTTGTATAAAGATTGCTAACGAACCAATCGACGTGCCTTACTAATGAGGTGCTAGCAAACGTGATGTCAATTATCGAGGTTCTACCATTCCGTTCAAAGGTGTACTCACACCCATCGTTCAGCAACACAACGTCTAGACACACAAATGCCTCAAGTAATATCCTCCCTCTTTCGTTGGTATACAGACTTCCCCATTCTATAGCCCAGGCGTTAAAGTCCCCACCAATAATACATGGGGAACTACTGCGTGCTTCCCGTACTAAATTATCTACTACGGCAGTATACTGCGCAACTGTCAAGCTTGGTGGGCAATAGCAGCTGTAGATACTTATTCCAGCAATCTTAGCAGGCACATAGAGATCGCATACCATATCTCTTCTCCATTGTACGGGTAAGTTGCTAACATTCCAAATTGCAGCTTTCGACATTCTATCGAAAATCCATCGACGATGACGGCGGTACGGCTCTGCGATAATTACTACATCTACTTTTTGTTCTACAACCGTCTGTTTAAGAAGCTCCTGCGCCGCTTCGCAATGATTCAAGTTCACTTGTAATATCCTCATTTATGGCTCTGTGAGGCAACTTTTAGTGAAAAACACTTCCTCCCTCCATTAACGTGTTTACTCTCCAATGATTTATTCGCGCATGTTATACAGAAGGGTTCATTTTTGCAGTCCTTTGCGAAGTGGCCAGCCTCACCGCAGTGAAAACAGCACTTGCTCCTGTCTTCCTTGCTTTTACATGCTCTAGCTATATGTCCAAATTCCAAGCACTTGAAACATCGAGGAACCGATTCTCTGGATCTTATGCGGCATATCGTCCATCCGATTTTCACCTTGCCCATATCTAGAAGCATTTTGGCTGCACTGACTGACACTCGAATAGTTGCTGTCTGTGTATCGCCATACGACTTACGGATTGAAATAAGGAAAGGTTCCTCTTTGCAGATGCCCATAATTGCACTTGCAACCTCCTCTTTCGTTGTAATTTCATCCATATCTCTAATCTCAAGCTGGTATTCATTGCCGAGGCTTTTGACCTTCGCGTGATCACCCAAAGTCTTCTGCACCCCTGCCCTTAGCGAATCTACCTTAACATTTGGATTTTTCTTTAGCTCGAACAACATTTCACCTTTCTGAGTTTTCCTAATCTTTACCACATTTTCCCCCATTTGTGAGAGTGATTCTTCCCCTTTTACTTTTTTAAGCATGTCACTGTATGACAAATCCCCTACTTTTTCTATAATGATTACCTGCGATCGTATCGCCTTTAATGGCATCACTCGCTGTTTAGAGTTTTTACTACCAACTGTTTGCCACTCACCATTTACCGGAATACCCACATTTCTTTGTTCCTTGACATCTCGATCCTTTTTTCGCTCGCTAAGCACCTTCTCACGTGAACCGTCGCGAATCTTTTTAACACCAGGTTGAACCATCATTGACTCCTCTCTCGGTCGTTTAGCGTCTTTTCTTAGTTTAACCAACGGCGTTGATTGCGTTGCAACTTCGCGAGTCTGCTTATTCGCGATTTCACGCACATCTCTACCCGACGCGTTGTGCCTATGCGCAAAAAGTGGACCAACGTCAGCCTTAATTTCTTCATACAACTTAACGATAGTATCCATTAAATTTCTCATAGGCTGATTTATGGAGCGACGTAACGATCCCGAGGACGGCACTGTCTCCGACATAAGTGAATACATTTCACATATTTTTTCTCCCAATATGTCAAACATACCGACTGACTGATTACTGCCTTGTTCGTGCGCAGCAGCTAAGCCCAGCGATGAGCTTGATTGTACCTCCCGCACGTTCACATTCGGTAGCGAGCGACCAATACGATTACTTCTTTTAAAAGGATCCGTTACATTTACGCAACTGCTCTCTGATGGGTCATTACCACCATTTTGTCCACGATATACTAAACTGTCGCTAAATAATATATCCGATCGTTTCCTACCACCGCCTGATGGCGTTACCGCCTCGTTCTCACTATCCATACTGACTACCCAGTACACCACTCTTAGCTAAAAGTGTCTGCACTAAAATAACAAAGCTTCACTTTTAGAAAACGCGGAAAAAAGTGGCGCACCAAGCACTGGCTCTTCCTTTGACAACTAAGCTCGAAAGCAACTACACGACGAGAAAGTTGCCCGGGATTTCTTATTGTTGCACTTATGTTGCAAAGAGAAAAAATGTAAGTCAACAAAAATTCAAAATTTAAAAGAAAAATTTAAGCTATAATTTGAGTTTATGTGTCCAAGTAAACACTCGCGAATTCACACTTGCGCGCGCTGCTCACATTCGCACTATTTGTGTATTTTCAATATTTTTAATCTCTTGTTACTTTACCACAATTTATCTGAAAAACTAGAGGTTTTGAAAACACGTCCGTCTCCAAAAAAACCAGGTTCTATCCTCCAAAAGAGGTTCTATCCTCTGCGTGTGTGTCTGTCTGTATGTGTGTGTGTGTCTGTCTGTCTGTGTGTGTGTGCTTGGACTTATTGACAAAGAAGAACTCAAAAATGTTATATTCAAGATCTACGCGCGGAGAAAATTTCTTAAAATAATTAATATGTTGGAGTAAAACTATAAGATATAAGTATATATTTTATACTGAGTTTTTACGAAAATCGCGCAGAAAAAAAGTTTTCTGAGACATTGGTATAGCAGACGGTATAGCGAATACTTAAATGTTTTGAAAAAATTTCACAATTGGATTAATTTTACTTTACTTTATCAAGTGGTCGTGTCAGTCGGTCATTTGTGACGACCTTCATGGGTAATAAACATAAAGAAGAACTATTGCAATTTTCTGGAAGAATGAGAGAGAGTCCGAGGAAATATTTTGCACTCTGATGTTCGGTCGGATTGTTGGGTAACTTGATCTTTTCTAAGTCTTTGCTAAGGTTTTACCTGAAGGTACACGAAATGAAATTTAATCTAAAGCTTTTCCACCGCGGTGTCTTCAATAACCCCGTCAGCCCTAATAAAAAAAAACAATTATCTACTACTGCATGGAATTATTGCCAGTATTATTATTATTATTGTTTTTGTTACAAGGGTTGTGTTTTCTATTTATTATAAAAGTTATCCATGCGATCGCACTGGTTTTTTTTCTATTCAAGATAATTCGAACGATTTGAATTATAATAAATGAAGGTTATTCCACCCACCATCGAAAATATCTGAGATAGCCATTTTCACTTGTGAGATTTTAGTATTTTTTATTACTTTTTTGTTTTTTTATTTCTTTTAGAGATTTAATACTAAATATAATTTTCATTTCAATCGTTTTAATAATGAAATGATATAAAAAGGATGTTTAAAATCAAATGATAAAACCAAAACCTATGTTTAACAAGTAAGAACGCTAACTTCGTCCTGTTCCAAGCACATAAACCATACAATGACGAAAATTAGTGTGGTGTAAGCGAAATAAGCACTAAAAGTTTTTAGAGATAACATCCTGGACTGAATTTTAAAATTCAAATTTAGCTGTAAGCTTCCTTTAATAGCTAAGAAACTGAGCTACAATCAACGAAACACATCGTCTCTGAGAGGTGGGCGTAGTGGTGACCCGACTACGCTCACTCTTAACACTAAGCGACCGGTAGAGGCACAGATAGGAATACATGTAAAACAAGTATTGAGTACAATATTCCCATGTAATCCACCTGTGGTCCTAACTTTTCACAGTGGGTGGGCTGCAAAAATTATAGGAATATGTTTTTAACGGATAGACGCTTTATTCGGAAACATAATTGCAATTTCAGAATTGCTCTAACATCTGAGAAATTGAACTATAAACACGAATTAATTTATATTCATTATAAAAAGGGAATGTGTCTTTTACCAAATTTAGCATACACATTTCTTTCTTTCCACTCTCGTAAACAGTTTATGATGACAGATAATATGTGTGCAAAATTTCATGAAAAAAGCCCTATTGATGTTTCTGTCATCGAGATTTTCACTGATAGACGGACGTGCACACATTGGAAATTATTTTGACGCAGAATATTATAAACACGTTTCTATACCGGCACGTCTCTTTTATTGCATTACAAATTGAGAAGTCATGTGAATATGCCGTATTTCCTTTGGGAGTAGGTTGTAAAAAGTTTTAGATACGTTCCGTTTTTACTTTTTTGTTTTATTGTAAAATCATAAAATGTTGTTTATTAGACTTACAGCATTATAATGAAAAGACATGACGAAGACGAACCTGGAATTTTTTGGAATTCTTTTTTGTGCTTTTCATGAGTTTGACAGGTCTGCCAAATGTAAAGACGGAAAAGTGACACAAATTTCCCAAGACTATAATTCGTAGTTTTGCTTTTATTTTCACGTACCTTCTCAGGATTTGCAACGCGTTCACTAAATAATGTAAACTAACTTTCACACGAAAGACTTATCAAACCCGGCGAAGACAAAAAGTTTTCGTCTTCGACAAAATATTTCAATTGCCCATCGATCACCGATGGTGTAGGTTGGTGCGGAAGATTTGCGTCGAAAAAAATAGTAAATAAATAAATCATTATAACAAAACTAACTGTTATGAATGCGTTTAAAGTTAATCCAACATATTTTTGAATATATAAATTTATTCTGATTTAAAGCGTGCTTGTAAAGAATTTTCGTCATTCCTTCAATATGTGAAAATACATGCTCCATACATGACGAGATTCTTTATAAACAGGTTCTTTATAATTCAATGTAAAACATTTATAACTCTTCAAACTCTTCCGGAATATAGCTCAAGTCCATTTGCTAAAGGTTATTTCTATTTTATAATATAAATCTGTAGACAAAAACTAAATATATTTTAATTTCTCTGTCTTTAATTTTCTTCTCCCAATCAGCACATTAAAATCGCCAAAGCCATCTTAAATAATATTATTTTGCAAGAATAAAACAGCCCTTCCCTTCATTAAATATATTTGGATGCTAAATGCAAAATGGACATATTTTATTATCATCACATAATAGCTGTGTTTTTTTAATGAACTGCATAGGTTTTGCCTATACAAATATAGGTTATACAAATGACACAAATGATACTTAACCAGGTTTTGTACAGGTTTCTGTCCAAGTTATGGGAAATTTGTAGAAATTCCGAATGCAATCAATTTCACACATTTGAAAAATTTAAGCAAACCAAGAGCGTCAAAGCTGGCGCCACACTCCTGAACGCTGGAATACGACTTCATTTTAGAAAATTTTATGTGCATTTTGCAAATCAAATTTAAAAGAACTTACGATTGAAAATTTGTTGTACAGCAGCAACAACAGCGTATTTTGTTTTTGTTTAGTTCTTGCTTTTGAGTTGTAAAATCATTTGCAAATTCTCTACCGTCTTTTTAATGATCTGAAATCGCAGTTCATTAAAAAAACTCAGATAATATATTGTCACATACCCAGCATATGATTGTCTAATTCAATTGACACTAACCGAGGATATTCTCACAGTATACGAGCATTGAATTTTAGGACATTAGAAACTTCCCCAGAATATCCCTCAGAACACAGTCATAAATGTCAACGAGTATAAGAATTAAGACGATCGAGCATGAAAAAGTTACATTATATGCATTTGAATTCGTGTCATGTTCGTTTGTGTCTTCGTGTTCGTCATCCAGTGAGTTTTCATTATAATGCTGTTAATAAATTGCGTTCGTTTGACTTTACCATCAATTATTCATTGAAATAAAGACTTGTAAAGACTGAAGAAATATTTTTCCTTGTTTGTTTTAATTGAGCGTACATTTGTTGGCACTTTGGTGTGGCTCCTCATACGAAATCATTAAATTTAATTTGAAACTTTACAATTTTGCATACATCTTTCCTTGTTTATATTGTTAAACCCTACACTCAAAGGATAGGGTATATTGACTTCCATCTTCCTTTTGTAACGCATTAAAAGAGGCGTGCCAGGTATAGAAAAGTATATATATATATTTCTGGTTGGTTTTCATGGTGTCATCCGCTCATCCGAGTGGTCCAATTTTCAATTACTCTGCTGCATAGATCCGGATGAATTTGAGCAATAGCCTGGGTTATATTGACTTTTTGGGCATCAGTCGATTGCCGCTTATTAGCATATACCTGTTACTTCAGGAAACCTCATAAGGAAACGTCTAGCGGGGTTAAGGCGCATGATATTGGCGGCAAATTCAAGCCATCAAATAGTAACTTTTTTTGGATGCGTCGTCACCTCGTAAACGTCGTGTGGGTTGCAGTCGTGTCATATATGGTAACAATGCTTATAGCCGTAGTCATTCATCCAAAGATGCGCCTTGTCACTAAAGATGATTTTAGACCCAAAGTTGGGGTCCTCCCCCAAACGCTCCGAAGCCCTGTTAGCGAAGAAGCGGTGTTGTTTATGTTTATCAACTTTGATTTGGGAACCTACTAACTGAATAGTAAACGAAAATTCCGACAGTCGTCAAAAATACAAAACATGCCCGCTACAGGCAGCAAATATCGGCCCGTTCAAATTGAAAAACTATTTGGCGAAAATCACCACTCAATGAAAATCACTGAAATTATTTAATTATACAATATTTTTTCTTTTATTTGTCACACTTTACGATCATTTCAGTATTTCCTGTTTTTTATCCAGTACCCACTCTGCGAAAATATAGAAAATTATTTACGCATATATATACATATTTTAAAGTCACTGTAATGTCAAATTTTTTTGAAAATGTGTATCGATAAAAACTTATTAGTCAAGAAAAGCTAAATAGTGAATAACATATTTAATCCTATTGTTCTAGACATTGTAAAACCAGAAGTTACTGGAATTTCGTTTGATATTTTATGCATGTGTTTTTTGTTGTCTTTTAGTCGACTAGAGTATTTAAGAGAATAGATTACGCGTATAATATACATGTGCACAATAATCCAATGCAATAGAAATCCAGGGTAGTCTTCTTGTGCTTTTGGTTTCCTTCAGACGTATCCTCACCACAGATCTCTAAAGCCTCTCTACAGTGTTCAAGTTTTCTTTAAGATTTTCCCGTCTACCATTCTAGCACTGATAAGGAATACTTTAATTCATATTTTTTCTATAAAATTAAAACGACATTTTTAAGTAATTTTTGTCGAAAACAAATGAATACGTCATAAACGGACTTTTTGTTAATTGATATAGAAGAAATACGGTTCGCCGTTTTTCACTGATCTTTAATTTATTAGAATAAGTAAACCATTGATTGGAGAACAATCACGTTTGTCAGGAAAAAAGCCACACGTAGTATACTCTCCAATTCACCGAAACCACCATTTCGTTCGTAAATAGAATAAATGTCTACCGTGCATAATGAACGTATATTTTTATGCCTAAATTTTTTGAACCAAATTTAAATTTTCATCAATTAATTATGTTATCGATCTGTAAAAGAGAGGTCAAATAATGTAATAATTCTTTGAATAATTCGAATAATTCGCCTAATCCTTGAAATTCGGGTTCATCCAGAGGAGTCCAATAAATCCACCCGCAACGCTCATTTGGGTTAGTTATTATTAAATTGAAATTTGCTTACGTTTCGTCGTGTTAAGAAATACTTTTTTAATTCACTCAAAACATTTGACTAAACGTTCTAAGTGCGACGATCTTGGTTTTTATGAAATGCCGTGCCATTGCCATACCTTTCGTTCTTCCCAACTTTTGTCATTAATGGATTAAGCGTATGTGTCAACAACCGTGTTAAGTCATTAAATATACTCAGTGAAAAAGCGCACCAAATAAGACAAAAAATTAAAATGAGAGAAGCTGAAAAATCATTCATTCATTGCTTAAAGACAACAAATCTTGCGACAATGATAATGGTGGCCATGGCGATGACGTTGATGGTTGGTTGACTAACGTGACCATGTGATGTTAATGTGTATAACTGCAAAGTAACACTGTATTTAATTTTTCTTTTCGACGTAAATGAAGCGAAATTATTACTTTTATATAAAGAAATTGGATACTTAAGAAATTATATGACTTCACTTCTACTTCTTTTTCCAATTTTATAGTACACATTTTTTATCGTAGGAACCTTTTCATGGTCTCCATGACGTCACCGTCATTTCAATTGTGAGATTCCTAAATACTTTAATTTTGTTTTGAATTTTTTTTATAAAAATTAATTTAGAGACCATTCGTGGTATTACTTTATTCCTTATCAATTTGATTACCTATTGCTTCCCTTGCCACACTAAATTTGAACCTCTCTTTCTTTCTTATTTTCTCTTTCTCTCACCTGACAAAAGTCAAACAACTACTGAAGGATACTTTAGTTTTATTAATACTAAATTCGTATTGCCTTCAATTTCTCAAAATGAAATTTGGTTTGTTAATTTTAGTACCTTCTTATTTTTTTCAAAAAAAAACTGCATTTGCAATGGCATTGAAATCATACTGCATTTGCTTCTATTTTAAAACGCACATCCACTTTATTCAATTTAGCAAGATTCCATTTTATCATTAAAATTTTTGCTATTGAAGCTCAAATTTATCAGAAATAAAAATTATTGGAGAAAATTTAGTACTTTATCGTATAAATGCAGAATTTATAGAAATTATAAATAAAAATTGCTTGGAAATAATTCCATTTCACCTTAATTTTTTTATTCTTATTACTTCCGTTCTCCATAAAAATAACTTTTTTTCACTTAAATAAAAATGAGCTTACCAACTTGCGAACTTTCGATATAAAAATTTTTATAGAGTAAAATATACACGAGCACGGCAAGGCATGGCTTTCTTATGCGACTATTAATATAACTTTATATTAAGATTTTATACGTAATCTTTAGGAAAAGTTTCCCATTCAGCATAACCGATTATGAGAAAAAATCGGTAATACTCACTTAGATTTTATAACCATGAAAAATACAACAGAACCACTTTTTACACTTTTTACAGTGTAAAAAAGGTCGTAAAGGATATGATGCAGTCATCTGAAAACCGTGTAAGATAAAACAAAGAATTATATTTAGTTGCAAAATCCGTATAAGAAAAGTACAGAAAACTGTAAAATGCAATTTCATTGAGCATTAAAACAATTTTAATTCATACACAAATAATAATAATAATAATAATAATAATGCTGAGTGACGTTCGTTATTCATCACTACTTGATAATAAACGAAATTGTTTGTAACGGGAAAGACCAAAGCCTTTACCGTCACTCGTGGTATTCACATCTAACGAGCTCTCCAACACCCGTCAAGCTTCATGCATTTAAGTCATATAGATACCAACAATAATACAAGAGAATGATTTTAAAACCTTGCAAGCCTAAAAGAAATTTACAAAAAATAAGTTTTCAATAAAAATTTCTTCCAAAAAAACAAATCGAGTAACTTAAAATTCGTATTAAAAAGAGTTGAGTGTCATTCATTTTCAGGAGAACCCTATGAGACACCAATTCTATCATCAACGCAATCAATTCTAAATGTCAAGTGACGTGCACTCATAGATACCAAATAATCCTATATATAAAATTACGACTGGCCATTTTGAGTTCTCCGATATACATACATGCGTCCGTACGTGCGATTGTCGTGATGAAATTATCCAAAAGAAGATTCTGGGATCAGAACATATATGTTCGTTCTAATTTGAATTTCGCGCGAATTTTTTTACGCGTTATTTAATTCGATAAATCACAAACGTAATGATCGCTAAAATAAATTAATATTTCTTAATAAGTCCTACAAATCCTAAATCCATCGACCGATGGATCGACCTAAATCCATCGATGTTATTGTGTTTGTTAAATTTTAACGAAGCGTAGCTTTAGCTATTTATATTAGTATTGACATTTAAATACTGAAGCATTAAAATCCATAACATCATGCATTCATAAAGCCATTCAATTGTTTAAATATTCAAACAAACATAAACCTAATCGCCGAGCCAAGGTGTTTACATTGATTGCTTAATTCGAACATGCCCGTGATCGGCCATTTACACTTTTACACTAGAAATATAAATATCTAAAAAGGAACAGTACCAGAACCAGTAACACCATCAACACCAGCACCAACAACACATTAATGCTTAACCATTAACAGTTTGTTCGTATAAGATAAGCGCCTTAAAGTCATTTCTTCTTATGACATATTTACCCCTTACCATACCCCTTTGCCATAAATACCCTCTGTTTTTTCTGCTTCATTTGCAAATCAAATAATTAACCCGAAGCAATAAAAAAATTCAACAACGATTACAAACAGCAATTTTTGAACTAATTGAGGAAATAGTTTATTTAGCATAGCTTAAGTAAAAACTGTAAGGAAATGTTAAGAAAGACATTTTTAACTTCACAAAAAGCAACAATGAAAATTTGCTGTTCTTCATTTAATTTCGAAATTCATATGAAAAATCAACCGCAATCATAATCACATAAGTTGATATTAGATTGAAATCTTATTAAAGTATTTTTAAAAGATATGAAGCTTTTTTAAGAATAATTATTTTAGAAAAGTTCCCAATTAATATTTACTTATGAAGAGAAATAGATATTCAAGCAAAAAATCGTTTAACAGGGAAAGAGACTATTTTTGGGGGGTGTTCAATGTGTTACCACTCGGTATTGCGCCGATTTAATAATGTGCAATAATTTAGTAATTATTTCATTGAAGCTACAATCTGAGGTATCCTAATTTGTGAGCTATCCCTTACCAACCATAATTAAGATAATAGATTCTTTGAGAAAACGTCCGAACGAAATGTTTCAGAAAGTTTTTAGCGCTCTATAGTAAGGATTAACTAATTGTCTTCAAACGAATTGTAAGTGGAGATTAAATTGGAGTTCACAGTTATGACTGCACGCAATTTGAGTGCGTGCGGAAGGAAGAAGGAAAGTATAAAAATAAGGAAAGAACGTTAAATAAAAATTTATCGAGACTATATTGAAAAGTTAAAAAGCAAGTAAGAACGCTAACTTCGGCCTGGCCAAAGCTTTGATATCCTACGCTCGTGGTATAAATTCATATTGTGATTTAAATAATCAGTGGACAGAGCATGCGTCTTTTAATGTTAGATTTCCTGTTTTATGCCCTACCCTACTTCTTCCGTTTGTAACGCACAAAAGGATGCATATTGAAAACATATATATTTCTGCTTAGAATAACACTATGCGCCACGCCTAGTTTTCATAGTAAATATGACCACAAATATACAGAAAAGATTCAAGAAAACATCATTTTCCCCAAAAGGGTCGTGACACTGGGAACAAAAATCATTATTGCAGAGGAACCAAACCGATGGAGTAGCGGGACATTTAGCAAGATTTCTCAGTTTACAGTGCAGTTTTGAAGATAAAATTTCATAACATGGATAACCAGTTCGGATATTAAAGTAGCACAAACAAGCCTGGCCGAAGTTTAAATACCCTACACCCGCAGGATATATCCGTATTCCTAATAGAGATTTAGTAATTAGTAGGATATTTTTGCGGTGATATTGATTTATATATTATAGTTTATGTCGCAATATCTCCACAGTCTCTCCTGTAACAGTTTTCGGCGGATCACACCCACTTTTTGCAAAGTAGTTTAGTATTCGTGGTTCAGTTCCAGGATAAGACTTTGTCTTCAAATTTGCTCCATAAGCATGTAAACTAAGCTTCGTAGAAGTGGTTCTCTTCCGATTTTGCCAATTTTCAAAACCAATAAAATTATTATAATAGAGAATAATCGTGCTATATTTCATTACAATGTCTCTACTTGTTCTACTGTAATGACGTCTTTTTATAACAATGGTTCTAGTAGGCGGACCATACCCACTTTTTGCAAAGTAAAGTATTCGCGGTTCAGTTCCCGGATAATATTTTGTCTTCAGATTCACTCTACAAACGGAGAAACTGAGCTTGGTATGTGCATACATTCATATAAACTATAAAAAGCAGACGGGGTTCTCATTTGATCTGCCCCATTTTTAATACCAAACTGTTTCGAATTGCAGAGAATATTTGAGTCAAATTTCATGACCATACCTCTTTTCGTTCTCTCATAATAGTGACATCAACATACAGACGGACGGACAGGGATAAATCGACTTAGGAGATGTTTCTGAGCCAGAATATATATACTTTTCCATATCTGTCACACCTCATTTAATGCATTAAATCCGTTACAGACGGAGGAGCAAAGTTATACCCTTAACCCTTTGGATGTAGGGTACAAAAATTAACATGCATCGCTCACTGATTATTAGCATAGGCTGTGAATTTGTGATACGAGTGTAGGGTATATGAGCTTGGGATATGTAATGTCCAACACTCATAGAATTTCACACATGGCCATAAAATGTCGGCCTCAAAATTTCAATTTAGGCTTAAAAACGAGCTTTGTATTATTATTTCATGTAAAGTAGGCGTGGAACTAATCCGATTTTGTCCAGTTTCAATATCAAACAATTTCTAATAATAGAATATTCGTGCTGGAATGCGATTCTCTTTATAGGTGCCACATTTCATGAAAATAACTAATTCTACTCGTTCTTCAGTAATAACGTTTTCTTTATAACTGAGGTTCTGGTAGGCGGACCACGCCTATTTCCGAAGAAGACATATTCCATGAATTTATATTTTGGGAATATAGAATTGGCTTTATATCTCCTCCAGATACTAAGAAATTATATAGATGGTTATATAGTCGTGTTTACTATGGAAAGTAGAAACGGTTCCGAAACGGAACCAACGCAAGCACAAAGTGTATTTAACCTATTCCTTTGGGTGTAGGGTATAATAACATTGATTTGTATAAGCGTTTTTTACATACCGAGATAATAATGAATATTCCTACTAGTTACCGATTGTAACGATACACATAATATTAAAATAATTTATAATCATTGAAACACTTATTAATTAAAATCTATTAATTCTTTCTTGCAGCGCATCTGGAACGAATGCAGTTGCAATTGATAACAAGATCGAACAAGCAATGGTAAGTCTTAATTACGGTAGACCGCTAAGGCGGTTTACAAATTAAATTTAAGGCGGTTTTAATAATTATTTGTTCTGTTGGGAAACACTTTTTAATGTGTTTAAATATTAGAATAATTGAATTGAACAAATTGGAATCGACGATAATTCTTTAGTTACTCTCCAAAGTTATTAAAATATTCCTTTTATCAATTCTTTGTTATCTATCTTTATGTAATGGCGAGAAAAATGAGGCTCTCATAAATGTCCGTATGTTTTTATAAAATTATACGTAGTTTTCAAGAACTGCTCAATGACCACCAACGAGAATAGCATCAAAGCCACAGTTCAATTAGCTAAAAATAACCACGACCAAAGTTGAATTAAGCAAAGAAATCAATGAATGAAGAAATAAAAAAGCGAAGAATAAACAAATGTTTTCGATTGATATGTAATTGATTGATTGAATTGATTGTTGGCTTCATTTCTTTCATTCAACAAGTCGGGGTGAGTATTTTAGGAAATGCGTCGTCACAATATATTGCCGTCGATACATGGGGTAAATTTATAAAATATTTTCCATCATTCAAATGGGCACAGGAAAATATCAATACGATTGATTTAAAAAATTGAAAAAATTTTATCCATTAAATGTCATGGCAGATTAAAATTTGACAATAATCTAATTAGCTTTAATCTTTTATTTTTAATATGATATTATAATGGCAAGAAATATCAGGATGACAGGATGGAGGGAGACTATGTTTCGTAGTGTGAACATTAACTTGGTGGTGGTAGATACCAATGCAAGGACAGTCGATCAGTTAAAATTTCTAAAACTAACTAAAAATAAGGTCAAAACAAGATGACGCAAATATAATTTTTCAAAAATATTCACATCTAAGAAGCAAAAAATGGAAGAATGGAGCTAAGACATCTACTAAATCAAGATCAGGCAAAACAGACGGGTTTATTGCATGTTTGCAATCTGAATAACAATAACAATAAAACAATGCTGCATAGTAACAACGTCGGGACGACGATAATTGAACAAAAAATTCGATAAAAAATAAGAACAAAAATAAGTGTGAATAACTGCCAAAGCACAATACATTGCGACTTGCCTGCGATTCGCTCTCTCTCTCTCTCTCTCTCTCAATGTATCTTTACGGGACGCAATCGATCGCTGAGGCCGCACTCACAAAATTTGTTGTTGTTTCATCAGTAAAACGACGAAATGACGATCAACCGTGGTCTATCGACGAATGAATTTGTTCCTTGTGCGACACTTGTGTCCCTTGATATGTACTGGGGACACCAAGCAACGGTTATCGTATCGACAAAACAAAATATTACGACCGCAATAAGGCATGCATTTGTATTTTATTTACAAAAGAGCATTATTAATTTTGTGGAAGATTTGTTCGATCGAGGTTTTTGTTAGGACTGCAACACGTAAACTATATTATTTTTGGTAGAATTGTTTGACAAAATCTTATTATATTATATGCTAGAGCCATTCATTCTTCCATATTGTTTTAAAAATTTCGATGTTTTGTGCGTTAAAATACTGTGTTTCGAATGTTTGCACTTTCGGTGCATTTTTTAGGAAAGAAATCGAATCGATTAGGAGAAAATCGATTTAAGCCTTTCCAAATCGATTGGCATACCCGGGGGATACATTTTACTATGAATGCTGTTGATAACTTGGTTTGGTATTCCAAGTTCTCTAGGATTCTCCTGTGGCTGAATATCACAAGGTTACGGCCAGCACCTCATCCGGTGGTACAGCTTATCGCACATGCGTTTCAGCCGTCTGAAAATCGGTTTGGACCAAATTTTGCAATTCAGAAAACTTCTCGGCTGATATTCGCAAACAATTCCGGTAGGAATATTTATTACATACTTGGATACTGTTCGTCTCGTCAGAATCTCGAAGGCTCCATTTGAAGTTTCTTCTCTTCACCAGTTTCTAATCCTACAGCTTCTCCGACGAGCTCTGCCAACCTCCTCCAATTGTTCCACAGCATCCATAAAATCTGTCGCCATAGAAATTAGCTCAATTTTAATTTCTTCAATATTTTTCATAATCAACTTAGCGCGCACCACAATTTGAAATTTAATCAAATAATGTTCGAAAGTAGTAAAAAAGCTACCATTTAGTAAAAAAGTATTTAAAGGTAGCAAAATTTAGTATAAAGTGTGAGTGCGGCATAACGCTTGCGGAATTCGCTAGGTTATATTCTATTTTTTCTTTTGCGAACGAATTTCTTCCCTTGCTCTCAGAATATAGCGGCCAACCTTCTTAAAATTACACTAAATTTCACGCACTCTACTCTCTCCATTCCAAAATATACAGTACGAAACAACAATTTGCTTGACGGTTTTGACGTTTAAAAATAATTATTTAAAAATAAAATTTGAAATCCCAACCAAGATTTGGTAAAAATTATGGGAAGTGTTTATAATTTTCAAGCATCTACCACATCTTGCACATTGTTTAAATCGATGTTTATTAATTTTTTATACGAATTTTTCACTTCAAATAATTTTCAAATTAAAATTGACTTGCTGCGAATTCCTATTGCACTTCAGCGTTTTTTCGGAGAGCGAAACACAGGCAAGTCGCGATGTGCTTTGGCAATGAATCGAATCGAAGTAAGAAACTTTTATTGTATCTAGTAATTATCGATACATTTCAAAGGCCTATGCATAATTATTTCAAAATAATCTAAAACAATAATATGTTTGATATTTAATAAACACAAAACAATACGATATGATTTTAAGGAATTAAATCAATATTATTTAACCATATTTTATTACAACAAATCTATCAAAAATATAGGTGCACAAAAATGCATGCACAAAAATATTACACTATGACCCAAATTTATTTATGACCTAAATGCATATGTATACATAATAACGACAACCAAAGTAATTATAGCAATAAAAATATGAGCTGAAATAGGCGAAATAAAGCGGCACGGAAACTATAAGCAATGACCCTTTTTTGTGTTGATAAAGACAACTTCGTTCGTTTGTATCGTTCTGGAAATCAAGATTACAGAGAACGAATAGACCTTTATTTCTAAAATTCTGTCATCGGGAACTGCTTGGAATTGAATGTGGTCAAAATTTGATGAGACTCGTACTTTTTTTACAGTAAATGTGGATTAATTAATGTTTGTAATTCAGCTCTTCAGATTTTAGAGTCATATTGAAGTTACAATCGCATTTCCGAATAAAACATTGCAGTTACAAGCATACTCCTAAATATAGGCGTGAGCCACCTACCATGAAGGAAAATTTCGAATGCAAAAACCATGGTTGTCACGAAATTTGGCAAATTGTTTAATATTGCAAATGGATACGAATACATTTTGTAGCTAATACAGCCTTAACTGTGTTAATAGCGTAGTACTTCAACTTGCGGAAGGACTTAAGACGTTGTCGTAAATAATGCTTTTAGCCGCCAGTCCTTTGGCGATATGTCGGCAAATTTTAAATACATATAAAAAACAGAGTTAACACGAAGCGCCTGCGTTATACACTTGCTAGTTACTGAATAACACTACGTAAAGTGTTTAGTGAATAAATTTTCGTTTAATTTTTACTATTTTGCACGATCAAAAATTGCAAATAAAAATTTTATTCCATACTGATTTCCTTGTGTTAAGGCTACACTCATTTACTCTTTTATTCTTTGAAATAATTGCGAATTTGTAAAGCAAATGCCATTTAATCGACATCGCAGTCATTGCCGTTATTTGCTTTGAGAAGAGAAAATGTTACATGACAAGCAAACGACGATTAAAGCCGTTAATTTTGTTGAACAAACTGTGTCTAAAAAATTGTATTTTGAAATTTTTTGTCTAAGAAGATAACAAAAAAAAATGGGAACATACTCTCTTAATAACATACACTTCAAACAAAGACTGGGCAGCGGGATGCAATTTCAAGTTAGGGCAGTAAGAAAAAGTTCAGCATTAAATTAATACAATCGGGCAGTATCTTCCACCGGCAGTTAAAATAAGATGTAAAAACAACAACAAATGTATACACAAACACAGAAAGCATTAACAAGAACAGTTTGCTGCCGTCACAATTAGAATTAGCCCGACAGTGGGAAGCAACTACGGGCAGCAATTTATGGCAGCAAAATAGAAATCAAACCTTTTTCTCAATCTCCATAGGAGCTCATGTAATTTTGACAGGTGAAAAAATAAAGGTGCATCTCGCTCCTGGGTCTTTGTTTAACGCTTAATGGTTACTGGAATCTCGTACCAATTCTAATTTAGATGAGTGCATTATATGACGAGTGCAGGATATACGAGTACAAGCTTCAGCCATTCCGAAGTTAGCGATCTTACTAGCTCTAATCAGTTTATACTTTTATTTACGAACTATTTGAAATTTGCAAAGAAACGAACCAATAGAGTTTAATTATCATATTAAATTAATATATTAGTATCAAATATTATATAAAAACGCATAAGTAATGCAACAAAAGACAAAAGTTATATTCAAAAAAATTAAATATTAGACTTTTATTAGACAAAACGAAGCAAAGGCGTTTCTTTATTTCCCTTTTGTGTTTTCAGAAATTTTCCTCTGCTCTGACAGCTTGTAGATAAGCAGTGGTTAAAAATTCGATTGACACGAATAAACAAATATTGTTCGTGGTTATCATTACTGGTTATCATTACCAGCCGAAAACTAGATCCCGAAGACAAATATTGTTGGGTTCGGATAACGAAGCAGCAAAGAAAATGTTACATTATACGCACTCATACCCTAAAATGTAAGGCTCTGAAAGCTCTGAGCTCTAAGCTGTGAACCGGACGATGTTGCTCAGCTCACAAGCGCGACCTGGCCGAACTTTTTCTTCGGCTCACATCTCACGAGCGCGAGCTATCTGATTTGCTCACAGCTCATTTCAAATTGCTTGGGTCCCTCATGAGCCACTTTGGACTCTGCTACGGACCAAATTCTATCTAGTTATTCGGTAGTTGTAAATTATTCATTTATTCGATTGTTTTCTTCCCATAGTTTTTCGTCATTCAGAAATCACTAAGAGATGAATCTGTCTCCCAGAATTAGTAATTACTAGAAATTATCGAATAATTCAACCATTATATATATTTAGCTTTAATAAAACCCGTTGCGGGTTTATGATTGTGTTGTATACACATAAGTTGAACTTTTGCGACGTTCAAATATTTGACAATTATGCGGTTATCTCTGTGCTTACCGCAAAATAAAGGGGCAGTGAACGAAAAAATGAAAGTGAAAGGAAACGTAGTATGTAGTGAAAGAATGAAGTGAAGCCATTCCGGCTGTATAACACAATGAATTTCGACAGACGAAACTGTTTTGTTTTCGTCAGGTGTCCTCAAAATTTTCGCCTGCCATTTTACCGATTGCTTTCGTTATAGCCTGTAATACTTTGAATGTCACTAACGACAAACTGAGAGAACTGTGGAGAACACAAAAGGGAGACGAAAAAAGTCGTTCGTGTTCATCGTTTAGTGAGATTACATTATCTCGCTGTAAAATTATTAAATTATCCCTACAGGCAGAAGAAACAAGCAAAGCGATCATAAAATCGAAGATAAAATAAAAGGGAAAGAGATAAGCGAAATGCCAGGAGAAATGAATAAGATGAATGAGTCCCAAAAGAGGAAATGAGAATAGCATAGTATAAATAATAAAAAAATGAAAAAAACGTTGGCTATAGATAAGCGTATAAAGAGCAATAGAGATGGAAATACATAAAGGGAAAGTGAAGAGAGAAAAAGAAGGGAAAATAAGGTATTATGTCTAACTCGCTAGATTCAAAAGACAACGAGGAGCAAAGAGGAAAGAAGAAAAATGGATAAATTTAAAATTTCGTCTAATGCATTATTATACTATAGTAATAAATATATCGAATTCATTAAATAATAATTACATTCGACAATCTCGAGGAAGCGCTGCGACATGGTATGGTTATGCGTTAATGTACGATGTGTAACGGTCATGTATTATCACAAAAGAGACAAATAAATTATAATACATTCGGGTTTTTGAAAAATTGTTAGACCGCCAAGTGATCGCAACCAAATTATATAAACCGGAATTTATTTTCTTAAAGAGATTTTCAGAACGTCGTCTTTGGGATTCATTTCAATTGTTCTCTGAGTTATAGCTTAGCATCGTGAACGAAAACGACGTTAAGGCAGTTGAAATGCTGCTGCAGCCAAATCAGACTAACTACTTTTTAGTGTTTTTTCAAAGATCCAATATAAACAGTGCATAATCAAAAGTTATTAAGGCTAAAGCTTTAAAAAACTTTAGAGGAAAAGAACTAATTCAGATATTTGCGATTAACGTAATTAATAATAAGGTTATTAATAAGAATTGCAACAATCATAACAGCAAGCAATTGCGATCAAATTGGTTTATTTTGTCGAATTTTGATTTCAGCTTTTTATATTGCATCGCGTCCACTATTGATCGCGCATGAGTGTTACGTATATTCTCGTAAAGACATAACTGACAGGAGTTTACATACACACAATCACGCAGGAAACAACAACAGCCTGACAACGAAATAAAATCATAAATTTGCAATGATTCAACGCGTGCCCGACATTGGCGCCTGCTTTCCATCTTTTCATATATGGAATTGATTGAATTTGTTTATTTCACTATAAAACAGAAAACAGAAGGAATAAGTCCCACTATCAGAACATATCACACGCCTCTCCCCATTTGTTCCCAGAATGGTTTTTAGTAACGTAAATTAAAAAAATATCATACATTGTCTGGATTTGATTAGATAGACACATTTATTTATTTCCAATAATAGTCTTCTTGTTATTAATATGTTGTTTGTCATAACTGATTGTCTGTATTTGAAAATTGATAACTCCTAACGAATCAGAGAACTATGCCAGAGACAAGCAAAGGGCAATAAAGTAGCAACACAACATTGAGAGATTTTTTTCTTGCATTTAACAAAAGAACTGATAATTTTGTCGCGTTCCATTTATTTAGTTCTTATTATTATTATATAATAATATAATAATGAATATAGTATAAATGGAAATATAGTAGAAACGGTCGTAAAATTGATTCCTTTTAAAAGTGAACATTTCTTCATTTCTACTGACAATAATAATTACATCCTATACCCGAAGGGATAGGGTATACTCACGAACTTCTTCCATTTGTAACGTATTAGAGAAGACGTATAAAGTAGGTAAATATGGAAAAGAAAAGAGTAATATTCCTGCTCAGAATAATTTCGATCTGAGTTGATTTAGCCATGTCCGCCCGGCTGTCTGTCTGTCTGCCTGTCTGTCGTGATAATACTGTGTCTGGCTTGGTCTTTGATACGAATGTTCATTGTCATCATAGGCTGTTTGGTTTTGAAAATTGGATAAATCGGACCACTTTTTATACAAAATCTCTAAAGGGAGCTTTCTCAGTTTATGGTATCAGATATTATCACTCCGCAGAAAATGGGCTGGACGCACTCATTTATCATTTGTTGAAGATGAGTTAGTAGATCGAAATTAATGGAGAAATGATAAATGTAATATTAAACGAGGCGTGCACGACTCACTATTTATTAGGATCAGGCAATAAGTTTATATTATGGGTGTAGGGTACATACGATTCGACCAGGCTGAAGTTAGCGTTTTTACTTGTTTTATTATATTATTTTATTGCTTCAAGTACATTAATCAATTACATACAAACTAATTTTAACTTGTTGATCTCAATTTTTTTAATTATTGTGTATACTATATTACATTATCTATTGTCAAGCACCAAGGTTTAACTGTTATCACTTTGTTTTCTATACTTTTATTGCAATAAATTTTTACGCCTCAAAATTTATAGAACTCAGTGTAAATAATAATTTTAAAATAAAAAAGCTTTAGTCGAAGCTAAAATAAAAAGTGTTGGCTAATATAAAATATTGACTTCATGTCAAAAGTTGTTGATGTTCTAAAAAGAGATTATGAAATATTGTTGATGTAAAGAGAAATTAGCATTGTCTGAAACTTCCATAGACTTTTCTAAACTTTCTTTGAATTTCAAGAAAAAGAAAAAACAACGCGAGATTGGGTTAAGAAAAATCTTGTCTAAACTACGAGTATCGATCTTCGGAAAAATGAAGTTATAATATATAGAAAAAAAAAACGATATAGAATTATAATTGAGTGGACTGAATTTGGATGACGGGTGCTTCTGCTGCTGAATGTGGTAATGGAAAAAATGGTTAGAAAAGAAAAGAATAGAATAAAATAGAATAGAAAATAGAATAAAAAGAAAAGAATCAATGGGGGAATCTTTCTTTTTTCTTCGCTAAAAAGAAACATATTGAAATTTTTTGATAAGAATCAGAATCAACAATAATTCAAAACAATAATTTAATAATGCTTTTATTTAAATTGTTGGCCCATAAGATACATAAGAGGTAATCATTGCACCACTGATGATAACGATAATGTTAAATACTTGAATGTTATCACAAGATCAATTAAGTGAATGTGAAGTTTATAATCTCAAAGGAATTTTAGCAGAACATTTTGTAGGGTTAATTTTTCGAGGATATTCATTTAATTTGCGGCCAAGAGACGGATTCCCGAGACAGAGGGCCAACGGTGTTTTTTTGCTCTTTTTGTTTTAAATTTGCTTTTTAAATTTTCATTTCTATTTACTCAAAATTACGACAATTTGGTAGAAATGGGTGATCCGCTATCAAAAATTTACGGTACTTCAATACTATTATTTGTTACTGAGTAATTTTCATTCCTGTCAATGCTACCTTCATGTTTCAGCCTCCACAAACATTTCTATAAGTTATTACGTGTTTTTGAGTAGTTATATCGCCCATATGTATTAAAATGCATACCACCACTTCTTGTGCATCACTTGAAGTTTTAGTCATCCCATCCATACATCTTCATATTGCCATCATGGAAATTATGGATATTAAAGTTGTATAATAAAAGTTATAAAAGTCAGAAATTTATGCAAAAAGCACTGATGCAGAAATGCGCAAACACTGTGACTTTATATAATTTGTTTAAATTTTGTAGTTAGAAAATTGGTTGAAAATAATATGATGTGAAATAATTGATAGATGATTTTTTTGAAAATTTTGATTTAGGACATTTTTGTAATAATGGTCACAAAAAGAAAATGATCTAGTTGTCTTTGATGTGTTTGTCCGTTGCCTTAATTGTTCGGGGGCAATAAATCGGGGCAATAAATTATGATATTGTTGTTTGATCTACCGAAGGTAATTAGCAAAATTGAAGACAATTGAGTCTACACTCGAGTCCGCACAAAAATTACTTTTCTCTTTCCATTATCATCATTGCTTCAATCATCACCAACACCATCGATAATAACCGAGAAAAGAAAACTTCAAATAATGAAATCAATACATTGGGTTTGGGTATCTGTGCTGGCCCGAATCAATTTGTGACAACAGGAACTCCAATAACTGGTCGTAAATCTTGGCGGATACAACGATCAGGTTCGTAGCAAGATCAGAGTGAAAGAGTGGAGTGAAAAGTCCAGTTGGAAAACGAACGGAGAAATAATAGAAACTATATATAAGCTTACCGACATCGTATTAAAATTTTATGTGTTAATTTCTCTCTTATTAATTAAATTTGCGTTATATTTTGTCACATAACTTGATTGAATAGATAAATATTTCTTTGGATATCCATCCTTCAAACAAAAAACATCTTCATTAAAGAGGAAGATTTCGGTGATGTACCTTTTTTTGTTACTTTAGAAGATGGAAAGTGAAGGTAACCCAAAATTTATCGGTTTGATCAGTGATCAATCGGTGATCAAATGTGAATAAATGCTATAGAAATTAATCATAGCAATCATAAGACAAAAAATACGAAACAAAACAGTAAAAAGATTTTGTTATGTATAAGATCATTTGAATATACGTCTTATGACAATAACTAAATCTTATAATAATTTAGGAATAATACCCCTATATATTATATAATTGCTTATGGTAGGCATTAATCAATCATAAAAAGAGGTATAATTTTTTCTCGATCTCGCTTTTGCGCTAAGTAAAAAAAGAAACAAATAGTGTTTGTAAAATTACCTTTCCGTCACTAACCTTTTAATTATTTGAAAATATTTCTTCATTACCATTAACACCATCATCTTCATCACCACACTTCATCGATGTCTTTGGGCAAGGAAGCCTTGAATCAAATAGCCTTCAAATAAAAGAAAGGAGAACGTACAGCATCCTAGTGCTGATTACGCTTTTTTCGCTATCAAAAGTTTGCCACATACAACCTTCACATGGACCAAGTAAAAACGCCCATTTTCGGCTTGGTCGAAACTCATATGGCCTGCGTTTATAGCAAAAATTGATGGCTTAAATTAAAAAAAAACTGCGAACGGAACACACCCATTAATATAAAGCTAACATGTTAGGCTATAAATTTTGATACACAATTTTAGCTTCACGTTTTTTTGCAAACTTAGGAAGTGAATTGAAAGCACCGATAAACTTGCATATGTTGATATACCTTTTCATTCGGTTGTCATCCTGATTTCTACACACAGGCAGACAAAAGGCATATAGGCAAAAACCCCTTCGAGTGTAGGGTATAAAAAGGTGGTGAAAAAGAAGATGAGAAAAGGAAATCAAATTTTATTTTATTAGCGTTACGTGTGCGTGCTAGGAGCCCTTATTGCTTTACATATTTGCTGATAATTGTTTAGCTTCTTCTCTTGTCAGCATTGTTTTTCCGTTCGTATATTCAGATGTATTGCTTTTTGTGCCATCACTCATTCTTCAAATCGTTAAAGAGAAATTATTATTGTTGAAGGAATTTCCCAAACAAATTATTGGGTTTTCCCCAAAATTGATTAATTTCTCAATATTTGCCGCATCGGTGATGAACGATTGCCATTGAAAGTTATTCGGTAATAACAAAAAGCAAAAGCGTTTGTTTGTTTCGTGCTGCCATAACAGTTTTAAAGAATATACAAATGGAGATAATAATTCTTAATAAATTAAATTCGATGAATATTCGAGATATCAAAGTCAACAGACAGAAGTGATTTCGTACATGAAATATTACTTTGTGAGATATTCGTGTAAGGAAGGGCTAGATAAAATCCAAACAAAAATCTTGATCAATATTAATTAAACAATAGTGAACTCAATATCTCATTAACTTGCATTTTTTATAGAGCTAAATAAAACAAAATTTCAAAAAATTACCTAAACTGTAATAAATTTTGCTGAACATTTTATATCACGTTTTCAAACGTCACACATTTGTTTAAAACAAATGGAAAATAATACGTTATGAGGAGAACAAAACTAAAACGAACACTTTCAATCGATTTCTTCTGCTTCTTATCGTATTTCTAACTTAATTGGTATCTGTAAAAGCTCCTCTTTAGGATTCTTTTAAGATTTTACTAATGTATCTCAATCATTTTCACGATTGATAATGTATCCATCGTTTTTACTATTGTTAACACTTTCGCGACCGGTAACACCGACGTGGTATCATTGATATACCAGTCGTTATTGATTATTGATATGCCACAAAAATAAATATTGAATATAAATACGGAATTTAGTTAAAACGAAGGTATTTTGGTTTTAATGGAAAATGTATTATAATTAAACCGTAACATATGTAAATGTTTCTTTAATAATAAGTATTTTTTATTGTGTTGATTATACCATAAAAAAGTAGTCGAGTTTATCATGACGTCATGAATTGCGTTATATATTATACAATTAACACACAAAGAAATATCGTTGATATATAGTAATATTGAATTATTTCACGAAGTTACGTAGTTTTTACATTAATTCTGATTTCATTTCACATTTCACCTCAATCACATAAAAGGAAAAATTCGAACCATAAAAATGTTCAAAACAAGAAAAGAGAAGTCATCTTCTTTTGATTTAATACGCAAAGTCAGTCCCGTAAATTCATTCGTTATTTTATTTAGCGCTCAAAGAAAATTACAGGATTGAACTTTTACGTCGTCGGGGCCCCAGATACGAAACCCTAATTGTCATACTAAAGGAATCGGCCGAATTCTAAGTCCGTTTGTCGTGGAAAGAGCAAGCACAATCCTTTACAGTACCATTAATGGTTGATTATTTCCTAAATTATATAAACTTATTTTTTCTTAGAAAAAATTAAATACTTGTGACGCCAAAAGTAATTTTGACGACACAAATTCTACATACGTATTTACACATTGTCTTTAGATTTAAGGCTTCATACACAATTTCTTTAGATTTAAGATTACATATATTCTTTAGATGTAAGATTTTATTGCGCACATTTTATCAAGAAACACTGCGCAGTAATCTTCTTAGAAATAAGTATAATAATACGCATTTATATAATAGTAAAAAAAGGGGACTGCACATTAATGGAAATTCCCCAATCATGAATAACGATAAAAAATATATTGCGCATTGGAATTTAAGCAGTTTTGTAGATTAAGTATATTAGCATGTAAGAAACATACGGCGCAAGCAACCATGAAGACAGAGACAAGACATTAAATTGATAAGACACGAGAGCTTGGAATTTGTTGTTGCATTTCAGCAACACAAATGACTATAAAGAGGCGTACGCAACGATTCGCGGACTCAGACAGACAGAGAGATTCCTCCGGAGCAGTCGAGCTCGCACAAATCTAGTGATACTCTCCGATCCGAGTAATTTTAGTATTCCTCAATCCTCATTCCGTCAACCTCCTCTGCTTAGTGTAAAACTTGTGTCGAAGTAAGGGCTGCACCAGACCTGTCGACACAAGCCTAGTTGAAGTAAGGGCTGCACCAGACCTGGCAACTAGGACCTAACAGAGATCTTCTTCCTTCCTTATCCTATTGCTCAGTGTAAAACTTGTGGCGAAGTAAGGGCTGCACCAGACCTGTCGCCACAAGCCTAGTTGAAGTAAGGGCTGCACCAGACCTGGCAACTAGGACCTAGCAATATCCCCAAAGTATTCGGGTGCCAGGCCCGTCGTGGATGAATGGCGACAAAATGGCAGTGACTAGTCGTGCTTGCACGTAGTTCACTTGCCAAGAACTATGCAGGCTAGTTCCGCCGCCTTACCAAAGGCGTAAAAATGGTGCCACGGGTGGTGCGCATCTCAATTCGGGTCTTAATCCGACCCCGCTAATCCAAAGCCCACGTACACAGCGCATCGGTGGGTAGGCCCCCTTGTGGGAGCTTCGTGGTGGCTGTGGTACGACCCAAAAATACGCGGGTAGAGACCAAAGAGTCTCCGCGTAGAGTTGCGTGAGGAGGCCGCCTCCGTCAACTCGGCAGCCGGTGGCCAAACACCGGCAGAGGTTTTAGATAGACCTCGATCGCCATACCTGCGAGGAATGTCTGCGCGTCCCAGGCATTCCAAAGGTACACAAAAGGTGCAGTAGGGCAAAGTTGCTGCCGTGGCCGATGATTGCCGGTATAAAAGGTATTCACAGAGTCTACCTAGTAATCCCGAGTGTGGGTAGGCCCACCGTGAGTTTAAGCTAACTATATGCAGGCACTCACGTTAAGCACCGAGAGGCATATATCCCCAAAGTATGTGCTAAAGCCCTCAGATTGGTCGACAGTCGCGATCGCGTTAAAATAGACTACACACAGAGTAGATATTAGTACTTAGATCGCGAGTAACACGTATACGCACATTAGGCAACAATCGTGAGGCAGCAGAATTCCCATAGGCCGACGGCGCAATATCTACAAGGAGAGATGCACACATACAAACACACCGGGGAAAGAAATAGGACTACAAAGGAAAGGACAAGGGAAAAACAGAACGTCAATTGGTTGCTGTGTCACTAATAATAATTGATGTACCAATAGCAATAAGGCAACGATTCAAGCAATAAAGATCATAAATTAATAACATCATCGTCTTGAATTTATGTCCCAAATTATAAATTCTCTGTGACTGAACCTGGACATGCCCTGAGTCATACCTCAGCCTAAGAAAGATACGTTACATACATTTGTAAAAATAGTATATAGATAGCAGAAACAGAATGGATGTAACAATGATTTAAGAATGTGTGATTGGTACGTGGGTCCCAATAATTTTTTTATAACATACATAAGAGGAATTTTTTCAAAGGATTTGTCAGTATTAATGATTTTTCAAAGGCTTACAAAGCGTTTGATATTTTCATCCACAATTTGCTTTGTAAATGTAGAATTGTCAAATTGTGATTATATTATCATTTTTAAGCGAAATTTGTAATTATTGAAATATTTATATTCGTAGAAAATATTGGATTATGCAAATGATTGCAACTGTAAACGGTTTACCCCCGCTAAGCTTAGCAGTATTAAGATTTTTGTTTCAGAACTTTCCAATTTTACGAATTTCCTATGACTTAATTCACATCCAGCACTAAGAAAGATATTTAGAAAAAACATACTGTAGTCGGTTAAGCCTAACCAAACAAACATAAACGGCGCGGTTAAAGATACCTATTGTATAATGCAGAGTTGTAATGAAGTAAGAGGAAGAAGACACCGGTATCTCCGAACAAATTTATCTAATGGAAATAGAATCTGTTTTGAAAAAAATACTTAAAAAAGGAAAAACAATTATCAAGACGATACGCTAGCAATTACTGCAAGGCGAGCAATTACAATATTCAACCATGAAACAAATATAACTGAAACAAGCAAAAATGCCCTCGGCCTAGCCAAAGCTTATGTACCTTGCATCCATAACAAGAATTAAATGCGGGGTGGTTTTAATGTTTTTTTTTTGTATTTCTGTTTTCTTGTTTAATTTAAGAAATTCAAATATTTTGAAATATTAATGTAATTCCCTAAGGCCTTCGTCGTCACTTTGAAATCAATTTTAATAATCTTCAAATTAAATTTGAATATTGCGACAAATACTTTTACAAAAAGAAATACCTTTCTGAAATCCTTTCACTATTCTAAAATCCTGTTGCAAAATCTGAACTACGAGCTCAAGTGCTAACTTTAGAATCTCCTCTTTCATCATTATTGCCTTAACACGATATTGATGCATATTAAGTGTCTTAAGTGATCCCTCTCTGAAACGTCTATAGTCTAAAAAAATAAAATATTTCTGTAAAAAATCTCGAAGATTAGTTATTCGTTCATACAGAGTTTTTTTATTTAATTTGTATTATGATTATGATGAAATTAGTGGTTTCTAGTGGATTCTGTTTCATTGCATTATTGTTTTGAATACATTAAGGCTCATTTAATGCACTCTCAGCTAAATTGATTAATTTCCGATTAAATATAACTGGTTGTTAAATATAACTTGGAGTTTAAAGTCTGCAGTTAAAAAGTAATTTTGTTCACTCTTTACATTTAACTATCCCTTAAGAATCGTCGATTAAATTTAATTTTGGAGAATTTCCAGTGGAAATTTCTTCAAATTGCCAAAATCAAAACTTCAGATTAAAATAAAATTTCTTTTCGAAATAAAAATTATGTTGTTAAACAGATAATGTTTTGTCTGTTCGCGGTGTTTCTACACAAGACTGCATGCTTGCAGCCGCTAGAAACGGCAGTCCGCCGAAATCCTGCGAAAGAATAGAATTTCTCACTGAATGCAACTATTTCCGACTCGTTCCTATGCATTTCAATGTGTTTTTGTCGTAGTTAAGCGATTTCGAGCCTGACTTTCCTGACAACGTTTAAAAAACGGACCAAGTACTGACGCCCGCGGAGTCAGCTTAGTGCGTAGAAGTGTTGAGTTATTAATAATTGAGCCATGGGACATATGTATCATTGTCTAGTGAATACGAAAATAACGGATTTAATTTAAGTCGCGGTTACCCTTCACTCTTTCTCTGCGTTATGTACTCATAGCTTTGGGTGTAGGGTATAAAAATGCAGCAGGTAATGTTACTTTTATCTTTCCAGGACACGGACAAGAGCTGATTGAATTCCACCCATAATTCGGCCAACTCTGTTTTGACAATCAAAAACGACGGGAAAAGTATGTCGACATTATCCCATTAGTCCAGCTAAATCACATAAGAGCTTCCATCCTCCTAATCAGAACCCAATAAATATATTAATGAAATAATATAATCACGCAAATCATCCACTTTGATGATGTAATAATATAACTTTGTTGTAATAACAATACTTTAATTTTATTCTATATTGAAAAGAATATATTATATTCTTATATTGAAAATAATTTTTTTGTTGCAAAAATTTAATTTTAACTGGGAGTGAGAAAACCGACAACTTCGAGATTCCTCAATATAAACTTCTTGCCTGATTAAATTCAGCTGGTTATTTTATTGCTCAATTATATTTAGGAGATAGGGATGTGTTGAAATTCCAGTTAATCCCCTTAACTAGGATTGAAAGAAATAATTTTTGTTAATTTCCATTTTTAACTGTTGGCTAAATTTAACTGAAATCGTAATATCGTAATATCTTCACTTCATAATGACACTTGTTCACTTGACTTTCGTTTAGATTGCCTTTATTTATTTCGATATTATAACATTGTTTCCATTTAGTAATTTGCTCGCAACGATTCGAAACCTTTGGTTTTATTGCTCCGAGAATGTAATGTACGTTTTATTCTAATAGTTTTTTTCGTTTCTCTGTAATTAATTATTTGAGCAAACTTAAAGTTATTGACTCAGTGAACTTCGCTTTAGGTTCATTAACATTTTGTCTTATTAATGTCAAGGCTCATTTTAAAAATAGCATATATTTAAAAATGTATAATTTATATCGAAATATAATTACAATTGTTTTAAACTCAAAATTGTGTTTAAAACAGACAAAAAAGTTTTGCTAGATGAAGGCCGTCAAATTCGTATGTGTGTGTATGTTATAGATATATATTTGTATAATCTATTCGTAGTTATGCATCATAAAATCAAAATGTTTATTTCCGTATTTTATTAGCGATTCTTCATGGGGAAAATGCTTTTGTTTTTGTTTTTGGTTTTGAAAATGTAAAGAAATTATAACTTTAAAAGATGTCCAGACGGCATCAGAAATAATGAGGGTAATACTCTTAAAAGATAGCCTTGGAGTTCTTAAACATAGTGATTTCCTTTCGAATCCAGACAATTTTAAAGATTATCAAGTAGACAAAAACAGGTAAAATATTGTTATATTGGCAATATCCGTTGTAGTGACGTCCTTTTCATTCGAGGGGCACTAAAACATAATAATTTCTACAACTTCGTGTTAATTGTCTTCTGACCTCGAATTAACAAAATAATCGACGTTACCTTAATTCCGTGTCTACCACCGTAGGTCGTAACCTTCCCTAACCTTCGACGGTCCTTATTCTGTTTCTTTTCGGTTTATGTTTTATAAAAACAAGGCTTTCTTTCTTTTTCTAATACTCAAATTGCTTTATTATCCAAAAATTGTTAATTTGAAATGCGGGATTTTGAGCCGCCAGTGAATTACCAATATAGTTTGTATTAAAAAATAATATGCCATCGTAAAAATAATACCACTCGCAATATTAAAAATTGTATGAATATCATCAAAACCTAGAGGCAAAATAAATATTCAGAAAATATTTTTAAAATATTCAAAAAATTATTTTGTGTTTTAAAAAATACATTTATTTGTTTATAAATAAAAAAGTATTTTATATATGCCTTTCCTTACATTCCATAAAGTTGTATCAAGACATAATCTAGTCCAGCGTCAACTGATTTCACAAAAACTTCTTGAAAGAAATTGTCTACTTTTCTTTGACAGTTGTCAATATTTTTTACACTCTACAGATCACTGACTTGGTCTAAATATTTATATATGAGCACATATATGTACACTTATCTGTAATGCAAACTAAGTCTTCGACAGATTCTTTGAATTGATTTGATTGACAGGTGGACAGTATTATTTTTAGATATTTTTGAAAGTTCATTTTTGATTCTTGAAGCTTTTACCTTGTATCGAATTTCTGACTCATTATGAATTAGTGACATGAGCACTTAGTGACATAGTTATATAACGGGAAAAATCGACATTTGGAAATTGTTTGTAGATCCGTTTTTAATGAGAAGAGTTGATCATTTTGAATTGGCATCGTGTTTTCAAAAATCAGGCATAAGAAGATCCAGGAATAGATTCTTATTTATCTTTCAAAAAATAGAAAAAAGTGATCTAATCGAAATCAGATTATTAAATTTGAATTAATTCACTCTTATGAATTTCCTATAATTTTCATTTATATTCTCAAATTTTTCCCGCAAAAAATTACCGCGAGATTAGATTCGTATTTTAAAGTTAAAAAATTAAAAAAATTTAAAATTAGAAAACTTGTTTAATTGTCTTTACGTCCTACGTATTCCGATACTCCACAAATTGCACGTCCAAAAGGAATAAATTATATACCCGAGGAAGCCGAAGCTCGTTGTGCTTCCATTTGTAAGTCATTAAAGGGGCGTGGTGGGCATGAAAAAGAATACATATTTTAAGATTGCAATCAAACGGAAAGAGGAGGGAGGCATCGACATGAAATTTGGGACGAATATTCTTTGTCATAATAGTTTGTTTGGAATTGGTAAAAATGCCCAAAATCGGCTAATGCCACACCCACTTTTTATGAAGTCAAATAGTGAAACGTGGCTCGCCCACTGGTTACATAAATTTGAGGGTGTGTGGCGTATGAATTTCGGCCGGACTGTTTTTTGTTATCTGTTTTTTGAGTAGTTTTTATATTGTGTTTTTAGTGGTTTTCCTTTCTTTCCAAATTAACAAAAATACATTGAACAACAATAAGCAGTAAAATTTAGAAGACAAATGCAGTTACAAAGCAAACATATCTTAAAAATTCTGATTATGATCGATTAGTTTAAAACATCTGATTTTATTAAATTATGCATATTCAATTCTTTCGTATATTTTATATAAATTGTTTAGCTCTATCGCTCATTTTCTATGACGGATCTATTAAGTCCTATTGTGTCCGTTCAGACGAAATGGAACAGGCAAAAATCCTGTTGGCTGAATGCCCTTTATAGCCCCGCCCCGTTGCATTAATGAAGCTTGTAGTTGCATTCCACCCTTTACTCAAAGCTTCCTTAAGGGTGGAAAATTACACTGGGTCTAACATCTGTAACCTTAATCTTATTCATATTAGAACTTAATCTTATTCTTATTCTTATTGGACTTTATTGGAATTTCTGCAAAGCCTTCTGGTAATCATAGAATCCTTAGAGTTGTTTCCTTAAGGTGCAGGACATCGGTTCTATCCAAAATTTCAGTTTTAATGGCTTGAAAACGCCTATCGATCGAATGGGTAACCTCATATAATAGAGCTCTATTGCAAGTCAGTTTGTCAATCTTCTCATAGCCCTCTTTGATCCAATATATCGGGACCTTATATGGACACGGGCCATCTATGACAGCGAAGCGTTATGGCCTCTTTACAACTACGTACCTCTTCAGACGAGGTCCACTTATTGGTTATTGGCCTAGTACAGGCTCGATAATCTGAAAACATTTTACAGCACTGCCCCCTAATCCATAATTTACAGAATGCTGTTTTGTGGCGTCCATGATACCGACTATCTCTACCTGAAAAACAGAATCGCTCGTGTTGGAATCATTCAACTTCAGACTAAAAAAAGTCCTGATCTTGTGCGCCCTTCCATTGTATAACCATCCTTATAGTCCCGCTCCAGTCCTAAATTCCAGTAACATTGAACCCTTTTATATTTAATGGTGTCCACTGAGGTCCTGGAAAAAATTTCCCGTATTCGGTCGCAGGTTAGATCTTTTCAATCTATACATAAATGTGTAAATATGAGAGATGAGAGTTCGTTATTTTGAAACAATTACGGGCAATGCTGACGCATTGTTATTATTGCACTGGTAGTTGTAACCATCATTGGTAGCTTGTAATATCCACTCCATCCCTTTTAAAATATCCCTTTAAAACAGAGGTCGAAACTCATGACTTTTATAATAAAAGTCATGAAATAAGAGTTATTCAATGACTTTTATTTTAAAAGTTTTTCGATAAGAATTATTCGACGACTTTTATTTTAAAAGTTTTCCGATAAAAGTTATTCGATGACTTTTATTTTAAAAGCTTTTCGATGAGAGTTATTCGATGACTTTTATTTTAAAAGTTTTTCGATAAGAGTTATTCAATGACTTTTATTTTAAAAGTTTTTTAATAAGAGTTATCTAAGACTTTTTCGTAATAAAAGTCTTTTGTTGATGAGGTGTATGGTGGTCAATACGAACTAACATTGAGCTACGATATGGTGAAAAGAATGGATCTGCGTTGGTTGTTGGAAGATGCAAATATATAGAAAATATTGAGAAATAGATTTTTTACACAGTGGGCAATGGGTGGCGGCCACTCAATACCGACAAAGGGGCGTTTCTTACGAAAAGATAACTTTGCGTCAATCGGTAGCAAATGTCGCGAAACGGATATAAAATTAGGTGGGAGGGGGAGTGACCGCCCCAAAAGGGCGTAGTGAGCGGTTTTTGACAAAAACTACTTTGCGCTAATCGATAGCAAATATCAGGAAACGGATTTGGGACATTGTGGTACAGGGCGTGGACTCCACAAAAGGGGCGGAAGGGGCGTTTTTTACCAAACAACTATTTTGCGCTAATCAATGTTAAAGGCCGTGAAATGGGCTTAGGAGACGGTATAAGGTGGACATGGGCGCACACAAGGCACAGAAGGAGCATTTTTCAAGACCCATGTATTAAGTATTTTTATTATGAATGTTCAAAAGATCGTCACACATTCTTTTTGACCTCTTCTGTCTTTTTTCTGTCTTTCTTTTTTCCGCTATTTCGATGGATGCGTATATTCATTTATATGGAATGCAGTCTATTATGTATGTGTGCCGATTTGTTTATTGAAGATTGGAAGTATGGTTTTCGGAAAAATGCTTACGACAGTGCCAACGATCTTTAATTACCTTTGTTGTATGAAATTATTATATTCAGCATGAGGCTTTCTCTGCATGGAGTTTTTCAACAATTATAAGATCCGATACATTTCAACAAGGACCTCATATTTACCTGCGTATGCGTCTGCCCGTCCTTTTATCAGATGAAAAAAATATTCGCTGCTACAGACAAAAAGTTGACCTGTTGCAAAACTAATTGATGAGAGGTAGTTAAAGATCGTTGGCACTGTCGTAAGCATTCTTCCGAAAACCATACTTCCAATCTTCAATAAACAAATCGGCACATATACATAATAGACTGTATACCATATAAATGAACATACGCATCCATTGAAATAGCGGAAAAAAGATAGACAGAAAAAAGACAGAAGAGGTCAGAAAGAATGAATGACGATCTTTTGAACATTCATAACAAAAATACTTAATACTTGAGTCTTGAAAAATGCCCCTTCTGTCCCTTGTGTGCGCCCACGTCCATCTTATACCATGTACCAAGCCTATTTCATGGCCTTTGACATAGATTAGCGCAAAATAGTTTTTTTGGTAAAAAAACGCCCCTTCCGCCCCCTTTTGTGGAGTTCACGCCCTGTACCACAATGTCCCAAATCCGTTTCATGATATTGGCTATCGATTAGCGCAAAGTAGTTTTTTTGTCAAAAACCGCCCATTACGCACTTTTGGGGACGTCCACTCGTCCTCCCACTTTGTTTTATATCCGTTTCGCGACATTTGCTGCCGATTGACGCAGTCATTTTTCCGCAAGAAACGCCCCTTTAACGGTATTGAGTGGGCCCAGCCCACTTTAAATCTGTTTCTGTAAATCTGTTTCTTAATATTTTCTATATATTTGCATCTTCCAACTAAGATCCATTCTTTTCATCATATCGTAGCTCAATGTTAGTTCGTATTGACCACCATCTACCTCATCAGCAAAAGACTTTTATTACGAAATAGTCGTAAATATCTCTTATTAAAAAACTTTTAAAATAAAAGTAAAATCAATTTTTAACTTTTATTTATAAAAGTAAAAGTTAAAAGTAAACTTTTACTTTTATAAATAAAAGTAAAGTTAAAAGTAAACTTTTACTTTTAAAAATAAAAGTAAAAGTTAAAAGTAAATTTTTACTTTTAAAAATAAAAGTAAAAGTTAAAAGTATACTTCTACTTTTAAAAATAAAAGTAAAAGTTAAAAGTAAACTTTTACTTTTATTTTTAAAATTAAAATTAAACTTTTAACTTTTACATTTAAAAATAAAAGTTAAAAGTTTACTTTTAAATAAAAGTTTTGAAAATAAGAGTTATTTTCGAGCACTGCTTTTAAAGCGTTTTCTAGGACACGACGGGTTACCAACGCAATTAGGACTCTTTCAATTTTGGTTAATTAAGTATATCCTTCTAGGCATCCCAACATACTTATGTTCAGGGTCATTGTTGTATTAAATAACCAAAGGTAACCATTGCCATCAATTTACATTTTACATACGCTTGGTTAGCAAAGGTCGCGCATTCGCTGATTATATTCGTATATAATATTTACTATAAATCGTTATAATTCAACAAACAGAGCATGTGATAATTGGTAAAAATTATTTGTTCATGAACAACAAAAACAAGGTATATTTATTAAATGAACGATCGAGTAAATTTACTTTGGCTTGAATCAATTTAATTTGCAATTCAAATGTGTCGAAATTTTGTTTTGTCACACAATTTTCGGGACTTTGTTTGTCACAGATTTTATTTAAATATTTTTAAATTAACAGACCAAAAAGTACACGCAGAGCGACCTTAAAATATTAGGGCCCTTATTACGTAAAACTAAACTGTAATTTTTTGACAACTCTTCCGTAATTTTTTGACACCTTGCCTAGCCAGCGTCAAAGGCGACGATAGGGCTTTCTTAGTCATCGATAAACACACTAAAATTGATCATTATTTGTGATTATAGTTTTTAACACCCTTAGGGTTTAGTGTATATTAAGCTTGTTCCTCCGTTTGTAACGCATTAAAGGAAGTCTGGTAAGTATAGAAAAGTATATATAATATATATATA
>OZ016502.1:14832263-14884246 GCA_963966595.1 Physocephala rufipes | reverse complement strand
TATATATATATATATATATATATATATATATATATATATATATATATATATATATATATATATATATATATATATATATATATATATATATATATATATATATATATATATATATATATATATATATATATATATATATATATATATATATATATATATATATATATATATATATATATATATATATATATATATATATATATATATATATATATATATATATATATATATATATATATATATATATATATATATATATATATATATATATATATATATATATATATATATATATATATATATATATATATATATATATATATATATATATATATATATATATATATATATATATATATATATATATATATATATATATATATATTATATATATATATATATATATATATATATATATATATATATATATATATATATATTATAATATATATATATATATATATATATATATATATATATATATATATTATATATATATATATATATATATATATATATATATATATATATATATATATATATATATATATATATATATATATATATATATATATATATATATATATATATATATATATATATATATATATATATATATATATATAATATATATATATATATATATATATATATATATATATATATATATATATATATATATATATATATATATATATATATATATATATATATATATATATATATATATATTATATATATATATATATATATATAATATATATATATATATATATATATATATATATATATATATATATATATATATATATATATATATATATATATATATATATATATATATATATATATATATATATATATATATATATATATATATATATATATATATATATATATATATATATATATATATATATATATATATATATATATATATATATATATATATATATATATATATATATATATATATATATATATATATATATATATATATATATATATATATATATATATATATATATATATATATATATATATATATATATATATATATATATATATATATATATATATATATATATATATATATATATATATATATATATATATATATATATATATATATATATATATATATATATATATATATATATATATATATATATATATATATATATATATATATATATATATATATATATATATATATATATATATATATATATATATATATATATATATATATATATATATATATATATATATATATATATATATATATATATATATATATATATATATATATATATATATATATATATATATATATATATATATATATATATATATATATATATATATATATATATATATATATATATATATATATATATATATATATATATATATATATATATATATATATATATATATATATATATATATATATATATATATATATATATATATATATATATATATATATATATATATATATATATATATATATATATATATATATATATATATATATATATATATATATGTGAAGAAATATACCATTTCTTCACATTATTCATTTCCCCACTACATTTACGGCGTTATTACAGAAACCGAAACTACGCTGCTTTTTCGATTCTCTTTTGTGTTTTTCTCTGCTTTGAGAGCTTTTTGACAAGCAGCAGATAAAATTTCGTTGAGCACGAATAAACAAACATTGTTGGTGCTTATCAGTGTGTTCCAGTGGAAAGCAAAATGGCGGGACCGAATATTTTGAAAATATATTAACGAAACAGCTAGTGAATAAAACGCGAGCAAGGAACCTTTCGCTTGGGTGTGAATGAAGCGGCATGGTAAAAATTTATTTAGTATCATTCTGGACGTCGTTTAGGGACGAGGGTGTTTTTGTTGCGCGCAAGCAAATGGATTGATAATGGAAAACAGACTTTATCTAAGGAAACTAACGAAATGTTTTGTATACTAGAATAATTTCCAACGTCTTCTTAAAGCCAGCGTCGCAGTCTTTCCATTAGTTTCGGTTTGTGTAATAACGGCCTTATATTTACTACATTTTAACACAAACGAGCATAGGACTGGAACTAATTCGACGCTTGCGTCACAAAGCAGAACACTGGAAATGTCCCGTAAGATCAGGCGATCTTTTAGGAAGAAAAGTGAGAGAGAACAAAATGGTACAGTGGAGGCAAATAAAAAGGAACCCTGAACAAACAGAGAAACATAACAAACAACAAATAAATACCCAGATACACAATATAGTAAACAGAAACATACAAAGCGACAAATAAACATAAGTGAACACACACATAAACACAAAGGAGCAAAATATTACAATCACAGAAAATCACGAAACACAAATAAACACACACACACAAAGAAACAACATTACAAACAAATCACATAGGAAAAATATCACAAAGGAATTTTACATAGGACGACCAATTTCTAAGTACATAAAATAAACATAAAGACCAAAGGTCGAAACCTAAAGTCAATAACCTGAAATATATAAGTATATTTTCAAGGTTAACATTTTTCTTGTCGTTCACACAAAAAAAACATGTAGCAACAATTATGGTGGGTGATCCGCTATAGGATACCGTTTCCGATAAACAACAATTCACATCAAAAAGTTGTTTTGATGTGACTATAAAATCGAGTGTGAAAGCTCACTCGATCTCTCTTTTGGATCTCACAGTTCAGACGGTAAGTCGCACCTCTCGTATTATAAATTAATTTATACTTTGGTCGAGTGCTTTTAAGCGGACGCCAATAGTATAAAACTAACCAGTAGTGGCTGAGTGCTTTTAAGCGGACGCCAATTAGTTATATTAACTCACAGTAGTAACTTAGTAATTCCTTTGATCTTGTAAATTAACTTATACTTTGGTCGAGTGCTTTTAAGCGGACGCCAATAGTATAAGAACTAACTAGTAGTGGCTGAGTGCTTTTAAGCGGACGCCAATTAGTTCATACTAACTTGCAGTAGCACAGTAAATCTTTTGAATTTGTTATAAATTAACTTATACTTTGGCTGAGTGCTTTTAAGCGGACGCCAATAGTATAAGAACTAACTAGTAGTGGCTGAGTGCTTTTAAGCGGACGCCAATTAGTTCATACTAACTTGCAGTAGCACAGTAAATCTTTTGAATTTGTTATAAATAAACTTAACTTCGCACTAAAGCATAACTTCGCACAAAACGTAACTACACAAAAGTTTAATTTGTACAAAATTTATTTTATAAGAACCGTTTGTACAGAACGAAATGTATATGCAGAGAAAAATTGTTAAGTAGCACATTGAATTTTGTTAATTAGTTAAGTTCAAGAAAATTTGATAATTAAATAAAAAAAATATAATTTTTAAAATAAAAAAAAAAACAAAGGCGTTTTATTTTCCTTGAACTACGAATCCTGGCGGGGCTGAGTATACCCCGGAAAAACATCGTTACAAATGGCGCCCGAGCAGGGACACTGGAAATTTGGAAAAACAGAGACACGGAAAATCAACGAGCAATCAAGGTAAAAAAAACTATACAAACAGGACAAGTGAAAGCAAAAAACTAAGCAACGTGAAAACAGTCTACAAGAAAAAAAAATAATAAATAAATAAAAACAAATAAAACAATTTTAACAGTGCGAAAAAAATATAATAACATTAAAGAACATAAAATAATAATAACATTTAAAAAAACATATATATATATATATATATATATATATATATATATATATATATATATATATATATATATATATATATATATATATATATATATATATATATATATATATATATATATATATATATATATAATCTAAAATTTTAAAAAAAAAGACAAGTGAATTAAAAAAAATTTAATATGTTGAAAAAAAACAAATAAAAACAAAAAAATTATTAATTAAAAAAACTAATAATTAAAAAAACCGGGAAAAAACAAACTGGACAAGTGAAAGAAAAAACTAAGCAACGTGAGAACAGTGTACAGGAAAAATAAACAATATCAAATAAAAAAAAATTTAACAGTGCGGGATTCGTAATTTCGCTGGATTTAACAGACGCAGTGATTGATCGCCTACGTGAATTGGAAAAGCAGTGGAGCCGAGGAATTTCACCCACGACGAAATCAGCCCCTCCGACGACGGTCCAGACATCACAAGGAGCGATTTCTAAAATCTACAATCAAAACATAGGCGTAAAGGGGACAACACACGATAATTTGGCCGCAGCCAACAACGCATCGGTAAGACGGGAAACGGCAGATGTACTCCGAAATGCCATGAGTTATTCAGACGTCATGGATAAGGTACATAAATGGTCTTGTAGGTATGACGGGGGCAAAGACCCAATAAGTTTTATTGAGAGAATTCAGGAACTCTCAGAGGCATATGAGCTGCCCAATAATATGCTACCACGAACCATGCCAGAGCTCTTGAAAGATAAAGCTCTGTGCTGGTTTAGAAACAACAATCGAGGCTGGTCAACATGGGAATCGTTCAAAACAGATTTCCTGAAATTCTTCCTGCCATCACGATATTTCGAAGAGTTGGAAGATAACATCCGGAAAAGAATTCAAGGTCCGCGAGAGAGGTTCAAAGACTACGTTTTGGTCATGCAGTCACTAATGCGTCATATAAACTACACGGAAGATCAGAAACTTCAGCGAATATACAGAAATTGCCACAGAGACTATTTATTATATATTAAGAGAACCGATTTTACAACGTTGGAAGACTTAGTGGCCATGGCAGAGGATTTCGAAGGCATTCGTCCGGTTTCTGAGCCGCAACGAGCCTTCCAAAGTCACCGACGTCAACTACTGGAATCACACAGAATGATATCCACTGAAACCACAACAACTCATCGATCCGACCCACGAACAGCCTGTAGAAGATGTGGCGAAAATGGACATTTCCAACGTAACATTTCCGTAGCTCTAGAAAAATTTTCTGTTGGGAATGCGGAAAACAAGGAGTTAGAACCATCGAGTGCTGTAAGAAAAATCAGGGAAGCGCGCAGGGTGTCCAGCAGAGACGAGGACTGGTGGACCCATTGAACAGAAGCTTTCCTCGTACCCCACGAAGTGCTTGAACTACAATAAAGACAGAATTTTTGCCAAAGTCGCTTTAGGAAATGAACTTGTCACAGCGACTTTGGACACGGGTGCCTCCAGAAGCTTCATCAGCCAATTAGCCGCCGACATGATCGAAGGAAAGAAGGTGGAGGTAGATTGCAAAGCAAAAATGGCGGACGGCACAGTACACGTGGTAAAAGAAGCCATAGAAGTGACTATACGACTAGGAGCGGCAGTGTGTGAGCTGCAAATTTTAATTTTACCAGATGTCACTGACAGTATTATACTAGGCTTGGATTTCCTGATTAAGATTGGAACATCAATTAGCTGCGGAGGCGAGACCATCACATTGAGAGCACCAACAACTGAAAGTGCTGCATGTTCAACAATACGGACGCAAAATACAGAAACTGCGGTACAAGAACCATCAGGAAAACCCAAAAGAGAGAATGCGAATTCATCGAGAACAGCCACGAAAGTTGGCCAATAGGAAGATTCGGCTCAGGAAAAGATCGAGAAATTCCTGGAAGCAGAGCTTAAGAAATTTGAGACACTTACAGGACCGTCAAACATCACAGAACATAAAATCATCATGAAAGACAACAGACCGATAAAGCAAAGATATTACCCGAAAAACCCCGCGATGCAAGAGATAATAAACAAAGAAATAGATGAGCTGCTGGAAAAAGGCTGCATCGAGCCTTCACATAGTCCATATAGTGCGCCAATCGTTCTTGTTAGGAAAAAGAACGGTCAATGGCGACTATGCGTTGATTATCGGCAGTTGAACTCAAGGTCAGTACCTGACGCTTATCCATTGCCTAGGATTCAACACATTTTGGATCGACTACGAGACGCGCAGTACATAAGCACCTTAGATTTAAAAAATGGCTATTGGCAAATTCCCGTAAGCAACAATAGCAAGCAATACACAGCATTCACCGTACCAGGAAGGGGACTTTTTCAGTGGAAAGTCATGCCTTTTGGACTTCACTCTGCACCGGCAACATTCCAAAGGGCACTGGACCAAGTCATCGGACCAGATATGGAACCTCACGCATTTGCATATTTGGACGACATCATTGTAGTTGGTTCGACCCTAGAAAAACACATGGAAAACTTGCGAGAAGTATTTCGACGACTAAGAGATGCCAACCTGAAAATTAACAAAGAAAAGTGTGAATTCTTTAAGCAAGACTTGAAGTATCTCGGTCACGTCGTAAGCCACCAGGGCATTCACACCGATCCAGATAAGGTTGCCGCCATCAAGGAACTGACACCTCCTACAAATGTCAGAGGTATACGACGATTTCTCGGAACCGCATCGTGGTATCGACGATTCGTGCCCGATTTTGCTAAACTAGTAGTCCCACTTACCAGTCTATTGAAAAAGGATAAACGGTGGCATTGGACCGAAGAACAACAACAAGCATTCGAAACCTTAAAGCAAAAACTGACAGAAGCACCAGTATTAACGTGTCCAGATTTCTCCAAACTTTTCACGCTCCAGACAGACGCAAGTAATCACGGGTTAGGAGCAGTTCTCACGCAGGAAACCGACGAAGGCGAGAAAGTTGTTGCCTATGCAAGTAGACATCTTAACAAGGCAGAAATGAATTACTCAGCTACAGAGAAAGAATGCCTCGCAGTCGTATGGGGAATCAGGAAAATGCGGCCTTACTTAGAAGGCTATAGATTCTGCGTCATAACGGATCACCTCGCACTCAAGTGGCTAAATTCACTGGAAAATCCATCTGGGCGGCTAGCGAGATGGGCGCTTGAGTTACAACAATATATGTTCGACGTAAAATATCGAAAAGGCAAATGGAACGTCGTCGCTGATACATTGTCCAGAGAACCCGTGGAAAAATTAAGTAATATCACAGTCGACGGAGGAAAATGCAACTGGACCGAAGCCAAGATCACCGAAATCAAGAAGAACCCAGTGAAATATGCTGATTATGTCATAGAGAATGGCCAATTGTATCGACACATTCCAGGGCAGTTGAACGACGAGGACTGTGCGGCATGGAAACTTTGCGTGCCCAAACACTTACGCGCTCGAGTACTTAAAGAGAATCACGATGACCATAGTGCTGGACATCCAGGAATTAGAAAGACCATTACGAAGATAGCAAACAAATATTATTGGCCAGGAATGTTCAGAGACATAAGAAAACATGTTCGCTGCTGTGAATCCTGCCAAAAATATAAACCAGAGCAAAACAAAGCCGCAGGAAGAATGCTCACGCAATTACCAGATGAACCATGGTCCATCGTTTGCGCTGATTTCATTGGACCATTACCTCGAACAAAGCATGGCAATTCAGTGATATTAGTTTTCTTCGACAAATTCTCTAAATGGACAGAAATCGTACCACTGAGACAAGCGACCGCCGACAATGTAAAGAAAGCATTCCGTGAGAGAATCTTAGCGAGATATGGTGCCCCAAAAGTTTTTGTCACAGATAATGGTCTTCAGTTTAAAAACAGACCATTTCAAAGATTTCTTCAAGGTATAGGAGTTCGACAACAGTTTACAGCACCTTATACCCCTCAGGAGAACCCAACCGAAAGAGCAAACAGAAACGTAAAAAGAATACTAGCACAAATCATAGACAACAAGCAAACACAGTGGGACGAGTATATTCCGGAAATCTCTCTGGCGATAAACACCATGGCATCCGAGACGACAGGGTTTAGTCCAGCTTTTCTCACACAAGGTCGAGAACCACGTCTTCCTGGGTCGCTCTTCGATGAAGTTACCATAGGAACCGGATCAGCGCCACAGAATCCCGAATACAAAGGCATCCGGCTTCAAGAAATATTTAAAATCGTGAGAAGAAACCTGGAAAGAGCTTCAATAGATCAAGCCAGGCACTACAATCTGCGACGGAGACAATGGAAACCAGAAGTGGGAGCTGCAGTATTAGTCAAAACCCATCATCTATCGAAAGCAGCAGACAAATTCAACGCCAAGCTAGCTCCAAAGTACGAAGGACCATATCAAATCAAGAGATACATATCTCCAGTAATTATTGAATTTGGCATCACAGGAAGTTCGAAAACCCGCACGGCTCATATCGGAGATCTCAAAGAGTATCACAATAGTTCCGAAACATTGACCCAGACTGATTTTTCAACACATCAATAATGGCAAACGAAAGTATATAATTTCTTGGAGGATTTGGACGGAGGCGCTGGTGATGGCGTTCCACCAGACATCGTCAGCGAAATCAATCAGCGTTATGTCCTAGTAACTGACCCAAGAAGGAAAAATAGACGTGTGCAATTCCAACGGGGAAAATTTAAAATAACTATTACGCCGAACAAAATAACCCTGCTCACATCGGAAAGAAAGGGGGGAGTGTGAAGAAATATACCATTTCTTCACATTATTCGTTTCCCCACTACATTTATATTTACTACATTTTAACACAAACGAGCATAGGACTGGAACTAATTCGACGCATGCGTCACAAAGCAGAACACTGGAAATGTCCCGTAAGATCAGGCGATCTTTTAGGAAGAAAAGTAAGAGAGAACAAAATGGTACAGTGGAGGCAAATAAAAAGGAACCCTGAACAAACAGAGAAACATAACAGACAACAAATAAATACCCAGATACACAATATAGTAAACAGAAACATACAAAGCGACAAATAAACATAAGTGAACACACACATAAACACAAAGCAGCAAAATATTACAATCACAGAAAATCACGAAACACAAATAAACACACACACACAAAGAAACAACATTACAAACAAATCACATAGGAAAAATATCACAAAGGAATTTTACATAGGACGACCAATTTCTAAGTACATAAAATAAACATAAAGACCAAAGGTCGAAACCTAAAGTCAATAACCTGAAATATATAAGTATATTTGCAAGGTTAACATTTTTCTTGTCGTTCACACAAAAAAAAAACAAGTAGCAATAATTATGGTGGGTGATCCGCTATAGGATACCGTTTCCGATAAACAACAATTCACATCAAAAAGTTGTTTTGATGTGACAATAAAATCGAGTGTGAAAGCTCACTCGATCTCTCTTTTGGATCTCACAGTTCAGACGGTAAGTCGCACCTCTCGTATTATAAATTAATTTATACTTTGGTCGAGTGCTTTTAAGCGGACGCCAATAGTATAAAACTAACCAGTAGTGGCTGAGTGCTTTTAAGCGGACGCCAATTAGTTATATTAACTCACAGTAGTAACTTAGTAATTCCTTTGATCTTGTAAATTAACTTATACTTTGGTCGAGTGCTTTTAAGCGGACGCCAATAGTATAAAACTAACCAGTAGTGGCTGAGTGCTTTTAAGCGGACGCCAATTAGTTATACTAACTCACAGTAGTAACCTAGTAATTCCTTTGATCTTGTAAATTGACTTATACTTTGGTCGAGTGCTTTTAAGCGGACGCCAATAGTATAAGAACTAACTAGTAGTGGCTGAGTGCTTTTAAGCGGACGCCAATTAGTTATATTAACTCACAGTAGTAACTTAATAATTCCTTTGATCTTGTAAATTAACTTATACTTTGGCTGAGTGCTTTTAAGCGGACGCCAATAGTATAAGAACTAACTAGTAGTGGCTGAGTGCTTTTAAGCGGACGCCAATTAGTTCATACTAACTTGCAGTAGCACAGTAAATCTTTTGAATTTGTTATAAATTAACTTATACTTTGGCTGAGTGCTTTTAAGCGGACGCCAATAGTATAAGAACTAACTAGTAGTGGCTGAGTGCTTTTAAGCGGACGCCAATTAGTTCATACTAACTTGCAGTAGCACAGTAAATCTTTTGAATTTGTTATAAATAAACTTAACTTCGCACAAAAGCATAACTTCGCACAAAACGTAACTACACAAAAGTTTAATTTGTACAAAATTTATTTTATAAGAACCGTTTGTACAGAACGAAATGTATATGCAGAGAAAAATTGTTAAGTAGCACATTGAATTTTGTTAATTAGTTAAGTTCAAGAAAAATTTATAATTAAATAAAAAACTAGGCAAAAAACTAAGCAACGTGAAAACAGTCTACAAGAAAAAAAAATAATAAATAAATAAAAACAAATAAAACAATTTTAACAGTGCGAAAAAAATATAATAACATTAAAGAACATAAAATAATAATAACATTTAAAAAAACATATATATATATATATATATATATATATATATATATATATATATATATATATATATATATATATATATATATATATATATATATATATATATATATATATATATATATATATATATATATATATATATATATATATATATATATATATATATATATATATATATATATATATATATATATATATATATATATATATAATCTAAAATTTTTAAAAAAAAGACAAGTGAATTAAAAAAAATTTAATATGTTAAAAAAAACAAATAAAAACAAAAAAATTATTAATTAAAAAAACTAATAATTAAAAAAACCGGGAAAAAACAAACTGGACAAGTGAAAGAAAAAACTAAGCAACGTGAGAACAGTGTACAGGAAAAATAAACAATATCAAATAAAAAAAAATTTAACAGTGCGGGATTCGTAATTTCGCTGGATTTAACAGACGCAGTGATTGATCGCCTACGTGAATTGGAAAAGCAGTGGAGCCGAGGAATTTCACCCACGACGAAATCAGCCCCTCCGACGACGGTCCAGACATCACAAGGAGCGATTTCTAAAATCTACAATCAAAACATAGGCGTAAAGGGGACAACACACGATAATTTGGCCGCAGCCAACAACGCATCGGTAAGACGGGAAACGGCAGATGTACTCCGAAATGCCATGAGTTATTCAGACGTCATGGATAAGGTACGTAAATGGTCTTGTAGGTATGACGGGGGCAAAGACCCAATAAGGTTTATTGAGAGAATTCAGGAACTCTCAGAGGCATATGAGCTGCCCAATAATATGCTACCACGAACCATGCCAGAGCTCTTGAAAGATAAAGCTCTGTGCTGGTTTAGAAACAACAATCGAGGCTGGTCAACATGGGAATCGTTCAAAACAGATTTCCTGAAATTCTTCCTGCCATCACGATATTTCGAAGAGTTGGAAGATAACATCCGGAAAGGAATTCAAGGTCCGCGAGAGAGGTTCAAAGACTACGTTTTGGTCATGCAGTCACTAATGCGTCATATAAACTACACGGAAGATCAGAAACTTCAGCGAATATACAGAAATTGCCACAGAGACTATTTATTATATATTAAGAGAACCGATTTTACAACGTTGGAAGACTTAGTGGCCATGGCAGAGGATTTCGAAGGCATTCGTCCGGTTTCTGAGCCGCAACGAGCCTTCCAAAGTCACCGACGTCAACTACTGGAATCACACAGAATGATATCCACTGAAACCACAACAACTCATCGATCCGACCCACGAACAGCCAGTAGAAGATGTGGCGAAAATGGACATTTCCAACGAGAATGCCGTAGCTCTAGAAAAATTTTCTGTTGGGAATGCGGAAAACAAGGAGTTAGAACCATCGAGTGCTGTAAGAAAAATCAGGGAAGCGCGCAGGGTGTCCAGCAGAGACGAGGACTGGTGGACCCATTGAACAGAAGCTTTCCTCGTACCCCACGAAGTGCTTGAACTACAATAAAGACAGAATTTTTGCCAAAGTCGCTTTAGGAAATGAACTTGTCACAGCGACTTTGGACACGGGTGCCTCCAGAAGCTTCATCAGCCAATTAGCCGCCGACATGATCGAAGGAAAGAAGGTGGAGGTAGATTGCAAAGCAAAAATGGCGGACGGCACAGTACACGTGGTAAAAGAAGCCATAGAAGTTACTATACGACTAGGAGCGGCAGTGTGTGAGCTGCAAATTTTAATTTTACCAGATGTCACTGACAGTATTATACTAGGCTTGGATTTCCTGATTAAGATTGGAACATCAATTAGCTGCGGAGGCGAGACCATCACATTGAGAGCACCAACAACTGAAAGTGCTGCATGTTCAACAATACGGACGCAAAATACAGAAACTGCGGTACAAGAACCATCAGGAAAACCCAAAAGAGAGAATGCGAATTCATCGAGAACAGCCACGAAAGTTGGCCAATAGGAAGATTCGGCTCAGGAAAAGATCGAGAAATTCCTGGAAGCAGAGCTTAAGAAATTTGAGACACTTACAGGACCGTCAAACATCACAGAACATAAAATCATCATGAAAGACAACAGACCGATAAAGCAAAGATATTACCCGAAAAACCCCGCGATGCAAGAGATAATAAACAAAGAAATAGATGAGCTGCTGGAAAAAGGCTGCATCGAGCCTTCACATAGTCCATATAGTGCGCCAATCGTTCTTGTTAGGAAAAAGAACGGTCAATGGCGACTATGCGTTGATTATCGGCAGTTGAACTCAAGGTCAGTACCTGACGCTTATCCATTGCCTAGGATTCAACACATTTTGGATCGACTACGAGACGCGCAGTACATAAGCACCTTAGATTTAAAAAATGGCTATTGGCAAATTCCCGTAAGCAACAATAGCAAGCAATACACAGCATTCACCGTACCAGGAAGGGGACTTTTTCAGTGGAAAGTCATGCCTTTTGGACTTCACTCTGCACCGGCAACATTCCAAAGGGCACTGGACCAAGTCATCGGACCAGATATGGAACCTCACGCATTTGCATATTTGGACGACATCATTGTAGTTGGTTCGACCCTAGAAAAACACATGGAAAACTTGCGAGAAGTATTTCGACGACTAAGAGATGCCAACCTGAAAATTAACAAAGAAAAGTGTGAATTCTTTAAGCAAGACTTGAAGTATCTCGGTCACGTCGTAAGCCACCAGGGCATTCACACCGATCCAGATAAGGTTGCCGCCATCAAGGAACTGACACGTCCTACAAATGTCAGAGGTATACGACGATTTCTCGGAACCGCATCGTGGTATCGACGATTCGTGCCCGATTTTGCTAAACTAGTAGTCCCACTTACCAGTCTATTGAAAAAGGATAAACGGTGGCATTGGACCGAAGAACAACAACAAGCATTCGAAACCTTAAAGCAAAAACTGACAGAAGCACCAGTATTAACGTGTCCAGATTTCTCCAAACTTTTCACGCTCCAGACAGACGCAAGTAATCACGGGTTAGGAGCAGTTCTCACGCAGGAAACCGACGAAGGCGAGAAAGTTGTTGCCTATGCAAGTAGACATCTTAACAAGGCAGAAATGAATTACTCAGCTACAGAGAAAGAATGCCTCGCAGTCGTATGGGGAATCAGGAAAATGCGGCCTTACTTAGAAGGCTATAGATTCTGCGTCATAACGGATCACCTCGCACTCAAGTGGCTAAATTCACTGGAAAATCCATCTGGGCGGCTAGCGAGATGGGCGCTTGAGTTACAACAATATATGTTCGACGTAAAATATCGAAAAGGCAAATGGAACGTCGTCGCTGATACATTGTCCAGAGAACCCGTGGAAAAATTAAGTAATATCACAGTCGACGGAGGAAAATGCAACTGGACCGAAGCCAAGATCACCGAAATCAAGAAGAACCCAGTGAAATATGCTGATTATGTCATAGAGAATGGCCAATTGTATCGACACATTCCAGGGCAGTTGAACGACGAGGACTGTGCGGCATGGAAACTTTGCGTGCCCAAACACTTACGCGCTCGAGTACTTAAAGAGAATCACGATGACCCTAGTGCTGGACATCCAGGAATTAGAAAGACCATTACGAAGATAGCAAACTAATATTATTGGCCAGGAATGTTCAGAGACATAAGAAAACATGTTCGCTGCTGTGAATCCTGCCAAAAATATAAACCAGAGCAAAACAAAGCCGCAGGAAGAATGCTCACGCAATTACCAGATGAACCATGGTCCATCGTTTGCGCTGATTTCATTGGACCATTACCTCGAACAAAGCATGGCAATTCAGTGATATTAGTTTTCTTCGACAAATTCTCTAAATGGACAGAAATCGTACCACTGAGACAAGCGACCGCCGACAATGTAAAGAAAGCATTCCGTGAGAGAATCTTAGCGAGATATGGTGCCCCAAAAGTTTTTGTCACAGATAATGGTCTTCAGTTTAAAAACAGACCATTTCAAAGATTTCTTCAAGGTATAGGAGTTCGACAACAGTTTACAGCACCTTATACCCCTCAGGAGAACCCAACCGAAAGAGCAAACAGAAACGTAAAAAGAATACTAGCACAAATCATAGACAACAAGCAAACACAGTGGGACGAGTATATTCCGGAAATCTCTCTGGCGATAAACACCATGGCATCCGAGACGACAGGGTTTAGTCCAGCTTTTCTCACACAAGGTCGAGAACCACGTCTTCCTGGGTCGCTCTTCGATGAAGTTACCATAGGAACCGGATCAGCGCCACAGAATCCCGAATACAAAGGCATCCGGCTTCAAGAAATATTTAAAATCGTGAGAAGAAACCTGGAAAGAGCTTCAATAGATCAAGCCAGGCACTACAATCTGCGACGGAGACAATGGAAACCAGAAGTGGGAGCTGCAGTATTAGTCAAAACCCATCATCTATCGAAAGCAGCAGACAAATTCAACGCCAAGCTAGCTCCAAAGTACGAAGGACCATATCAAATCAAGAGATACATATCTCCAGTAATTATTGAATTTGGCATCACAGGAAGTTCGAAAACCCGCACGGCTCATATCGGAGATCTCAAAGAGTATCACAATAGTTCCGAAACATTGACCCAGACTGATTTTTCAACACATCAATAATGGCAAACGAAAGTATATAATTTCTTGGTGGATTTGGACGGAGGCGCTGGTGATGGCGTTCCACCAGACATCGTCAGCGAAATCAATCAGCGTTATGTCCTAGTAACTGACCCAAGAAGGAAAAATAGACGTGTGCAATTCCAACGGGGAAAATTTAAAATAACTATTACGCCGAACAAAATAACCCTGCTCACATCGGAAAGAAAGGGGGGAGTGTGAAGAAATATACCATTTCTTCACATTATTCGTTTCCCCACTACATTTATATTTACTACATTTTAACACAAACGAGCATAGGACTGGAACTAATTCGACGCATGCGTCACAAAGCAGAACACTGGAAATGTCCCGTAAGATCAGGCGATCTTTTAGGAAGAAAAGTAAGAGAGAACAAAATGGTACAGTGGAGGCAAATAAAAAGGAACCCTGAACAAACAGAGAAACATAACAGACAACAAATAAATACCCAGATACACAATATAGTAAACAGAAACATACAAAGCGACAAATAAACATAAGTGAACACACACATAAACACAAAGCAGCAAAATATTACAATCACAGAAAATCACGAAACACAAATAAACACACACACACAAAGAAACAACATTACAAACAAATCACATAGGAAAAATATCACAAAGGAATTTTACATAGGACGACCAATTTCTAAGTACATAAAATAAACATAAAGACCAAAGGTCGAAACCTAAAGTCAATAACCTGAAATATATAAGTATATTTGCAAGGTTAACATTTTTCTTGTCGTTCACACAAAAAAAAACATGTAGCAATAATTATGGTGGGTGATCCGCTATAGGATACCGTTTCCGATAAACAACAATTCACATCAAAAAGTTGTTTTGATGTGACAATAAAATCGAGTGTGAAAGCTCACTCGATCTCTCTTTTGGATCTCACAGTTCAGACGGTAAGTCGCACCTCTCGTATTATAAATTAATTTATACTTTGGTCGAGTGCTTTTAAGCGGACGCCAATAGTATAAAACTAACCAGTAGTGGCTGAGTGCTTTTAAGCGGACGCCAATTAGTTATATTAACTCACAGTAGTAACTTAGTAATTCCTTTGATCTTGTAAATTAACTTATACTTTGGTCGAGTGCTTTTAAGCGGACGCCAATAGTATAAAACTAACCAGTAGTGGCTGAGTGCTTTTAAGCGGACGCCAATTAGTTATACTAACTCACAGTAGTAACCTAGTAATTCCTTTGATCTTGTAAATTGACTTATACTTTGGTCGAGTGCTTTTAAGCGGACGCCAATAGTATAAGAACTAACTAGTAGTGGCTGAGTGCTTTTAAGCGGACGCCAATTAGTTATATTAACTCACAGTAGTAACTTAATAATTCCTTTGATCTTGTAAATTAACTTATACTTTGGCTGAGTGCTTTTAAGCGGACGCCAATAGTATAAGAACTAACTAGTAGTGGCTGAGTGCTTTTAAGCGGACGCCAATTAGTTCATACTAACTTGCAGTAGCACAGTAAATCTTTTGAATTTGTTATAAATTAACTTAGGCCGTTATTACACAAACCGAAACTAATGGAAAGACTGCGACGCTGGCTTTAAGAAGACGTTGGAAATTATTCTAGTATACAAAACTTTCGTTAGTTTCCTTAGATAAAGTCTCTTTTCCATTAGGAATCCATTTGCTTGCGCGCAACAAAAACACCCTCCTCCCTAACAACGTCCTGAATGATACTGAATAAATTTTTACCATGCCGCTTCATTCACACCCAAGCGAAAGGTTCCTTGCTCGCGTTTTATTCACTAGCTGTTTCGTTAATATATTTCCAAAATATTCGGTCCCGCCAATTTGCTTTCCACTGGAATACACTGATAAGCACCAACAATGTTTGTTTATTCGTGCTCAACGAAATTTTATCTGCTGCTTGTCAAAAAGCTTTCAAAGCAGAGAAAAACACAAAAGAGAATCGAAAAAGCAGCGTAGTTTCGGTTTCTGTAATAACGCCGTTATACTTTGGCTGAGTGCTTTTAAGCGGACGCCAATAGTATAAGAACTAACTAGTAGTGTTAAGTAGCACATTGTTAAAAATTGTTAAGTAGCACATTGAATTTTGTTAATTAGTTAAGTTCAAGAAAATTTGATAATTAAATAAAAAAAATATATAATTTTTAAAATAAAAAAAAACAAAGACGTTTTATTTTCTTTGAACTACGAATCCTGGCGGGGCTGAGTATACCCCGGAAAAACATCGTTACATATATATATATATATATATATATATATATATATATATATATATATATATATATATATATATATATATATATATATTATACTATATATATATAGATATATATATATATATATATATATATATATATAGTTATATAGTATATATATATATATATATATATATATATATATATATATATATATATATATATATATATATAATATATATATATATATATATATATATATATATAATATATATATATATATATATATATATATATATATATATATTATATATATATATATATATATATATATATATATATATATATATATATATATATATATATATATATATATATATATATATATATATATATATATATATATATATATATATATATATATATATATATATATATATATATATATATATATATATATATATATATATATATATATATATATATATATATATATATATATATATATATATATATATATACTTTTAGATTTTTTAGAGATTATTGGAAATATAATTAACGGGCTATCGTCGCATGTGTGCGCCATGGGTAGGTCATTAAATTGGTCGAAGAACCCATATGTCATTAAACCGAGGGACGCATATGTGTGTCCGAGAAACTCAAATTTGCGTTCCACGAAAAAAGATGGTAGGACCAAGAAATGTGTATAACTGTATACTCAATTTTTAATGACTATCGCGCAGAGCTGGGATATCTGGAGAGGACTCATTCCGTTGGAATTGAAGTCCGTCTCAATTCCAATTCCTCAGGTATTAGGACTTTGGAATTGAGCAACGAAGTACATTTAAAAGAATGGAATTGAAAGTCGTAACTCCTGAGAAATTGGAACTGCAATTGAAAATTTCAATTCCTTTGTTTAAGAATTAAAACTGATGGAACTGAAATCTTTCGTTGGGTTTTAATCTGCAGCGTGCGAATACGAATGCGTGGGACGTAGAGTATATCAGAACAGATGGCGTTGTTAAACTATATGTGAAGCTCATATTAGCGAAGGGGTGGTCGATGCCGACTCCCAATACTGGTCACCTGAGGGTGTTTTGACCAGTAAATCGTTTGCCCCAATCCATAGAAAACGTCCTCAAATGGACTTCGGACATGGTGGAAAATGGGCGAGGGCACCCAAAGGGGACGAAAAAAATATGCCACAATTAATCGCTAAGGCAGCACATCGGTGTATCTACAGACAGTGAAAATATGCTACATTGTCGACTATCAATGTTTATCATCGCGGTCAAGGCAGACATTTTCTAACGATATTCAAACAGTCCAGTGATAACGAACTTATAATGGTAGGACAATCCGAATGACAATAGAGCAGTAAAAACCGTAAAGTTTTCTATTGATAATCATTTCTAACGTGAACTCATAATTGCAATAAAAACGGAAAATGTACTTATATTTATACTCTTACCTACTTACTTCCTATCATTCCTTTATGTGTAAATATTGTTTCCACTTCAAAAGAAAAACATTTTTAACATTTCACGTTAGAAATGACCACCAATAGAAAACGGGGTTGAAGGTTGTAACATCGTTCTCGAAAGAGGATGCAATTTACGGTTTTTACTGTTGCTAACGGAAACAACCCTTTTGGGCAGCTCCATCCAAATCTCAGAGTGAAAACGCCCCATTTCTCTTGGGGGAGACACCTCACGCTATGTCCGAAGTTCGTTTTAGGACGTTTTCTATCTATTGGCGCAAATGATTTTTTGGTCAAAACCAGCTCTGCTATCGCAACAAGAGCCCGGTACCACGACATGGATCACTTCGAAGCGCCCAGCCCGCAAAGGCTTAAAAGATTGATTATTTTTTAAATTTTTATTAATTATTCGTATAATAATTTTTTATACGACTCCGAGGGTTTAATATGGCCTAATTATCACTAAAAAAGTGGTTTGCTTACCTTTAATTTGAAAAAAATGTCTAAATTCATAAACCATACAACGAAATACTATAAAATATGCATCCCTCTAAATAAATTTAATGTCTTTTTATTCTTCCGCTTTTAATTTTACCCAAGAACTTCGACATTTCCCGAAAACTTTCATTTAATTTTTAGAACCTTTTTTCTTTTCTATTCATTAATTTTTTTATCCAAATAATGTGTAGATACCACACTTAATTCAGTTCATATTTCAAAACAGTACCTTCTTATCTTTCTACATGCAATTTTTTCACCAAAATTATTACATTAATTGACGAGAAAATTTGTTTTGAAAACTTCTATGTTGTGATAATAACGCCCTATTTTGCATATTAATGCTTCCCAATTATCCCCATTTTCAAAATAGTTATTTAAGCCACCATGGTTGCGTTCAAACATTCGTTCTTCCCATTCACATATCTTTTCAGGGATGTTTGCATTCAAAACCCGTGGTCTGCGCTCTGATCAAAATCTCCAATAATTTTAATACGACTATGGATGTTTGATGTGGTAGAATTATCCCGAAAGAGCAAAAAAGATTCGGTCGCATACGTTTAGTTTCAGAAGTATGACCGTTCAATTAAAAAAAATTTTCTATAAACCATAAATTATTCAAAAAATATAAAATATACATAGTTATAAATAATTATAATGTATTTTTACACTCTTTATGCAAACAAGGTTATATTTACCGTAGTATTATACGTGCTGAGAGTTGTGATCCTTGCCGCGGACGAAGGCCGCCATATCTGAACTCTTTTTATGTTAACAATGTTATATTTGCATTAGTGACCGTTGCCGCGACCGAAGGCCGCCATATATGAACACATTTTATGCAAATAATGTTATATTTGCCTTAGTATTCTACGTGCTCAGGGTACGGACACTGCCACATATGGATACTTTTATGAAAACAAAATTTACTATCGAGAGATTTATGCTGACTCATGTTTATTGCCTTTTCTAAAAATCAGTGAAAATAAATAACATACATAATTTTTAAGTATAAACGACCAATAGTTTTAAAAGATATAAAGAAAAATTTTGTTGAATATCAACACACATCAACGCAGTGTAAGCCATTCCACATTTACACAGTTGTTAAATGTTATCGTGTACTGTGCAGTGTTACCGTGTGAAAATGCAGATCACGGTCAGTGTTTTGTTCTGCAAAGAAGGATTTATACATAAGTAGTTCTGAGGTTTAAAATGGGTATTCTCCGCAATTACTGCATTGATCATTAATAAAAAAATATACGTAGTGAGCTAGGAAACCTTTCTAGGAAAATTTCTAAATATTGAAACTTTTCAGTGGGGTTAATTATACATGTTACAAAGAATAAAATTAAAACGGGAAAGAAGTACTAGAAATGGAAATGTTTAATTTTCTTTAAAAATACACGTTTTTCGCAAAAAAGTAATTACACAAATGAAAGATATTATTATTACCTACTATTTGGGTGACTTCGTTATACAGTAATTGTGTTCAGTTTAGGAGATACAACCAATAGGATTTTCAACTTCAAGAACCTTTTTCTAGGAAATTATACGAGCGACAAAAAATGTGTTTTTGCTTATGTTTACAACAACAACAACAACAAAACCATCAAAAATGCAGCAATTTTGAGTAGCGGTAAATTTGATCCAATTACACGGCGCAACAGAAAATGAAAAATTTTACCCTCCAGAAACGAAAGTTCAATTTTCTATAGGAAAATTTTCCGCTGATTCCGAATGTTGTTAGTTTTCTAGTTGCGGCTTTAGTTTTCGAGATATCAACAAAAAACCGTTTTTTTGGTATTTCGAAAACTTAGATTTATATAATTAACTGTGGCTTCCTAATTTTTGAATTTTTTAATAAAAACCGACCATGGAAGTAGTCAATTTTCCAACAAAAATTTTAAGACTACGTTTGTTAAAATCAGCTAAGGAATGCCAATTCTATCGCAAAAAGAAGTCAGAATAAAAAGTCGATTTTTTGAAAAAATATTGAAATCATCAATCCAAATAAGTTATAAAACGTATCCCTCCAAAAATGAAAACTCAAGTTTCTAAAGTGAAATTATGCGGTTTTCAAAAACGTTATTAGTTTTTTCCTATCTCATCTCGTTTTTAAGCTATCGCCACTTATCCAAAAAAACATTTTTTTAAATCATACTGAATATAACGTATATAATGAGATTAATCAACCGCAGCTCCTTTATTTCTAATTTAACAGGAAAAATTCTAGGTGTGCAATGACAGGTAATCCTTTAATAAAGATTCCAAGACTTATTTTGAAAAAAATCGGTTGTAAACTGTTACCTCGGGAATTGAATTTTTGTCAATTTTTTATGTTTATATTGACTTTTATTCCGTTGAAAAACTTTTTTCAAATGAGATAATATTTGTTTGTTTTATATATGTAATAATTTTATTAAAAACATTTTTGACCTTAATGTGTTATAAATAAATAACTAGACCGCAACTAGAAAACTAACAACATTTTCGGAATCAGCGGAAAATTTTCCTATAGAAAATCACTATCTGGTTTTTGGAGGAAAATCTTGTTGCGCCGTGTTATTCTTACAGAAATAAATCTTGAGACTAAATTTAAAGAGGAGCACTAGCTTCAAGGTCTATCATCTCTAAAATGTTGATATTTACAGTAAATGTGTATGAAATATTGAACCGTTTTAGACCGTATATTTCAGAGAATATTAATACTACCGTTTCGGCATTATATACGCGAATCCGTTTGATAGACTTGCACGATTTTCCTTGAAAAAACAAGATTCGATGGTGATGTCGACAGACTGACAGGTTTCTCGCTTTGTAATTTCTTTTGGGCAATATCTCAAAGATTACGACTGGTGGTTTCTGCATAGTTTATAAGTTAATATTTTTTGATAATTTCCAGATTTTTCCGACAATATCTTCTAAACTATAGAAGTAATATGCCTTCGAAATACAAAGAATTTCATAGAATTTGGCCCTGCTGTTGCTCCATCATGCCCGAAAATACATTTCCGATTATCCTTCGAGCAAATACATTTGTTAGACATGCATGATATTCACTAAAAAAGAAAGAATCGGTGGTAATGTCGACAAACTTACCGATAATGACATTACCTATTGATTTCTGAAAAAGGTGACGAAAAATTCACCCTATATGACCGCGAGCGTGGTCCAGACCCATCGCTCACTGTATTCAGTATCCGTTTTATGATATTTCCAACCGATTTCTGAAAAAAAATTTCACGAAAAATTCACCCTGTATGACCTCGAGAGTGGTCCACACCCATCGCCACTGTATTCTGTATTCGTTTTATGATATTTCCTATCGATTTCTAAAATAAATCTTTGACGAAAAAGTCACCCTCTATGACAGCAAGCGGGGTCCACACCCATCGCTCACTATATTCCAAATTCGTTTTGTGACACTCGCTATCGATTTCTGAAGAAAATTCACGAAAAAATCACCCAGTGTGACCGCAAGCGGGGTCCACTCACCCACAGTATGTACAAAATCATTTTTAGAAAACTTCCTATCGATTTCTGCAAACACATTAAAATCTTCGAAATGAACAACAAACTTCGAACTGCGAAGTAAACAAAAATATTTGCTGCCGTAATGTTTGATGGACACAAACAATTTTTTCACTCATTTCAACGGCTGAATTTTTTGAGTAAAGGCCTGATTAGTCTGACGTGTTGGTAGGTTTTGTTAGGTGGAAGCTGTCAAAAAGCCTATCTACCTTATGGGATCCTGTGTATTTGATTATACAAACGTGCACGCAGTAAAGAAGAAGAAGAATATCAAATTCATTTTAATATTTTCGCGTTTCGCAAACGAGTTCCACGTTTGGAAGCCAAAAAATCAGACCCACGGTTGCTTATATCGACATTATTTATTATTAAAAGTACGGGGAATGGCCACTTGGTTGTACGGCTTTTTATATTTCCGGGGATTTGTTAAGGTTTGACTTAGTTGCTTTGTGATTTTGTTGAAGTGAGGTTGTGTTACTACGTGCTAAAAAGTTGTTTTTTCTCTAACTTATCATTTGAGAAGGCTTCTCCAAATAGGGTCTGATTAAAGACAGCAACATATCATACACCGGACGCGTCATTCTCGTATGTATAAAAAATTGATCTTCATCACCACACTTTATTTTCATGAATACCCTTCTAAAGTATCCATGGACCACACGATCAGTATTTATAGGGCGGAAGCGCCATCGCCTTCTTGCTCTGCGATTGAGCCACTCAGAGCAGAGAGTAACAATTAATAAAAATTCCAAGTCCTCCATTTCTTTTTCCATTAAACGATCCATTTTATAAATATCGCAAATAAAAAATCGCAAATAAAATTGAATTGCGTTGAGACAGCTGTTTGTGTAACAATAACAATGTTAAAGAAGAGGCTGTATAAATTCTATAAGCCTTGTTTTAATTGTTAAAAAAAATTAAGTCGAAGGAAATAATTTATTTTGTACCTTTTTAAATATTATTAATGTTAAAAATAATTGCATTATTTCCACAACAAATGTAATTTAATATATGTATATAATTAAAAGCCTTTAAAATTTATGCAAATAATTTTTGGAAATAAGAATTATACGCAGCCCTAATAATTCCCAATTTTAAACAGTCTGGCAGCGTCTTGTACTGCATTTCGACAATATACTCAAACAACTTCCACGTAACAAAACCTACCAACACGTCAGACTAATCAGGCCTTAATTCTGCGGTATTGGAAACTATGTGAGTGATTAATATGAGATAAAATTTCTTGGGAGATTCGTCGTTCATTTAAAAGCGCACATAGTTTAATTACAATGTATAAGACAAAATATAATTGACACAGCACTTACCATAGTTTGGTCTCTCCTCTGGAGAAGCCTTGAAAGACTGGTCAATTTTCAGTATAAATCATTACGGCACAAAGTTACGAATAACGGTCAAAAAACAAGTGAATCTAAGAGAGCAAGAGAGCTTCTAGGATGAGGTACTGAGACAATTATGTACAATGATATGATCCCTAACACTATGAGAGCGTAAATTTATAAATGTACACTCATGGCAATGTGCGCAACGTTCCCGCCCCCGTGAATCGCCTCTGCTTCACCCAAAATATCTAAAACCGCAAGCTTCGATACTGGGCGACGCAAGATCCCACCCATGGTTTGAACGTCGACTCTCCGGACAACTTCATCGGACCCGTGATATAGTTTCAATACACGACCATAGAACCGTAACCTTCTGGGCACGGTAACGTCGCAAATGAAAACGCGGTCACCTTCCGCTTTTGGCTTCGCTCTGTAACACCATTTTGATCGTCGTGTAAGCGTTGGAAGAAACTCCAATTGCCGACTGATGCGAAACTGTTTTCGAAGACGGCACAGATGGACTTCTGGTTCCTTCACTCCGAGAGTTTGAGCCGTGTTAGAGGAGTCTAATAAAAAGTGGTTGGACGTAACAGGTTCTTCCTGGAACGGTTCAATTGGCAGATGCGTCAATGGCCTAGAACTAATAACTTTCTCAGTTTCTATCAAAATAACACTGCAGGGTATGGTCACGTGGCGCAATCTCCTTCAGTATGTGACGCAATATTTTCTTCACCGACTGCACCATACGTTCCCATACTCCACCCTCTGCTGGATTGCACGGAAAGCTAAAACGCCGTTTAACTCCTTTCGAAGACAATTCCTCCTGTAAACGTCTGCAGTCAAACGCATCCTCAAATTTAATGCCCTCGTTATTAGCACCGAAGAAGTTTGTTCCACTGTCTCATCGATTTCTTATCGGAATACCGCGACGGTTTATAAAATTTCGGGTCACGATGATACATGCGTCCGTAGACAGATCGTGTGCAATTTGCAGGTGGATTACTCGCGTCGGTACGTAAAGAGTTCGACGCATCTCTTTCTGCACGGTGGCCGACTGTGACCAAAACAGGACCAAAATAATCTAGATCTGTATACAAGAATGGCCTAAAAAAGGGGCGTCACTCGGTCCTCTGGCAAGGGCCCATTATAGGTTGAATCGGCTTAGCTCGCAAAATTTTACAAATTGCACAACTGGCTATTATCTGTCGCCGTCGTATGCGTGGAATCCAGTATCTGCGCCTAATTTCGCAGATCATCACTTCAACATTTTGATGCTTCGCCAAACCGTGGTAATGTAGAACCGGAAGCACTGTGAAGCGACTCAGGTGGTAAGATAACTGGACGCTTCACGTCGTAGGGTAGCAAGCTTGCTGCATCAATACGCCTAGCCACGCACAGGAGTCCTTGATCGTCGAGACAAGGCGTTAAGCTATACAATAAGCTGCGGCTGGTACTCCCATCGTTTTTAATGTCCTCTATCTCTCTAGCAAGGTGTTCCCGTTGAGCCAAACGATATAGCAGTACGCTACTGCAATCCAAATCTCGCGCCGTTGACCTAGGCGTACAGTCGTAACACATATCTATTCTCCGACATAGGTTTATAAAATGCCGCATCCAAAAAATCGTTCTAATGAGCCTGCTGAAAGACCAAAAGCAATCCAAATCAATAAGGCAACGACTTACAGAGATCGGAACGTGACGCCGGTAAAGTTCTTCTTCATCATTTGTTGCTGGCTGGCTGGAATACTGAGCCCGCCAATATTTTTTACGGCATTTCAAAAACCCTGCTCCACTAAGCCAGCGGGAAGATGTAGTCAGCTCAGCATGCTAGAATTGAAACCAATTCCGCAACGATACATCCAATAAGCAACCGCCACAAAGGCCTCTTCGATGACATCAACAAAAATGTGATGCTCTGTGTCCTTAAGTCTCCTTCGTAAAAATGAAAACGGGGAATACTGAAATTTACTACTTCTGGAAGCCTGACGCGCCACTGATCCCACATTGCGACTACCTCTTGAGGTAAAGGCCGGTCCCAAGGTATTTGACGTTGCCACACTTCTCGCAGCAACAATTTGGCGCTAACTATAAAATGGCTCAGAAGACCCAAGGGGTCGAAAACAGACATGACTATGCTGAATAACTACCTTTTTGTCGGGCTCCTGGCGCCAGCTAAAACATCATTTTCGACGCCATAAAACTAGCTCATATCTGAATCGGTCAGACTGCAGCTGCCTAACACCTTCTCCGCGCGCAAATTGTCGCCTCCGTTAAATTGCAGACTTCTTTGCTCACCTTAAAGCGCCTGTACCACTCGTAACGAATTCAACGTGAATCCACGAAATTGAAAACCACCGTTTCTATGTATATCATGCACTTTCATTGAAATGCCAATCGCCTCTTCAGCGTTATCGAAGCTATCGACGTAATCATCAATACAGTGGTTATCCAAAATTGTTTCAGTTGCTTCAGCGGGCTGCTGAGGTCGATGCGTTAGTTCCTTTAACACTGGCACTCATCTTCATCACGCCATAAAAACCGCTGTGAACACCTATCGGTTGTACCACCTTAATTTGGTGGTGCATCTCCTTGATGTCAGCGCAGATGGCTACCGATCCTTTACGAAAATGATATTAAATCGCTGGTAGTTTGCGGAGATTCTGAGGGTCTTTTAGAAGAAAATGATTCAAGGACACACCTTGTGCCTGCAGCGCCAAATACAAGTCGCATTTGTAATGGTTTATTTGAATTAAATACTCCAAAATGCGGCAAAAATCCAATAACGATATTGGGCTTTTGCGAAATCTGATGGCAGTAGCTTCTGGGCGTAATCTTTAGGGATGTAATCTTTGATGATGGATAGGCGGTCGCGAAGGTCTCGTCTCGTCTCATATTTCTCTCTATCTGAGTCAACCGCCTTAGAGCAAAATAAATACCATCAGGTATAACAAATTTATCCTTTTTCCAAAGCAGGTCAGTTTGGAATCTGCCGCCTATTCTTTTTGTTATCTTCCGTAATATTTCTATTGCCCTTAGATTATCGCTGTTTATTAATGTGGGACACGGTTTAATGCCAAAACTTTCTATTTTAAAATAGCTAGCTACCAAATCGTGTAAGGAGTTGCCTCTGTTGATATTGGTAAGCACACAAACTGGCGAGTCATAATTTGGCTTCCCCCTGGTCATGGGTCCAAACACAACCCAACCCAGTAGTGTTTACAGCGAAGGGCCTTCATCTTCAGAGCGCAATACGTCCGTTGGCAGCCCCAAATGGCAATGGTACAATCCAATTAAGGGTTTAGGCTCGACATGGGAGTACGGCAGCAATGGCAATTTTAACAAATTTGTATATCCGCGTATATTGTCCTCGCCCAAACTTTACGTCGGCAAACTGAGATGGTTAACACCATAAATGTTTTTCACAAGGTGCTTTTTCTTTCTACTGCTTCCGCTAATATACAAGTCTATTATTTCCACTGGCTCTTGAGCGGCCCTGCTTCCAATCCAATGTATACTAAGACTGCGCTGCTGCCCCCGAAACCCAAGTTCACAGAACGATTTATCTATCATAGAAATTGAAGAGCCCTCGTCTAGCAAAGCATATGCGTCAATGATTCTATTCGGTCCATAAAGTTTTACCGCCAGCAAACTGAATAACAATTTGCTCGATGCGGTTGAATTGTTAAAATTAAGAACGGCTTCCCCCACGCCACTTCGAGAGGAGTGGCCACTTCGTGGAGGAGTTCATAATGTTTTCTCTTACATCCTACTACAGCACATACTTTTCGTGTACATTCTCGTGTAGCATATCCAATTCGAAGACAGCTGAAGCATAGTCGATGACGTTTCGATATCGACCATCTTTCTGGAACTTTGGGACCTAGAATTTTTCATTTAAAAATTCTATGTTGATTTTGGCCTACGGGGCATAAATGGCTTGGCGATAGCGGGTCCTCGGCTGTATGTAATACCGCTCACCTCTTCCGCTCTCTCTCTTTCTGGTACTTGAACAGCACAAGTTATGTTCGCCAACTCGGCCATCCAATTGCTAAAATTGAAAATTGTAGGATATGCTTTTGAGAGGCTTTGATTTGAGAGGCGCATCTTGCCCATTCCACTTGCTTACTTATCGGCAGTTTCGACACCAGCTCTTCCAACAGCGTTGGGTTGGCAAGGTGATGTTGACCATTTTCTTCTTGCAAAAACGGGGCTGGATTCTTTACTTGTGTACTCATGACTGCATTTTCTAGTACTGGCTCTATTGCTCGGACCAACTTCAACTGGCTACATATGAGTTGATCCGGCATATCGATTCGACGGGACAGTTGATCAATTATAGCGTTAATGTTATTCGAATAGATTAGACCTTACTTCGTCTCTGGGCTCTCCAGAGAGACGTTATTGCGGCCTCTTTGTAAATTTGTGGAATTATTCTCTAAATTTGTGTAATTATGCGCTGTTGACGACTGCATAAACGCCATATAAAATCCTCAGGCTTACCAGAAAACATTGGCAGGTCTTGCAATTTCCTGAGTCCGACACTGGATATATTAAACCTACCTGCTAATGCGTAAGGCGAGCTTTCCGAATTTATTGACCTTTGCGGTAACAATGTTACATTCGCGGCTGCCAGTGGCGCTGCTTCAGCTGGCCCAGGCGGGACAGAGCTAACATACGGCACCGCTGCTGTGTCAGTCGTAGCTGATGGCCCGAATGAGGGGCTTTTGGACTGCAGAACAGATCTCTAGCGTCTGGACACAACATCCGATTCGGATGTTTCTTTCAAAGCCTTTCTTCCATAAGTTTCAGTTGCATCTGTAACAGTGTGAACTGTCTCTGTATTGCCTGGATCCCTTCGTCTTCGCTTGGCGTTAGCTCTGAGGCGGAAGAGCCAGCAAAAAATGGTCATGGCTGTCTCAATAGGTGGTGGGCTGTATTAATAGGTGGTAATGGGACGGCAGTCTACGTTGAAACGTGCTGTGGCGGCAGAGCCAGCGTTCGATGGCGCTGTGGCGATGGAGGCAACATTTTTTGCGCTGCGGCAGCTAAGGTAACGTTATGATTTGCTGCGGCAACGGAGGCAGTGCCTTGTTGCGCTGCAGCGATAGAGGCAGCGTTTTAATTTGCTGCGGCAACGGAAGCAGCGTTTGTTTGCACTGCGGTGGCAGAGGCAATGCTGTAATGTTCCTTGCGACAAAGGCAGCGTCCGCTTGCGCTGCGGCGACAAAGGCAGCGCCCGGTTGCGCTGCGGCGACAGAGGCAGCGTTTTGTTGCGCTGCGGCTGCAGAGGCAGCGTTGTAATTTGCTGCGGCAGCGGGGGCAACATTTGTTTATACTGCGGCGGCAGAGGCAGCGATATAATTTGCTGCGGAGACAGAGGCAGCATTTGGTTGCTCTGCGGCGGCAGATGCAGCGCTATATTTGTTGCGCTATATTTGGACTTACTATTTTACCGAATTTCTGTAATGGCGATTTGGTGAAACGGGGCCCGTCGTTGCGGCGTGCGCTGCATTGGCTTGTTTCTTTCAATTCCGTAAACGTAATAAAAATGGCGCAGCGACGATGAATAAAATGGCGCAGCGAACACGAATAAAATTTCCAGCACGCGAATAAAACTATGAATAAAATTTGTCGTCCATGGGTGATCTATTTTTAACTTTTCGCCTTATTAGGCGCGTTTATTCTTTACAAAAGAATATAATTTAATTACAGTGATTTAATTACAGTAACAAAAAATATAATTGACACAGCACATACCATAGTTTGCTCTCTCCTCTGGCGAAACCTTGGATAACTGGTCAATTTTCGGTATAAATCATTACGGCACAACCTTACCAAAAGGTAAATATCTTTGATATCACCATCAAAGAGAGCAAGAGAGCTGCTGCGATGAGGTACTGAGACACTTATGTACAATGATATGATACCTAACACGATGAGAGCGTAAATTTATAACTAGCTAATCGTGTAAGATTCGGACGTATACGAATGGAACGTTGGCAGATAGCGGGCGTTTGAAGGCGGATCAGTGAATCGTGTAACACGCAAGTTGCGTTCCGTCTCATACCGACCTTTCCAATGTAGTCACCAAATTATGTTTGCCTTTTTCCTTCTCATACTTTCAGACGGCTTTCCACGAATTTCTCAGAGGTCTCGTGTTTGCATATTAGATATTTCTGTATATTGTTGTTGCCATGTTAGTGTTTATTGCAATATTTTTGTAACTCTTAAGAACCTAAGCATTCATTAACAAAGATTCGATGTGGTGGTTTATGGTAATTGGCGTGCGATTTGGAAACTTGCCGAACTTCAAAGTTGTCAAAACGAGAACATTTTGCAACGTCCGGTCGTCGTCTCATTTCAGAGGTCGAGAGTTCAAAATGCTCACTAGTAGTAATTTTAAAACTATTTTAAAAGATGATTAAATTAATACTTGAGCTTAATGCTACTTTTACTCTTTCTAAACAAAACAAAAAGTTCTTTGAAACCAACTTAAGCCAACTTCAACTTAAAAAATTAACAATTAAGTGCTATCTAACCTTTTTTCCGTTTTATTCAGCTAGTCCTCTATAATATTACTGTCTATTCTCTATTCCCCTGTACGTTTTTCTCTATACTCTACATTAATCGAATGGTATTTAGCTAACGTCTGTTATGACATCTTAAACGCGAGCTAACGCCGAGTATTCGTCTTACGCGATACACTGTTTACTGGAAAGCGTGGAGAAAACCCAACAACAAACGAATTATCGGTGTAGCCGACGCATAGCTGTCTCATCCGTGTTATACGATTTGAAACCGGCATTTTGACAGAAAAACAACAACAAATTGATAGACGGACGGTTCGTCCGTGTTACACTAGGTTCGCACTAGGCTGAAATTGATTCTGAAATTGAGTGTCCGGTACCAACATTCACAATTTCATTTGACGTTTTGTGAGATATTCGACAACACTAGCAAACAATGGAAATTGCACAAATTTTCCAAACTTTTAATGTTTATATGGATTTCATAAACGATATAAGCGCTTCACGAACACGAATCATATACACATATAGCAGGGCTTCTTAACCTTTTTGGTGCAATGGACCCCTTTTAAAATTTTTAAATATGTCACGGACCTGTCTGTGAAAAGAATTTGTTTAAACATCAATTATTACAAAATATATTCTATTTTATTATTTAAATATTTTTATTTCAATAATATAACTGTAAAGAGATATCTTTATGTTCCTGGATATAAAATAAAAGTATAAAATAAAAATATAAAATAAAAATATAAAATAAAAATTTTTTCAATGTGAAGGCTGTTGCTGCTTTTCCTTGATTAGGAGACTGAATTGAGGGGTGGTTTTCGACAAAGCGACGCGCATTTCATGTTCGGCATTCAGTCGATTTCGATGTTTTGTTTTTATTGTTACGAGTGTGGAAAATCCTGATTCGCAAAGATATACCGTAGCAAATGGAATAATGGCTGCCATAGCTCGTTTTACTAACAATGGGTAGGCTTCTCTTAAAGAAGACCAAAACTCCCCAAGTGTTTTTGAATCGAAATCCATTTTTAACAAGGCCTTTGTTTTCAAATCAATTAACTCGTCTTTGGCAAGGTCCATGTCGTCGATACAGTCAATATCACAAAGAAAAGGATTACGAATCCACAACTCATCTTTTTTAGTTATTTCAACCAAATTGAAATATTTTTCAAATGAAACTTGAAGTACTTCCAGGTGCTCACAGATTTCATCCTTCAAATTATTCAATAACAAACTATCTTGCCGAGATCCATTTTCAAAAATGAATTCGTCCAACATTTGAAAGTTTGCATATATCCCATTTTGAATTCTAATTTTCCAAACCGACAGTTTCGATAAAAATGCTTGTAGTTTTTCAGTGGCATCCATAATTGTTGTATTAGGCCCCTGAACTGAAATATTTATATCGTTCATGTGGTTAAAAATATCTGCCAGGTAAGCCAATTTACGTATAAAATCTTTGTTATTGAAATATTCGAAGAGCGAGTTATCTTTTTTTTCCAAAAATACCTTATAATTCTTTCTTCAACATAAAAATTCGTTTCAAAACCTGCCCTCGAGACAGCCAGCGCACTTCCGTGTGGTACAGAAGTACCTTATGTTCTGCATTCATTTCTTGACACAATGTTTTAAAAAGACGGTGATTAAGAGCTCTACTTCTAATAAAATTCACGGTTTTAATAACTATTGACAATACATCTATTAAGCCGGTGGGAAGAGTTTTTGTAGCCAACGCATGTCTATGTAAAAAACAATGTGTAACAATAACATTAGGAGCTTCTTTTTTTACCAAATGCGCAAAACCAGATTTATTGCCAAGCATTGCAGGTGCTCCATCGATACAAAGCGAATGAAGTTTTTGTTTCCAGTCGAAATCGTGTTTAGAAAAGAAAACATTCAAAACCGCTAAAACATCAACTGCCTTTGTAGTTTGCAAAAGAGGTTCACAAAATAAGAATTCTTCTTTGATAGTATCAGCTGACACGTAACGAACAAAAACCAGAAGTTGACTACAATTCGATATGTCTGTGGTTTCATCCAGTTGCATACTAAAGGGAAATGGCGATGCATTCAATTCATTAATGATCTGTTTCAAAATATTACAAGAAATTTCAACAATTCTTGACTGTATCACATCATTGGATAATGGAATAGCCTCAAGTTTTTTCTCTGTTCCAGTCCACAAACTAATTCAACCATTTCTAGCGCACATGGCTTAATTAATGTTTCTCCAATAGTATGCGGTTTCTTACTTTTGGCAATACGATATGCAACTCTGAAAGATGCCTCAACCAAAGGTTTTTGTGGAATACCAAATCCAAGTTTGATTACTGTTCCAGATTTCGAAAACTGGGCTTTCTTCTTTGTAAAAAATTCTAGATCTTTAGATGCATTTTCAGGATGAAGAGATTTGAGATGCTCTATCAATTTTGCCGGTTTCATACCGGCGTTTGCCAAAACTTTTCCACACAGAAAGCATTGTGGCTTTTCAACATCGTCCGATTCCTTCATGCAACAGAATCCATATTTAACGTAACTTTCATCGTACTTTCTTTTTTTGGACATTTTGGGCTAAAAAAAATATCAAATAATCAAACGAAATTATTAAGAATTCAAATTGAAATTGTTCACAAATGAAATACTTGACTGAACTCACCTTTACTTGAAAACACCGTCAACACAAACAAATACTAGAAAAAACTATGATACAAAAACGCCCTCGAAAAAGAATACTAGTAAATACAATACTTTACGAACAAATATTTCGCTTTAAGAATTTGCAAGAACTTTGTGGAACTGATTCTAACGCACTTTATTCCAAGTGAAATAAAAATCAAAGGCTACTCAGTTTTTCAAATTGTTCTTTCAAATGTTTTTTTCTCGTATTGTGGAGGTCTCTATTGGGAATTGGCAGACGCACGGTTTAAAAGACTTCGTGACAAAAAAAATTTTTAAAAGACATTTTAAAAATTAGGAACCCCCAAATTATGATCCATGGAACCCCGAGGGGTCCATGAACCACAGGTTAAGAAACATTGACATATAGGGTGATTTTTTTAACATTTTTCAGAAAACGATAGGAGGTATCGCATATTGGATTTGGAATACGGTGAGCGGTGGATGTGGACCACACTTGTGTTATTAATGGGTGATTGTTTCGTCAAAATTTTTTTCTTCAGAAATCGATTGGAAATATAAACCGGAGTTTGACTATGGTGAGTCTTGTTCTTTCAGAAAATGGCCAACAGAAATTACAAATCGAGAAATCAATCAGCCGGTCGACATTAGCACCGAATCGATTTTTTAATGAAACTCCTTCCTGCTTTATAAAGTCTGGATAAATACTTCGGGGTGTTTTTTATTTTTGTTTTGTCATGGCTCCGTTCGGTTTTAAAGAGATTTTAAGCTTCTTTTACCAAAACGTGGTTTCACCACCAAACGGAGGTGACAGCAGTGGTACTAGGTAGCAATAACGCTGTCAAACTGGGTCAAGAAAATTTTTAGTTGGGTCCTTTAGGCCATTTCGCAGCCAAAATAAGCCTGCCTGTTTTATAAAATGTGAATGAATACCCATGACCGTTTTTATTATTTTACGATACCGTTCGATTTTTACAGGGTCACAAAACTTTTTTAGAAATTTGTGCTAAAATGCAATCATCAATTGAAGATATTACAAAACTGCGCCGTATAACCGGATTAGCTCTCATGCACAGCATTATGATTCTGCCATGCATATTTCCTAAATCTAAGGTGCCGTTTCCAAGTGGTCATTATTGCATTTGCAACAGGTGTTTCGCTCAAGTAACAATAAAAATACAGTTTTTTTGGATGTATTAATTTGTTTTTGGGGTTTGCGGAGGGGGAAATTTGCAAACGATGGTGAAATCGGAAAGTACTTACAAATATCTATTTTCGCTTTTGATATTATGCAGAAATGTTTGATTTTAATAAATTATGGCATTTTTAAAAATTTAACTACAACGAAATCCACCCAAGACACGAACCTTGAGTGTAAAGTTATCAAACATTTTTGATAACTCCATGCCGCCAACAAATTCTTTCTGATGTTAATTTTCTATGAAAAGCCAGTTGTAGTTTTTGTTTTATATTTTTGAAGCATTTTTCTAGCAGAATTTATAACGATATATATGTGTTTATATGTAGGCGTAATTAACGATAATATTAGTAATGATAATAGTTATTTATAATTTGATTACGTTAATAATAATTTGTGGTACGTACTTCCGTACATATATTTTCCTTGTTTTAATTATTTTTATTTTGGTTTTATTTTATCTACAACTTTTTACTATTATTCCTGTCCACTATTTATTTTTTTATTCTTTTCGCATGTTTCTTTCGATATTTTGAGAAAATACTTTTAACACACGTCGAAAAGTTAAATACTATATTTTTATTACTATTAATAATATCAGAGTACTGAATTGTTAAATTAGAAACACTCTTTATATGAACTTATATAAAATTTTAACTTTAAAATTGGTATATTTTCAATTAATTTCTGAGAAAAAAACATTTACGTTTATAAAGATTATAGGCTTGTATGTATTTACAATTCATTTTAAAAATGAATTCTAAAAACGATTCTAAAAACATTTTAAACTTTTTAATAAATTTATAATTTTTTGTTTTAAAAGAAATCGACTTAGTTATAAACAATTAAGAAAATAATAAAAATATTAAAAAAATTTTTTCGAAAACTGAAGTAATTTATTGCTATTTCTTAAAAATTACTCTTTAAGAAATTATTACTTTTTTATATTATTTTTATCTCTAATTTGCTCAGTGGCCACACTGCTGGTGCTCTTACTTTTTCTTCGATATTAGAGTGAAATGCTGGAAAATTCGTTTTCATTTATTTAATTGCTATTTTGATAAGTTTTGCATTTTTAATTTGCATTTATGTATTTAGCATTTTTATATCTATTTAACTCTTAGCATTTTCTCGTTTATGTGAATACGAAGAGGGCGAATACTTTCTATAGAAAATGCTGTAAAAACTAATTATAAAAGGGAAGTGAAAGACAATTTAAACAAGAGTAAAGAAATAAAATTTATTGGAGATAAAAATCTTCGAATTTTTACGATTTCTAATTTTGTGTCTCATTAAAAAATTAATTGAATACTAATTTTTATTTTTTGGTTATGGTAATCTTTTTTTAAAATATAAATAAATGAATAAATTCGAAATATTTTTTAAAATGTCATCTTCATTTTTCCAAAGGCTAAATTGATGTTAATAAAAATATTTAACTTACAAATTTTAGATAGTTTTTATTCAATGTTGTCAGATTCTTTTTTAGTAACATCAAATTTTTTAGTTTTACAATGAGATATACATTTTTCATCTTCTTAATTTTCCTTTATTTTTGGGTTTAATTTAATTAACAACTGCATTTTCTTTTCTCGAAAAATAAACTTTTTTGTAACTGTTTTGTTATCGTAATTTTCCTCCACAAAACTTTATATTTTATTCTTGAAAAATCACTTCTAAAGTCTAATTTTTGGAAGTGATGATTTGGAAGTTTTTCTGGAATCTAGGCACAATTTGTCACAATGTCTGATTTATTTCAGACTTAAACTAATATTTAATTTAACGCAATAATTAATGTTACATGTAATTACATGGTGATTACATGTTAAAATTATTAATATATAATAAAAATATTAAAATTTCGTAAGTTATATTTTTATGTAATAAAAAGATAATTACCAAAAGGAAATGCGGTTTTTATGAAAATATTATTAAAATAATTATATCTTCTTATTGCTTAAGAAATCTCAAAAAACGCTTTTATGAAAGTTAGAGTTAGCCAAAAGGAAATCTGAAGACATTTGAGTGAATATGACGTGAAGTTATGGTGACGGAGTGTAACGTAATTATGGCTTTAACTCACAAAATGTGCTCTTCCTTCCTTCCTAATTACAATTTTAGTTAGTTCTTCCGTATGATTTGAAAACGAATTTCATTTAAAAATTACTCCTACAAACTGTAAATATGCGGTCCGATCCTTAGACGATTAATGTCTCTACAGGATCCTCAGCATTGAAGAATTTATTCCTTAGTCGTTACTTCCCTTTTTTACCCAAAAAACTTCCCTTTTATCCTGCCATCATTCTCTGCAAATGTTTCGAATATTGTTTACTACTGAAAAGCGCCAAGCGTTTTACGAATACAATAAAGGTTTGACACTCCGTTTTTGCTGAGCACTAAAATTGCCAAATCGGACTAAAAGCAAAATGTTTAAAATGATTTTTTCAGTTTTGTAAATACTAAAAAAATTTACGAATGTAGTCTAATTTACTTGCTGTCTTACTTCCCTTTTAAAATTCAATTTTCAGCACTTCATTTTCAATCAACGGGAATCAGTATTAGCGCACATCTCTGATATTAATGTATTTCACTATCTTTAAATGTAATTTGCGAACATGTTTATAATTAATTTCATTTCTTTCAGTACGAGATAAATTTTTTCACAATTAATTATTAGTTTTATCTATTGTGATAAAGATGTATGCTTTCTGTTCTTCTGTTTTATTCTATAAAGTTTATTACATAAAGTTATTTTTTTAATCATGTTTATTTCATTTTTTATTCTTTCTCCTTATTTAAAATTTTTAGCTAATTTATCGAGCTTTTGAGAAAAAACAATTACTAATTTCAGATTTTGAAAACAATTTTCTAAATAAAAAAATATGTAAACTAAAATCAGATATTTTTGGTCTTTCTTTTAATAAAATTTAATTTTTCAATAAATGTTCACAACTCCTCTTCCCCTCTTCTAGTTTCTTCTTTATACACACTGCTTAATAAAAATTGTGGTTTTACAATTTAATTAATAATTAAAATTTTTTCACTGCGAATAAATATTCAGTAATAAAAATAATTATTTATTGTATTTTTAATTGAACGAAATCTGTTCTGTCGGCCGCGTTTATGTATTTAAAAAATTAGCAACAACAACAGCCAAAAAATCGATTTGTTGAATAAAATACAACACAATAATAACGGTCTCTCTTTAAAATTTAAAACTACATTTATCTGGCTGAGAATTTAGTATCTAAATTAAAATCACTAAGTGATATTTTGTCTTAAAATTTAGCTTTATGTTGTTGTTGTTATTGATTATTATTATCTGTCATTATGTATTACTATTTCATTGATTTTATTTGATTTAAATTTTTGTTTATTTTCGTTTTTATCACATTCGATATATAATTTATTCTAAATTTTGTACAAAGTAAAACTTTTAAAACGTTATTATTTTTAATTACAATTACTACTTCTTAAAAATGGGGAAAATGGAGATGGGCGGTAAAGGGGGCGAGATAAATGGAGGGAGATGTTGGTATTGTTTGAAGTATTTTTATGAATTCTTTTTTATATCTTGTTTTATACACATTCTTTGTTTCTACAACTTCTACTCAATCGTTGCAGGTAGTTGCTCCTTTTTTCCCTTTTTCTTTAATTTTCTTCTATTCGTTTTTTTCATCGGTCTATTTCTTTTCCTTAAATGTCGCATTCGCCTCTATCTCACATTCGTCTTACTCTCTCTTTACAATGTGTTTCATAATTTTTCTTATCATTAGAGTTATTCTTTTATCCAACTTTTATTTTTATGTCTGATTTTCTTCGTAAATGCTTTCCTTAATGTTTCCTTTTTTAGTTTTGTTTGGGGCGATCTTACAATAAAAATATTAAAACGATCGAAATAATTATACATGACTTTTGATAGGAAGGGAAAATTATAAAAGTTTTAATTAAAAATTAATCATTAATGATAATAGAATGAGTAATTAATAATATTGTTCGTAACGATAATAAACAATAATTTGTATTATTTATCTGTGTAAGTGGGCGAATATGTGTCCGGGAGTGTGCATGCGCGTATTGTATGCATGTGTGTGTATGTATGTGTGGACTCGTGTTTGCGGTTGCGTGCGTGTCCATGAGTACATATGTTTGTGTGTGTGTGTGTGCGTGTGTATTTGGATATATGTGAGTATAGATATGTTTGTATGTGGGTGTATGTGTATTTATATAGGTTTATTTATGCGTATGCGTGCCTTGAAGAGGCTTTTGGGACCTTATAAAATTTTTTTTACAGAATTGTCTTGGTCTAAACATTTCAAATTAATTCACAACTGATTATGCTGTTATAGTTGTTGTTGATGATAAGTACGATTATGATAAATATTGTTGGGGTTATGTTCCTTCTCCTTCTTCTTCTTCATAGTCTTCTCCGGTTTATTTCCTCCATTAGTTGTCAAACATGAAATAATTTCCTAATGAATGATTTCGCAATAATCCCACAAAGTGTTGCTTTTGAAAAATCCTTTCAATTGATCTTGTTTTATTCCTTTCCCCAGTCGTCATTTTCAATCGTACTCCCTCGTCACTATCAATCCAATCTTCTTTCTTGTTTCTTTTTCTTTTCATCTGCTAGCACCACATTGCCATCTTTAATTTCCTGCATCCATCACATTCAGCTTTCCTCATCAACATGTTTTATTGGATCTAATTATGAGATTAGAAGTGACAAAGGGAACGAACAAGCGAATGTGCTGACGATTAGTTGGGCAAAGATTCGGCCGCCAATCTACCAATCAATCAACTAATCACACTTAATCGACTAACATGATCAACAATTAGTTGCAATGTGATTGGAAAGGTATCACAAGGAGTTTATGAATGCGCTAAAGGAGAGCACTAGAGCAGCAGCAGTACAGGACAGTCGTGCAACAACAACAGCAGCGGCATTCTTTCCGCTTCAAAAATAATGGGTTCGATGTTGGAAATTATACTGAATATCCATGATGTTTTTTCCATAGTTGTGGTCCTGATGTCATGTCAAGGTCGTGGCGAGGTAATTATTGATTGCTATTGAATGTGCGCGCACTTGTTGTGGTTGGGATGGGCGAAGGTGTAGGTGGTGGACACGACATATTAAAATGTTGCGTGCATTCTATTTCTCCTGCTTCTTCTTTCATTCTTTTTTTGAGTTATTGATATCGGATGATTTGAGCTATTATTTACTAGCCCAGTTGTTGTTGTTGTTGTTGTTGCTGTTCTTGCATTTTTAGTAACTCCGCAATTTAGAGCGACTAATGGTCAACATTTTCTTTTATGGAAGCAGCCTTTCATTTATCGTCAATGTCGTGCTTATTCGCTTCTTTTCATCTTGATTTCCACTTTTGATCTGCATTATTAAACCATTTTTACACTATTGTCATGAATCGGCGTTTCCGAAGCAGCAAAAACTCATGTGTGTGTATATATTCTAAATGATGATAATAACAGTTAAAACGTCTTGTCTCGCTCTGTTCATGTCCCTCCCAACGCCTTTCCTTAAAAAGATATTGCACTTCTTTCACAAAACGAGTACTTCTGCTCTACGTCAGAGAAGGAAGGAACGTGTTTACAATTTTAAAAATAATTACTCCTACTGCACTGCTATTGCTGCTATTGGTTACATTATCACTACTACTCCTTCTTGCCGCTGTTGCTGTTGCTACTGCTGCTATTGCTCCTTAATTTTATTGGTCTCTTAATTTGTTTCTTATACTCTCACTCTCTCCTTCATCATTCCATTGGCTCCTTCTTGTTTCTTACAATATTTTTGTCAATTACATTTTTGTTACATATAATTCCTTAACACATCGATCCATTTGCGGCTGCTGTTGTTGCTAGTGCTGCTACAGAAGTTGCGTCAACTATGACTTCTGCTGCTGCTGTTGCTGCTCCTGCTGCTATTGCGGTTTCATTTACTGCTCCTATTTCGCCGGCTCCAATTCCGGCAACTATTGCTGTTGGTCCTGAATTGGTTGCCAATCCTCCTCCTACTGCTCCTCCTTCGGCAATTGTTGCTGCAGCTGGATTAACATGTGCAGTAACGTTCGATTGATGCTGCTGTGACTGTTGTTGTTGTTGTATGGCAGATGATGAAGGTATTACTGGTTGTTGCCGTGGTGAAGGTAATGCCCCGGCTCCTGTTGCTGCTGCAGCAGATACGACGGCAGTGACCGCTACTGTTGAAGACGGCGGTGCGGTTAGCATATTATTTCCAGCTCCAGAACCACTACTTCCAGCAATTTGCAATTGTGTTTGCATTTGTAATTGCTGCAATGTCTCCTGCGACATATTTGCTTTCAGAATAGTATTTTCAACTTCCAATTGATTGATTTTATCCATAAGTTCGGAGATTTTCTCTTTAAGAACTTCAACTTCTTCGCGAACAGCAATCATTAGATGGGACTTCACCAGATCCTGAAAAAAACGAAATAAAAATAGCAGATTAAAATTAAATATATTTTAATATGTATACAAATATATTGAGCTGGGAGCACTTTTGGATCTAATTAGAACCAGAAATTCCGCGGGAGTTCATTTGTTGTTATTGTTTTATATAGAAAAATTAATCTCAGGATCTCAGGATCAGTGGCGGCGGGAATGTAGCTAATATAATAACCCCATAGGACCCTATCAGCCCTTACGTATTAAACACAGACCGGGCAGACAGATGCAGCTTCATTTCTTCAACTCTCAAGATTACATCGACTCTTATAGAGATGAGAAAAAATTTGATTTCTTTTTGCTGCCCTAACTTGCTGCACTAGCCTGCTGCCGAAGTTGCTTCCCGCTGTCGGGCTAATTCTAATCTTGAGAGCGACAAAACTGTTCGTGTTCGTCTCTTCCATGTTTGTTTATACATTTGTAGTTGTTTTTCTAATTTTGAGAGTCTTGTTCTTCTTTTCTGTGTTTGTCTATATGTCTGTTTGTTGTTTTTGCATTTTAATAGAACTGATGCCCGACTGTATTAATTTAAAACCGAACTTTTTCTTACTGCCCTAACTTGAAGTTGCATCTCGCTGAGATCAGTATTTTCTCTCCATCTCTCTCTCTTTTGTACGATTAAATCACTTTATGCTATTGAAAGTCTGAAATTATTTTAATTACATATTTGTTTTGCGTTTATACTAAAGGTATATAATTTCATAATTATTTCCCAAAAATTAATTTCATAAATTGGCCTCGATTATTCAAAACTGGAAGGAACAATCTCTTTTTAAAATGTTTAAAAGTAAAGGTCTATTCGCGCTTTCAGCAGACCAACTATTGATCTCTCGCGTAATATTTATCTATTCAATATTTTTCCTCCTCCGTTTTTTTTTTGAATTTATTTATTATTTTGACAAATGGGCAATGGTGCCGTTTGAGACAAGTTTTTTGAAAGCACGTTAATCCAGTAGCCCGTTGACTTGATTTCTATCTTTGGGTAAGAAATGAGTGGCAGTGGTACCGGTAGAGTTTAGTTTCAACACTATAAATACTCTTGAAATGTTTGCTATAGATATATGTGTTCATATACCGATTGTTCCGGACTTCTATAATGAAGAGACATTTTCTATAAAGAGCTAAGGAAGTTTAATTTTTATAATGTTACTTTTCTTCATATCAAATATATTTTTTGAGCCAATATTCATTTACTTTTGTTAAGTACTATCAAGCAAAAATGAAATAATATGCGATGGAACGAATTATCATCTGGGGTAATTTTTAGTCTTCTCCTTTTTTTATAATTAAAAATTTTCAATTAAATTACGAGTTAACGAAAATCGCATATGCGACCGACAGGTATCAAGTAACTGCAGAACTCATTTTAAATTTTTTTAACAGCTAGAAAAAGTAACCATAGAGGAAGCAAACTCATTGACATCAGTTGATATATTTTGTATGTACGTTGTTTCTCATATCGTTATATTTACCAAACCTAAATCGATGAAGGTATCAAATATTGAATTTCTGTATCCCAAAACACAGAAACGCGTGAAAGATAGAGAAAGGTATAGATATTCTCGTTCTTAATCGATATAGCCTCCTGAATAATAACCTCCTCAATCGATATAGCTATATCCGTCCGTTGGTCCGTTTGTATGTCTGTGGAAATCACGGTTGCAGTCGAAAGGAGTCGGAGGGAGATATCGTTTGGGATTTGGATTTGGGCTGTTTGGGATTGAAAGTGGAGTAAATCGCGCCAGTGCCATGACCACCTTTTATACAAAATTACCTTTTAGAGGCCGATTTCTCAGATTCTATACAAGTTATCAAGCTTGAATTTTATAGCCGAGATGTTGGTATTAAATATTATCACTCCACAAAACTGGGAGGGAGGAATTTTTTAATAAAGCTTATGTTGAAGATACGTAAGTAGATCTAAATCAAACAAAAGTTTTGGAATGTCAAAACACTGTTTACTTTTTACTAAGTACTGCTTAATATTAAGGAAGACGTGCACCGCCAACTTTTTCGGCCGGGCGAAAGTTAGCGCTCTTAATTGTTTCTTTTTTACATTACGTGACACACATTTTCGAAAAAGAAAAATAAAATTACTGCTAAGCTGATAACTCTTAAACGCAACTTTTGTTGATTAATTTAAGATTGTTTCTTGTGTAAATATGCAAATATTTTTATACAATTTTTACTGAATATTGTATTAAATTTATTATATTAAATGTATTATAAATAATCTCAGTTGATAAAAAGCAGTATATATTTTAGTATATTAAGACTTCTTATTTCAGTTTTTGTATCTACATGAGCAAGAATGAGGCTATATTTATTTTTTCCTACTGTGTGTCATGCTTTAAAGAGACTATGGTGAGTATAATAATTCTTGCCTAGAACTCTCGAATCTATAACTAAAGTGTATTAAAATTGGGCAAAATCGTACCAATATTACGGCTATTTTTGACAGCGGATTTAAATTCATCCGTTGTTGTCGCTCAAAACTAAAACGTTATCCTAAAATTCACATAACTGGTACTCAAACAACACGCATAAGATGCTCAAACAAAGTGTTCTCAACATCCAGTAAGGATCCCGAGCCTCAATAATTTTATGACAAGATCGTATCTCTGAAAACTACCTCAGACAAAAATTAACACAATAGAAATTTAAACAAATATTGCAGGGTTTATGAGCTACATACTGGCCGAGATTATATTCCTTTTTGTTCTTTTTAACTACGTTATAAGTTATTGAATCATTTGTATAACTTTCACGAATTAAACATTTTCAATACTTCCATGCCTGTCAGGGCCTTATCCATCCTTCTCTCAAAAATAATATATGCATTAAAATAAAAAAATTGTTGTAGGTTTAGTTTTTTCCATTTTTTAAACGAATTGTATAAATTGATTTTCTTTGAATACACATTTATTTCATTTGCTTTCAGCTTTTTATTAATTTTTCCTTTTGGACCCCAATAGCGCAATTTTTAAAAATCAAGAATGAAATAATAAATAATAAAAACATATCTTCAGTGATTTTTTGCTTCATAATGTGTTTATTTTTAGAACACGGCCTCATTTAGTTTTCCTAAATAAAAGAAAATTATTACCAATCATATATAAAAATAAATAATCTCAGGGTATATGTATCGTATTTAGGCCAAATGAAAACAAGGAAGAATGAAATGACAGAAACTATTAAGAAAAAGTTTGAAACAAGAAAGACCAAGTAGTTCAGAGGTGTTTGAGCAAGGAAGAAATTATTGTTTACATTATGAAATATTGACGCCAGTAAAAAGAACAAAAAACGCCATTTACATTTGAATTTAAATTGAAAAGAGAATACGATTTTGAACTCTGAGAGATAGATAATATAATCTAATATTTCGCCAAACCTTCATTTTCAAGAAGCAACATTTTATACGATAATTATTTAGGACGAAAATTGCATAACAATTTATTCGATGACTGTTCATTTAGTGCATCAATAAAATCTTTGTTATGTAAAAAAACATCGAGAGAAAGTCTAGAGAAATTGAAGGTCTTCCGCGGATTACTTAATTTGCAATTATCGAGAACTTTACGTGGTCGGTGTAAAAGAGCAAAAGTCAGTACATATTTAAATGTATGCATGGTATGGTGCAGTAGAAAGAATATGAACAAAAGGGAAAATATTAAGATGTTGTGGAGGAGAGGAAGAGAAGAATATTGATTCGTCTAGCACTAAACACAGATGTTTCCTAGAAATGATTTAAATTTGATTGCGAGGTGGCTAATTCTCTGCTCTCCAGGTGATTACTCATTTGCTAAGATTTGGTGACACTAGTTTGTTGTTCCCTACCTGCAGTTTCTCATATAGTTTCTTCTATTTCCCTTTACTCCCTTTTCTTTGATTTTCCTCATGTAAAATCTTGCAACTGAATAGAATCCACCGCTTTTAACAAAAACAAAAAAAATAATAAAAAAAAAATAAAACAAGAAATCGAAACTCTTGTTTTATGCTTCTATTTATTATATGTACTTCCTTCCTCATCTTTCTCCTCTCCTTTTTTTATTTCTTTTGTCCAAAGGTACTGCAAACATATTATTATTTTAATTGTGTACTTAATTTTTTTCGTTTATTATATTTTTCTTTAAAGAATCTTTATATAAATATATACCAAAATTTGTTTGAGGGTAACGACATCCTCTTATGGCTGTGCCAATGGTTAAGTTAAAAAGTTCAATAACAAAATTCAATTAATTTTTGGTGTTATCTCACTGCATTAAATTTTTTATTGTATTTACTTTGTTAATTCGTTCTTTATTATTTTTATTTCTTTAATTTGTATTAATATAATTTTTAAATGAAATTCAATGAAATGGTAAACAAATATTAATCTACTTTTTTGATGGTTTTCGATGGGCTGATAATGAGATGACGGTAAATTTTTGGTTTTTTTCATTTTAATATAATTTTCCGTTTTTGCTTTTATCGTGTTTTTTTTCATGTGCTAAACACACAAATTCTTTTCTATTCATAATTGTTTTTAACATTCTCAAATAATTGCTAATTACTCTTTATTTTATTATTAATGATTATTTTCGACTAAAGCAAATGTTTTTTTTTATTTAACAAAATGGAATGAATAAAGAATTTCGTCCGAATGCGTCGACCCAAACGGACATTTTATGAAAGTAATGAATAAATAGGATTATATAGAAAATGAATATTAGATAGATAGTTTCAATAGACAATCTGTGTTTGCACCCCAAGGTAAAAATATATATTATGTAAAATGATTTCAACCGAAATTTTGTAAGAAAGAAAAATACTTTTTAAATATCTTTCAACGTTTGCTTGCGTTCTTAAAATATAAAAAAATTTGAGGGGTCAAAATTCCTTACGTAATCAATGTCTCATTGTTTTGGCTTCTGGTAATAAAAAATCAAATTTATAATTTTTTTGAGTGATTAAAACAAGATTAGGTCTTATTATTATATATATATTTGTACAAGTATTATGAAATATATTTTTGTGACGGGTTCAAGAAACAGAATTATTTGTTCAGATTTTAATGAGTTGAAAACGAAATGATGGTCTGATTTATATGATCACGTACCGAACAAAGGCATATATTTTTACACTATTTATTGCTTACACACCCTCCTTTATGATAAAAGTAATAAGTAAAATAACCACAAATTCATTATACATACTTTTGCATTTGGAACCATGACATAGCAAGGACTGTCATGACCCTGTTGCCAGATCTCGTAAAGCCAGTTTTCAGGCTGACGAATCGACATTGTGCCCATCATATTATTTCTGCTGCTGTTGTTGTTGTTGGTAGTATAACTTCTTTTTATTATTTTTTAGTAGGGCTTCTTATGCTTGCTACTTTTTTCACGTCTCCCCGATGTTTTTTTATTTTAAAAGTTTGCGAAATTTTTAAAATTTTTCTTTTATTATCTGATGTTTAGTTTTTATACGTGATATGTTTATTACGTAATTTTGGAATTCTTTTTAATTCAAAAACACTATTCTTCTAATGTCACTTTTGTATGAAAAAAATTAGATTCTATCCTTTTCGAAAAATTGAAAACGATCACAGTTTTATTAGTCAAAAAATTACGATGCAATCAAATCTTCCTTGTTATCATTAATTGTAAATGAAAATTTTTCTTAATTTCTTCAATTTTTTTCATAAAAATTTTTGTTTATAAATATATATATTTTTATTGCATGAAACTGTTTTCGTCTCTTAATTTTCCTACTTATTGCCTTTTTTATAAATTTTAAAAATTTTGCAAATTGATGAAAATACCAAAAATGCGTCGTACTTTAATCAAAATCTTTTCAGGAACTGACTGATTGGTTTTGAAAAATTGCAGTCATGTACGAGAAAAGCTTGTTTGCTCTCACGTCGTCGCGTTTTTGACCGAGCTTTATTTGAGTTGCTGCTTGCTGACTATGATTTTATAAAATCCAACGAGAAGAGACGTGCGTAACCGAAGCTTTTGGGAGAATTAAATCCAAATTGAGACTAGGTTCTCAATTTAATCAATTATTGGTAAATTTTGCTTTTTTAACATTACAAAAAGGTTTGAGTAAATTTTTATTTATTTATTTTTATCTATAAAAGCTTGCACACCGTTACACCTCCTACTGATGGAAGGTAGAAATGGCGACTAATCGTCTAAGCGGCACAGTTAGGACTTTTACGAGACAATTCCGCAGTCAGCGTTAAACAGCAGCTCAGAAAAACCCTGCACCAACAAAAGCAGCAAGGCAAACCAAAAACGACAGTCAAATTAACAGCTTGAGTTTCAGTTGCGTGAAGAAGCAAAAACAATTTTTTAAAAATCTTCAAGCTGAGAGAAAGCTATTACAAAAGCAAGAGACGAAAAATATTAGCGGCGAGCGAAGGAAGGAAAATTTCGAGGAGAAGACAAAGTAAAAAGTCAAGCGGGAACGGCATACAAACTCAAGCCAAGCATATCAATTTTGAGCTTGCTGGAGACGACGCAATTATAGCCTACCGCTCGAAATAAAAATTCATCCAGTGTGCAATTGGGTGTGTGTGCGCGTGTTTTTAATGCGATGAGTCATTTTGAACCCAATGCATGGAATATGTATCTACTGAAAACTCACTTCGAATTTTGAGTTAAATTAGTAACGATACATAGTGACAGCAAAGAGAAAGCAAGCGAAAGTACTAAACAATGAGAGCAATTCTTAAGCTAAATCATTTTCGAAGAATTTACCGTAACGGTGGAAATATATCTTTATAAGCCTTTTCAAATTAGTATCTCTAGAGAAATGCAGAACAGATACGGACAAAATCGTTTGACTTACAAAAGCTTTTCCCTGTTTTCTCCTGTTATCTTCATAAAGATTTATCCGTTAGGAAATATAAACTTATAAACTTCTGAATATATTATAACTAACTAGTTTGAATTTCTTAAGATAATTTTCTATACTTATATAATTTCAACAAGCGTCGAAAATATCGATGGAGATGTTTGCTAGGAAATGAATAAAATAAATGTATGTATACTAAATGCTATACTAGAAGCCCGACAAAGCTCGCCACATGCAAGTCTATTCACGAGAGAGCGAAACTACGAAATCAAACGCCAAGTTAAATCACAGAGTAATAAATATTATTCTTAAGGCTCAACCATAATGGCCGTAAGCGAAATTAACAAAAAATTATGTGATGTGCGAGTACACGCGAATCATACTGAGCGACCATAATGAATTAAGAAAAGCTTCGTTAAATTCGGCAACATTAAGGAACCTTAATGTGACAGCGAAACTGGTCGCACATAACTTAACAAAAATTAACATAAACAGCTTTTTGTTGCCAGATAAAAATTTTTTTGATGATATCCGATGTAACATTTTAAACGACTTGTTATTTTTGCAATTAGCAACATCAACAATGGCGGAATTTATTACACAACAGTTGTCAATTTTGTTAAGTTTTTGTTAAGTTTATTATGGGCAATTCAATAATTTTACAAAAATTAAGCTTCATTGTCGTTAACTTTTGACATTAACTTAATTTCGCTTACGGCCATTATGGTTGAGCCTTTACTCTCGTTGAATTCGTTCTGTTTTCATTTGGATATGCTTTAGGAGAGAATAATCTCAATCGTTTCAATAAGTTGTTCTTGTTTAGGTTTGCGTTTGACGAGCTTTATCCGCCTTTAATACTTTGTGTCTCTCTACCTCTCTCTCTATCTGTCGTTCCAAAAGACTCAAGAGGTTAAACATGGCCAATAATATTGTAGATTTTTATATTATTTGTGCCCTTAAAATGTAAGACGAAGACGAGTCTTTTATCGCCTCTCATTTCTGTTTTCCTCAGTTTCGACTCCATTTGACAGCTTTTAAATAAGCAGCCAATAAAAAGATGGCCGCTTTTGTTTCAGACGAAATAAACACTTGTTGTTAGTGTATTTCAATACATTCCAGGTGAAGACGGAAATAATTGGTAAAATGAGGGAAGGGAAATTTTTGACAAAAACTGACCGAAGTTTCGTCTGCCGAATTTTTCAGCAGTTCATTGCGTTCTACAGCACTGTGACATCATATTCGTCATTCAGTTGAACATCGCAGGAATTTAATTTATAAGTATGCAACATAATTACAAACACGTTGTACTTGGTTGATTAACTGTGCATCGGGTTTTACACGCTAATTAATTTTGGAATTACGGCTTAATGAATTCTGAATGACAAAACATTGGGAAAAAACTGTGTAATAAATGAATAATTTGCAACTATAGAATAACTCTATAGCTTTAATTGGATTGTTCACAACACTAGACGCGAGCCAATGGAAAATGAAGTTACGGTCGGAGAAGCCAGGCGAAAGACGATTAATGTTTTACATTTCACCGATATCGGCGCGTTTTCCTCGAACGCCGCCATCGTTTCGTCTTGGTCTTCGTCTTACATTTTAATGGTGTAAAAGTAAATGCGCAGAAGAGACCTCGTGGAACGATATAAAAGCTGAGAGAAAATCAGTTAAAACAAAGACTGGTAGAAAACGAATACTGGTAAAACTAAAGCCTAAACAAATTATCCATAGCGTAACTTATGCTGAGGAAATAAAGTTAAAAATAAAAAATGAAGTAATGCCATATTACTTCATATCAAAAGGTAAAGAAGTAAAGGTGAAGAACATAAACTGCGCGGCAATAAATAAAATGCGGAAAAGGGGGAGTGAGTGGGTAAATGAGAGATAGACAGCACAACAGAAGGAGCAACACATGTAGATGCGCAAGAGAACAGTTTAAAAAAATATTGGTATGTGCGATACTAGTTTTATGAATAATGACGCACGAAAGATTTGTGTGGATCCGTTACATGTTTGGAGTTCATAAAGGTGTCTACTTTAGTTTTGCCCATTCTCGAGCCGCGTGCTATTATTTCATCCGTTTTTTCTCTTGCGTATTGCGTATATAAAATTTTTATGGAAAACAAAAATAAGCAGATCTATAGATAAACTATAGATAGATATATAGATATTCATAAACTTCATAGATTTGATAAATGATTTGGTAATAAAACGTAAAGTGTGAATGTATTTTTCTTCTCTACTTTGACAGCTTGTTGATAAGCAGTGGTCATTCAAATTCAGCCAGCGTCGCAGGCTTTCCATTCGTTTCGGTTTGCGTAATGAGGTTCTATACTTACTGTTGGTAAATGATTTCATTACTGAGAATAATTGAAATGTCGTAAAATCTCTCCTAAAAACTCATGTGAAGATGCAAAAAAATAAATATTTTATAGTTAATTTGTCTATTTATAATGTACCCCTTTATGTGGAGGTATAGGTGATACTGAAATTATTATCATCACAGAATTCTGCAAGTATTTTCTGATTACGAAGAAAAATATCCTTGTTTCCTCAAATTCTAAGAAAACAAATGAATTCAATAATGTAAGTCAACAAAAGAAATATATATTAATATTACAAACAATTGTTTCTTTTTCTCGGTTCCTAATTTACAATTTACGATACCCCCGGATAAATATTATTTCAATTTTCAAGCAGAAATAAAACTACTAAAAACAGATAAAATACATACAGCAAATTTAAAATTATCTTAATTCAAATAAATTTCATAGACAAATGAACAATATGTCTTACTGAAACAATGTACGACACGCTATAAAAAATACAAAACGAAAAAATTTGTGAGAAACTGCGTGTATTTTTCGTATACGAATGAAACGATCGCAGGCGTGGGGCTTAACACGAAGCCCAGCCAAGAGGGGAAAACATAAACAATATAAAAGATAATCGCCTTTTAATGTTGTTGACACTGGGAATTCAAATAAACAACAAGAGGAATAGACCAACAAAATACTACAACAATAAAGACCACGACGCAGAATCGCGTAACAAATTAAGAAATAAACAACATAAGTATAAAGAATGTGATTTTTATGATTTGGCACGATTTTTCGTTACGACAAAAAAATTAATAGGACACGACGAAATGAACGAAGAAAAAGAAAAGAAAAACAAGAATTACTTGAACGCAAATAAAAGTAAACAAGTGTGCTATCTTCGGCCTAGGCGAAGTTTAAATACCCTACAGCCACAGAATATATGCGTAGTCCTAGTAGAGACGCCGATCACGCCCACTTTTTAAAAAATAATTTTGTACTCGCGGTTTTGTACTCGTGGATAAAATTTTATCCTCAAATACGCTCTACAGACGTTGAAACTTGTCTTCGTATGTGCATACATTCATATGGGAAATAAAAAGTAAGCGTGGTTCTCATCAGATTTCGTCCATTCGTCGATTCAATACCAACCTGCCTGCAATGACAGAGAATTCTATAACAGTGCCAAATTTCGTGGCCATATTTCTTTTCGTTCTCTCGTAATTGTGATTTCAACAGACAGACAGACAGACAAACAAACAGACAGACAGATAGCCACACGGGCAGGGCTAAATCGATTCAGGGGATAGTTCTGAGTCAGGATATATATATATATATATATATATATATATATATATATATATATATATATATATATATATATATATATATATATATATATATATATATATATATATATATATATATATATATATATATATATATATATATATATATATATATATATATATATATATATATATATATATATATATATATATATATATATATATATATATATATATATATATATATATATATATATATATATATATATATATATATATATATATATATATATATATATATATATATATATATATATATATATATATATATATATATATATATATATATATATATATATATATATATATATATATATATATATATATATATATATATATATATATATATATATATATATATATATATATATATATATATATATATATATATATATATATATATATATATATATATATATATATATATATATATATATATATATATATATATATATATATATATATATATATATATATATATATATATATATATATATATATATATATATATATATATATATATATATATATATATATATATATATATATATATATATATATATATATATATATATATATATATATATATATATATATATATATATATATATATATATATATATATATATATATATATATATATATATATATATATATATATATATATATATATATATATATATATATATATATAT
>OZ016502.1:14749303-14832063 GCA_963966595.1 Physocephala rufipes | reverse complement strand
ACTATATATATATATATATATATATATATATATATATATATATTATATATATATATATATATATATATATATATATATATATATATATATATATATATATATATATATATATATATATATATATATATATATATATATATATATATATATATATATATATATATATATATATATATATATATATATATATATATATATATATATATATATATATATATATATATATATATATATATATATATATATATATATATATATATATATATATATATATATATATATATATATATATATATATATATATATATATATATATATATATATATATATATATATATATATATATATATATATATATATATATATATATATATATATATATATATATATATATATATATATATATATATATATATATATATATATATATATATATATATATATATATATATATATATATATATATATATATATATATATATATATATATATATATATATATATATATATATATATATATATATATATATATATATATATATATATATATATATATATATATATATATATATATATATATATATATATATATATATATATATATATATATATATATATATATATATATATATATATATATATATATATATATATATATATATATATATATATATATATATATATATATATATATATATATATATATATATATATATATATATATATATATATATATATATATATATATATATATATATATATATATATATATATATATATATATATATATATATATATATATATATATATATATATATATATATATATATATATATATATATATATATATATATATATATATATATATATATATATATATATATATATATATATATATATATATATATATATATATATATATATATATATATATATATATATATATATATATATATATATATATATATATATATATATATATATATATATATATATATATATATATATATATATATATATATATATATATATATATATATATATATATATATATATATATATATATATATTCACCTGTACTTGTTGCGCGAGAGAACTGTTTAGATATTGTACTGGTAAATCCGTCTCGATAGCACGAGTACCGATTTTAGTATTAGATGGACGCTGAAGACTAGTAAAACAACCATCGCAAACACGTACCTGGTATTACATTCAGATATAAAACTGAAATTATTTAAAGGAAAACTAAATTTTCTAACGTCTTTTTCGATGCCATATCTTGGTAATGGGCACTGCTTGGCCGTACACTGTCCGCAAAATACTTGGCCGCAATTACGACAATGATGCTTGCGATTGGTGAAAGTGAATTCAACACGGCAACGATGGCATACCTTACCATCGGCCCAATTCGGCGCAGTATCAGCGGTAAACATAGCATCGGCTTCTTTGAGTTCCGGAAAAGTATGGCCTTTTGTCTTGAGTATTGTCATAGTATCCTAAAGGAAGAGTAATTAATTTTCTGATTGCAATTTCTGTGCTTTTGTCTGCAATATAATTACATTATCTTTTTATTAAACCTCATTTCTTCTTCGGTACTAATTTTAGTACATAAAAATATGTTTTCCACTTAAACAAATGGTTTTATGGATTCGTTTGTAACAATTTCTAGTAATAATAATACTACTGATTTCCGCTAAATGTTGGCTAGATTCCATGAATATTTTAATTTAATTCTAAACAATTTGGTCCAACTTGGTGTACTTGTGATTCGATTGTTAGTACGCGACAATATGATAAATCATAAAAGAAATACGAAAGCATAATTTAAAAAATTAACGACCCCATTATAAACATTTAACAGTTAAGTTCTACCTCCTAGCTCCCGCATCCATACTTATGGTACAACATGTAAAAAATATATGGTAATCAAATATAGTCTCACCTTTATTGCCTGATACTTTTCTGATGAACGGAATGCGTAGGCCCATGTTTGTACCAATTCGAGCATCTTTTGTCGTACATTTTCATGACATGTTTGTTCCAAGAAATTGCTAAACATTTCACAATTCTCTTTCGTGAAAACTTCTTCGTGCATGCGTGCACCGCAATTCTTTACAACACTTTCCAAAACCAGCAATGCGTAACAGGCAGAATGTGGATTTGGTGAATACATTTTCTTCTTGATGGCAGCGAAAGCCGTCTTTGGACTAAAATAAGTTGGCAGAATTTTATCCAATAGGAAATGTATGCAAGTACTCGCAGGTATTTTCCACTAACCTAGTATCCTTTTGATTGATTTCATCGCAAATCAATAAAATTGATGGCCAATCAGGTTCAAGATGCAAATGACTTGTAGCACTTTCTGTGAGCAACGAAAGTAAAAGGATCTCAACATACCAATAAAATATTTTTATATTTCCAATTTCATTTTTATGTAATTTTGACATCGGCCTTTTTACTGTTATAAGAAATCCATATACATTTTGCACTTACCCAAATATTTCTCGAAATTAGAGCGAAACATATTTTTTTAATTTTATAAAACTTTAATCGAAATATGTTACCGAAATATCACCTGATTCTATCTGTAATTTCACTTCGAAGCTGTTGAAATCAGAGATAAAGGAATGAGATAGGAGACTTCTGAAAACTCCACTCTGGTTGTAGATTTGACGCAGAAATAGACTTGTGTAGTTCCGGACATGTATAGCAGAGACAACGAGATAGGAAACTCTTTTCCCGAAAAAAAATGTGTCAAAAAATTGTCAAAGTTTTACACGACCGAAACTCACGTACAGGGTTTATGTATATGTGTGCGTAATTCACCAAATTAAATGTAACATATGATATTTCATGAAAATATATAAACAGTTCGCTTCTGCGGCTAGATTTAAAAGCAGAGATAATGAGATAGGAAACTCTTTACCCAAAAAAGAATGTGGCAAAAAAAAACCAAAATTTTACACGACCGAAACTCACGTACAGGGGCTATGTATATGTATGCGTAATTCACCATATTAAATGTCACGTATGATATTTCATTAAAATATGTAAACAACAGGTCGCTTCGTCGGCTTGATTTGAAAGCACGTTTTGTGCTCTGTTTGATTTGTGAAGTGAAGATAATAAAAAAAGAGTCACGAACAAGAATTTAAATTGTATAAGTTCTATAAAGTAAGTTCGATATAAGTTCAATAAAGTTTAAGTAAAAGAAAATATTAATGCGTAAATGTAGAACATAACACGGGCTTCAGACAGAATTCGGATGTTCGTATAGCCTTTGAGCTGACCAACACCACTGGTGTCTTATTTTCATGTAACCACAAATCCCAAAAACATTCCAAAATAGAATAAAGAGCTGATGAATATTTTGGAATCCTGTGGGAAAGAACAACAAGAAAGAGTTACAAAAGGAAATGCACGGTAACAGCAAGGAACAATTTTTGGGAGCGCTGGAAGGCAAACAATTAATTTGCAATCAAGATAGTATAAAGCAGCCTACACAAAATAGAAATAATCAAGTGAAAGACGCCACTTAATTCGAAAAAGAAATTGAAACAGGCGCGCCTAACAAATTATTCAATTCACGAGAACTCAGTCATCAAAGTAAAACAGGCTCCATACTTTTTAAAATTTACGGTAATTCTATTAAATATTTCATTTTTCGTCGCAATCGATTAATATAGTCAATTCTTTCAGATTTTCATTGATTTTAATGCGCGAATGAGCTAAACTTTCCTCTAGTTCTAACCAATTCAGAACGCTTAACAATTTATGGTAACTCACCAAGCATTATAACTCTCCTGCATGAAGTTTTCAAGAATGGCAATGAGACTAAATAATTTAAAACGTATAGAAGGCGCGAAGTAATACAAAAAGTAAAAACAATATAATGGTCGAATTCTAATTAATTTTGAATATTTTCCTTTCTAGAAAAGAAGCAGCAAAGAAATGAAGAGAAAACAGACGCTAAAAGACAACGGAGGAAACAGTATCAAAATTGGAAGTAGCCGAAAGGAATTTATTTGATCAGAGCAGTAGTAGTGAAACGGAAGATTTTATGCGACCAATTTTACTTAAAAAAGAAAGGGGAGTTGGACGAGAAAGGTTAAAACCTCAAGATGACAAAGGAAGTAATGCGGGCTTAAAGCGAGATTTATTTAATAAATCACCAGAATTTGATATACTTCCCACTTCTGACGGCTTTTGGGATCCCTTCATAAGATCTTTTGACTTGGACGATACGCGTAATCAAACACTAATCGATACACACTTTCAGAGGAAACAACTGTTGAAACGATTAGATTAGAGACCTGCTTGTGTTTGTCGTTTGGATAGAGAATTAGTAGCAAAATTTTAGTGAATAATTTTCGTAATTGAATTTAATTTCTTTTTGAAAGACCATGTGCTTTAATATATTTACTTTTAATCATTTAATAATAAAATTCTAAATAGTATTTAAATGTATGTACGTCAATTCTCTTACAGATTCTCAGTTCTCTTACAATTCTCAGGCTGAAACCACACCGAACCATCAATACTCCTAGAAAAATATAAAGGTCATTAAATGTAAAACACAAAAGAAAGTTTTGTACTTACCTAATTTTGGAAATTATGGAAAGGTTCAGCTTCCGTCCAATTGTTGACTTGGTGTGGTTCCAGCCTTAGTAAATATATAGAAAATTCTTACTAGAACCTTAATAATTAGTCTTATTTTACATGTAAATCTTATTAGCTAACCGCCGGCCAACTGGATATTTTTACTGCTACCAATTAGTGAGCAAAAATTTCCAATTCGCAAGCTTACCTTTGACAATGGACACTTTCCTTCGGGAACGTATATAATTTTGTCCCGCTGGGGCAGTTTCTGCGGAAAATCCTTATTTTTGTCATTTTCGCTATATTTTTCACTTAATTTTATTATTTTACTCTTTCCAATTATTTTAAAAACAATGTGGTGAAAATATCAGTGACGTCATAACACCAGCGTTAATGATTACAATTTAGGAAAAGTACTTTTTGTGCACTCTCTGTAATTGGCAATATATTATTATTATTTAATTCATTATTAATTAATTATTAATTGTGCTTATTTCAAACGAGGGTAATTCTTTTGAACTTTTGAAATTTACATTCACGGCAATAATAATTAATTCCGTGTTAGGAAAAGTACTTTTTGTGCACTCTGTGTAATTGGTAAAATATTATTATTATTTAATTCATTATTAATTAATTAATAACAATATTAATTGTGCTCATTTCAAACGAGGGTAATTATTTTGAACTTTTGATATTTACATTCATGGCAATAATAATTATTTTATTGTTAGGAAAAGAACTTTTTGCGCGCTTACTTTAGTTGGCAAAGAATTACTATTTTAAACAATAATTAATGTCACATAAAGCAAAATTAGTTGTTAGGAACCAGCAACGGCGGAAGTGGTATGGTTTTTTTATTGAACAAGGTACTTTTTGCGCACTTAGGGAAATATAAAATTTATCATTCATTTTTCTTTTTGGTCTTAAAGAATAATTCTGATTGCACTAACGGGAGGTGTGACTATTTCAAATAGAGCCTTGCGATAATTATTTTATTAAAATTGAAAACTAATTAATTTATCTCAAATGGTTTTATGTCGTGAACCCTGTTTCAATATTTATCTACGCAAAAGGTGAATAATAAAACATGTACTTCACAGGCAGGTAACCCTTAATTGATTGAATTCAATGCCGAGGTGAAACACAGCTCAAGGTATGCCAACGCCGATTTATATATATTATAATTTTTTTACATTTGGATTCGATGTTATCATAATTTAGCCTAGTTGCAGAAGTTCACAGAAATTTTATGAGGATTTCTAGAATAACCCTGTTTGATTCTCCTAATAAAGTTAAATAAATAAAATAAAGTTAAATAAATGAAATAAAAGAAATAAATTAAGTTAAATATATATCGTAATAGTTTACGTCAATAGGATTTTTATCAGACCGAGATGCTTTACGATTGTTATAGTTCAACTACGTAAGACTGGATATTTGAACCTTAATAAGTAGTTACCTAGCATTTCTATCGAAATCATAAATATTTTCCAATCGGAAAAATATTTACCAATCATTAATGATTTCTTGCCAAGAAAGGGAAGCGAAACTAATGGAAAACTATATTACGCGTCTAATATACGCGTGTATATCTTCACACTCGCTCTTTGTTTTATCCTCGTTCGCAGTTATCACGATTTAGCTAATTCGGGAGTAGACCGGGGATTAAAAATAACATCCATAATAAAACATATTTTCCATCTGGCTTCTCACAAATTACATCAAATTTCTTGTTTAAGCAAATAATACCTTCAAATCTATGTGGACACAAAAAACATGTACACCCGCAATTACACAGTTGTCAAAAAAATGTACCTGAATGGGAATGTTTTTATGTATAAATTTTAACTAAGTTGAAATCTCAAAATAATTGCATAAATGATATGTCAATGGGGTCTGACCAAAATTTTTCATTGGAAGACTGACGTCATTGGGGGCACGGTAGGTGAATTTGAGCGTAAAAATTACGTCATTGGGGGCACGGTAGGTGAGATTCTGAGTGAAATGTCATCAATTTCCGTCCGTTTCCACTAACCCTACTATGCATTTCGGCGTCAAATCTACAACCAGAGTTGCACTTTTCAGAAGTTTCCTATCTCTTTATCTCTGATAAATACGGCGGTAGGTGCGTCAGCTGTCAATCGGAGTCTGCCAATTGAAGTGAACACATTCTGAGGCAAGGCGAAGTACATTATATATGTGGTGTAAAGAAGAAAGAAGTGTACTTGAAATAGAAGTGACAAATAAATTTATATTAAAGCAATAGCAAATTTAACTCTTTTATTGAATTATTCACAATCCAGTGATCGAACTTGAAATATTCACAAGGGAATTCAAATAACGTAACAATATGTATATTAATTGTGTCTTAATATACTGCATCAATGTAATTATTTTATGTTTCTATCTTCACTTTAAACTAATATTATTGCTAAAGTTTTATAATATAAACGAAATGAAATGTGATGTAACGTTTTAATGATCTTTCGAAATGAAGCGACTTACTTAATATGTTAATCAAAGCATTTGAATCAATTTTTGAACAAGTGATGATAAAATAAATTTTGAAAATATTTAAAAGAATTCATTTATTAATGTAAGTATTGATAATATTGTGAATTAACGCAATTACTTGATAATCACTAACATAATTAGTTTAATAAGTTCATTTTTCTATCCGGAATAGTTGAGTTCAATCATAGAGTAAGAAATAACAAGAGTCCGAATCTGGTACAAGCAAAATTTTCTATGGAGGGTCCAACAATGGACTCCCTTTTTACTCATTCTTGAGTGTTTTCGGTTGCTAGTTTCTTTTCATCCGCTCTTTTCTCTTTTTGCACTGACTCTCGCACACTTTATTTTGCGCTGCCGTTGTTTTGTTTTGTAACGAAAACGGTTCGACAACGATTTGCGAGCATGCGTTAGCCGCTTTGGATGGTCATGTATGTTCGTATATTTTTGTATGCAATGCCAATGAAATTTTGCTTACTTGAGTCGTTTGTATGTACCATTGATGATCAACGACAAATTATTATATGTATAAGTGGGAGAGTACTTGATGCACTTAAAAAAATGAAATACATATTTTTTAAAATCTACTGTATTCAGAACTCTATACTTAGAAAACTGATAAATGCTAAGAATTGGGCAGAAAAAGTAAAACTATTTGGTTTTATTCGCCTTAATTAACTTAAAAATAATTTTCAAAAGATTCCCGCATTTTCCGTCCAAATTTGGCACATTGATTGGTCTACGGTAGAAAATTTAAAGAATTGCATTGATTTTATAACGACGAGATCATAGATATGAGGCAATGCAGCGCATATCATACTTCTGAAAAAAATTATCTATTTGTGCTTTCCGACAAGTGTACCTCATTTTCAAAAAAATACCAAAATCACAGAATAGCCAAAAATCTTATCAAACCATCCACCACCGCCAAAAGTAAACAATAGCATATGACAACAACAACGCTTTATTCTTGTCTCCCTTCCTTGTTACGCTCATATTCATGCAACCGCTTGCACCTTAGGTAGAGAAGATTCATACAAGCAATAAGAAATAAGCAAGAAAAAAATAATAAAACGAAACAAGTAGCTAAATGCGAAGAGTGCCCCGAAGAAAATAACTATAGTCATTCGGCTGCTCTCGTTTCTCAACCATATTTTCACTCTATGCTTCCTTCGTTCACTGTCCTGACCGCCCGCTTCTAAGTTGACGGTGAAGCGATTTTGAGTGATTCGGACTCTTGTTGTTTCTTACTCTATGGTTCAATTCAATAAATTTCAATTCGTTGTATATGTTACGTTTTATTTATTTGCAGAAGCCCCTATTTTGCCTTCCTTTCTATTTCTTCAACATAACTGTTGTTACTTGATATTTTCTATCTTCACTTTGAAGTAATATAAATATTTTAACAGTTTATTTTTCTATCCTGAGTAGTTTAGTTCAATTCAATTTATTCATTATTCACATTGAAAATATATATTAAATGATTTATTCGCATTTACTTGCACGCATCGTACATCTCCAATATAATTGTGATGAATTCATCCTTAAGAGAAGCTCCTAGAAAAGAAAATGCTTATAAAAACTGGCGTTGGCATAGCTTAATTATTTTTTGACCTCGCAACTAGATTTGAACAGTTTAGTGTTACCTGCTTATGCGGCTAGTAGTATTTTAAATACCTTTTTAAGCGTCCGTATGAAAATAGTGTTGCCGGCATTTTGGAATGTGGTATAAAGTAAAGTTTATAGTTAATTGCTTAAATAAATCAATAAGCCAATATATTAAACCAATATAGCTCGCTAAATGAGCTCCAAACTAATTTTAGATTTAGAAAATTTCATTATTTTTTGTATTGAACAAGATTATTTCGGTCACTTTCGTGTGTAATTTCAAAAATTTCAGTAATTTCTATACGGAATTTGGATAGTTTCCAGTTCAAGCATTTACTTATGTATTGAAATATTGAGATTAAATAATGAATTAATAATGGGTATGAAATAATGAGTACATAAATTGGGTCCAATTTATGTACACGCTTCAATACGTTTCATCGGTTTCGTATTTTTTAAGTTTCTTTTTTGAACTTAATATTGAGCGCTCTTCTGCCTTTTTCGCAATATATTTTTTCACTCCAATTTTTAAATTTGTAAAATTTAAAAAGTATTTTAGAGATTCAAAAAAATTTATAATTCTTCAACAAATATGTCAAGTGTGCGAGTATGTAGTAAAGTTGGATGTCCAGACGATGGTCACACCTTCAGTTTTCCGGACGCTGCCACCGATGGATCACGGTAAGATGTTGGTTAAGGGGTCGCTGGTGTTTTCCTGATGGTAATTTGCTGTATTGATCGCTGCTATAATATTATATCATATTTGTATATGCACATTTTCTATTTGCTTTAATTTAACATTCTATTTAACTGTGCTTAGTCAAATTTATTTAGCTTTTATCTTTACAACATTTTGTCATTATATCATCATAATTAAATTTCAATTAACATTCCTAACATGTAACATTCACTTTATTAAATTTTATTTTCACTTTTTACATATTATTATACAATTTTGCCTGTAACAACGTATAATGCATAATTTATAAAATAAGTGTATTTTGTATATTTGTTTATAGGTGGTATAGGCCTACTGGGGAACCGGACATCCAAAAAATAAAAAGCGGTAACGCACCAACGTGCATACCTCTTGAGTGGCGTGGAAATGCATTCATCTTTCTATCTTCATCTATGAAAATTTTATATTCTTATCTGTCAATCATAGGAAATAAATGAAAATATAATTGTATTTTATTTAAATAACAACCTTATACGGAATTCGGTGTACTCATCCATCCGACCATTCTTAATTAAGGAGTGCCGATTCGTTGTACTCAGTAAATTAATAAGTAAACATTATATTCTCGAATCAATGCAATATTCGAGCGAACGAACAAATTCGAATTAACGAACTGTTTGTATATCGAACAATGGCATATTTATTGGTATAACTTTTAAAACAATAGTGATATATGAAGAGAAAGAATAATAAATATCTCCTGTTGAAAATCCTTGCATTGGCTGTGGAGTAAAAACCCAACTCCGGCTGATGATCGTTGCGTTGGCAGTGGAGTAAAAACCCGACTTCGGCTGATGATTCTTGCGTTGGCCGTGTAGTAAAAACAAAACTTCGACTGATGATCCTTGTGCGGTCGACATTGGCTTTGGCGTCGACGTTGACTGCGCTGTCGGTCTTCTTTCTGTCGACGTTGACTTCGCTGCCTCTGTTGGTTTCGTAATTTCCTAAGATTTACCTGCCCCCGATATTGGTCCTCAAGTGCCCAAGCGCGACTGTCCTGCTGTGTGAGAGTCCTTCGCTTTTACACTCTTTTGAGGGTGTTTTGTCTCTGTTACTCTTGCGCGCTTGGTTTGTTTTGCTCAGTAAATGATGTAATATTTGGCCTTGAAATGTAATTCTATATGATTCCTCTTCCTTTTCGTTAATTTGCTAGTTATTTATATGAAAGTACCGTATGTATGTATATAAAAATAAAATAAAAAAAATATGTATATAAAATAAAATAAAATACATACTTACAGACGTATATTTATATGTATTTATTTATATAATATTTATATAATAAATTAAATTGCCATTCTGGTTTGTAGGTCTTATATATGTAATGAAATATTTTTACATAAAAAGAAAAAACATTTTTCATTGCATCGCCCCCCACCCCCCTCTTGGAGAAAATGTCATATGTACGTGTCTCCTGGACGGTGGATGGTCACTCGCACTCTCTGACCGTCGATATCTCGAGTCAGCCCCAATCGTCGCTTTCGTTGTCCGGAAGGCTGTCGTCTGATGGCGATTTCCTGTTTTAGCCAATCTGGGATTGTTGTTGGGGTACATCCATCATTGGTTCTCGGTTGTTTGGCTGGCGGTGTTCTGCTAAGGAAAGATTCTAAAGAAGTCGTCCAACCCCTTATTGTAGAGCTGTCTCCCAGGGACCTTGAGTGCTCTATTTCTGAATCATGCCCTATACGTAGTGGACCTTTTATATTGGCTGCGACGTCATCGTTTGCGACGCCTTTGCTAATATTTATTTGTTTTCGTTTGTCTGCTTTTGCTACCGTTGCTGCTGTTGCCACTTCTGTTTTAGCTACTGTTGCTGCTGCTTTTGCCACTGTCGTGCTGCTGTTTCTGCTTTTGCTTCTGTTTCTGCTGCTGCTTGTGTTTTTGTTATTGTTGCTGGCTCAGCTACTGTTACCTTTCTTGCAGCTTCCGTGTTGCTTTTCTTCAGAGACCTTCAGTGACTTGGTGTCTGTTGAACCTGTTTTGCCTTGTAACCCTTCCTCTTGAGTAGAGAAATATAATTTGGGCAAGCTCGCCGCTTTCTCGCCGATTAAAAATTGGAAGATCATAGCGACCTCTCGTCACTCATTTTCTGTTTCAATTGGTTGGAACCACTTCGTGAAGTCCCCTCGAGGGTAATCAAGACTTGGTTCTTTCATAAACAACTCCCCAAAATTACACCGCAATCCAACATGTTCCTTTGCTTGGGCACATCGATCAAGAAAGATGGCAAAGTTTCTGCCGTGAAAGGTCACCTAACGACATTCCTCGCTGCTATTTAGGAATGTACGCATGTATGTTGCCACCTGGGACCGATCGTGACTGAAATAGGAGCCAAATATTAGGATATCTCCCTTCTGCACAGTGGTGGGGGTGAACCTGATCACCACCAGGTTTCAATGATTGTCTTGATTGACCGGTATTATGAGATAAGGGATCTCAATCAATTTCATTCTCCGCGTCCACTTCTTCAAGCGTAAAAGTTTGTATTGATTACGCGAGTTAAATAACTGTTTGGAAAAGTGCGTGTCGAGCACATGTATTTTACCCCTTACCTTATCGGCTATCTGGTTCAGGATCCTATGGGGGAAGACGATTGTATCGTTAATCAGTCGATCAAACGCTATCCTATTATAATCCTCTATGTATATGGATATGCTGCCTAGTCCTATTGCGTAGGTGAACAGTGGCATTTCAGCGGCGTCGTTCTGCTTTGCTCCCATCTGCTTCGGTGAACTTGTTGGTCACTGACTGACTAATTCCTTCGATAGAAGTTTCTCGGTGGCCGCTGGAATTAATGCACCTAATTCTGTTTCTGCCCAGCTCTGAATGGGCAAGAATCATTTCTTTTTTCGTCGCGTGAACTGAAGAATTTAAGGGGTTGGTGACGTATTAGAACAGGCGTTGGCTGTTGCTGCAGGTCTGACCTTGTTCACTGATTATTTATTACTGATCTTGCATAATTTTTCAAGAGTAGTTGTTACTCTTGATCTAACGCTTTTCCAATGTCATAAGTTAATGCGTATTTTGTATCGTCGTGTGCTTTGCATAGTTTATGTTAATTTAGTGTAAACTTGTACTTTGTAAATTGTTATCTATTTAATTAAGAAATACTTGTCAGGTTCTGCTGTCGTTGCCACTGTTATTTTTGTTGCGGTTTCCGCATGGATATTTTTTTCTCATGTCTGCTATGCTATTCTTGAATGGTGAGATGTTATTTGCTGGTTATTGACCGTTCTGTTTCTTCCTAGACTAGATCTGTGTTACGGGATCAGTTGTTTCTGTTTCTGTGACTATGGTCTCATGATAGAATGGTTTTAGCTCGCTGAAATGTGCCGTGTGTACTGAGGAGCCGCCGACCCTTTTGATTTGTGCAATGAGTGGTGATACAAACGATAGTACACGGAATGTTCCTTCGTACTTCGGTGCAAGTTTCGCCGCGAAATGGTCTGTTGCCTTAGACCAATGTTTCTTAACCTGTGGTTCATGGACCCCTCAGGGGTCCATGGATCATATTTTGGGGGTTCCTAATTTTTAAAATGTCCTTTAAAAATTTTTTTTGTCACGAAGTCTTTTAAACCGTGCGTCTGCCAATTCCCAATAGAGACCTCCACAATACGAAAAAAACATTTGAAAGAACAATTTGAAAAACTGAGTAGCCTTTGATTTTTATTTCACTTGGAATAAAGTGCGTTAGAATCAGTTCCACAAAGTTCTTGCAAATTCTTAAAGCGAAATATTTGTTCGTAAAGTATTGTATTTACTAGTATTCTTTTTCGAGGGCGTTTTTGTATCATAGTTTTTTCTAGTCTTTGTTTGTGTTGACGGTGTTTTCAAGTAAAGGTGAGTTCAGTCAAGTAATTCATTTGTGAACAATTTCAATTTGAATTCTTAATAATTTCGTTTGATTATTTGATATTTTATTTAGCCCAAAATGTCCAAAAAAAGAAAGTACGATGAAAGTTACGTTAAATATGGATTCTGTTGCATGAAGGAATCGGACGATGTTGAAAAGCCACAATGCTTTCTGTGTGGAAAAGTTTTGGCAAACGCCAGTATGAAACCGGCAAAATTGATAGAGCATCTCAAATCTCTTCATCCTGAAAATGCATCTAAAGATCTAGAAATTTTTACAAAGAAGAAAGCCCAGTTTTCGAAATCTGGAACATTAATCAAACTTGGATTTGGTATTCCACAAAAACCTTTGGTTGAGGCATCTTTCAGAGTTGCATATCGTATTGCCAAAAGTAAGAAACCGCATACTATTGGAGAGACATTAATTAAGCCATGTGCGCTAGAAATGGTTGAATTAGTTTGTGGACTGGAACAGAGAAAAAAACTTGAGGCTATTCCATTATCCAATGATGTGATACAGTCAAGAATTGTTGAAATTTCTTGTAATATTTTGAAACATTAATGAATTGAAAGCATCGCCATTTCCCTTTAGTATGCAACTGGATGAAACCACAGACATATCGAATTGTAGTCAACTTCTGGTTTTTGTTCGTTACGTGTCAGCTGATACTGTCAAAGAAGAATTCTTATTTTGTGAGCCTCTTTTGCAAGCTACGAAGGCAGTTGATGTTTTAGCGGTTTTGAATGTTTTCTTTTCTAAACACGATTTCGACTGGAAACAAAAACTTCATTCGCTTTGTACCGATGGAGCACCTGCAATGCTTGGCAATAAATCTGGTTTTGCGCATTTGGTAAAAAAAGAAGCTCCTAATGTTATTGTTACACATTGTTTTTTACATAGACATGCGTTGGCTACAAAAACTCTTCCCACCGGCTTAATAGATGTATTGTCAATAGTTATTAAAACCGTGAATTTTATTAGAAGTAGAGCTCTTAATCACCGTCTTTTTAAAACATTGTGTCAAGAAATGAACGCAGAACATGAGGTACTTCTGTACCACACGGAAGTGCGCTGGCTGTCTCGAGGGCAGGTTTTGAAACGAATTTTTATGTTGAAGAAAGAATTATCAGTATTTTTGGAAAAAAAAGATAACTCGCTCTTCGAATATTTCAATAACAAAGATTTTATATGTAAATTGGCTTACCTGGCAGATATTTTTAACCACATGAACGATATAAATATTTCAGTTCAGGGGCCTAATACAACAATTATGGATGCCACTGAAAAACTACAAGCATTTTTATCGAAACTGTCGGTTTGGAAAATTAGAATTCAAAATGGCATATATGCAAACTTTCAAATGTTGGACGAATTCATTTTTGAAAATGGATCTCGGCAAGATAGTTTGTTATTGAATAATTTGAAGGATGAAATCTGTGAGCACCTGGAAGTACTTCAAGTTTCATTTGAAAAATATTACAATTTGGATGATATAACTAAAAAAGATGAGTTGTGGATTCGTAATCCTTTTCTTTGTGATATTGACTGTATCGACGACATGGACCTTGCCAAAGACGAGTTAATTGATTTGAAAACAAAGTCCTTGTTAAAAATGGATTTCGATTCAAAAACTCTTGGGGAGTTTTGGTCTTCTTTAAGAGAAGCCTACCCATTGTTAGTAAAACGAGCTATGGCAGCCATTATTCCATTTGCTACGGTATATCTTTGCGAATCAGGATTTTCCACACTCGTAACAATAAAAACAAAAAATCTAAATCGACTGAATGCCGAACATGAAATGCGCGTCGCTTTGTCGAAAACCACCCCTCAATTCAGTCTCCTAATCAAGGATAAGCAGCAACAGCCTTCACATTGAAAAAAATTACAATTTTTATTTTATATCCAGGAACATAAAGGTATCTCTTTACAGTTATATTATTGAAATAAAAATATTTAAATAATAAAATAGAATATATTTTGTAATAATTGATGTTTAAACAAATTTTTTTCACAGACAGGTCCGTGACATATTTAAAAATTTTAAAAGGGGTCCATTGCACCAAAAAGGTTAAGAAGCCCTGCCTTAGACAGTACATGTTGTTTAGGTGTTGTCGTCGTCGCAAGTTGTAGTGACGAGCTTGTTCCTGTGTACCTTGTGCTAGTCTTGCTTTCACAAGCTCAAATGTTTCCTTGAGTTATTGTTCTTTCTCGTTGGGGTTTCGTTGTATTTGACCTGTGCCCTATGTTACCTCGTCGAATAACACATTTGGCAAGCGAAGCTCTCTCCTCTGAACTAAGTAGGCTGGGCTGTAACCTGCAGGTTCTGACTGGCTGGAATTTATTGCCAATGAAACGTCGAATAAATATTTGTCCCAATTGCGATGCTATCCATCCATAAGTTGAGCAATCATTGTTTTTATTGTTTTATTTCGTCTTTCAGTCGGATTTCCCTGCGGTGTATATGGGGCGGTGTACTGTCGTCTGATTCCTATTTCCTGTAAATGCTCGTTGAACACTTTGCTGCTGAACTGTTTACCATTGTCTAAAATTATTTTTTTAGGGGCTCCAAATCTCACAAGTCGGTCGTTGCGGTTCGTAGAGGTAACATCTCCGTTCACTTCGTAAATTTGTCAAAGAACACTAAGGAAAACTTGTTCCCTCGTTTAGGGCGTGGTAGCGATCCAATGAAATCCGCGCAGACGGCAGTCCAGGGTTCTTCTGAGAGTTTCGAAAGCATGAGCCCTGTTTTTGCTGGTCGGTTTTAAATCTCAGACAAGATTTGCAAGAGCGAACGTACTGACTGTTCTGTCTACCCATGCCCGGCCAGTAATACCGATTCATGATTCGTGTACCCGTTCTTCGTACACCATGGTGACCGACGCTTAGTTGGTCGTGATTTTCTGCCAAGACTCGTTTACGTAGATGGGAGGGCACGCAGAGTTTCCAGGACGCGCTGTTGTCATCTTCCACTGTTCTCTGAATATGTATGTAGAGCTCTTCATCCTTCATACGGTAATCGCGGAATTTTTCAGGTGATTGTGCAAATTCGCTCATTCTGTTTTCCAGCCAGGCACATGTATGTTGGGGGGTTTTTTCCTCAGTGGCCCTTGCCAGCACCAGTTGCCGTGACAAGGCATGTGCTACCACATTCAGCTTTCCTCATTAATAACATGACCAAGGTACTTTGTTTCTCTTTGTAAAAAATCGCATTTGTCTACGTTGAGTCTTAAATTCACCACTCTTAGTCTTCTGAGGTCTTCTTTTAGGTGTTTCACGTGATCTTCTTTCGATGCGCTGGTCACAATGATGTCGTCTAAGTAGGCGAATGCATGCGGTTCTAGCTCAGGACCTACCATGTTGTCGAGGGCACGTTAAAATGTTGCTGGTGCGGAGTGTAATTCGAAAGCCATAACGCGCCATTGAAATAATCCTCTCCCTGGTACAGTAATAGCGGTAAATGGTTTACTTGCTGTGTCCATAGGTATCTGCCAGTATCCATTTTTAAGACCCAGACTGCTAATATACTTGGCGTTTCGTAAGCTGTCCAGTATGTGGTGGATTCTTGGAAGCGAATAATCGTCGGGGGTTGATCGAGCGTTAAGCTGTCTATATTCAACGCAGTCTCCCTGTCCCTGTTTTCTTCTTAACCAACACTATCGGAGCGCTGAAGGCACCTTGTTATGGTTTAATACGGCCTTTACTCAAGAGATCGTCTATTTCCTTATTGATTTCGGAGGATAAAGCGTTGTTTAATGGGGCGGTCGTCGATCATGTTGATACGGTGTGTCGTGATAGTCGAAATACCATTGAGGTTTTCAAACGCCTTTAGATCTTGTAAGAAAGATTCTGCGTTTAGAGGTGATACTGTTGTGGTTTCATCTTCGGGAGCTATCGTACACGTAACCATTGTATCTGCCGAGCTCCTGTCCGTACGAAGTTCGATGGTGTACCCTCCGAGAGAGAAATCAGCCCTAGTTTTCGCCAAAAAAGTCGGTACCCAGTATTACTTCGTCCACTACGTCGGAGAGAAATAGGAGGTCGATACTTGTTGCAGCCCTTCCTACTCTAACGTCCAGTGTACCATAGTGAGTTATCACCCTTTGCGAATCGTCGGCCATTTTTACTCGGATTGGGGAGTCCATTGCCCTCTCGTGTTCTGCGAGTCGATGAATTAATGGTTGGTTAACGAAGCTGGGGGTTGCACCAGCATCAATCATTGCTTCTAGTTGATTTCTGTTGATCTCGATACAGGCCCGGCACGAGGTGCCCTTCGTGAAATCGTAATATTCCTATTGTTGTTCCCGAGTGGTTTGCCCTGCTTCCGTCAGACGATGTCAACGGGGTCAACGGGGGCTCCCTTCGTTTCTCTGAGTTGATGTTTGTCGCTGTCAGTTTTCCGCAAACCCAGCAGAACAGTTTTGGTCTATTTGGACAGGCTTTGTAGGTGACCGTTCTGGCCGCATCTTCGGCATGCGGTCCCAGGATTTGTTATGATGACCTCACGATGATGTTAGTTCTGTACCGGCACGCAGTCTTTGAAGTTTTCATTGTGGTTTTGTATCCTCTCCCGTATTCGGTCTTCTAGTCGCTCGAAGTATCGCGATTTCAAAAAAAATTTAAGAAAATATTGCTTAAACTTGTTCCAGTTGACCCACTCTCGTCGTACGTTCCTGTACCACGTTAGTGCCTTCTCCCGCAGTAATTCGGGCATCATGGTTGGCAGACTATTTACGGGTTTCTCGTAGACCCCGGCTAATTCCTCCAACCTCTCTGTAAAAACCAACGGTTCTCGGCCGCCGTCGTAGTTTACATTCCCTTTCTTACCTTACCTATGACGAGGGCTTGTTCCATGGGTGCCTACTGCTGAAGAGATTGGGTGGACGGAGCTAACTTGTGTTGGTCCAATGGGGTTGTTTTCATGGCTAGAGGTTTCCTTGTTGTCTCCATAGATAACGCTGTGGGGGTTACGATCGAAAACGGTGGGTTCTTATCAGTTGCTGTAAGTTGTTGCTGCGTGGAAGATCCACGGCTGCAGAGTGCGGAACCTCGAGCTCGTGAAATCTTGGTATGTTCTTGGTAGATTGCACAAAGGTATCTTCAAAGCCGAACTCGTTGGCATAAAATACGAGTTCTTCATAAGATACGAGAAGGTAGATTCCCACTATAACTTAGAAGTAGCTGTCGAAAATATTTGGAAATTTAAAAAAGATAACAACTTCTAAGCTACCGACGAACCACCAGCCGAAATCTTTGATAAAATGGCCAAAATATATTACAAAGCGAGACATCAGTCAGTCCGTCGACATTACCACCGAATCTTGCCTTTTTAATGAATATCATGCAATGTATTTGTTCGAAAGATAAATTTATAAGGTCGCAGAATTGAAGTGGGTAAGCGAATCGGGTACCAAACTATAGCGTTGTCTTCCATAGTCGCTCTTGAGGAGTATTGGTCAATAGAAGTAGTAATCAGAGAAAACTCAGTTAATAACGGTAAACAAAAATTTTTGTTGAGTCTTTAAGGGAACATTTTCCCGGCCGTTTCGCAATCAAAATGAAAATCGATCTGCTTTATAAAGTCTGCGTGAATACCCAGGAGTGTTTTTCGATTTTTGTTTTTTCATGCCCCCGTTCGATGTTTACAGGGTCGTAATTTTTTTTTAATTTTCGGTCAAATTTCGAATTTCAATTTAAAAGGTCACAGAATTAAAGTGGGTAAGCGGATCAGGTGCGAAACTATATCGTTGTATCGTTGTCTTCTTCAAGAGCTCTGCTTGTAAGACCCGGTATCCTTCTTGACCAGTATTGGCCAATAAGGGTACCAATCAGAAGGAATTCGGGTTATAAAGGTCAACAAAAATTTTTGTTAGGTCCTTTATGGAAAGTTTTCTCGGCCATTTCGCAACCAAAATTGAAAATTCTTCCTGCTTTACAAAGCAGGATAAATATTAGCGGTGTTTTTTGATATTTGTGCCTTTGGGCCCCTGATGGATTTTTGCAGGGTCTTAAAGCTTTTTTCAAAATTTTCGGTAAAAATTCAAAATTCAAATCACTACAGGCTTTCAAACTGTAGTGAGTAACCGAATCGGACGCCAAGCTATACTCTTCTGTTCCTCATGATCTCTACCTCTAACAGATGATGTCATCTCTGGATGTTATTTGACAATAGAGCTACCATGCAACAATTACTCTGTCAAATTGAGTTAAGAAAAAATTTTGTTGGGACCTTTAGGGAAAATTTTCTCGGCCATTTCGCTACCAAAATGAGAATGTAAAATCTGGATGGATTTATAAAATCTGGATGAATACCCAGGGGTGTTGTTTTGTCTTTATTTTTTACGATATCTTTCGATTTTTATAACTTAGCTTTTTAGAATTTTGCGCTGAAAACGTAAACATCAATTCAATGTGTTACAAAATTGCGCCGTATAGCTGGATTAGCTCCCAAGCGCCGCAATATATTTCTGCTATGCATGTTTTCTTAATATAAGGTGCCCAGTTTCAATAGTGTGAATGCATGATTTTTTTGAGTTGTTTGAATGTATGCTTTTGTTTTTTTAGCTTCCGGAGGGGGAAATTTGCAAACGATGGTGAAATCGGAAAGTACCAACAAATATCTATTTTTAATTTAAATATTATGCTGAAATGGTCGATATTTAATAAATTATGGCGTTTTTAAAAATTAAATTACAATGAAATCCACCCTAGACACGAACCTGGAGTGTGAAGTTATCAAAAATTTGTGATAACTTCACGCTGCCTATTTCTGGTATGAATATTTTGATCAAATGATTTTTTTATTTTTTAATAAATCTATATTCGACTTTACATTATTCGGTTAATTTCTAATAACAGGTAAATGGTTTGGTCATTATGCAACAAAATTTTTGTTATCTATTCTTTCCTCATTCCTTTTCACTGTATGTTTCCATTTATGCAAAAATGTCCACTAATTAAATCTTTTAAAAATACAAATCAAAGCAATTCTATTATACAAGTATTCTTTCCCAGTTATTATTTCTCAATATATATCACACTTTATAAAACCGTTTCTAAAAGATATCGATAAATTAATAAAATTCGCTAAACCAATAAAATAATAGTAATAATAGATTCTCAAATCATTAATAATGTAAAAGAAAAATAAGCATAATCATAAGAAATTCTCTGCAAAATTTTCTTGGAATGAATTGTTAAATATATACACCTGACCAATTTAAGTATATACGCACTGAACATATACAACCAGAATTATATGCATACTCATTTAAGAGTGAAATCGCATTGGATTATAATGAGCTGCTGCTGTTGCTCCTGCGTCGCTATCGGCGGATTTAATTTAAAATAAAGGCCAATAATTCACTGACAACTATTGAGCAAGTTTTCGCTTGAGTGTAAAATAGGCCACGCCTTTGAATATAGCTATTTGGAATAATATTATCAGGATATTCACGCCGAAGTTACTATTTTCCATGCCAAATGTTTTCAGGATTGTAGTCGCATTTCTAGAAGGGAAGTGAAATGGATATTTAATAAGAAATAACAATTGATAATAAGAATAAAAGAAAAAACTAAAACAACTTACTTAAAATGACAATATATGACATTCGACGGACATACAGTGTTCTCACGATTATTTGAATATATCGACAATATCATACACTCCAAACCATAACGTATCGGTGAAAAATGTGACACGATTTGCATAAATTGAGACATATGCGTTAGTAATATCAGAAATCCGGAAAAGATTAGCATAAAACAAGTCAATATAGCACCAACAAATGTACCATTCTATAAAACGGAAAGATATGTAAATTATTGAGGAAAGATATATAAATTATTATTTTTCATTAAATGCAGACGAACAAAATTTCCCATTATGAATTATATATCCATGAAAATATAAGAATTTTTTCCCAACGATGATTTCCATTTTGATCGAGAAAATCAAATCATTAGCACTCCGATTTAAACTAAATATTAATTCTTTCTTTTAAACAGCTAATTTTTTCAACTTTAAATGCATGTTGGAAATTTCAATTTCAATGTCGATTCTACTTCTGGGTAGCCAAATCGAAACCGCCCACCTTTTCCTATAACAAACTGAACGGTGCGCATCCTACAGGGAGGAAACGCCTTAAAAAGTTTTGCTTCACTTTTCACTGAGGTTAAAGCATTTCTTCTCGGGGAAAATTGTTATTCATGCGGAAATTGAGAATGATATGTGGATACAGAAATACTAGAGATTGGTGAATGTTACCCCTCATCTAAATCAGCTTAACCATAAGTTACAACGAAAAGGAAACAAAATTATCGGCATTAGAAGAAGTAATTTCATTTGAAAACAATTTGTCGCTTTTTGATTGTGAAAGAGAAATCATATATTGTCTTCCATGTCTATTAAGGTAATGTCGAGAAACTAATTTTCCATGTGCTAGAACACGACTGATAATCATGTAGAATGTTTTTCCCACTAGGTTCAGACTTTAGAATCAGCAAAGAACGTTGGGTTTCTAATAAATCTCTGAATAACACGTTATTGATATTGATATTGGTTTGAAAAAATTACTATTTATAGAGCTTTAAATTCAAGCTTCCTTGTGCCGTTTTGGAGCTATTGGAGACAAATAAATGCGACCTTACTTTGCAACACATATGGTCCACTTTAAAGGATCTGGAGAGGGAAAATTTTTGAACAAACACTTGACTAGCATTCCTGACTCATTGAAAAAACTAACATTCATGGAAACAACTAACATTGAAAAAACTAATATTCGCTTTTTATTCCTTTTTTTGGGTCTACATATTCATGTGTTATCGTCCCGAAGAAAGACATCATCATTAAAATAAGAAATCGTGATGCCTTTATCAATGATAACTTGGAATGATGTCTCAAATTAAAAACTAGATCACGCAAACATTATTTTCCTTAACTTTCCAAGGAAACGAATTGATTGAATATTTACAGTTATTTTTAACAATACATTTTATATAGTTTGTCTAGTTTTATTTTTAAATGATTATATTGTTTGAATGAAATTATTGAATGTTTATATAAGTACGAAGTTTCATTTCATTTGCTTATTAAATCCACGATTTATTTGTCAAAGGCAATTTCGATATCGATATTCAATTATGATTATTTCCATAATGATAGGCATGTTTTTTTGTAGCGCGTATACGTTTATAAAAATTTTTGTATGGGAAAGTAAGCGTACAGTCTCTTATGTTAGCGCCGATGGCTTCTCGCGTTAATTCCAAAAGCGGTGATAGGGAACAATGTGGCAAGAAACACCACTCGAGTTTTCTTGTGTAATTTGTGGGGAAAGGACACATTTCTAAGAGCCAAGAAAAATGGATAACTGTTATATTACATCACAAATTTTCGTTTGGACAAACGGTATAATAGTTCTTACTTTCCGTTCATATAAAGTAGTATTCGTTGTTGTGAATGAATCTGCTACGTTTTCATTATTTTAGTTCGAACAAAGGGCAAAAATAAGTGTTTGACTCACTACTACAAAAAACCCATATCACACAAAAGTTTGCGATATAATATATATTGCATTTGTCCATTTTCCTCCTTTGACAGAATGTATTTGGATTAGTATTTTTTATAATGCTGCCACCTTGAGGTATAACACTCCTGCAGCGATGGTCCGATGGTTCCGATAGCAAAGCATGTGTTATATAAAATAGCTCTTTAACTATATTTTGAATGTGTTTTATCTATAGTTGGGTGGTTTGGATTACAAGTTTTCAGTTTAAGTTTGCTTCTCATTGCTTTACGATTTAAAGGTCAAACAATATGTTCATAAATCAATCAAAGTAAAACCTTAGCATCTCTATTGTCATTCTATTGGCTCTATATATTCTACACTATTGAACGAGAAACCGATAACAATACGATAAAAGTGATAAATTTCTGATTTGTTTTTGTATAAAATATATTAGACAACCTTCCGACGTAACTAAAATATTAGCTCCCTACACATCACTGTGACAATGATGATGTGATTATTTAGAATTAAAAAATTTTTGAAATTATCGAAAGTATTTTCTGTAAAAAAATGCTAAATTTGTTCGTTATATTCAATATTTTATAAATATCCTATGGGGCAGAAATTCGATAAATTATACAACATATTTATACTCACAACCGGATTCAACACTGTGCCCAAAAGAATGCCTAAACCGTCAGCACAAATAGTGACAACGACAGCTGTCAATACAAACTTGACAAAACGTTCGATTTCAAATGGTTGATCCGTCATAAAATACACAATTGTTGTATAAGCGAACGAGAACATTATCTAAATAGAAGAAACAAAATATGTAAATACATGTAAATTATGTGTGAACTATATCTTATATAAATAAGAATTATTATAATATTACAAGTAACTGAATCGAATTACGTGAATGTGGTTTGCTGGAAACAATTTCGATTATTACAGCAATCGCTGTTAAAATGTTTTCATATTCTTACAGAAAAAATTTAATTCCTTGTTAAATGATAATTAACTGAATTCAGCACTTATTGATGTATTTTCAATAAAATATTCATAGAAGAAAAATTGTTATATATATCGTTACGATTTTATGCTAAATTAAAGAATATTTATTTTCATAATTAATTAAATAATTAATCAAGTCTATTTGTATACTGTATATTTATATTTGATCTACTTACATGAACTGGCGTTGATGTTATAAGCGTTGCCAGATAATATGTCCTCAATTTATACCAATTATTAAAAGTCTCTTTTTTAATAATATTGATCTCTTGTGGAACTGAAATTGGAAGATGCCTTTTTTATTTGATTCTTAAATATTTATAATATTTCTATAAACTTTTCAATATCGGGAAGTGTTTTCATAAAATCATTGAAATGACTTTATAAAACTTTATCTCAAACATATCAGACTTTTTGTATAAATTCTGTAGCATTATTTTAATAAAGAAGGCTTCTAAGGAGATATTTTGGAGGCAAACGCTTTTATCAATTTCTTTAAAAAACATTTGATTTAAAGAATCCGATTTTTTTTTTGTGGATGAATAAATTATAAAGCGATATACTATTTGGTTTTATTTAAAAAATTCTCACATGGAATTATTTGAGACATACGATTTAAAAAAGATATTTATAAACGACGACTCACATCGCAAAACACCAGGCATCATCGTAGTGTACCAAAGATAAACGCAATGTATAATAAATGAGCCTAAATTCGAGACTTGTTTGGACGCATTTGAACCCGAATCGCCAAAGAAAAGAGCTATGGTAAATGCACAACAAATGTGTATAGCCAACTTCAAATAGGTCACCGTCTATAAGAAAATATGAAATCAACAATTTACCAACAATTATTAGAAGATCTAGAGCATTAAGTCAGACTACCCAATCACGAAAAAACTGCACATGACAACGTCCAATTAACAGCCATAGACGTACCCATTCTGGAGGTGGGTATATATGCGTTGCCCTTTCACAAGGTCGAACTATCGAAAGTCGTGATAGTCCCCCCGTTCTATCAATCTCCTGCATTTTTATTCTCTGAGCTTCATTTAAGCAGCTGTTTTCATTCTTATGATCTCGTAACCATTGCTGATCCTTTGCTGCTTCAGCCATTGTATAATTATGGTCTCCATACTCTCCACTAACACATTCTAGTACTACAATTAGGAGAAGATAGATATAAGAAGAAGATAATGAGAATAGATTTATTGATATATTTGTGTATTGTTTAAATGAAATTCTTACAAAAATCTGCAGGATTATGATAAGCTGGACATTGAAGTCCAATTGAATGTAGAAATGCCATTGTATTGCAAGGCGTACCGGCATACGTACAACGACCTTGGCTTATAACAAAAATCTGATCGAATAATTGATAGATGAAAGAAGACGGTTGATGGATGGTACATACAATAGTTCGTCCTTCACTGGCCAATAATTGGAGCAATTGTATCGTATCAAAACACGATGAACTATCAAGGCCGCTTTTAATTAAACACAAAACATATTTTATTAATAAAAAGTTTAAAAATTTATATGTACACTATCTATAAGTGACAATAAAGTAAAAAGCGTTATAAAGATAATAACAAAACATACAATAGTCAATGACTGAAAACGCTCTAAAATGGTTTGCATTCCTCAAAGAAATTCAAATAATAATATTGTCAATGATATACAAAAAAATATTACGTTGTTGGTTCATCCAGAAAGAAAACAGGTGGATTATCGATTAATTCTAAAGCAATCGATAAACGTTTTTTTTGTCCACCAGACAAATTACTACATTTGGTACGTTTCGCTTGCGAAAGCCGTAAAATATCCATCAGATGATCTATCTATGGAATTAAGAACAAATTATAATAATTGAGTTAGAATCAAATTAAAATAACTGACAAAAAATTACCAGTAATTGTTTCTCTTTTATACTCATGGAATTATTTGAAATTTTCAAGGTCGCCGCCAACATCATCGTTTCTTCGACTGTAAACCAGGCATAGAAATGATCATCTTGCATTATGTAACAACAAAGCTTACAGGATTTTCCATCTTCATCAAAATCAATTTTTCCAGTCACGCCTTCTTTGCTACAAATAAAAGAAAACGTAAGTGATATAGTCAAAAGACTGAGCAAGAAAAGCGGAGCATATTTGTATTTCTCTCAAAATTCGCGTAGAGAAGATATTTTATTACTTTTATTTCATTTTTATACCCTACACCCAGGTTATATTAAGTTTGTTTCGCATTTTGTAACGCATTAACGGACGTGTGGCTGGTATGGAAGAGTATATATTCTGGGTCAAAACAATATCCTCAGTCGATTAAGCCCTGTCCGTCCGTCTGTCTATCTGCCTGTCTGTCTGTCTGTATAAATCACGATTAAGAGAGAACGAAAAGAGACATGGTCATGAAATTTCGCTCAAATATTCTCTGTTATTGTAAGCAGGTTGGCATTGACGACCTGGACGAAATCGAATGAGAACCACGCCTACTTTTTATAACTTACACGGAGCTCATACGAAGCTCAGCTTCAACGTTTGTAGAACGTATTTATAGACAAAATTTTATCGTGGAACTGAACCACGAATACTAAATTATTTTGTAAAAAATGGGCGTGATCCTCATCTCTACTAGAAATACGGACGTATTCTGTGGGTGTAGGGTATTATTATTATTATTTTTTGGTAGATTCTGTAATAAAAGCAGAAGACGTATAATAACATTTCATGTTATGTATATATAACATAATAATATATAATGTTTTATATATATATATATATATATATATATATATATATATATATATATATATATATATATATATATATATATATATATATATATATATATATATATATATATATATATATATATATATATATATATATATATATATATATATATATATATATATATATATATATATATATATATATATATATATATATATATATATATATATATATATATATATATATATATATATATATATATATATATATATATATATATATATATATATATATATATATATATATATATATATATATATATTATATATATATATATATATATATATATATATATATATATATATATATATATATATATATATATATATATATATATATATATATATATATATATATATATATATATATATATATATATATATATATATATATATATATATATATATATATATATATATATATATATATATATATATATATATATATATATATATATATATATATATATATATATATATATATATATATATATATATATATATATATATATATATATATATATATATATATATATATATATATATATATATATAATATATATATATATATATATATATATATATATATATATATATATATATATATATATATATATATATATATATATATATATATATATATATATATATATATATATATATATATATATATATATATATATATAATATATATATATATATATATATATAATATATATATATATATATATATATATATATATATATATATATATATAATATATATATATATATATATATATATATATATATATATATATATATATATATATATATATATATATATATATATATATATATATATATATATATAATATATATATATATATATATATATATATATATATATATATATATATATATATATATATATATATATATATATATATATATATATATATATATATATATATATATATATATATATATATATATATATATATATATATATATATATATATATATATATATATATATATATATATATATATATATTCGCACTTTTATCGACATTTTACACAATTGATTTTAAAGCGAATTCCACTAAGTTAATAAGTCGCAATAACAATAAAAACTAGTTCGCGTTCAATACGAAATGCTCACCTAAAGCCTGTTAAAATATTAAGTAGACTTGATTTTCCTGAACCTGACGGTCCCATTATGGCAGATAATTGTCCAGCTCGAAATGTTCCCGATATTCCATCCAGTATTTTCTTCTTCTCTATTAATAATTACGTAATAAATGCATTGGAAATTTATTTAGTTAGTTTTTTCTTCTTTTGCTATTAATAAAATTGGCCTATTTTCAACGTAACCGCTAAATGGGAAATAATGGCTTAGAAGGGGTTTATAGGAAGAGTCATACTTTTGTTTGTAAGGAATTCCAGTAAACTGTCAAGAAAAAAAATTTATACCTTAAATAGAACCCTTCAATCATTTAATCGGTTTTGTTTTAATCAACAAATTATTCTAATCCTTAATATGAGCAGGCTAAGGTTTCTCAATGTATTACATAAATTAAGTGCTTTAAACATTAATTAAAAGCATTTTAATTAAGGGTTAGCTAATTAACTAGCATAAATAGCTTTAAGCGTAAATGTCTGCTAATTTAAAAATAACATCGATATAATTTCTAAATATTCACTATAAATGTTTCACTATATTGGCTTAAAGTTTACTTTTAATATCTGAAAAGGATTTGGTAAATATGCTGAATATGAAAGAAAAACTGCTATTCAAATTGCTGAGTATTATTTTTCAGTTTTGAAGGTCTGCCAATAATAATTCATAAGGCTGACTAAGCGTTCATTACTGCGTGCTATTTTTTGTGAAAAATTAAAAACCGTATAAAACTAATTAACGATTTCGATAAAAACCTCATCTGTCCGCATTCATTATTTTCTTAACTAGCTATAATAACAGATAATGTAATAGCAAGTTATGAGTATAGCGTGCTTTGATTCCAAGAAAGTAGGAAATTATTTACAATGAGAATATTATACAAATACGATTTATCTCATATCTCTATTATTCTATATATTCTGTAAAAGTCGTGTGGATCTAATTGATGCCTTTAAACTATTAATTGTAACCAATTATTCAACGTATTTATTATTCAAAGCATCATTCAAAAAATGTTGAATATATTTATATTCGATATTTTAATAATTAGTAATTTGTAGAATTATATCGCAAATATCACGACACGATAATAGATTTAATCACAATAGCTATAATAAGAATTAATTTTAAACACTAGAAGTGCTTTAAATGCTCAAGAGTTTAAAGATTAAATACTTTTTCATCACTTAGTTTTAATTCTTTTTCAAAACGCTTTGCAGTAAATAATAAATTTTTATACCTTATCGTTTAATTCTGAAGAGCTCCGTACGGCTGATCATATTAAAAATTATTTATAGTCATAAACAATATAATTTATATAAACCGTTATGCACATACGAGTATAACTTGAAGAATAATATGCTTTTGGAGATTCTTTATTTTAGCATGTATTTTTGAACTCTGAGGTTAAACATCAAAAAATTAAAGAGTTCAAATATAATTTCAATTCACCTTGAACTGAATAACTAACTTCGTAATAATAAAATTTACATAAGTTAAATTATTAAAATCTATATTTTAAATCACGTATACTTAATGTTTTAAGTTTTAAGTTTTAGGTTTTTTAATATTTTTGAAAATATTAATGGTTGACGCTAAATTTATAAAATATCATCCGATGAACCTAAAGATTAATTATATATTATTTTATAGCTTTTCTGTTATGCTAGAACATGTTTTTCTTCAATTTACAACCAGACTTCAAATTATTGAGATTTCATAATTTTTATTAAAATTACAAGAAACTTTGAAATACTTACTCTTTTCACCCGGGACTTTTACTTGATATGTCAAATCAGTAAAATTAATGTTAACTTTCTTCACACGATTTTTTAAGAATTTACTTTCCGTCTCGATTGACATCATGGCTTATTTCACACTTTCTCACTTCAGCTTTAGTTATTTTCTTCACTCACTTCAGCAGTTTATTATTCATCTGCTATAGCCTCAATGTAACAGATTTTATCCTCTCACGTGACAGTATTATTATTCAAAGGAAATATATGTTCCACTCACTTGATCGGAGATACAACGAGAGATCCATACGATAACCAGAAATATAATAAGAAAAAATTATTGAAAAAGGGCTCACAAAAAACAAATGATTATGAAAGTAATAAATCAACATAAAAAAGTGTCATAAATATAAAAAACCTTCACAAGTAACTTTAAATTATTTTCTTGGGAAACTTTTATTTTTGTAAACCGGACAATTTGAGTACCCTCAAAGTAGTTTTGTATGTTTATTTTATTTTTTCGTATCTAATTTTTTAATGAAAAACCTTTTTGAGCTTATTGTAAAGTATTGTGCGTTAAATCTAGGTTACAAAATATTACAAAAGGAAATACATTAAGCGCAAATAAAAGCCACGAAAATATCACAGCAGTACCAACCCAACATCTTTCAATCTTTAGTTTCATCATTCAATGAATAATTCATTCATTCAATATTTTCATTAAAATTGAGTCGTGTCAATCTTGTTACTGTTTAATTTAATATAATTTTTAACATAATAATTATTATATTATATATTGCAAAATAATAAGCACGAAACTATATTGCAGTAATCGCATTCATTAGCATCACAGAGAAAAACTAAAATGTGTTATGTTCTTCTTTGACTAAAAATATTTATATGAAATATTTGCATCTGCTTTGGAGAAGATATCTTCCTTGTACAAATATTTGGTGGTAGTTTAGTACTAAAATAATAAAATAATAATGAACATAATTATTTTGTCAACAATGCATTGAATAAAATCTTTACATTTCCCCCCTCCCCCTTTAAAATGTTAATGATTCAACGTTTCTTCATGATTATTTATATAGGGTCATTTATATATTTATATAGTTAGTTATAACCACATCAAATATGACGTGATAACACAAGATTTTTAATTGTTTTTGATCTCACATTGCATTCCAATCTTAATTCCGATTTTAATCATAAAAATTTAGCCTTACCCTTTTCGAAAACCCTTTTACTTCGTTTTGGGAATACAGTTAAATCGTTAAATCGTTAAAGTGTCACTTATAGTGCATATAATAATTTTCGTTTTATTCAAAAGACTAAAACTATATCATTTCTTAATTAATTAATTCCATCTTAATTAATTAAATAATTTAATTATCTTAGTTAATTAAATTATTAGAATTCGATTATCAAGATTATAAGATATCAAGATTCGATAAGAATTAATTTTTATCGTTGTTACCTTAATGATGCGTGTCTTGCACTCTTCCCATTAATTTTATTACTATTTTTATGAATATATTAGTAATAATTTCGATGAATATCGCATGCAACCGGTATTTATAGAATGTCTTTCTTTGGAAAATCTTGTTTATCAGTAACGATCCGACGATTAAAAATGCTCCGAAAAAGAGAAATATTTTAAAATTTCTAAAAATCATCGATAATTCTTTCATTAAAATAACTTTTTAATGAACACCCGTTCAGACACACAACACACACACAAACTCACACAAACATACGTACGCACATATTGATAGAGGTGACACCGAAAAAACTTTTTCCTCTAAAAAAGGTATCTTCAAGCGAATTATTTCCTTGATAACCCATTCAAGGTTATCACGTATACATGTTTATATATGGTTATACGTATGTGTGTTTACACCGATGCATTAAGGTCTTGTTTCAACAATGTTGGACGTAAATTTCCGTAAATTTAGCTACATTACGCCTTTCGCACGGAGCGCTTTACGAATGTGGGGTACTTTCCTATTTCTCTTCTTTCTTATTCATCGGTTTAAGAAAGATTTTGAAAGATCACGGAAAATGAAGACGAAGGATTTTAAGAATGTTCAGTCAAAAATTGACGAAAATCGGAATAGCGAAATTTTTTCATCAAAATATCTTCAGAATTTTGGTTTTATAGAATACCAAAAGAGCTCCAAAATGAAGTACTTTTTTAAACAAAAACAAAAAAGCACTCTAGTTATAAAAAGTACCATGTACTTTTCTTTTCAATATTTCTTTTCAAAACTGTCAATATCTATCATTTAAGGGAATATTTAAATTTTAATAATATTTAAATTTTAGTTAATCTTTTTGCTATTGAAAATGTTTTACAAATAGTTCATAAAACTAACTTCTAATTAATTGTTAGTATATTCTGCGGCACTGAATAAAATATATATTTTAGTAAGAAATTAATATTAATTTCATTTACTTATTTTCCACATTATTTTTGTTTTTCTTTCAGTGCTGAAATCAGTTCAATGATTTAGTAGATAGCCGTACTCTATCGTACCAAGCTGTGCGACAAAATATTACACTACGCGACGCAACACCTTCGATAGCTTCGGCTCCACATTGAGTACTGATGTTTGCTTACGACAAGACTGATAACCGCGCTTCGTAAAAATTGCGGAAGGAAAACAAAAAGTTGTTTGTAAACCAGATAAGTTAAAGTAGTTACCAAAAATAACAACACACACACAAAGAAAATTAAAAGCGAAACAAAACAAGACTACGAAATGAAAACGAAAGCAAAAATTAAACATAAAGAACGAAAAACATAAAACAAAATAAAATGCAATATAGGAAGTTTTCGGATCCAAAGTGTGCTGAACATAAAAAACGTGAACGCAAATTCAGCACAAAACACGTTTTTAGCTTCCCGGGGTTAATTTTAAGCGAAAAATACATATTAGAAGAATAAATAAAAGCACAAAGGAACAAAAACAAGAACAATAACACACAAAATGAACATTCAACAAACATCAACGATACCAACAATAGGAACTATCTTATCAATAACACCGGTATCAAAAACACAGTCACCACCGTCATCACCATCGACGTTAATTTACGTTATGCGGTGTGAATCGACTCTAAAGCCAACAACCTTCATTTTGCCTTCAGCAACCTTCTAACTAACCGCAAGGTGCTTAAAAACCACACACCAGCATCAAAATCACAACCACAATTAAAATTCATTCTCTTTCATTCTGTGGCCTGAATGCACCAATATATGAAAATAATGATGGCGATGATGATGATGATAAGATGATGCTGGCGATGGCGATGATGATGATATAAGATGGTTATAGAATGTGGAAATATTGGCATTGTTTTTGTTTAAAGGATAAAATTGGCATTATTTCTGTCATCCTCTTTTATATTATAAATCACACAAGAATCCTATATGAATCGCGCTGTACGAAATGCGTATAAAATTAAAGTACTTATGATCACTTTATGAGCTGCAAATATATATACACCAAGTCAGTTTAATAAAGAATATAAAAGTCGGACATAGTTAATACTTCCTTTTAAAAAAAAATTTGTGTAGTAAGAGCTAAATCGTGCTTAGCATTCACAAAGATTTTATTTCAATAATGATATATATTTGATATAGGAACTCTCATAAGGGAACAACCAAAAGAGAAAGTGTGAAGTAGGTAACATCATTATATTCATCATCAGTAAATATTTCTTTACATTCATTACAATTTTCTATTTGATTTCTTTATATTCATTATGAAGTATCACTCAATTAAAAACTTCAATGGAAACAAATGATCATCGTGCATAAAGTTTGTTTATTTTCTCAAGCAATTACTGAAAAAGGCTAATTGCGACGAGTGTTTATATTTTGGCATATCTGCAAATACGTGTCCATAAGCATTAGGAACGCGTTTGCACTGTCCTACACAATACAATGTAAATTAATTACATTCAAGTCATGTCTTTGCATATCATTAATGATATTGCAAATTGGAAGTAGATATATATTTACTTCTATGAACAATTTAGTGACAGACACTCAATAAGACAAATTATTATTAGGTCGCTCATTTGATTGATGGCGCTCGCGTATTCGCTCGCTCAAGCTTTAAGTTAGACTAATATTTGACTAAGTTGTCAAATATTAAATTATTTATATTTACAATACGATCCTGGCACAAACAATATTAATAATTAGATGAATTTATATATTGCAAAACTTGGAACGCATTTATCGCAATGTGTCTTTCAGATGTTGCCGTAATTATTGGTATTGTAATTATTGGTAAATTCATCTAATTATTAATATTGTTCGTGCCAGGATCGTATTGTAAATATAAATAATTTAATATTTGACAACTTAGTCAAATATTAGTCAACAATTAGTCAAATATTAACCAACAATACAATATATATATATATATATATATATATATATATATATATATATATATATATATATATATATATATATATATATATATATATATATATATATATATATATATATATATATATATATATATATATATATATATATATATATATATATATATATATATATATATATATATATATATATATATATATATATATATATATATATATATATATATATATATATATATATATATATATATATATATATATATATATATATATATATATATATATATATATATATATATATATATATATATATATATATATATATATATATATATATATATATATATATATATATATATATATATATATATATATATATATATATATATATATATATATATATATATATATATATATATATATATATATATATATATATATATATATATATATATATATATATATATATATATATATATATATATATATATATATATATATATATATATATATATATATATATATATATATATATATATATATATATATATATATATATATATATATATATATATATATATATATATATATATATATATATATATATATATATATATATATATATATATATATATATATATATATATATATATATATATATATATATATATATATATATATATATATATATATATATATATATATATATATATATATATATATATATATATATATATATATATATATATATATATATATATATATATATATATATATATATATATATATATATATATATATATATATATATATATATATATATATATATATATATATATATATATATATATATATATATATATATATATATATATATATATATATATATATATATATATATATATATATATATATATATATATATATATATATATATATATATATATATATATATATATATATATATATATATATATATATATATATATATATATATATATATATATATATATATATATATATATATATATATATATATATATATATATATATATATTGTTATATTTTGGAAAATCCTGCTTCAGGTGTGTTATACTTTTTCCTCGTAAAATTAAATCCTCGTAGAAATAATACTAGTCGAAAGCTTCTAAGTGTCGACTAATATTAGCATTGATCGCAGTATTCAACGATAGAAATAAATCCTCGTAGAAATAATATTAGTCGAGAGCTTTTAATTGTCGACTAATATTATCTTTGTTAGTTTAAGAGATACACAAATATTATCTTAGAAGCATTGTAAATTTTTGGTAGAAGTAATATTAGTCGAGAGCTTTTATTATCGAGACTTATATTATCTTTGTTAGTTTAAGAGATACACAAACATTTACAAACACAGAAACAAAAAACACAATTATACACCAATATAAACACCAATACACGCCAATATTTACACCAATATATATACAACAAGTGAACAAATACACATGTAAAACTAAGAATAAATAAATAAATAAAATAAGAGAAGAAAGACACGGTGTTTTATTTTAAAAATAAGTAGAATCCTGGCACCGGCGAGTAATACCCAGGCAAGGCAGACAAAATTTCGTTACAAAATGGTGCCCGAGCAGGGACTCTGGTATTGAAAAAGTGTTGCGAGAATTTGATTTAGAGTCAAGGTAAAAGTTTCAAAGTGGACTAAAATCGCGTGAACTAAAACAAAATCTTTTTTTTAATCAAGTGAAAAACGGTGAACAGAAAACGAAAAAGATTAAAAAGTGAATAACAGTACAAAAAACGGGAAATTAAAAAAAGTGAACCAAACACGAAGAAAATAAAAGCAACTAAAGAAGAGAATTAAAATCAACGCGAAACAAATGATGAAGAATTTAAAAAAAATGGATACAACAATGTTTAAAAAAATATAACGTAAATTAACAAAATTTAATAGAACTAAACGAATTTAAAATCAAGAAAAAGAAATAATAGCGTGAAGGTAGTAATTAAAAATTCAAGCTAAAAATTAAAAAATGGAAACAATTAAATTAAAATTGTTAAACAAAAAAATTAAATAGTGGAAAAAATTATAAAAAAGAGTAATATGGTTGTATGAAAAAAAATTAATTAAAAATTAAAATAAAATATAGTAGTGTAAAAAAAGAAAGAAAAATTAAGATCGCAAAAGTTGAGAAAAAAAATACAAAATTAAAAAATGAAAGTGCGAAAAAAACTTGAACTGTGCGATACAATTAAAAAAAAAGAATAAACATAAATAATTAAGAAAAGAGATTATATTTTATTAAAAAAAAACAAACAGTGTAACTCTAACACGGGAAACATTTAAATTTAAAACTTAGGGAAATAAAATAGCAAGCAGAAACTGAAACTCAACAATAAATACAATAAAAACAAATAATACAAACTCAACAATAAAAACTCAACAGTAAATAAACAATCGCCGTGAAAATAATACAACGTGAAGTAACGAAATTTCAACATGGGTAAAGGCTGGATATACAATGTGCCAAAGGAGAGTTTGCAGAAAATTTTGGAGGATTTTGGCATCGAGTTTAGTTCTGGTACTCTCCGCAGGTTATTATCTGGATTTGTAACCTCACCGGATTTGACAGATGCTGCGATTAATCGCCTGAGTGCATTGGAAAAGCAATGGAGCCGAGGAATTTCACTACGATGAAATTGGCTCCTCTGACGATAGTTCAAGGACTACAAGGGGCGATTTCTAGGGTCTGCAATCAAACAGTAGACGCAAAGGAGGCAACAGCCGTAACACACGACCATTTGGCCGCAGCTAACAATACTCCAGCGAGGTAGGAAACAATAAATACACATTGAAATACCATGATTTATTCGGAAGTCATGGACAAAGTACGTAAGTGGTCTTGTAGATACGACGAGGGCAAAGACCCCATTAGTTTTATAGAAATAATCGAGGAGCTCGCGGAGGCATACGAATTGCCTAAACATTTATTGCCACGAACCATGCCAGAGCTCTTAAAAGATAAAGCTCTGAGCTGGTTTCGAAACAATAATTACGGTTGGTCCACCTGGGAATTTTTCAAACGAGATTTCCTGAAGTTCTTTTTACCGTCGAGATATTTTGAAGAACTAGAGGATAATATTCGCAGGAGAGTACAAGGAGCCCGAGAGAAATATAAAGATTATGTTTTGGCTATGCAGACATTAATGAGACATGTAAATTACACGGGAGAGCAAAAGTTACAAAGGATATATAGAAATAGTCAGCGGGACTATCTTCTTTACATCAAAAGAAGCGATTTTTCAACGCTTGAAGAATTAATTGCGCTCGCAGATGATTTTAAGGGAATTCGTCAAGAGCCGGAAACTTCACGTATTATTCCAATTCAACGCCGGCAGCTGCCAGGGTCAAACAGGATGATGTCTTCTGTGCCTGCCGGATCAAGAATCGATCCGCGCACGGCTTGCAAAAGATGCGGCGAAAATGGCCACTTCTGACGAAACTGCCGCAACGAATTGAAGTTGTTTTGCTGGGAATGTGGAAAACAAGGAATCAAGACAATGGAATGCTGCAGGTAGGCGCAGGGAAACGCCTTGGGTGTCCATCAGTTGGCGAGGGCTGTTGGAACCAATGAAAACAACCACTCCTCGTATCCAACGAAATGCTTAGGCGTCTCCAAGGACAGAATATACGCGAAAGTTGCTTTGGGAAGGGAGCTCATCACTGCAACGATTGACACAGGAGCTTCGAGGAGCTTTATCAGCGAGACGGCAGCCATGATGGTCGTCGGCGAAATCGTGAGGACGGACGTGAAGGTTAAAATGGCCGACGGAACTATACAGGTGATTAAAGCTTTGAATATCAGCTCTGAATTAAAGAAGATTCTTTAGATTAGAAGATTCTCTGAAGATTAGGTCTGAATATTTGCATACGTTTGGGCACAGAGCAATGCACTATGCCACTGTTAATACTACGCGATGCCACGGACAATGTATTCTTGGTCTCGATTTTCTCACCAACATCGGAGCTACATTCAGCTGTGGTGGAGAAACCATAACTTCGGGGATCAAGACACAAACGGAAGAAATCATAGCATGTTCTACACTTCGAACAACAGACGTAGAGATAGATGCTGAAAGTATGGAAGACACGACAGAGGCACATAATACAGCAACAGCACAGGAAGAAGCAGTCGCAAAAGAAACGGAAAATGGTAATCAAAGCGTAGATGAATTCCTTAATGAAGAACTGGAAAAATTTGACACTCTGGAAGGACCGTGTAATATCGCCTCACATAAAATAATAATGAAGGAAGACAGACCAATGAAGCAGAGGTATTATCCCAAAAATCCAGCAATGCAAGCGATAATAAACGAAGAAATAGACGAGTTATTGGAAAAGGGTCACATCCAACCATCGAAAAGTCCTTACAGTTCACCGATTGTTCTAGTATAGAAGAAAAATGGAAAGTGGCGCCTCTGCATCGACTATCGACAGCTAAATGCACGATCAGTTCTTGATGCATATCCTCTACCGAGGATTTAGCACATTCTAGATCGTTTACGTGATGCAAAATACATAAGCAGCCTTGATCTCAAGAACGGTTACTGGCAAATACCCATGAGTCCAGAGAGTAAGCAGTATACAGCCTTTACAGTGCCAGGAAGAGGCTTATTTCAATGGTGCGTAATGCCGTTTGGCTTGCATTCAGCACTCGCGACATTTCAAAGAGCTTTAGTCAGGATAATTGGACCGGAAATGGAACCGCGTGCCTTCGCTTACCTCGACGATATCATCGTGATCGGGAAAAGACTGGAAGAACATATGGTTAACTTAAGGGAAGTGTTTCGACGTCTACGAGCGGCAAATTTAATGATCAATAAAGAAAAATGCGAGTTTTTCAGGGAAGATTTGAAATACCTAGGACACGTCGTCAGTCGGCAAGGGATCCATACCGATCCAGATAAAGTGGCAGCTATTAAGGAGCTAACACCACCAACTGACGTAAAAGGAGTTCGCAGATTTCTTGGAGTTGCATCCTGGTATCGACGTTTTGTACCTGATTTTGCAGAATTAGCCAACATGCTCAAGAAAGGAAAACGATGGAGTTGGAGTGACGAACAACAACACGAATTCGACACGTTGAAGCAGAAACTCACGGAAGCACCGGTGCTGGCTTGCCCAGATTTTTCGAAAACATTTACGCTACAAACAGATGGGAGTCATTATGGATTAGGCGCTGTACTTACGCAAGATGATGAGGAAGGAGAGAAAGCCATTGCCTACGCGAGCCGGCGATTAAATCAAGCTGAGCGAAAATATAAACGACGGAGAAAGAGTGCCTTGCAATCATATGGGAAAGTTGTTGAACTCTTTGGAAAACCCTTCAGGACGAATAGCAAGATGGGCACTGGAACGGCAACAATACAAATTTGACGTGAAGTATAGGAAAGGAAAATGGAATGTTGTTGCAGATATACTTTCGAGACAGCCGTTGGAGAGTCTGAACAAGGTTTCGACGAGCGAGGAAAAGTGCAACTGGATTACAACTAAAATGGCAAAAGTCAAGAAAAATCCAGAAAAATTTCCTGACTACGTTATTGAAAACGGCCAACTTTATCGGCATACCCTGGACAGTCAAACGACGAAGATTGCGCGGCATGGAAACTTTGTGTTCCAAATTATTTAAAGAAACGAGTCCTTGAGGAAAACCATGATGCTCCAAGTGCAGGTCACCCAGGAATTAGGAAGACGGTGTCGAGAATAACCAATCTATACTACTGGCCAGGTATGTTTAGGGATATAAGAAAGTATGTACGCTGCTGCGAATCGTGTCAGAGATACAAACCAGTGCAGGACAAGGTAGCTGGAAAGATGCTTACGCAGTTACCTCAGGAGCCTTGGTCAATCGTATGCGCAGATTTCATCGGACCTTTACTAAGGTCGAAACACGGAAACACAATGATTTTGGTCTTCTTCGATAAATTTTCAAAATGGACAGAAATAGTACCACTACGACAAGCAACTATGACAAGCCTGAAGAAGGCTTTCAGAGAGAGAATACTGGCGAGATATGGAGTACCGAAAGTACTCATTACAAATAACGGCGTTCAGTTCAGCAGCAGGCCGTTTCAGCGATTTCTCCAGGATCTCGGAATCAGTCATCAATTCACAGCTCCATACACACCGCAAGAGAACCCAATGGAAGAGCGAACAGGAATGTCAAAAGAATTTTAGCCCAGGTAACCAACAACAAGCAAACACAGTGGGACGAATTAATCCCAGAAATTTCATTGGCCATCAATACCATGACATCAGTATCAACCGGGTTCAGAACACTTTTCGACGAAGTCACCACAGGCACAGAACTGCTCCACAGAGTCCCGAGTATAAAGGGAATCGCTTACAAGAGGTTTCTCACATCGTTCGAAGAAATATAGAGAGAGCAGCAAAGGATCAAGGCCGATACTACAATTTACGGCGAAGACAGTGGAATCCAGCAGTAGGAACATTGGTGCTAGTAAAAACGCACCCTTTATCAAAAGCAGCAGAAAAATTCACAGCAAAATTGGCTCCGAAGTATGACGGACCATATCGAATCATAAGATACACGTCACCGGTTATTATCCAGCTGAGCAATCGCGAAAACTCAAAGAAGCTTGTTGCTCACGTCAGAGACCTTAATGAATATCGGCAACCGACTGACCAACCGACAAACGACGAATGCAATAGTACTTTGTAGCCTAGATTCTATGTGTAGCGTAGCTTGAAGAATCGTGTTGTCCAAAGTAGAAAACCTAGCCATTACATTAATATAGTAATATAGTCCATCTTTGCAGCAAGCCAACCAAACAAACCAACACAACCAAACCAAAATCAACGATGTCATCAACAATTGAGAACAGCAATGTCGCCGAGGAAGTTACGGAAGGATCGGTGACTCCCTCGATTCCGGCGTCCGGCGGCACCGACGATAGCGGAGTTTTGACATACCCACCAGGACGCGGCGGAGTAACCATCCGTATGGCTGACTACAGACGACTGGCAGGGGGCCGATTTTTGAACGACGCACTCATCGAGTTCTGGATGAACTATGTCGTCAAGACCAAAATCACAGAGGAGCAAAGACAGAAAACGTATATCTTCAGCACGTTCTTTTACAATCAGATCAGCCAGCCTGATCTCACGCCGGTTGAGCGCCACGCGTTAGCCAAGCGATGGACCAAAAGGGTAGACCTGTTCATAATAGACCATGTGCTTATCCCGGTGAACCACAAGCAGCACTGGTTCTTGATGGTCTTGTGCCACATTGGCCTTAATGGTCCCCGCTATATGGGAAAAAAGAAGGATGGTGAATGGGGGGTGAAATTCCCCTGCATCATTCAACTGGATTCAGGCCATATTGAGCCCCGCACGGATGTCGCCAAGTACGTGTTAGAGTACCTGTGCGAAGAGTGGAAAAATCGCAAGCCCGACCAAAGCCCACGGTTCAACATAGAGGAATCTCTGCCATTATTGGCACCGCAGGTTCCTCGACAGCCAAACGGATACGACTGTGGCATTTACCTACTGCAGTATACGGAAAAATTGTTGACTCAACATCTGGATGATTATAGAAATGCCGACCTGGAAGCGTGGTTCACGTAGGAAGAGGTGGGGGAGAAAAGGAGAGAAGTGGCGGAGACGATTAAGCGATTCCGGATTCCGGAACCAGCTCGTCAAGAAAGGGAGACAAGCTCCGAGCCAGAAAGCGTAGGCGTAGTGACGCAGTCGTACTACGATCCCGTGACATGGTCATACTACGATGACCTCTACGATGAAGTGCACCGGTTGACGACCGAGAAAGAACCACCGAGGGCCGCGACGAAAACTCGATATGCCCACCTGGATCGTCCGGGCCGAAAGCGGAGTCGGCTTCAGTTCTGCCATCACGATCGCCGCATAACAATCACAAAAAACAAAATAGTTGTTGTACCCCCATCGGGAAGTGAGGAGGGGAATTTAATTTTCATTATAATTAAACGCGCACACACATCAAGGAACGCGGAGGCCATGTAGACTTGGCCTACGTGACACCTGAGCTCTCCTCAGTTTGATCGCAAACTGAGTTAGAGTGATCGCTTTTGTGCGGACCCAAACGGCGATGGATTTAATTCAATAAAACTCTCCGCTAAAATGTTTGAGAGAGGGGGCATCAAACACGACGTTGACGTCGATGCAAAAATTCAAGAATTTTAGCTCGTAAACAAGAAGTAAATATATACTCTCTTGTTTTCATTTAAAAGAACTGCATTGGAAAAAACATTAGAAGTAAACAAAAACAACATGCTAAATGCAGATGAAGATGACCGTTAGGTCAAATGATTTAAACAAACCAAACGCTTTACATAAGCAAAGAGCAATGAACATATTGCTTTTTTACATTTGGAATTAACCCGTCTAATATTATCTTAGTATACTTTTAATTTCTGGTAAATATAATATTAGTCGATAGCTTTCGAGTGTCGGCTAATATTATCTTAGTATTTTTCTGGTTACTAGTAAACATAATATTAGTCGAGAGCTTTCGAGTGTCGGCTAATATTATCATAGTATATTTTTAATTCCTGGTAAATATAATATTAGTCGAGAGCTTTCGAGTGTCGGCTAATATTATCTTAGTATTTTTTTAGTTCCTGGTGAATATAATATTGGTCGAGATCTCTCGAGTGTCGGCTAATATTATCTAAGTATATTATGTTAATTCTTGGTAAATACAATATTAGTCGAGAGCTTTCGAGTATCGGCTAATATTATCTTAGTATATTTTTAATTCCTGGTAAATATAATATTAGTCGAAAGCTTTCGAGTGTCGGCTAATATTATCTTAGCATTTTTCTGGTTACTAGTAAACATAATATTAGTCGAGAGCTTTCGAGTGTCGCCTAATATTATCTAAGTATATTTTGTTAATTCTTGGTAAATATAATATTAGTCGAGAGCCTTCGAGTGTCGGCTAATATTATCTTAGTATATTTTTAATTCCTGGTAAATATTATCTGTTAGTTTAAGAGATACAAAAATTTTCAAACACAGAAACACCATTGCTATATGCCAAATACACATAGACATGTCACTAAATGTATATATATGTATATACTAAATGTATATAAATGTACACAACAAGCAACAAATACACATGTAAAACTAGGAATAAATAAATAAATAAAAATAAGAAAATAAAAGACACGGTGTTTTTGTTATATTTTATTAAAAATAAGTAGAATCCTGGCAACGGCGAGTAACACCCAGACAAGGCAGGAAAAACTTCGTTACAATACATCATTGCTGCAGTCGGTGTACAATACTTGCATCATAGAGGGGAAATTTCCAAAGGTGTGGAAGCGACAACGTCTTTTTTTGCTCCCATAAAATCCGAACCCATCTTTACCGGCTGCAATAGCCCCCTGTGCCTGTTGGACTCGTTGGCGAAATTGATAAAGGGAATCCTTAAGAAAAGATTGGAGGATGCGATTGGAGATCAGTTGTCAGACTAGCAATACGGATTTAGAAAATACGGCCGTTCAACTCTGGATGCGCTGTGCAAAGTTAAAATCCTAGCTCACGAAGCGATTGCAGGCACGCGATGGCGCGATGGGTCGAAAGAATATTGTCCAGTTATTACGCCTGACATAAAAAATGCTTTCAACACTGCTAGTTGGAAATTTATACTTTTAGCAGTAAGGCCTATTGAATATAATTTATAACGCGGTTTTCGATCTAGTAATGCCCTCTGGCGTAAAAATTGTTGGCTTCGCTAACGATATGGCTATTACAGTGGTAGCTAAACATATAACAGAGGTGCAAGTGGCAGCGGAGGAGGCAATAACATAGATTAAAGAATGGCTTCGCTCAGTAGCCCTTAGCATGGCTGATCATAAAACGGGGATTGTACTGATCAGCAGTAGAAAGGTGACATAGAATGTCATTTAAATTGCATCTGGAATACATCCAACGCAAACCTGCGGTTGCTACAAAGCTGTGGTTGCTACAACAAAATTGATGCTGAACGCTCATGGACCACGACAGCGACGAAGACGACTTTTAGCAGGTGTCATGAAATCCAAACTACTGTATGTTGCCCCAATATGGTTAGGCGCGCATAGCGGGGAAAGCTATTCTCGAGGAAAGGCTATATATCGGCGTGCGGCAATCCGTGTATGTTGTGTGTTCCTACTATTTTGGAAAGCGCTCTACTTGTCCTAGGAGGGCTATTCCTTTGGACCTATTACCAAAACAGTACGCTACAAGAAAGTCCATCAGAGACGCGGATTCCCATGAAGAAGAAGAGAATCAAAACAGTCGACGTATACGACAATGACTAACGGACGAATGGCAAAGAAGATGGCAGCATGCTGACGACAGAAGGTGGACGTTCATGCTGAAATCAAGCCTGAAAAGTTGGTTAGGCCGGAAGCATGGCGAAATAGATTTCACTATGACTCAACTATTGAGTGGACATGGTTGCTTCAAGCTTTGCCTGCAAAGATTTCGACATGAGCAGAACCCATTCTGTGATCACTGCTGTGCAGCGGCAATCGAAGATGCAGAGCACGTGCTTTTCCATTGTCCCCACTTCCTTGCATACCGAACAGAGCTGGAAAACACGGTTGGCAGACATATAACGCCGGAAAACATGATAGAGATTATGCTAGAAGATACAAAATGCTGGGATGTGGTAAGTCGGATGTCGGCTTTAGTCATTACTGGGCGGGGAAGGCTCAAGAAGAGAAAGCGCAGAAGAGCATTGGAGAGTCGTAGCAGGACTCAAGACGAGCGAAGTGACAACAACAATATCCAAGACGTACAGTAATGCATATAATGGGGGTGGGGGTGACCTTCATGAATTTACACCTACTCATTTTCTTCATTAGAGAATAGACAAGGCCCTGTCCGATTTAAAGTATGCATTGTCATATAACCCTCCTCGCGAAGTAATGCTTAATCGGCGGTTCCACGAAGAGAGAGGGTGTGGGTAGTATGGGTTTTAGTTGGTTAAAGACCAAAACAAGGCTTTCGATGCTTTTCCCTTGCTTTATAAAAAAAACTACCGCACACATATAAGTACACAAATGCGCACACACGTACTCTGACAGACGCACGCGACGAAGTAGATGCTCTTTCTGACTACCAGTATGGCTTTCGTAAAGGTCGGTCAACTCTTGACGCACTTGGTGAGGTGGTTGGCATTGCGAAAAAAGCGATAGAAGGTACTCGGTGGAAATACGGTACTAAGGAATATTGCCTCGTAATAACATTGGATGTTAAGAATGCATTTAATTCCGCCAGTTGGAAGAGTATTTCCGTAGCCATTGAACGATTACATGTTCCCCAGTATCTAATTAAAATAATCAGAAGTTTTTTGTCGCAGAGAACTCTTCTGTATGACACGGATTGCGAGGAAAAGCGCCATATTGTCACAGCCGGTGTGCCACAAGGTTCTGTGTTGGGGCCGTTACTTTGGAACATAATGTACGACGCAATTCTCCGCCTACGTGTACCAAACAGTGTAAAAATTATTGGATATGCTGATGATGTAGCTCTAGTGATTGTAGCGAAAGAACTTCACCAACTTCAAGCCATGGCCACATCCACAGTTAAGGATATCAAATGTTGGTTAAGTTGCAATTCATTGCAGTTAGCGAGCCATAAAACTGAAGCTGTGCTTATAACGAGTAGGAAAAAAATGGAGTTCATAACTTTGAACATTGACGGTCACATAACTCATACGAGGCCTGCGATCAGGTATCTCGGTGTGATGCTAGATTCGCGATTGCCTTTTGCTGCGCATATCGAAATGGTTTGTGAGAAGGCAATGAACATCTATGCAGCGCTCGCCCGCATCATGGCAAACACCTATGGACCAAACCAAGCGGGGAGAAAGTTGCTTTTTAAAGTTGTTCAGTCCGTGATTATGTATGCGGTACCAATATGGGCAGAGTCATTGGTAACACAAAAGCAGATAAGAAGTCTAAATCGCATTTTCCGACTATGTGCGCTAAGAGTCTGCTGTGGCTTTCGCACCATTTCCCATGAGGCAGTAGGCGTTCTGGCAGGTATACCACCACCGGATATACTAGCCGATGAACTTTCCAGGCGTTATCGTAAGAAGAGGGAAACTGGTAGGTTATCAAGTCAGGACACTCAGGAACTAAAGAATATAACCTATGAGAGGTGGCAACGAAGATGGGACAGCTCTGTCAAAGGCAGGTGGACGCACAGACTAATACCTAACGTCAAGGTGTGGGCTGAGAGACAACATGGTGAAGTAGACTTTTATATGACACAGATTCCTAGTGGTCATGGGTGTTTTCGCCATTACTTAAATAAATATGGCCATGATACGCAAGCGCATTGTAGTCAGTGCAACAGTTTGAGTGAAGATGCACATCATGTGTTTTTTAAGTGTGATTCTCATGCGATAGCTAGAGCGGAAGCTGAAACGTTGGTCCACCAACTAATAACACCAGAAAACTTGGTGCAGATAATGCTGAGATCCACACAAGAGTGGAATATTATGAAAAGAATGTGTGCGGTGATTATGCAGCAGCAACGCAGTTGGGAACGGGCGCGTAACAGCCAGATGGCTCATGTGCAAGCTAACAGGTACAGACTGACATACCCAATAACTGACGCTTGAGCTATAATGCTCTGACGGCCTCCCGACGTAATACTTAGCGGTGTCTCCGGGAGGGTAACCGTATGGACGTGAGGGGACTTTTAGCTGGTTAAAGTCCAGCACTGACCTGAGGCTTTTGATGCTCACACACACACTCACACGTAGATACACACACACGTACACACAATAACATACATATATACTTACGCACACGCAGGCTCACATACACATATGCAGTAATGATAGTTATCACTATGCAAAAAATAGTGTGTTGGTCAGTGAGACTGACGTGTTGTTTTTTAATCAGCTTCTGAAAATTTTCAAATTGATCGCGATCGCGGTTCAGTTGTATTGTACAAAGTGATAAATAAGTGCGAAAGTGAAGCGTGCGATAAATATATTCGCGCCAGCTAGCTTGGTCACAGTCGGTGTTTTAAAAAATTAAAATTTCGGCGAAAACTTATTCCGTTGTGCTTTTGATTCTTAAAGAAGCGATTTCCCGCGCAAAATATAGATCTGTGGAATCTCTGCAATTTTAAATAGACGCAAATCAGCTGACCAACTGACTGAGGATTAGTCGGGGAGGTTAGTGCTAACAATCTAAAATTTGTATTATATTTGTAGGCGAAGTTTAGTGAACTGGATCACAGGGTGGCTCAGAACGCGGAAAATCCGTTTCAAAAAAGCAGATTGGTGCAGCGGTCGCCACCACATACGAGCAAGGATGTAGTTGCCTACAAGCTCGGTACATCAGAGCATGCGGAAAGGGAGGCAAGGTCTAGGTCTTCTCCTCCAGCTTTACCGGGCTTAAATCAACATATATATCAACGAGGTTCATCGGTATCCGATGGAAATGAAGTTCGAGTTATCGCAGGCGCAGGTTCAGCGAACATTCCAATTGCTCCGTTAGGGGATGAGGGCGAGCTGGTTGAAATTGGTCGGAAAATAGATGAGCTTATACTCATGATGGGAGGCGGAAAACGAAATATTAATCAGCTCATGAGAGATCTTGTGGCAGAAATTGCTGTTTTGCAGAGAAAGGCCGTATCTCACAAGTTTCTTCGTCTACGCAAACATCACCCTTAATAAATCCTGTGAGTGGTGATGGTCCGAACAAAAGGTGTAGAGATGGAGTCGTAGGAGAATTTCCTCTTCCAAAAAAGGGTAGAGCCACTGATACAAGGGTGCGAGATGTATCTTCTGTCAAAGTCGGCACTTATTTTTCATACGCCCAAGTAGCTACTAAAGCAAAGGGAGCATCTTCAAAAGCGAATGAGGAGTGGATACAGGTGCGGTCTAAAAGCACCCAAATAAAGAGAACAAGAGCAGATGCTATAATAATTCAAGCAGCTGAGGGTAAAACAAACGTGTAAGTTCTACGTACAGTTAAAGCGGATCCCAAGCTAGAAAACATCCGGCACATGGTCAAAGCTATCAGGAAAACAAAAAAGGCGAACTTCTGTTAGAACTCAGCAGGAATAAGGAGAGTCAGGCTGAAGAAATTAAAAATGCAGTTAAAAACTCCCTAGGTGATGCGGCGGATATGCGTGCTTTGACGCAGACAATTCTGCTGGAAATAAAAGATATAGATGAGGTCACTACGGAAGAGAATGTGGTAGAGTCCGTAAAGGAGACCATAAATAAAACAGCAATCCGATCAATGAGGAAAGCTTATGGCGGTACTCAGGCGGCAACTTTAGGTCTGCCATCTTCACTAGCTAACAGTGTGCTTAAATTGGGTAAAGTTCGAATTGGGTGGGTGATTTGTCGTATTCGATTGAAAGAGGGCATTCGACGATGCTTCAAGAGCTTAGATTTTGGGCACGTAGCCAGCAAATGCACCTGTGCTGACGACTGCTCAATGCTCTGCTATCGGTGCGGTGGTCAAACCCATATAGCGAATCAATGTAATAGTGATCCGATGTGCATCCTGTGTCAGAGAAATGGGGCCAAGGATCCAAGACATAGTACAGGAAGTTTCAAATGTCCATGCTATCAAAACGCTGTGAAAGCGACGAAGGAAGTAGGAATTGTCACGCCATGAAATGCTTGCAACTTAACCTCAATCACTGCCAGGCTGCTCAAGATTTGCTAAACCAAACGGTGCTGGAACTTGGCGTAGATCTCGTGATACTTTGTGAGCCGTATATCTGTGTATCTGACGTAAAGTGGGCGGTTGATATTTCAAGAAAGGCAGCAATCTGTAATTTCACCTCAGGCTATCGGATGTCATTTATCATGGCTGAAACCGGATTTGTGTGTGCAAAGGTAAATGGCCTGAATGTATACAGCTGCTATATTCCACCCAGTATGGACTTAAACGGTTTTAATTATGTGATGGATGCTCTAATAAGTGATGCACGCCAAAGAAACCCAGTTCTCATAACCGGCGATTTCAATGCCTGGGTGACTGAATGGGGATGGACTAGGACAAACCCGAGCGGGAGATCTCTACTAGATGCTATGGCATGCATGGACGTATTGCTGCTGAATGAAGGATCTGAGCATACTTTCAGTAGAAATGGAGTAGGGTCGACAATTGACCTATCCTTCATTAGTTGCGGATTATGTTCGTCGACGAATTGGATACTAAGCACCGTCTACACGTACAGTGATCATGGAGCAATTTTAATTGAAGTGACGACACTACAAAGGCAGCCCAAAACCAGAAATGCTCTGAAATGGAGAACAGAAACTTTTGAAGAAGAGCTTTTCAGCGAAGAACTTAGCGCCGAAATTATAAACGGGCCAGCGGAAGAAGCCGTAGCGCGGCTAATGTGCAAAATTAAGACAGCGTGTTCAGCCTCCATGTCGCGTATAAGAAATACAAACCGCGGTTCTCGGAGGGCCGTGTATTGGTGGAACCCGGAAATTGCAAGGCTGCGCGTGATTTGCATAAGATCTAGACGAATTTATCTGAGGTCGAGTAGCACGGCAAACTACGATCGTGATAAGCAGACATATAAAAATAATCGAAGGCTGCTTAAGAATGCTATCCGTGAAAGCAAGAATAGATGTTTTTTGGAATTGTGCGGTGAGGAGGTAAACCCTTACGGCACGGCGTATAAATTAGTTTTTAAGAAACAAGCGTACTGAGCACCTGTATTCGCCCCAGGAGCTATATGAAATTGTTAAACACCTTTTTCCGCATCAGCAGCGTTTTCAAAGAATTTTGTGGGCTGACTATGATCCGTCCGGTATTCCACCAATAACTGGGATCGAAGTGTTAAGAGCCGCGAATATGCTAAAACGCAATAAAGCGCCTAAGCCGGACGGGATACCCTGCATAGCAATTAAGACAGCTGCGGCGAGACGTACAGAGCTGTTCCAAGATGTGTTTAATATCTGCCTCAGAGAGGGATCATTTCCGAGACAATGGAAGGTACAGCGGTTAGTCCTGATACCAAAGAAATCGGTACCACTGCGGCCAGCTGATTACCGCCCGCTTTGTATGTTAGATTCGACTGGGAAAATTTTCGAGCACATCCTAAAAGATAGACTGGAGATGGCAATGGTAGGCAAACTTTCTACAATGCAATTTGGTTTTAGGAAAGGTCATTCAGCAATTCACGCGGCAAAATTAGTTAAGCATATTGCTTATAAAGCGTTGGAAGACACGCGATGGAGAGAGGGGAGCAAGAAGTACTGCTTGGTCATCACGATAGACGTTAGAAATGCCTTCAATGTGGCAAACTGGAGGGAAATCTTGAAAGCTCTTAAGCGCTACCATGTTCCCAGCTATCTGTGCAACATGGTATCTAGCTATCTCGATGAGCGAATACTTTTTGACTACACCACTGATGGTTCGAAAATATATACCTTGAGCGGGGGTGTTCCCCAGGGTTCTGTGTTAGGAGGGGCTTTACGGAACATTATGTATAATGGAGTATTTGAACTAAAAGTCCTAAACGGGGTTCAGGTAGTTGGTTTCGCAGACGACGTTTCTATCGTAGTAGTAGCAAAGGAATTAGCAAACCTCGTAGATGCTGAAAACTGTTCAGTGAGGATAATTCAGAGCTGAATGACTGCAATAGGCCTGAGTTTAGCTGTGGAAAAAACTGAAGCAGTTCTAATAAGCAGCCGAAAGAAAGTTGAGACAGTCAGGATTACGGTGGGAGGAACTGTTATAACTACAAGGCCGTATATTAAGTATCTAGGCATCATGTTCGACCATCGTCTGTCATTCAAAGCGCACCTGGATTATGTTCAGCGGAAAGCGGCAGAAGCGACAATCGCGCTATCAAGAATGATGACAAGTGCTAGAGGACCCAAGCAACGACGAAGGCAACTGCTGGCGGGCGTTGTTAAGTCTATAATTCTGTATGGGGCACCAGTGTGGTCAGAAGCTCTACAGATAAGTTCGTATGCGCGCAACGTAAAGGCTACTTATAGGCTCTGCGCCCTTCGGGTCTGCAGTGCTTTTCGAACAGTGTCGGAAGAGGTGGCACTTGTAGTAAGCTGTATGCACCCTATAGATTTGCTGGCCAAACGTTGCGCTTTGAGCGACGACTTTTCCTCTAATACTCGGGCAATTGGAGCGCGCGATACAGCGCGTTCAGTGATTATGCGGGACTGGCAGTCGGGATGGGACTGTGCAAGGAAGGGCAGATGGACGCAGAATCTTATTCCAGTCCTGGAGCCGTGGTTGAGCAGGAAACATGGGGAGGTCGATTTTTACCTCACGCAGTTATTGACCGGCCACGGCTGCTTCAAAGCCTATCTTCATAAGTATGGTCATGAAAACAATCCATTCTGTGAGCACTGTGGGATGGAGATTATGGAGAATGTGGAGCATATCTTCTTCCACTGTCTTCGATACTCGAATGCAAGGGCGGCGTTACAACATGATATTAAGGAGAATATGACGTCAAATACAGTAGTAAATATTATGTTGAAGAGTCACGAGAACTAGCTAGCCATAGCGCGATTTACTGCGATAATCATGAAGGAGCAGAAAAGGCTAGAGCAGAGAAGAAGATTGAATCTGTAGTTGTCACATAAGGCCATCCCCTTCGCGATGTAATGCTTATCGGCAGTTCCGCGAGGGGGTAGATCAGAAGACGAGGTGGTTTTAGTCAGTAAGAGTCTGACACTACTAATGCTCAGAGGACCTAGCATCAGTGCCCATGAGGGGTTTCCACCCGACAAAAAAAACATACACATATGCACACTCGCACGCGCACACCCACACGCACGCATACACATACACTCACCCACACATACATACACTCAGAGGAGACCTTCTTGATGGTCAGTGAGACGGACGTGTTTTAAACAGCTTAAACAAATTTTCAAATTTATAGTGAACGCAGTTTAGTTATTTTTTGTGCAAAGTGCTAAATAAGTGCGAAAGTGAAGCGGGCGATAGATATATTCGCGTCAGCTAACTTGGTCACCGACGGTGCTTTGAAAAGGGAAAATTTAAAAGTTTGGCGGAACTTTATTCTGTTCATTTAGTTCTCTTTTTCAAAATCAATTTCCCGCGCGAACTGTGGATCAAAATTTTCCAAATTTTAGAAGACACAAATCAGCTGATCAACTGTCTGTGGATCAATCGGGCAGGTTAGTGCTATAGAGTTAAAATTTCGTGTCATAGTTTTAGGCGAAGTTTGGAAAGCTGGATCACAGGGCGGCTCAGAACGCGGAAAACCCTTTCCAAAAGAGCAGATTGGTACAGCGGTCTCCACCAAGTTCGAGTAAGGATGTAGTTGTTCAAAAGCTCGATACACCAGAGCATGCTGGGAGGGAGGCAAGGTCTAGGTCTTCTCCTCCAGCTCTTTTAGTCTCAAACCAAGATCTGCAACAGCAAGGTTCATCGATATCTGGTGGAACTGAAACTCAAATTATTTCTGCCACAGATCCAGCAAGTTTTTCAGCTACTCCATTAGAAGGCGAGAGCGAGCTGGTTGAAATGGGCAGGAAAATAGACGAGCTTGTGCTCATGATGGGGGGTGGAAAACGCAACATTAACCAGCTTATGAGAGATCTGGTATCAGATATTGCCGTTTTGCAGAGAAAGGCCGTATATAGCTTACGCTATAATAATACAGCCAAAAAGCAAGTTACCTCGTCTACTCAAACATCTCCCTTGATAAAAGGTGGGGGTGGTGATGGTTCTACGAAAAGGTGTAGAGATGCAGCCGCAGCAGAATTTCCGCCGCCAAAAAAGGGTAAGGCCACTAATGCAAGGGTGCGAGACGTGTCTTCGGTCAAAGCGGGCGCTAATATTTCATACGCTCAAGTAGCCGCAGAAGCAAATATAGCATCTTCAAAAGGAAAGGGGGAATGGATTCAGGTGCGGTCTGAACGCACTAAATTAAAGAGGGCAAGACCTGACGCTTTATTAATTCAAGCAGCTGAGGGTACAACAAATGTGGAACTTTTGCGGAAAGTTAAAGCAGATCCTAAGTTAGAGAAGATCGGGCTCATGGTCAAAGCAATAAGGAAAACTAAAAAAGGCGAACTTTTATTAGAGCTCAGCAGGCAAAAGGAAAGTCAGGCTGAAGAAATTAAAACCGCAGTGAAAACGGCGCTAGGTGATGCGGCCAATGTGCGTGCGTTGACACAGACAATTTTACTGGAAGTCAAAGATATAGATGAGGTTACTACGGAAGAGGATGTAGTAGAGTCCGTAAATAAATGTTTACAGCAGGAGAGCATAGACAGAACCGTAATCCGTTCAATGAGGAAATCTTATGGGGGTACCCAGACGGCAACGTTAAGTCTTTCTTTTTCGCTGGCCAGCAGCCTTCTTAAGTTGGGTAAGATCCGGATTGGGTGGGTAGTTTGTCGCATTCGATTGAAAGAGGGCATTCAGCGGTGTTTCAAGTGCTTAGATTTCGGGCACTTCGCCAGTGACTGTATCTATGCTGATGATTGTTCAAGGCTCTGCTATCGATGCGGTGGTCAAGGACATATAGCGAAGCAATGCAGCAGTGATCCTATGTGCATCTTGTGCCAGAGAAATGGGGCTATGGATTCAAAACATAGTACAGGCAGTTTTAAATGTCCGAGCTACCAGAACGCCGTAAAAGCGCAGAAGGGGGTAAGAATAGTTGCGGCATGAAATGCTTACAGCTAAATCTCAATCATTGCCAAGCTGCTCAAGATCTGTTGAACCAAACAATATTTGAACTTGGTATAGATTTCGCGATTCTCAGTGAGCCATATAAGTGTGCATCTGATGGTAAGTGGGCAGTCGATGCTTCAAGTAAGGCAGCAATCTGTAATTTTAGCTCAGGCTATCCGATGTCAATAATCAAGGCTGAATCCGGATTTGTGTGTGCAAAACTAGATGACATGTATGTGTACAGCTGCTATATTCCACCTAGTGTAGACTTAGAAGGTTTTAATTACGTGTTGGACTGTTTAATAAGCGACGCACGCCATAGAAACCCAGTTCTCATTGCCGGTGACTTCAACGCATGGGCGACTGAATGGGGTTGCACTAGGACTAACCCGAGGGGGAGATCGCTACTTGACGCTATGGCGTGCATGGACGTTTTACTGCTGAACGAAGGATATGAGCACACTTTCAGTAAAAACGGAGTAGGCTCTATAATTGATCTGTCCTTTATTAGTTGTGGATTATGCTCGTCGACGAAATGGAGTCTAAGTACTGTATATACGTTCAGTGATCATAGAGCAATTCTAATTGAGGTGGCGAAATTGAAAAAACATCCCATAGCCAGGAATGTGCTGAAATGGAGATCTGAGACTTTTGAAGAAGAGCTCTTTAGCGAGGTACTTAGCGCTGAGTGTATAAACGGGCCAGCGGAAGAGTCTGTAGCACGGTTAATGTGCAAAATAAAAAGAGCTTGCTCAGCATCCATGTCGCGTATAAGAAATACAGCCCATTGTCACAGTTCTCAGAAACCTGCATATTGGTGGAACGCGGAAATTGCAAAGCTGCGAGCGATTTGTATACGGTCGAGGCGAAATTATCTCAGGTCAAGTAACTCACCAAACTATGACAGAAATAAGCAGATATATAAAGATAATCGAAGGCTACTTAAAAATGCTATCCGTGAAAGCAAAAATAGATGCTTTTTGGAACTCTGCGATGAGGTGGAAGTAGATCCGTATGGCACAGCGTATAAATTAGTTTTCAAAAAACTTAAGCACACCGTGCAATTGGAATCTCCGCATGAACTGGATGCGATTGTAAAGCACCTTTTTCCTGAACAGCAGCGCTTTCAAAGAATTTTGTGGGCCGACTATGATCCTGCGGACATCCCGCCAATAACTAGTATCGAAGTATTAAGAGCCGCGAGTATGCTGAAAGGTAATAAAGCGCCGGGGCCGGACGGAATACCCAGCATAGCAATTACAACAGTAGCCGTGAGACGTACAGAGTTATTCCAAGAGGTATTTAATAAATGCCTCAGAGAAGGACATTTCCCGAAACAGTGGAAGGTGCAGCGGTTGGTCCTGCTACCAAAGAAATCAGTACCATTGCATCCAGCAGATTACCGCCCAATTTGTATGCTGGATTCGTCTGGGAAAATTTTTGAGCACATACTCAAGGAAAGATTAGAGACAGCAATAGATTTCCGACTTTCAGAATCGCAGTTTGGTTTTAGAAAAGGTCGTTCTGCAGTGCATGCGCTAAAATTGGTCAAGCAGATTGCTTCTAAAGCTTTAGAGGGCACACGTTGGAGGGGAGGGAGCAAAAAGTACTGCTTAATCCTTACGCTTGACGTTAAAAATGCTTTCAACTCGGCAAATTGGAGAGAAATCTTGAGAGCGCTTAAGCGCTACAACGTTCCAAGTTATCTGTGCAACTTAATATCTAGCTATTTGGACGAGCGAATACTTTTTTATTACACCACTGACGGTCCGAAAATGCATGCCCTGAGTGGTGGTGTTCCTCAGGGTTCTGTGCTGGCCCCTCTGTTATGGAACTCTATGTATAACGGCGTTTTCGAACTGAGGGTCCCAAACGGGGCTCAGGTAGTGGGTTTCGCTGACGACATTTCCATCATAGTAGTAGAGAAGGATTTAGCAGATCTTGTGGGTGTTGCAAATTGTTCTGTGAGGATAGTTCAAAGCTGGATGGCCTCGAAAGGACTGAGCCTTGCTGAGGAAAAAACGGAAGCAGTTCTAATGAGCAGCCGCAAGAAAATTGAAACGGTTAACATTACGGTTGGAGGAACTGTAATAACGTCAAAACCGCATATTAAGTATCTGGGCATCATGTTCGACCATCGTTTGTCATTCAAAGCACACGTGGATTATGTTCAGCGAAAAGCGGCGGAAGCAACAAACGCGCTCTCGAGAATCATGATAAATGCTAGAGGACCCAAGCAAAGGCGAAGGCAACTGCTGGCAGGAGTTGTTAAATCTATAATTCTGTATGGAGCAGCAGTATGGTCAGAAGCTCTACAGAAAAGTTCATACGCGCGCAACATTAAAGCTACCTATAGGCTCTGCGCACTCCGGGTGTGCAGTGCTTTTCGAACGGTGTCGGAAGATGCAGCACTGGTAGTAAGCGGAATGCACCCCATAGATTTGCTGGCCAAAGGTTGTGCTTTAACTGACGACCTTTTAGCTGATACCCCCGCAGCAGAAGCACGTGTTACCGCGCGTACGGTGATTATACGGGACTGGCAAGTGAGATGGGACCGTGCAGTGAAAGGCAGATGGACTTATAAGCTGATTCCTGTGCTAGAACCTTGGTTAAACAGAAATCATGGGGAGGTCGATTTTTATCTAACGCAGTTTTTGACTGGCCACGGTTGTTTTAAAGCTTACCTCCATAAATTTGGTCACGAACAAAATCCATTCTGTGACTACTGTGGAATGGAGATGGTGGAGAATGCAGAGCATGTCTTCTTCCGTTGTCTTCGATTCTCGAATTCAAGGGCGGCGTTACAACAGGCTATTAGGGAGAGCATAATGCCTAACACAGTAGTAAACATTATGTTGAAAAGCCACGAAAATTGGCTAGCCATAGCGCGATTCGCTGCAGTAATAATGAAGGAGCAGAGAAGTTTAGAGCAGAGAAGAAGACTGAACGAGTAGTTGCCACATAAGGCCACCCCCTCCGCGAAGTAATGCTTATCGGCAGTTCCGCGGGGGAGATTAGAAGATGAGGTGGTTTTAGTCAGTAAGAGTCTGACACTACTGATGCTCAGAGGACCTAGCATCAGTGCCCATGATGGGTTTCCACCCGGCAAAAAAAAAAAAAAAAAAAAAAAAAAAAAAAAAAAAAAAAAAAAAACACATACATACACTCACACACACATACATATACACACACGCAGACGCACGCTCACGCACACATACACGAACCCACAAACATGTACACATACTGGCACGCACACACAGTCACACACTTCCATTATGGTTTTAATGATAATTTCAAATGATAGTTTTTCTACATTATTATTTGAATTCCTTTCATTACTAAATAAATCATATATAAATAATAAAATATAAACAATATATAATTTGAGTTATAAAGAAGTTACTGTATAATTAAATATAATTACATAATTATCTGCAATCTGCAGGATGTGTTTGATTGCACGAAAATATTCAATTATTTATTGTATGGGATATCACGTATGTGTGCGATACGATATAACTAAATATTCTTATTTGAGTTTATTTACGTGTTTTAAGAGTTGTTGTATAATTTTCCCCAGAAAAAGCTTTCAAAATGCACTGAAATCAGTAAAAGTATTTTTGATCACTTTTGATTTTTAAAATCCAGAGCAATTGTAGCAGGGACATCTAGTGGTCGCCATATTATTCAGCCAGCCCCATCTTCATATCAGCACATTTCCCTTCTAAAAAATATTTGTATGTGACAGTCATTCTCTTCTAATTGCTCGTACAAAAAAGCAAGACAAACGTATATATAGTATCTTACACTTGTTAACTTTTTCCATTAATATAAAGTCATGTCGCGCAATTCCTCATTTTGGTTAAAATCGTCAGTGAGAGAGAGACTGAGCATCGCCGTCAACTTATACTGCAAAAACTCTCTTGTACCTATGCAAAATCATTAATAAAACCTACTGATAAAACCTACTCGCAAAATTTTGCAAAGAAATGAAGGAATATTAAAAAACAATATGGCTTATGGAAGTTGTATCGAACTCGAATAATAGAAGCGAATCATTCAGTGCATCCACGGCACATTATTGTGGTGAGCAAATGCCAGCACACGTAGAAGAATTTATTGCGGCGATCTCTACATTTAAATTGATAGAGAAAATTAATGATAAGGATGTTATAGAAAGCATGCTTATGCTGCTGGAACGTGATGATGCAGAGTGATGGTCTGGCGTTAAAGCCAGTGCGGAAACCTTTACAGATGTAATCAAAATGTTACATGATACTTTTTGTCCACCGAAACCGGCTTGCCGAATTTATGCCGAGGGCAAACAACAGAAAAGTGAACCAGTTGATAATTTCATTCGTAAGAAATGTGCCCTTTTTGCTCAATTAAAAAACGTCCCATCCGAAGCTGACCAGGTTGACATTTTGTTCCGCATGCTCCATTCACAAGCGAACCTCGTGAAGTCGAGCACAATTTAGCGGAACACATATATTCAGTGAACATTGCCGTAAAGTATCAGCAAATAGTTTAATCTGCTGCAATTTCTGTAGAAAAAAAGGCTATAGTCAAGATAAGTGTTTCAAAACTTCCGCCTTTTTGAGAGGGAAGAACAAGTGGCTGCAATACCGTAAACCATCGTGACAAAGCCGAAGTTCGCTTGCTATGGGCGCAATACCCTAGGAGTAACACGCGCAAACTGTCCCACCTACAAAAATAAAAGTCAAGGTACCACTGCTTGCGCTCGATTTAATTCAATATCACAGTCCATAGTTGGCTGCAATGTCCCTGTAGGGAATGTACAGTTTTTTATATAGGCCAGGTATACCTGGCCAAGCTTATTTCGACACCGGAGCGCGCACAAGCGTGGCAAGCGCGAATCCCAACGCAGCAATTTGATTTTATCGAAAATGCATCAGTAAATCTTTTGACCGAAAAGATTAAGGTCGTGACCTAAATTTGACCGAATAAATTAAGGTCGTGAACACAAACCCAAAACGAAAATCAGAAGTTTCAATAATACAAAGTAAAAAACAACTAAAAATTGTAGTATCGTCGGAGTAACAAATCCCTGTATCAGAGTCTGAATATTTTGGTCCGGAAGTCATAAAAACTAATGACTACTCGCCACACTCAATTCAAAATATTTTTAGAGATTCTTTACCGATAAACATGATAACTCCCGAGAGACTCAAACAAAGATCTCTTCAGCGGTGCAATACACAGACGCGACTCAGGCGATCACGATATCGATCACTGCTTTGTGCCACCTTTTGCTTTTGATTTAAAAATTATAAAGGAAACAGATGGAGTATCACTAAATCACGCTCAGAAAAAACAACTCCAAAAACATCCTACAGTTTCCGGAACACTAGATGTACCAACATCATTTGCTGTCCATAAAATTGACACTGGAACACATGAGCCTATAGTATCACCCCTATATAAACTATCATCTGCCAGAATTAGAGACCAAAAACTAGAAATATATAATCTACATCAAAATGACATCACTGATGAGTATGAAGCCGCCTAAGCACCACCAATGGTCATTGTACACAAGAAAAGCGGTGGGGTCCGCGTATGTGTAGATTTCCGAAAACTTAATGCTATAACCGTTCCGAAGATATATCCGTTGACAAGAATTGACGACAGGCTCCATGCACCAAAAAGTACAGCTTATACGACGACGCTAGACTTGCAGAGCGGATACTATCAATATGGTGTAGCAGATTTCCGCCTTGTGTTTTAAGTGGACTCCTGGCATGATGGGTTAATTCTGCTGTTCGTCATCCCACACGGGGTGCCTAGATAGACGTTACGTCTATCTTATATAATGGACAACTAACGACCATGGCTGCAACTTTGTCACATTGCACCATCAAGCGAATAAGGTGTGAACCCCCATCTTAGGTATAGATCGAGGCCTATCTAAACCTCTTCCGGACTTTGGCTCCCAGCAGCCGGTTGAGTAGGAGAGCATGCCTTTTACAGACTTAACGAAGAAAGCTGCTGAGTGACAGTGAGACCAGCCACAAAAACAGGCTTACAAAACCCTAAAATAATTATTGACATCGGCACCCATACTTATGCAGGCTCAAGATTATATGCTACTTATTCTGAAAACTATGCACTGAGCGCTGCTCTGCTCCAGGAGAGGGTGAAGAAGAACACCGGATTGAATATGCTACTCGCTTTCTTAATAACGCGGAGAAAAATTATTCAATAACATAAAGAGAAGCACTTGCATTAGTTTGGGCATGGTCTAAATTCTGAGGCTATATAGAAGGTGAAGATTTCATACTAGTTACGGATCATCAACTGCTAAAATGGCTACTTACACTAATGGCCCAATCAGGTCGCCTAGCGAGATGAACTCTACACATACAACAATATAATTTTATAATAAAGTATTCACCCGGACAAACAAATGTGTTGGCAGATGTGTTATCTCGCCATACATGTGTTATCTCCCCAAACTGAGCACACACGAACAAAGAACTGCATTTGCGCGTTTGAAATTGATGTTCCACATAAAGACGGAAATCTTAAAGGTTGGACAAACCGACGACAAAGGTTGAAAATGACGACGACAAGAAAGAGTTGGTATTTTAAAAACCTTTCATGACGACAGCAGTGCTGGTTACTTCGGAGTAGAACGAACAATTGGACATATGGTTGAAGGATATTTTGGCCAGGAATGAGTGCGGATATAAGGAATCATGTGATGACATGCATTCACTGCCAACGCTTTAAAGCTTCTAACATGAGACCGTTTGGACTCTTGCAAACACCTAGCAGCAAACAAAGATTTGAAACGTTAGCAATAGACTTGTTTGAACCACTGCCTCAAACAGATGATGGGTTTAAATAGATTCTGATCGCCGAAGACGTTCCAATCCCTTGTTGAAATACTTCTGCGATATGGTATACCTCACCGTTTAAAAACAGACAATGGAACGCAATTCATAATCAGCATCATGCAAAAGGTCGCATATTGTTTCAATATTCAGGAGCAATTTACTCCCGTTTTTCATCCACAAGCCAACCAGTTTGAGAGAAGAAATCACGATTTGAAAACTCAATTAGCAATCGTTGTTCAGGACCATCATAATACGTGGAAAAAATTTGCCATTTCACATACAATTAGATTTGCCATGAACAACGACAAATGTCAGACTATTGGATACTCAGCAGCATATCTAATATTCGGAAGGGAAGCCCGGATATGAGACGATGCTCAACATGGTGTAAGACAAATTGTGGAACAAGAGAATTTTATTCCACAAATTACACCTAATCTTCAACAACTTGCGAATATCCTTGAAAATGCAAAAGAAGCTGAGCAGCGTATGCAGGATAAAAATAAAACTCTAACAAACCACAAAATAGGTCCTAAAGAAGAACTAGTTCAAAAGTCTTAGTGACTATCCATGTTTTAAGCAAGGCCACGCAAGGCATCACATCCAAGTTTGTTCCAAAAAGGGACGGCCCGTATATAATTACCAATATTCATTCGAATTTTGGAAACACCGCTTTTCAAATATCCCTAGAGGAAAATCTGAACTTGTCACTCGGAACAAACTCTGTATCAGCGCTAACTCCGTACCATGGCGTAAATGCACGACAGGATCCTATAACTGTTCATCCTATTAAGTATGACGTACTCTCGGGCCGAGACTATCGCGTCAAAGGGGGGCGGACATAGCAGGGACATCTAGTGGTCACCGTATTATTCAGTCAACCCCATCTTCATTTCAATACATTTCCCTTCTAATAATTACTTGTAGGCGACAGTTATTCTCTTACAATTGCTCGTACAACAAAGCGAGGCAAACATATATAAAGTATATCTTTATATATGTTTGACACTGCCTTCGTCAGGAATAGAGAGACTAAGCGTCACAATCAACTTATATTGTAAAAACTCTCTTGTACCTTTGCAAAATCATCATAAAACCCACTAACCACAAATACACACCATTATAAAAATAATTAATTTAAACAGAATATGAACTCTGAATCCGTCATTAATTTGAATAGTTCCCTTATACCTGAGTAAACAAATGTTTCCGAATGATAAAAAGACAAATGTACTGTCTGCTTATTCTACTTGTAGTCATTGTAAATGCCTACGTGTTCTACTGTAATGACGTCTTTTTTATAAGAGTGGTTCTGGTAGGCGAACCATGCCCACTTTTTGCAAAATCATTTAGTATTCACGGTTTAGTTCCGGGATAAAATTTTGTCTGCAAACGTAGATCTACGATTGTAGATCGTCGATCTACAAACGTAGAAAATGAGCTTCGTATGTGCTTATTCACGTAAGCTATAAAAGGTGGGTGTGGTTCTCATCCCAAATCGCGAACTTCCAGTGCTAAGCCGACTAAGGATATTGTTCTGACCTAGAATATATATACTTTTCAATATCTGCCAGGCCTCCTTTAATGCGTTACAATCGGAGGAGGTAACATAATATACTATAGACCCCTCAAGTGTAGCGCATAAAAAACACACGCACATACACAGAATCACACACACCAAGCTGCGCAGACCCACACACACACATATTCTCACACGCATGTACACTCACGCTCACACTCACACAGACATACACACACGCACACGGGATAGAACCTGGTTTTTTGGAGACGGACGTGTTTTCAAAACCTCTAGTTTTTCAGATAAATTGTGGTAAAGTAACAAGAGATTAAAAATATTGAAAATACACAAATAGTGCGAAAGTGAGCAGCGCGCGCAAGTGTGAATTCGCGAGTGTTTACTTGGACACATAAACTCAAATTATAGCTTAAATTTTTCTTTAAATTTTGAATTTTTGTGGACTTACATTTTTTCTCTTTGCAACATAAGTGCAACAATAAGAAATCCCGGGCAACTTTCTCGTTGTGTAGTTGCTTTCGAGCTTAGTTGTCAAAGGAAGTGCCAGTGCTTGGTGCGCCACTTTTTTCCGCGTTTTCTAAAAGTGAAGCTTAGTTATTTTAGTGCAGACACTTTTAGCTAAGGGTGGTGTACTGGGTAGTCAGTATGGATAGTGAGAACGAGGCGGTAACGCCATCAGGCGGTGGTAGGAAACGATCGGATATATTATTTATCGTGGACAAAATGGTGGTAATGACCAATCAGAGGGCAGTTGCGTAAATGTAACGGATCCTTTTAAAAGAAGTAATCGTATTGGTCGCTCGCCACCAAATGTGAACGTGCGGGAGGTACAATCAAGCTCATCGCTGGGCTTAGCTGCTGCGCACGAACAAGGCAGTAATCGGTCAGTTTGTATGTTTGACATATTGGGAGAAAAAATATGTGAAATGTATTCACTTATGTCGGAGACCGTGCCGTCCTCGGGATCGTTACGTCGCTCCATAAATCAGCCTATGAGAAATTTAATGGATACTATCGTTAAGTTGTATGAAGAAATTAAGGCTGACGTTGGTCCACTTTTTGCGCATAGGCACAACGCGTCGGGTAGAGATGTGCGTGAAATCGCGAATAAGCAGACTCGCGAAGTTGCAACGCAATCAACGCCGTTGGTTAAACTAAGAAAAGACGCTAAACGACCGAGAGAGGAGTCAATGATGGTTCAACCTGGTGTTAAAAAGATTCGCGACGGTTCACGTGAGAAGGTGCTTAGCGAGCGAGAAAAGGATCGAGATATCAAGGAACAAAGAAATGTGGGTATTCCGGTAAATGGTGAGTGGCAAACAGTTGGTAGTAAAAACTCTAAACAGCGAGTGATGCCATTAAAGGCGATACGATCGCAGGTAATCATTATAGAAAAAGCAGGGGATTTGTCATACAGTGAAATGCTTAAAAAAGTAAAAAGAGAAGAATCACTCTCACAAATGGGGGAAAATGTGGTAAAGATTAGGAAAACTCAGAAAGGTGAAATCTTGTTCGAGCTAAAGAAAAATCCAAATGTTAAGGTAGAGGCGCTAAGGGCAGGGGTGCAGAAGACTTTGGGCGATCACGCGAAGGTCAAAAGCCTCAGCAATGAATACCAGCTTGAGATTAGAGATATGTATGAAATTACAACGAAAGAGGAGGTTGCAAGTGCAATTATGGGCATCTGCAAAGAGGAACCTTTCTTTATTTCAATCCGTAAGTCGTATGGCGATACACAGACAGCAACTATTCGAGTGTCAGTCAGTGCAGCCAAAATGCTTCTAGATATGGGCAAGGTGAAAATCGGATGGACGATATGCCGCATAAGATCCAGAGAATCGGTTCCTCGATATTTCAAGTGATTGGAATTTGGACATATAGCTAGAGCATGTAAAAGCAAGGAAGACAGGAGCAAGTGCTGTTTTCACTGCGGTGAGGCTGGCCACTTCGCAAAGGACTGCAAAAATGAACCCTTCTGTATAACATGTGCGAATAAATCGTTGGAGAGTAAACACGTTAATGGAGGGAGGAAGTGTTCTTCACTAAAAGTTGCCTCACAGAGCCATAAATGAGGATATTACAAGTGAACTTGAATCATTGCGAAGCGGCGCAGGAGCTTCTTAAACAGACGGTTGTAGAACAAAAAGTAGATGTAGTAATTATCGCAGAGCCGTACCGCCGTCATCGTCGATGGATTTTCGATAGAATGTCGAAAGCTGCAATTTGGAATGTTAGCAACTTACCCGTACAATGGAGAAGAGATATGGTATGCGATTTCTATGTGTCTGCTAAGATTGCTGGAATAAGTATCTACAGCTGCTATTGCCCACCAAGCTTGACAGTTGCGCAGTATACTGCCGTAGTAGATAATTTAGTACGGGAAGCACGCAGTAGTTCCCCATGTATTATTGGTGGGGACTTTAACGCCTTGGCTATAGAATGGGGAAGTCTGTATACCAACGAAAGAGGGAGGATATTACTTGAGGCATTTGTGTGTCTAGACGTTGTGTTGCTGAACGATGGGTGTGAGTACACCTTTGAACGGAATGGTAGAACCTCGATAATTGACATCACGTTTGCTAGCACCTCATTAGTAAGGCACGTCGATTGGTTAGTTAGCAATATTTATACAAATAGTGACCATCGAGCTTTAATAACAACGGTCAATGCGACACCCACATCCACGAAAACAAGAACTTGTACAATGGTTAAACGATGGAAACTGGGTACTTTAGATAAAGAAATGTTTGCACATATGCTTCTAAGTTATGATACGCAGGCAAATGACGCTGAAGAATTAGCTATTGAAATTGCATCATGGCTCAATAATGTATGTGATGCTTCTATGGTAAGAGCTGTACAAAGACAGTCGCGAACTCCAGTTTACTGGTGGAGTGAGGAAATTGCTCAACTTCGACGGAATTGTATTCATGCTAGAAGAATGGAAAAACGTACCATTGGTATAGAAGCATATTTAAGGCATCGACGCTTTTATACTTTAGCGCGTAAGATGCTCAAGAAGGCTATTAAAAAGAGGAAAATTGCCTGTTTTAGAGAGCTGTGCGAAAATGTTGATACAAATCCGTGGGATGGCGCTTATAAGGTAGTAATGGCAAAGATTAAGCCCACAAAATTTCAAATACCGTCATCGGATACATTTATGCGAAGTGTAGTTCAAACCCTGTTTCCCAGAAATGATGCAAATATTGTTCTTATGGGATATGAAGATAATGATGATGAAGTTGTACCTAATGTTACCGATAATGAGATATTAGCTGCGTTTGGTTCGTTCGGCAGTAACAAGGCACCTGGACCAGATGGAGTACCGTATGAGCTACTTAAACTTGCTTATAACATTAATCCAGAACCCTTCCAGAGATTATTTGAAGCCTGCTTGTATGAACGGGTGTTTCCTAAAATATGGAAGACGCAGCGGCTGGTTCTGCTTCCGAAACCTAACAAACCAGCTTTGGAGCCTAGTTCATATAGGCCATTATGCATGCTGAATTGTATTGGAAAATTGTATGAGTATATACTGCGAGAGCGATTACAGCATCATGTCTCTGAAGCTGATGGAATATCAACGCGACAATATGGATTCCGAAAAGGCTTTTCTAAGATAGATGCGTTAGAGAATGTCATAAGCAGCGCTGAGAAAGCAATTGAGGGGACGCGATGGTTGCACTGTCTACTCATAACTTTAGATGTTAAAAACGCGTTCAATTCAGCCAGCTACAAAAGTATTGTATCCGCTCTCGATAGCTTACGAACACCACGTTATCTAGGCAAAATACTTAAGAGCTTCCTAACTGACAGAATTTTGTTGTATGAATCTGACAGTGGCGCAAAAAAATACAATGTTGCAGCAGGTGTTCCGCAGGGTTCAATATTAGGCCCATTGCTATGGAATTTAATGTATGATGGCGTTTTACGAATTCCTGTGCCTAATGGTGTTAAAATCATTGGCTATGCTGATGATATTGCGGTTGTTATTGTAGCTAAATAACTTCTTCGATTGCAATACATCGCGTCTAGTGTAGTTCGTTCTATACAGAATTGGTTGATGAGAAATCAATTATCTCTAGCAATTCACAAAACTGAGTCTGTGTTGATTACCAGTAGGAAAAAAGTGGAGTTCGTTGAGTTCACCATTGACGGAGTGACGATAAGATCTTTACCAGCGGTAAGATATCTGGGAGTTCTTATAGACAATAGGTTGTCTTTTTCTGCACTCATCGAAATGGTATGCCGTAAAGCCACGAAGACATACACAGCCCTGGCTAGGATTATGGCTAACACATATGATCCTTGTCAAAGAACTAGGCTACTGTTGACAAAGGTAGTTATATCGATAATGATGTACGCTGTTCCGGTTTGGAGAAAAGCAATTAATAAGAAGCAAAATGTGCGACAGTTGGAACGTGAGTTTCGGATGTGTGCTCTGCGCGTCTGCTGTGGTTTCCGAACTATCTCGCTGGATGCTGCAGAGGTGATAGCAGGGTTAACACCTGCAGAGCTTTTAGTCGCGGAAATATCAGACCGTTATCACAGAAAAAAGGAAGTTCACAGATGCCTTACAGCCGAACAAATCAAGGAAATTGAAGACTGTACCTTTGCAAAATGGAAAGAGCGTTGGAATATTTCCGGTAAAGGCCGTTGGACTCATCAACTAATATCTGATGTAAAAGGCTGGGTTAATAGAGGACATGGGCAGTTGGATTTTTATTTGACACAGGACATGGACATGGACATGGACAGGACATGGACTTATTAGTAGACATGGATGTTTCCGCGCTTATCTTTTTATGTTTGGGCATGACACAGACAGTATTTGCGGGTGGTGCTCAAGGACGCAGGAAGACGCACATCACATATTTTTTGAGTGCGATGCTTTTACACGAGTGCGTGCTAATGCCGAAAAGGTGTTGTGCGGAAAAATTTCAACAGGCAATATAATTGATGGCATGCTGCATTCATTAGAGTCTTGGGCGGCAGTACAATCGATGTGCGCTTTTATAATGAATCAACAGCGTTGGGCAGAGCGTGGGAGGCGTATGCAGGCTGGTGTATGACGCAGAAATGACGGAGATTTGGCAAACGTGCATCAACGTGACTTTGCAGTTAGGTGCTAGTAGATAGGAAACCTAGACGTATGTTTGAGCATTAGCTCTTTTCTACCTCCCGACGGTATACTTAGCGGTAGTTCCGGGGGGACCGATAGACACGGGGGAGGGGTTTTAGCGAGTTAGAGTCTCGCACTTCGGCTTTTGATGCGTTCCCCTCATTAAAAAAAAACACACGCACACACATACACATACGCACACTAACAAACACGCGCACACCAACACGTACACACATGCACCCATTCACTCATCCACACACATGTGCACACACTAGCATTCATTTCATTGATAAATAAATCATTTATAAATAATAAAATATAAATAATATATAATTTGAGTTATATAGAGGTTATTATATAATTAAATATAATTACATAATTATCTGTAATCTACAGGATGTGTTTGATTGCACGAGGATATTCAATTATTTCCTGTATACGATATCACATATGGTGTGCCCGATATGATATAACTAAATATTTTTATTCGAGTTTATTTACATTTTGAAGAATTCTTATATTGTTTTCCCGAAAAAATCTCTCACAAAGCACTGAGATCACCAAAAGTATTTTTGATCACTTTTGACTTTTAAAATCCAGAGCAATTTCGTAATTATTAATTGAAGCAAAATATGAACTCTGAATCCGTCATTCATTTGTATAATTTTTGTATACTTGCGTCAACAAATGCTTCCGAAAAATGAAAAAACAAATGTCATTGAAAAAATATCAGCCTTCAGCCTTGCAAAAACATAAACAAAAAGATTATAAAAACAATATAATTTATTCGTTACATCTCAGAATTGAAGTAATGTGCGGAAAAAGAAGCACTAGCAGTAACAAATTTTAATTATTTCTTCTATTTTTTTTAACTTACACTGTCTACAAATTTCATTATGCTCTTGATGAGATCAATTTTCAAATATTATTTGATATGAATATAAACTTTGTTTTATTAAGACGTTTTGAAAGTGTTTTTTATTTACTTTTATTTTTAAAGAATTTCCTTGTACGCAAATCTTATTCGTGTAGAATTTATACTTTTATTATAATACACATTTTTTTATTGCAACAAAAACAGACACGTAACTTTTTGCTGCGATTTCCTTTCTTTTTACTTAGTTTTATGAATAAGTATTTATTTAAAAAAAATTTGTACGCAATTGTATAGTTATTTCACGAAAATTAGACAACTTCTTTTCTATTTAGCACTCTAAATATATACTGCCGCCCTGTTCCAATTATTTGGATCAACTGATAATGACTGATGGCTGTGCATTTATTCAAAAGGAAAACGGAAACCACACCAACAAAAGAGCAGCAATAATTTGTATTCTACTCTTACTGTAACGAACTGCATTGTATATGCCCTGATTCAGAACTGTTTCTATGTCATTGCTGGAAAATCTACTTCGTTGCTATTTTGATATGAAAATTAACTAATATGAAAATCGTCGCTCTCGTCTGTCAATTGCAATGTATTGAAAATTTCCTTTTAATCGTTTGTGCATCAAATGCAATTACTGACGTTGAGAATAATAACTTTAACATTGGAAAGTTTGAGAACAATTCTAGCAAAAATGTCTGAGAAATGATATTTGGTTTATTGAGTAAAAAAAGCCGTGAATTTTGACCGCGAATTATAATCATATTAAAAATTTACATTTTCTTTGTCTCTTTGCAGGGTTTTTTGACTAACAATACCGGACATAAAAATTCCAAACAAGTAAAAACAAACACGTTAAATAGTGAGCGGATTGTTTTGGTGTATTTTTATACCCTACGGTACGGGTAGGAATACGTTCACTTATTTCTTCCGTTTGTAATGCATTAAAGGTAGCATGGGAGATATAGTAAGGTATGTATTTTCCGGCTCAGATTAACGTTTTGAGTCGATTCAGTCATGTCCATATGTTGGTTTGTCTGGCTGCTTGTCTGTCTGTCTGTCTATTTGTGGAAACCACGGTTTGGGATTGAAAATTGACAAGCTCCACGCTCTACTTTTCATAGTAAATACGAGTTCATAAATATTTATAGAAGAATTTGTAAGTCTCTCCACCAAATGTAAGGCTGATTTGGTATTCTCATGATAGACGTTCAAGGAAATCTTATCTACAAAAAAATGGGCGTGTGGGGGCCGCTGGGAGCAAAAATCATTACTACAGGGGAAATAATATGATAATAGTTTTGTATTTGGCGGAAGTATTCTCTCTCTCTTATCAATGGTTCCTTAGTGGCAAAAATCAATAAAATCAATAAATTTCACAAAATTCATCGTTGCTTTTAGATAAAATCCAAAAGGTAGCAGGGCCTGTATCAAGATTTCCACGTTTATAGTGCTTACTGTTATAAAGGTAAAATTTCATAACCGCATAGAGACCGCATAGCGAATTTCATAACCGCATTTCATAACCGAGATAGCCGCATCGGATATTATCATATCACAAAAAATGAACATGTACCCACTGCTCATTACGATCAAATTATGAATATATGATAAAGGTGTAGGGTATACGAACTTAGGCCAGGCCGAAGTTAGCGTTCTCACTTGTGTTCTTATATTTAAACTTAATAAAAGGAACAAGTATGGGTGGCATATTCGGCCTGGCCGAAACTCAAATACCCTACGCCCACAGGACATAACCTATACCCTACGCCCATACATTCATATAAGTTATAAAAAGTAGTTTAAACTTATTCATATAAGTTATAAAAAGTCTCGACTCAGGAGAGTGCTCTGATCCAGAATATATATATATATATATATATATATATATATATATATATATATATATATATATATATATATATATATATATATATATATATATATATATATATATATATATATATATATATATATATATATATATATATATATATATATATATATATATATATATATATATATATATATATATATATATATATATATATATATATATATATATATATATATATATATATATATATATATATATATATATATATATATATATATATATATATATATATATATATATATATATATATATATATATATATATATATATATATATATATATATATATATATATATATATATATATATATATATATATATATATACTTATCATACTTGCTACACCTCCTTTAATGCTTCACAAACGAGGGAACGTTAAACGAGGGAAAGTTAATGCACCCTAAACCCTTCGGGTGTAGAATCTATAAAATATTAAAATAGGAAATGATTTACAGGCCGATTCTTGCACCATCACAAAATCGTCACAAATTACAATAGAGACAATCGTCAGAATTGAGACGATTTTGTATTCTGAACACCATAGAAAAGGTCTTTTCATCTCAATTGTGACGAAAGTTGTGACGGTTGCGAGAACAGGTCACAACAGTATATGAACAGCAATTTTTTGCCATTTGCTTTTCCGAATGGTCCTCTACGGACCCCACGTGGACTTGTAATTACTCCTGCGTAGCCCTTTCATATTTTGCTCGCCCATAAAACAAATATTTAATTAAAAATTTAATTTTAATAATAATAATAAAACAAAACTACTCGCTTGTTATTATTATGAATTTGTGAATTTCAGGGTTGAATTGTTGTCGCTATTAATAATATAAAAGTCTTAAAATTCTTAAGAATATACAATTTTTTTATGCACAAACATGTGAAAAATTGCACAAATTTTACTGTTAAAATTTATTGCAATGACTTTTGAACAATTTTCAACGAATTGTTTTAAAAAACTACATTTTTAGAATTATATAATAAAACAGAAATAATGCAACCCTGCTAAACTAAACTTTGACATAAGAGCTTTTTAATCGCAAAAGAGCTTTTTTCGGGTGAGGTTTGCACCAGAGATAACGAGATAGGAAACTTCTCTAACTACAACTTTGATTTAAGGTAGTGTTAGTGACTTTCAGACCCAAACAAACAATGGAATTCCAGGAAATCGATGTTACAGCCCCAAACAATACGCGGAATTGCATGTTACGGACCCAAACAATATTTGAGTTTCAGACCCTAATGACATTTCGGTCTAAAATTCCCACCACCTTTGTTTAGATATTCCAACTTAGATATTGACCTATAAAATTAAATTCTATTTCATGTACACTTTTATGCTTTAAGCTGTGTACATGCATTGTGTTCATACTTTGTTTTATGACAATAATATATCTAATAATTTATCGGCAAAAACATTGCGCTTTTGTAAGCATGAGGACATAAATGAAATGAAATTTCTTGCAATAATTTATTGATTCGCAAAAATGGAGTGACTTATTTAATGGGGCAAATAATTCCAAAGAGGGTAAAATAAATTAAACAAATATTTAAAACAATTTACTTAAACAAATTCTGCATGTTGCTTTATTAACATTACCCTAAATCCATGTGAAGGGCTTTGTTTTGATTTTCATGTTTACTAATCACTCGCCGAAGCATTTAAATTACAGTATATGTGTTTTAATAATCTTAATAATACTTAAATTAAAATATTGTTAATATTTTATGGGAATATAAACGAAGTGAAATGTGGTATAACGTTTTAATTAGCATTTAATAAGCATTCAAGTCAATTTTATAATATAAGTGATGGTAAAATTAAATAAACAAATATTTAAAAGAATTTATTTAATAATGTAATTATTAATAATAATGTGAATTAATGTAATTACTTTATATTTTCTATCTTCACTTTGAAGTAATATAAATAATTTAACAGTTTATTTTTCTATCCTGAATAGTTTAGTTCAATTCAATATATTCAGTATTCACATTGAAAATATATATGAAATGATTTATTTGCATTTAATTGCACACATCTTAGTTTTACAACATAATTGTGGTGAATTCTTCCTTATGAGAAACTCTTAAAAAAGAAAATGCATATAAATAATGGCGTTGGCATTCCTTAATTATTTTTTGACCTCACAGCTAGATTTGACCATTTTAGTGTTACCTGCTTATGCGTGTCGTAGTGTTTTAAGTACATTTTTTAACATTGGTATGAAAACAGTGTTGCCTGCATTTTGTAATTTGGTATAAACTAAATTTTATCGTTAGTTATTAAATAAAGAATCATTAAACCAGTATATTAAACCATTATAGCTTGCTAAATGAGCTTGAAACTACTTTTCAATTTAGAAAATTTCATTATTTTTGGTATTGAACAAGATTATGTGGGTCACATTTGTTTGTAATATCAAAGAATTCAATAATATATATACGGAATTTTGATAGTCTTTAGTTCAAACATTTACTTACGTGTTGAATTATTGAGATTGTTACGTAAATCATACTCGCATAATTTATGTACACGCTTCAATGTGTTTCATTGGTTTCGTATTTTTGAAGTTTCTTTTTCGTATTTAATTTGCAGCGCTGGGCCTTTTTCGCTATATATTTTTTCACCACGATTTTTAAATTTGCAAAATTAAAAAAAAATTTTATACATTCCAAGGATTTATAATTTTGTTAAAAAATGTCAAGTGTGCGAGTATGCTGTAAAGTTGGATGTGCAGGCGGTGGTCACTTCTTCAGATTTCCGGACACTGCCACCGATGGATCATGGTAATATGTTGGTCAAGCGGCCGCAAGTGTTTTCCAATTGGAATCTCCAGTTGTTCCAATTGGAAAACCTACAATGTTAGATTTAGGTAATAATATATAGCGCTGTAGCTCGTTTCTGTAACTCTTTTCGATCGCTCTTTTCTATTAGTTTTTTCGATTATACGTCATACTGACGTCATTTTCTATCGTACTGTTTCTGTAAAAAAACAATCGAAATATGAAAATATTCTAGTTGTCAAATTATTCGATTGACTTTTGTTTCAATCTCAAAGTTATAGGAATGTATCGAAAACAGTGTTTCTGTAGCAAAAAGAAACAGAAAAGATTCGATTGTAGTTTTCGATTAGTCTAGAGCTGTCGAAAAGCTTTTGTCATTTTTTAATTCAAATTTTTATTTAAATTTTCATATGCATGTAAAGCTTCAGTTGTGTTAGAACTTCTTTTGCGATTTTTTGAATTCGTTCAATTTAAGATATTATAATTACGTAAACATTAAGAGTGTAATATTACTAAAATACTTAAAATAAATATTAAAATTAAGAAAAATAAATTACTCTAATAATTTATATAATGGAACAGGCAAAAGTAAGTTACATTATTTTATTTAATTTGATTTGATTTTAACTTTTTGAGCCTAAATTTTAGGGTGCTAGAACACCCGAACAAATAATTTGCAAATTTTTTGAAAAAAATCCTTTTCGATTAATGTAGGCATATTCTACGCTTGTTGACGGCTTTCTAATTTTGATGTGTGTGCAATCGATGGCTCCGATTGCTCCGGGAAAACATGTAGCCGTAAAAAATCTTTAAAAAAGCAAGTGAAGAAAATAAAATTTCTTTTAAAAGGAATGCATAGTATTAATAAAAGTTTTTATTCGAACCGTCTTTGTATGGCACGCCGAGCTTCCCTTGTTTTTGGAAATTTTATGTATTTTGGCATTAAATTATTTTTCAAAGCCATTGTAATTTTGTGTATTATGCGACTGGCCACGGTTTTGGATATTGGGCATACGAAGTCCTGTCCGACATCTCTTAGAAAGCTTCCCGTAGAATAAAAATGAAGGGCTGTGCAAAGCTGCAATGAATGCGGTATGAATGTTTTTCGCCTACCAATATCCAAAAATTCTGAAACTTCATTTAAAAGATGGCTAGCTGCTTCTTTTAAAAATCGGAACAGCTCAATGAAGCGAGCTTCCAGAATCTGGAAAGGATCCGTGGAATCCCTCAAATTTCGTCTTCGAATCCGAAGCATATTTCTGCGGTCATGTTGGATTGCATACATTAGTAGATACATTTCGCTCATCTATATATTTTGGAAACAAATAAGTTTGGCTACATATATATATATATATATATATATATATATATATATATATATATATATATATATATATATATATATATATATATATATATATATATATATATATATATATATATATATATATATATATATATATATATATATATATATATATATATATATATATATATATATATATATATATATATATATATATATATATATATATATATATATATATATATATATATATATATATATATATATATATATATATATATATATATATATATATATATATATATATATATATATATATATATATATATATATATATATATATATATATATATATATATATATATATATATATATATATATATATATATATATATATATATATATATATATATATATATATATATATATATATATATATATATATATATATATATATATATATATATATATATATATATATATATATATATATATATATATATATATATATATATATATATATATATATATATATATATATATATATATATATATATATATATATATATATATATATATATATATATATATATATATATATATATATATATATATATATATATATATATATATATATATATATATATATATATATATATATATATATATATATATATATATATATATATATATATATATATATATATATATATATATATATATATATATATATATATATATATATATATATATATATATATATATATATATATATATATATATATATATATATATATATATATATATATATATATATATATATATATATAATATATATATATATATATATATATATATATATATATATATATATATATATATATATATATATATATATATATATATATATATATATATATATATATATATATATATATATATATATATATATATATATATATATATATATATATATATATATATATATATATATATATATATATATATATATATATATATATATATATATATATATATATATATATATATATATATATATATATATATATATATATATATATATATATATATATATATATATATATATATATATATATATATATATATATATATATATATATATATATATATATATATATATATATATATATATATATATATATATATATATATATATATATATATATATATAATATATATATATATATATATATATATATATATATATATATATATATATATATATATATATATATATAATATATATATATATATATATATATATATATATATATATATATATATATATATATATATATATATATATATATATATATATATATATATATATATATATATATATAAATATATATATATATATATATATATATATATATATATATATATATATATATATATATATATATATATATATATATATATATATATATATATATATATATATATATATATATATATATATATATATATATATATATATATATATATATATATATATATATATATATTATATATATATATATATATATATATATATATATATATATATATATATATATATATATATATATATATATATATATATATATATATATATATATATATATATATATATATATATATATATATATATATATATATATATATATATATATATACATATATATATATATATATATATATATATATATATATATATATATATATATATATATATATATATATATATATATATATATATATATATATATATATATATATATATATATATATATATATATATATATATATATATATATATATATATATATATATATATATATATATATATATATATATATATATATATATATATATATAATATATATATATATATATATATATATATATATATATATATATATATATATATATATATATATATATATATATATATATATATATATATATATATATATATATATATAATATATATATATATATATATATATATATATATATATATATATATATATATATATATATATATATATATATATATATATATATATATATATATATATATATTATATATATATATATATATATATATATATATATATATATATATATATATATATATATATATATATATATATATATATATATATATATATATATATATATATATATATATATATATATATATATATATATATATATATATATATATATATATATATATATATATATATATATATATATATATATATATATATATATATATATATATATATATATATATATATATATATATATATATATATATATATATATATATATATATATATATATATAATTTGCCTCACCTTTATTTTATCTTATTTTTAAATTATTATTTTCAAGACTATATTTTGATATTATATTTCTGCATTTATTGCTCCTCACTGCATTTACTTTAAAATTTGTTTTTGAAGAAAACTGACAGTTCGTTCCATTTCTTACCTGTTCCTTTTCGATTAATGATTCATTGCCAAAACATAACAGCTTGTTTTCGATTCCCTGTTACGGAAACACTAAATTATTCACAATCGAAAACATACGATCGAATTTAAATGACGTCACAAAAATCGAAAAAATTTTCGATTGAGTTGCAGAAAAGAGCTACTGATATGGAAATTTTTAATTTGAATAACCAACATTCTAATCCAAATGAGAGTAAAAATATTTGTGATCTGCATTTGTTTAGGAGTTATAGCTCAATAAAATAAAAGAACAATTAATAAAAATCAGTATCAAACTGTTGAAAAATTTCTAAATCAGTGTTATACACTGCATGCTGGGTACAAATAGCTATAGGTAATAGGATTGAAATTAATTTTGCACGAATTGATATAATAAAGTAAATACCTATATACAGTTACATGTAGCCAACATTTAGATGCACCCTTCATACGTTGCTGCTGCACTTCTAGCACCTTTTCCCATTTCAATTTCCTTTTTTATTTTGTTTCTATCATGTATACGCTATAAATAGAAGATTAGAATGGTGTCGGCTTCTCGGTATAAAGGGTGATAGCAAAAGATGGCTATACGCATGTGGGAAACACTTTTCAAAGCGAATGTGTGGCGAAAAGAGCCGTAGATTAAGACGGGATGCTGTCCCAGATTTAGATTTAAAATTGTTAACCTCAGCGATTAATGTAGGAGAATTTACAGAAGAAAAGTCGCTATTCCCGAATTATCCATTGTCATCAGAAGCCAGTGGATCATCCGAGATGTGTAATACGCCTTCATCCCGCAAGTCTCTTTTTCCATTACTCTTAGATTATGGAAAGTCTGTTCTTGAAGACTCACTGCCTTTGCTTGACCTCACTGTAGATCAGTCAATCAATGCGGCCAGTCGCCAGGTTCAAACTCAGGAATTTAGTTCGAGTAGAACTCCCAGAAAATTACGGTTACTCCAGAAAATAAATTTATTAAATGCTCAAGTTCAAAAATTAAAAAATTCTCAAAAATCGTATATATTAACGTTTGTGAAATGTTTTACATATCATTGTACAATTTTAATTTCCTAACAATTTGTTACGTATATCTAATAAGTGTGCATTGTATATTTGTAAATGCATTAAATAAGTGTGCATTGTATATTTGTATATGGGTGTTATAGGCCTACTGGGGAACCGGACATCCAAAAAAAACCGGTAACGCGCCAATGTGCATCTCTTGGGTGGTGTGGAAGTGCACACAGCCCTCTGATGGAAAATTTATGTTTTCATTTGTTTACTATAGGAAATCCGTTTCACTACTACTGCTCTCATCAAATAAATTCCTTTCGGCTACTTCCATTTTTGATACTGTTTCCTCCGTTGTCTTTTTAGCGTCTGTTTTCTCTTCACTTCTTTGCTCCTTTTCTAGAAAAGAAAATATTCAAAATTAATTAGAATTCGATCATTATATTGTTTTTACTTTTTGGATTACTTCGCGCTTTCTATATGTTTTAAATTATTTAGTCTTGATAAAATTTGGAACGATTTTCCGTCATCCCTAGTCAACTTTGGTTTGTAGACAAACCGGTTTCGGCGATGTGCCATCTTCAGTGTCTGTTTTCGTTCTGCAGAACGAAAACAGACACTGAAGATGGCACATCGCCGAAACCGGTTTGTCTACAAACCAAAGTTGACTAGGGATGACGGAAAATCGTTCCAAATTTTATCAACATCCAACCCTGTCGGAAAAATCAACAAATATCAAGAATTTATTTAGTCTTATTGCCATTCTTGAGGACTTCATGCAGGAGAGGCATTGATTCTTTCCTTCCAGCGCTCTCAAAAATGTTTCTCTGCTGTTTGCGTGGATTTCTTTTTGCAGCCATTTACTTCCGATGCTTTTTACTAAACCCATTTTTGGTTCAATATTCTCAGCATCAGCTGAATTTAACTCGTTTTCTTCCTAGGTTTCCTAAACAGCGTTCGCAACGGTTCAATTTCTACATTTTCGGTCTCAAAAATATCCGCGCATAGTATTTGATTTTGCTGTTTGCCATCACCGAAGGACGAGTTATGGCAATATTGAGTTCATCCGGAGTAATGTCAACATCCTCCTCAACTCTTTCCTGCTGTTCCTTCCTACGGGATTCCACAATATTCATCAGCTCTTTATTCTATTTTGGAATGTTTTTGGGATTTGTGGTGACATGAAAATTAGACACCAGTGGTGTTGGCCAGCTCAAAGTGGTGTTGGCCAACCCATTCGAATTCTATCTGAAGCCCATGTTCTGTTCTACTTTTACATATTAATATTTTCTTTCACTTAAACTTTATAGAACTTATTGAATTTAAATTCTTTTTCGTGACTCATTTTCTTATTATTTTCACCTCAAAATGTGCTTTCAAATCAAGCCGCCGAAGCGAACTGTTGTTTACATATTTTCATGAAATGACATCCGTGACATTTAATTTGGTGAATTACACATCCAAATACATAACCCCTGTACGTGAGTTTCGGTCGTGTAAAATTTTGTCTTTTTTTGAAACATTTTTTTCGGGAAAAGAATTTCCTATCTCGTTGTCTCTGGCTTGCACTAGAATACCGAAAATCACAATATTTGTCGCAATTTGTGATCCTCACAAATTTGTGTGACGATGCGCCAGAATCGGCGTGTTACTTTGGGCCGCCCAAAGCTTATATACCCTACACCAGTAATATACACTTATAGTACGATTCTAAAACTCAGTGAGCGGTGCGCATGCCCGTTTCAATATTACATTTTTCCTTTCCTTATTAATTTAGATCGGACACTTCGCGCCAGAGATAAAGAGATAGGACCACGCGGAAAAATTATATGGGTCTTTTTTTATGCATTGTTTATTACACGTACACTCATAGTGAACTTGTGCCATATTGTTCTATTGTTTGCTCTCATCTGTGCCCATGTTCTGTAACTCAGTGAGAACTTCTCACAGTGAGATAAAGTGGAACAAAAAATCCCACCGTTTCTCACTTCTGGAAAATAAACTGGGTCTGTAACTGAATGTGAGAAAAATGACATTTTCGAAAACTTTTCACTGGAATTTTTGTTTACAAGTATGCAAGCTGCCAATATATAAAAAAATTGTTGAAATAATTGCCGTTGAGCGTTCAACGAATTTAAACTTAAGTATGTACTTATAAATAAATATGTATGTACTTATAAGTAAATATAATATATTTCATGAAATAATATAGTCCTTTGATTTATATAACTCAAAGCAGAGAAGCTAACAAATAATTAAAATAATTTAATTATTAACAATTAATGCGTGCACTGTGTTGCATAATATTAGGCTCGCCCACGGACTGATTGACTACGCGCAAATTGAGCTTGATCATGAAGGTAATATAAATATAGGAGAGATATGATCGGGCAGAACTACTTCGCGTGGCCTACGGTACTCGTGACCAACTGAGGAAAAGCATTTGCCCATAAGTGTCAACTTCCGTTATCGCGCTGCTTGCTTATTGTAAGGTTCCAACTACCTTAATAAAATATCAGCGATTTCCTCATTCAACCCAGCTAGCTCCCGAAACCGGTCTTAAAATGTTCTTGGAAACAATCTATGTTATACTAACTATAAAACTAACTTAATTGCCTGTAATAAATAAAACTATGTTTTAGCTATAAAATTGTCTTAATATAATAATATCTAAGATTAGCTTAAATTACTAAGACTAACTTAATATCTAAATACTAAAACTATGTTAATATTTAAATAGTGAAACTAATTTAATAATCATTTATATTTAATGAAACAGAAATTTTTTCCAACATGTTTACAATGTTCTCGCTTTGGGAGAAACGTTACTGACTATTGATTTTTTAAGTGAGAAATTTTGACATTTGAAGTGAGAAACCTCTCACGAAAAGAAGTTACAGACTCAGTTTTCTCACTTATTTCCAATAATTCACGAGAAATATAGTTTTGACAGATTCTTCTCACCGAAACAAAGTTACAGACTCAGTTCGAGTGAGAAGATTCCCATTCGCAGTGTTTCAGTATCAATTCAACTGTTTCACGTCAGAATTTCTCACCAGTGAGAGTTACAGAACATGGGCACTGGTTTCTAGAAAGAAAACAACAACAAGGTTCACCGCATGTAAACCAAATTGGTGTGATTTCTGCAGTGATTGTAACGGAGTCCATAGAGGAGTAGGTTCCCCAAATCGACACCAAATATTGTACTTTTGAAAGCTTTAGTGGCCCAAACAAGATCTATCAAGATCATCGTTGAACTATGTTTTAATAGTAATAAAAATCCCCAGAAGGCTCAACCGTATTCACCAAACCTTTAACGCTTAATTCCTAAATCACCGCCTACTCGAAGCCCATGTTTTTTATTGCTGTTGACGCGAGCACATGTTTGGTAAGAAATAAGTATCAAATTCCGGATAAATTTGTACCAATCTGTGATTGCATAGAGCAAATGCATACGGATTAGTTGGAAGTGTCCTATCTCTTTATCTCTGCTTCGCACTACGATGCGCTTACTCTATGCAATTACAGAATGGTACAAAATTAGCTGGAATTTGGTACCAAAATCATAAGAAATGTGTACTCGCGTCAACAACAATCGTAAACAATTGGCTGCATTCAGAATCGCTAAGCGCTAAGCGCTTTTTGAAAAGCGCTGAGAGTCAGCGCTGCCGTCTCTTCTGAATGCGTTGCTGCTTACAAACAGCTGTTGTGCTGTAAACACGAAATATTTCCGAAAATTCTAAAATTGGGAAAACTGAAATGGACAGTAACGTCGCTAATTTTATGCTGACCATAATATTGGATGATACCTTTTTACCCGAGGCCAAATTATTTGCCCAGATTGCCTAGAATTACTTGCTCGCGTATTTAAGGCATACAGCACCCCTCTGATGAGGTCATTCCTATCTCTTTGAATTTGGTTTGATTCCTTTATTTCTGCGACAGAGAAAGCGACAGAGAAAGAATATGCTGAGCAAAGTCAGCGTGAAAATATTTCGCTGGAAAAAATGGCGACCGCTGAGCTAGCGCTGAGAGTCAGCGGTCCATTCACGACCACAAAACACTAAGCGCTTACAGTAAGCGCTTGCCGATTCTGAATGCAGCTAATGGTTTCGCGTGAAGGGTGCTAAGAATTTTATACGTCAATGGTTTGGTGAAAATGGTTGAATCCTCGTATGATTGTTATACATTTTTCCATTAATTTTACTTATTGATTGTTAAGAACTCGTTAGATAATAAACGGGAAGATAACTGTGTGGACATTGTTTTTGGTCTCCCAAGCTTTTAAAACACAATATTTGGTGATGTGTTGAGGACGCTCTATGGGACCCAGTTACAATCGTTGCAGAAATCACACCACCCTTGTTTATGGGTGGTGAAACATGTTGGTTTTTTCGAGGAAATAATATGAAGGCAAACAATAATAATAATAGTGCACATGTCCACGTATAGTATACGTGATGTAAGTACTACATCAAAATAGACTCCAAATCACTTTTTCGCGTAGTAAGTTGAGGGTGTCCTATCTCTTTATCTCTGGTGTTAAGGCTAATGGTCTGATAATGCTGCCTTAACGCTGAAAGATTAGATTAACAGGCCGATTCTGGCACCATCACAAAATCGTCACAAATCACAACAGAGACAATCGTCACAATTGAGACGATTTGGTATTCTGAGCATCTTAAAAAAGCCCTTTTTATCCCAATTGTGACGAAAGTTGTGATGGTTGCGAGAGCAGGTCACAACAGTATATGAACGTCAATTTTTTCCCACTTGCGTTTCCGAATGGTCATGCACGAACCGTACGTGGACTTGTGGTTACTCCTGGGTAGCCCTCTCATATTTTGTTCTCCCATAAAACACATAATTCACAAAAAAATTATTTTCAATAATAATAATAATATAACAACTATACTCGCTTGTTATTATTATGCATTTCCGTGAATAACCAGGGTTGAATTCTTGTTGATGTTAATAATATAAAAATCTTAAAATTTGTTAAAAAGATACAACTTTTTTATGCACAACGAAATGAAAAATTTCATAAATCATATTGCTTAGGTTTATTTGACTTTTAAACATTGACTTCCAAACAATTATTACCGAATTGTTTTAGAAAACAACATTTTTAGAACGAATTATATAATAAACCCTGCAATAATATAAATAATGCAACC
>OZ016502.1:14732657-14749103 GCA_963966595.1 Physocephala rufipes | reverse complement strand
ATATATATATATATATATATATATATATATATATATATATATATATATATATATATATATATATATATATATATATATATATATATATATATATATATATATATATATATATATATATATATATATATATATATATATATATATATATATATATATATATATATATATATATATATATATATATATATATATATATATATATATATATATATATATATATATATATATATATATATATATATATATATATATATATATATATATATATATATATATATATATATATATATATATATATATATATATATATATATATATATATATATATATATATATATATATATATATATATATATATATATATATATATATATATATATATATATATATATATATATATATATATATATATATATATATATATATATATATATATATATATATATATATATATATATATATATATATATATATATATATATATATATATATATATATATATATATATATATATATATATATATATATATATATATATATATATATATATATATATATATATATATATATATATATATATATATATATATATATATATATATATATATATATATATATATATATATATATATATATATATATATATATATATATATATATATATATATATATATATATATATATATATATATATATATATATATATATATATATATATATATATATATATATATATATATATATATATATATATATATATATATATATATATATATATATATATATATATATATATATATATATATATATATATATATATATATATATATATATATATATATATATATATATATATATATATATATATATATATATATATATATATATATATATATATATATATATATATATATATATATATATATATATATATATATATATATATATATATATATATATATATATATATATATATATATATATATATATATATATATATATATATATATATATATATATATATATATATATATATATATATATATATATATATATATATATATATATATATATATATATATATATATATATATATATATATATATATATATATATATATATATATATATATATATTCTCGCTAAGAATCACCTTCTGAATCTATTAAGCCATTTACGTGTGTTCGTCTTTTTGTGTTTTTCACGATTGCAGAATGAATGAAGCTATCGGAAAAATTTTCCCTAAAGGACCCAACAAGAATTTTTGTTGACCGTTATTGACTACGTTTTTTTTTATTGGTACTTCTATTGGTCAACACTGTTCAAAGGCGTTATCAATAATTATAAGCAGGGATCCTACGGAATACAACGCTATAATTTGGTATCCGATTTGCTTACCCACTTCATTTCGGTGACCATTTATTATCAAATTTGCATTTTTACCGATCATTTTGAAAAAAGCTTTATGACCCTGAAAAATCAATAATCAAAAATCGAAAAACACCCCGGGTATTCATCCAGACTTTAAAATACTAGTCGATTTGTTAATTTTGATTTCGAAATGACCGAGGATATTTTCTTTGAAGGACCCAATAAGAATTTGTTAGCGTAAAAAGGTTTACGATATTTAAGAAAATACAGTATCCAGAGATATTGTAAAACGCTTATTTTTTAAATAAATCCAAAATTTTTTGAATGGAATTTATATCTGAATTTATCTTATACATCTGAAATTTTTCTGAAAATTTGCCCTATGATCCGTTAAATAATCAAGTATGGATCGGGTTTTTTGATGCGCAATTTTAAAGTAAATTGCAAATACGAACGAAAAAATTGGGATGAGAGACTAGGTGCATTCATAGATTATATGAATTCATGTTTTTCATAGTTTCAATAAAAAATTGTAAAGGCCTGATTAGTCGTACGGTCGCTCTTTTCGAACATGACATGGTTCCCACGCGACTGTCAAGACCCATAAGTTATATGCAGTTCGTGTGGTTGTGAGAATTTCCCCCCGCAATATCAAAATCATTTTGATTTTTTTTAAGTTTCGAAAAATTCGCTTGAATTCGAACAAGGTGAGAACTAAAAGAGGGTGGCCACATCAAGGTCATCACTTCAACATATACTTACGAGAAAAATGCACGACGGAAGACTGATTGAGTTTGTTCGGCATACAAATAAAATTCGGCAATAAAATTTTGTATAATAAATTCACAGCCAGCAATGAAGAAGAAGAATGTGAAGAAGAGAGTGACTTTGTAGTGGATTTTCTAAATGAAAGCCGACCAAATGGAACAACAAATCATAAATAGGACGAGTCATTTTTGTGTGTATAAAAAATTTACCTTCATCCACATTTTTTATACTTATGAAAAATTTTCTAAAGTAACCATACCTCAGTCGGTCACTCTTTATAGGACGAACATGCCAACATCTAAGTTGCCTCGAATTCTTCCATTCAAAGTAGAGTCTAATAATATTTAAGATCTCTAAATTACTTTGGTAACCCATTAATTGCAAATAATTGTAAGGATTGTTTTAAGTCAAACCAATAAGCAGAGCTGTCAAAAAGTGTGAAATTTCTATGAATGCCTCTGTTGATTTCCCATTAAACTCCGACAAAACAGTACATAATTATTAATAATAATTCTTATATTTTTCTTAATTTATTGTCTATAATTACTTATATTTTTTAATAATATTTGAGCTAGAGAAATCCAAAAAATTTTTAAAATATAAAATTAATCAAAAAAATACCCACAAAATACCCACTTTCGAACATGGTTCGACGAGATAGGCAGCATCATTAGCAAATAAACCCCCTGCAATCCGAAAAGTTTTGAAACGGTAAAGAAATCCGAAAACGTACGACTAATCAGGCATTAAGCCGCTCAGTTTTGGGCTAATTGCGAAGACTTGACAAACCAATTTGTTCGTGATAATCAAATAAAAAAAAATCTAAATTTTAAAAATTTCAAAATTAACAAATTGTATTACTAATTTTATAATTATTAAAAATTTGTCATGTTTTGAAAAAATTTATTTATTAGTTTGTTCCCACTTCGTTAAAATTACGTTTTGTTCATATTTAATTTATCTCAAAACAAGTTAAGTTTATTATACTTATATCAATTATACTTATACCATTATCAATTATACTTATATCATTGCCTTTGCGTAAAAGGGAATTACTTATTTAATTAATTGTTACGTTAATTAATTTGATTATTTGAATATTTTTTTCAATATCATATTAAAACGAATATTTTGATTAGTGCAAACTTAAAATGAATACCGTACAATCATGCAATTTCATTGTAAAAATTAAAGCAAATTAATGTTTATAATCTTGTGATATCAAATTGTACATTTAAAAATCAATTTTTTGCCGTAATAAAAAAACATACGCTTAACGTAAACCGACCAATTAAATGTTTCATTTATATTAACTTCCGCGAAATTTCTCATTGTTTTGCAAAAGAGCATGATGTATAGCTTGTGTTAACCAAAAGATTATAGATAAAAGCAAATACTTTGTAGACTATATCGCCGAAAGCAATTATTTGTGTGCTACATCCTCAGACACTTCAAATATTGAGGATAATATTATACATAGATTAGAAGAAAAAATTTCCTTACAAAAAACGATAAGTGTCTGGAAAGAATTTTAAGTGGAAAAACAAAATATTCCCCATTTATTTATTTATTAATAAAAATGCAAGTGGAGAATTCTTCAAAAATGTAGTTCCAACAAACACCTCTGATCGTTTGCAATGTAGACACCACACTTGTAATAGGAACTATATAAATAAGGTTGAGAATTTAAGAATTTGAAAAATATTTAATTCGGCAGGAAATGAATGGCGGAAAATGCTAATCTACACTAGTGTGAAGTTAGTACACGAGAAAAAGGGTTGCCGTGCTTGCAAGAAATGTAATCATTAAATACAACAAAATATTAACCTTGACACAAACCCGGTACGAGTTTTATTGCAAAAGGCACACAAATTTTATTCGCTTATATGATTCGATGATCAAATAGTTTATTTTAATGTGAATGTCACGAGCGTAAACTTTTTACCTGAATCAGTTATTGAAAATATAGGAAAATACGTACATTGAAAAAATTCAAAATATATTAAATTTCTTACTACGTAACTCTATGCGTGTAATTTGGGTTTTTTATTTTAGAGTTTTAGATTCTACTTTAGAGTTTTAGATTTCCTAATTTAATCCACAGCATTTTTACAATGATATATTAATCCTAACACAGTAATCAAGGCTTCATAATGTACAGTTATAAATAATATTTCACAGCTCCTTTATGTGTATTCTAAAGTCTACATGTGTAATATATACGGAAATCTACGTTGATAAATTTATTTTACAAACATGTAATTAATTTTAAATCGAAAGATAGTGGATAAAAATTTCTCATTCTTCTTTTCCATAAGTCTTAAAAGCAACACAGCAGACCATGCAATCAATGAGTCGAAAATAGGCTCCGTTCCTGACTATAACTCAACCGTAGCATAGCCAAGTGTACCATCCAAGTATACAAAACACTGCACACTTTCTCGCTTTTATTTTTGGAGAAATGTGATTCAGTACCTACAGATTACAATGTTATGGTCCAGCATATTTTGAATTTGCAAAAAATTGTCCAGAGTTATTTGAAAATTTTTCCGAAACATAGAGCAACATCCTGTATTCACACTATTGACTGCCTGCTAACGGTTTCCCAGATATAATTTTTTTATTTTTGCAGCTTTACTATACTGGAGGCACCATCATTCCGTACGCATTCAACTCGCAAAAAATTGCCCAGAATTGTTCGAATAAAATTTTTGCGCAACATAGAGGAAGGTCCCATCTAACAGCCTGTTTCACTATTGACTGTCTACTAATGGTTTCCCAGATACAAATTTTTTTCTTCCGGCTTTAGTATTCTGGAGACATCATCGTCCAGTACGCATTCAATTTGCAAAAAATTAAACAGAGTCGAATAAAATTTTTCCACAACGTAGAGGAAGGTCCCACCTAACAGCCTATTGACTGTCTACTAACGGTTTCCCAGATATAAATTTTTTCTTCCGGCTTTAGTCTTTTGGAGACATCATCGTTCAAAGTTATATGAGTGAAATTTTTCCGCAACATAGAGAATGGTCCGGCCCACACCCTGTGTTCACACTGTTGTAACGCTTCTCCAGACATATTTTTTATCCGGCTTTAGTATTCTGGTGTCATCATCGTCTAGTACGCATTCAATTTACAAAAAATTGTCCAGAGTTATTCGAATGAAATTTTTCCGCAAAATAGAGATTATGTCTCCAGAATACTAAAGCCGGAAGAAAAAATTTATATCTGGCAAACGGTTAGTAGACAGTCAACAGTGTTAATACAGGGTGTTAGTTGGGACATTCCTCTATATTGCGAACAAATCTCATTCGAAAAACTCTGGACAATTTTTTGCAAATTGATTGTGTACTGGACAATGATGTCTCCAGAATACTAAACCCGGAAGAAAAAACAATAAAAAATGAAAATGGTCATTATATTTCCTGCATCTAATTTATATTTATTTCCATCAGGAAGAAGAAGAAAAAAGATTATGAATATAAGTTTAAAGTTTGCAAATGTTTGCAAATACAAAATTTACTTAATACTAGTTTCATCAATCCGGAAAATGCAAAAAGAGCTCCATCTCTCGTCTGTACAAGGAAACAATACATGACAATAATTAGAACATTACATCAAAGCCCTAAGCCAATAGTTGAGTCTCAAGGGTTTTAGTCTCCGTTCTAATATCAAAGACTACTCGAGATTATATGGCAGCTGTATTCTTAAAAGTCTCCAAAAAAGTGTAATCACAATAGGTACTAATTTCACATCGGTATCTTCTACACAGAAATTAGATCCATATATTAGTAGAAGTTCCCGTGAATTGAAAGAAGAGATGAAGTTTCAATTTGCTTCAAATTGGAGACTAAAAAAATTAAAATTTGTTCTGCAATGATTTCATTCTTTCCTATGTATACTGTCAGAAATGAAAAATCAGGAAAAGGAAATAATTTTTAAGAGAACAGAAGAGGTTGTACTCATGCCTGATTTATCCATACGCATACATATACACAGCTTGAAAATAGATTTAACTTGAGGTATATTACACAAAGAAAACAATAAAAATGTCTTAATAGCAGTAGCTCTTGTTAGAAATCGAATTTTGAATAGACTCATCCTTGTTAGTAGTAGGATTTCGGTTTCTAATAAGCTTGGCGAGCTTTGTTATTGGTTGTATGAACTAAAACTAAAGCACAAAAACTGTTGGCCTTTTTTACTGACAAAAGTTTTGCGATGATAAAGTCGTTAAAGCCAGCACTCAGTAACGTAGATTTAATAACATAGTCATTTAATTCATCATCAAAACAAAGCATAAAATACCGCTAAATATTATTATTTTAACCTTTGTGTTATTTAACACCTAATAAAAAATTTATATAAAGACGCTAACAAGTTTTATAAATCAAAGCTTATTCGTTCAAAATTATATAATGTTTTTCAAACTATTAATAAACGTAGTTTCCCTTCCGTTGTGCAAATGACAGCCCTCCTTATATGAAAATTATCTTAATATGTTTTGGAGCGATTTTCCGTCATCCCTATTCGATTTTGATTTGGAGACAAACCGGTTTCGACTATGTGCCATCTTCAGTATCTGTATTCGATCTTTCCTCACAATTTTCTTGATAATTTAGACCCCAATTGTGAAGATATTTTCGACTGTGCTCATTCAAATCAAAATTTTATTTCCGAAGACCTAATCATACATGTTAATTCTAACTATAATAATAATTAGAATTATATGTTCCCAGTAGTTATTATTACCATTGTAACAACCACAATTGTTACAATGTGCTTAGCAGAGTACTCTGCTAAAAACTCAACTATAGATAAGAGTAACTACCGACAGTAAATAGCATAGCGTATGACATCGCACGCTCAGGTGCGAAAGTACGACGGTTCGAACCTCGAACTAAACAAACATTTTTTCATAATTAAAATTAAGTTGACGGACATAACGACAAACCGGCAGACAAAAGACGGCCACACTGAAAAGTGATGTCACGATTTATAACAAACGTGTTTGTAGTGACATCACAAAACTAAAATAGGAAACTGAAACTATTTAGCTTTTGCCAACCACCACAGCTTATAATTCACATGGCACACCGTTGACTCAATACAATCGAGCTCCGCAAGGGTAAATTATTACCTTGGAATTTAAGCGTCAAGTTTTAACTTTAGTTGTGGACTGGCTACCACGTCATTTTTCGACTGGCCGTCAAGTGAACAACTCCTGTCTAAGCCTGAATTTGCTTCAGTTCTGATTTGCTACCACGTCATTTTTCGACTGGTTGCTGCTAAAGGAGTTCCACCTTAATACATTGTTTTTTTTCTCTTTTCTGATTGCCAAGTCATTTTTCTACTGGCATTCAGCAAAGGAAGATACTCTGGTTGTATTTTTTTTCTGATTGCCAAGTCATTTTTCTACTGGCTTTCAGCAAAGGAGCTTCGCTCTAGTGTACTTTTTTTTTGATTGCCAAGTCATTTTTCTACTGGCTTTCAGCAAAGGAGCTTCGCTCTAGTCTACTTTTTTTCTGATTGCCAAGTCATTTTTCTACTGGCTTTCAGCAAAGGAGCTCTGCTCTAGTTCTGCTTGGTTGCTGGTGGCTATGTCATTTTTTACTAGCCTCCAGCCCTCAAATTCGCCGTCCTGGTTGCCATACTGGCCTCCAGTGAATCAACTCTAGTGGCAGTCTCATAACCTGAGACTTGCATAAACCCACTCGTATATTTTAGGAAACCCTTCACCCCAGTTTGTAAGCAGCCTTCTGCTGTCAGGCATTAGACCTGCCTCTTTGTATTTTAGGCATTTCCCCTGACCAACAGATTGTACGCAGCCTTCAGCTCTCTGGCATTTGGCCAGTCTTGGAATTTGTAAAGAGCTTTTTCTGCTGTCAGGCAATTGGCCTGCTATTCATTTGTGAGCAACCTTCAGTTGCAAGGCACTTTGCCTTTATGATAATTTGTAATATTTATTAAGTATCAACTGCATCATCGACCGAGCTGAGCTACCTTTGGTAGCCAGTGAATAGACTGTTGTAACTCAACAGTCGTGCGAACCGTTCTAGGTTTAATTCTATTTTAAGCAAGAAATCAGGAGGTTTGCGAGGCCCTTCTGATATGGACCCTGGGGCCGCTGAACTTACCCCAGCTGGAAAAGAAAACTCGTTACACCATGTTGTAGAAATAGGTAGCTATTTATATAGAAAGTAGTTATTGATTTTGAGCCCAACTATTAAGTGGGTAAATTTTTCCAAATGCTTTAGGTGTTTGTTTGCAAAAGTGCGGTCTTACTCTTTTAAAAAGTAAGCTTATTCTTGTAGTTAGACAGCCTTATTATTATAAATACTGTTCAAGTTATTGTACTTTTTTATATGGAATATACATAAGTATTGTAGCAGTACTAGTACTATTTACCAAAGAAAATTTTTTAAAATTTTAATTAAATAGCCTTATAATCGTTAACATACGTATTTATCAAATTAAAGTAGCTATTATATTGACGTTTTATATCCTTCTATTAGCTAAACAATTCATTCATAATTTAATTTTTTGGTTATTCTCATATTTATGTTTTAAATATATTTTCAAGTCACTGAATCACTAAGATTAAATCCTCCCTCATTAAGATACGGCCGTTGTCAAAATGAACACTTTGACATTATTCTGCAGTTTAGGATTAATACATTTTTCCGAAAAAATTTATAAAACTAAAGTTTAATTAAAAGTTTGTTGACCTTTATTTTCCAAAATGTTTAGCAAAAAACCACAACCTGTTTTTTAACATTTAATAACATTTTTAATCAAAATGGCCGCAACTGGACCTAGTTATAAAATACCAAAATAAATTTGGTGATATTTGAACAGTGTATTAAGCAGTGTATTTTCCATATTTACAATTCTATGGATTTTACTAAATGTTGACTTAGTATCTTTTAGACTGTAAATTTCAGAGAAAGTTGATACTACAGTTTCGGCATTATATACGCAAATTCATTTGCTAGATTTGCGTGATTTTCATTGAAAAAGGAAGATTCAGTGGTAATGTCGACGGACTTACTGATTATGACATTTCTCATAGATTTCATGAAAGAAACATTTGGCGAAACAGCACCATCTATGACCGCAAGTGTGGTCCATACCAATAGCTTACTATTTTCAAAATCCCTTTTATATTTCCTATCGATTTCTTAAAAATATTTTCCAAAAAAATCTCCCTGTATGACCGCAAGCGTGGTAAATACCCACCGCTCAGTATGTGCAAAATTATTTTAATATTTTCTATATATCTCTACGAAAACATTTTTTGTATCAAAGCATCCACCCTTTCCATTAGATTAATTAAAAACTTCAGGGACTTCATGGACTACAAGTCCAACAAAAACACAAAAATCACTGGGTTAAATCTCTTCAACAACTGATTATTTTAACTCTTATTCATCACTCACAATTTCTAATCCCCCAGAATTACTCAAAAAATTTTGTTTGTAATCCATAAAGCATCATGGCAACAAAATTTGTTGTTACCTTCACAGTTCGCATTTAATGAATATAGTTATATTTTAATAAAGTTCTAACTGACAATTAAGTATGATGTTCTCTCGTTCAAATTATACTTAATTGTTATCACTACTAAGTAATGTTTTGAAAAAAAGAGGCCTCATGTCCTTATCACTTAGTTCTGACGACAGAACGTGATGAGTGCTAATGCTGTATTAGCGATGTAGTCCACGATGGAATTGAACTAACAGGGCAGGTGTCCATGAAAAACCACAGACGCAGTAGGTTTAAAAACGCATTGAAAACTTGTTGAAATCTCTGCTATTATATTAAACAAAATTCTCTATTTTATCACACAATTTTTTGCCATGAGGTTAATCTCTCGGAAGCCACAACAAATTCTAATAAGGAACTGTTAAATAATGTCGTAATAAAAGTAGCCTCGGAGGACTGATGTGATAGTATCATTATAAAAAATGAATTTGGATGGCAGTTGCGGATCGTCGATCGAGCAATTGGTGGATGGAAGAAATAATAAATAAACTGGGATTCCCCACTTGAGAATTTCCGAATAATTTTTGACAACTTTTATTAAACGGAGCGGTTACTGTCATACTGCAAAATAACTTTGTCGCGAATACCCGTGTATTGGGGTCATTCAAATTTCAGTAATCTGCTCAAACGCAACGGATTCTACAATTGTACTTGCGTGGTGTAGATATGTATTATGCAATGCTTCCAGTTCTTTATTTTCGATTTTTCATAGCAAGTCAAGTGGCTTGAATATAGTTTATATTAGAGAATCGTTGCCATGCCATAAACAATTGATTACATGCACATCAAATAGGCAGGAAGTCAGAAGACTAGAAATAGTAACGACATCGACATTGTGGCCACCTGTCGACGTTATTAGATGAGATTAGTATAATCTAGAATTTACTTCATCGATATATATTTTATATACTTGTAAATAAAACATAATGCAACAAAATTGCGCCACTTACCTTTCAGTCTCTGTTTCGGGATTTTGGCTTTGTATTGGCTGTTGCTGTATTAGTTGGTGCTGTTGCTGTTGAGTTGGTATTTCCACGACTGAAGGAGCTGTTGGATTTATAGCTGTTACTGGTGCACTAATAGTATTGCTGCTGATGATGCTACTCGTATTGTTAATATTGTTTATACTATTGGAAATAATAACCGTATTACTTGCGTTAATAGTACTCGATAATATTTGCTGTTGCTGTTGTTCGGTAGTCACAATTGTATTTGTCGTGATGAAATTTGTAAGCTCTGTTGCTGAAACAGCGACTACCGCCGCTGTTGCTACTACTTCTGCTTCAGCTCGCTGCGCTTGTATCGTAGCTATTAAAGCAGATGGATCGGCTATTGTTGCTGGAGCGCTTATGTGCTGATGTGTCGATTGTGTTGTCGCCGGAAGGGCAGACGGTGTGGAAGCTGCAGTGTGCAGATCGTAGCTAGCCAACTGCGATAGATTAGGCAAAGTCTGTGCTGCTATTGAAATATGTTGCTGTTGCTGCTGCTGTTGAAATTTATGAGGCAGCTGTTGTGGTAGCTGATGATGCTGTTGGAATTGTTGCTGTATATTTACATCGCTAATACCATCGACCTGGGAAGATTGTTGTTTCAACCGAAGTGGCGCTTGATGTTGCTGTGGAAGCAACGTGGCATCGCTTGTGATCGTCTGAATAGTTCCTTGTGTCGTGGTTGCTGTAACATGTTGCTGGAGGTTCAGCGGGTTATAGGTGCTAACGCCGCTCGATTGACTAACAAATGTTGGCGGTACGACCTGCGGTTTTCCTGTACTGTGAGATACTGATGAAATTGGTTGCGATGATTGCTGTGATTCAACGGACAAGTAAGTCAATCCCATAATCTTTTGTTGTTGTGAGGTTTGCTGCTGTTGTTCCTGGGATTGTAGTTCTGCAGACGGTTGACTGCGACCGTTGTTACCGGTTTGTAAATCACCAGTTATATGAATGGGTCCATTCTGAAATTGCAGACCACCAGACAAAGTGGACGTGTGTGGTTGTTGTTGATGTGTCGTCTGGGGCTGCTGGATTTGTTGTTGTGGAATACTTTGCGGGTGTTTTTGTTGATTATATTGTTGTTGCTGCATTACAAAATTCATTGCTTGTGGCTGACCAGACACGTACATATTACCGCCATCACCAATATTCCCGCCACCTGCTGCTTCCTTGGCGATTGCCTCTTCTTGCTTCTTTATTTCCTCCAGTGATTTCTTTAGTTTTTGTGCTGTTACAGTAGCATAATCCGATGGTAACCCAACGTCATTGATATTTGTATTAATAGAATCATTATACAGCCGTTGTTGTTGTTGGTGTGGTGGTGGTTGTGCCTGCGGAAGTAGTGGTATTGATTGTTGTTGTTGTTGAATATGAGGTACGGGTTGTTGTTGTTGTAATAAAGAGAGCTGCTGTTGTGGTTGCAGATGTGGTGTTGTTTGAAGTAGTGGTATCGGTTGTTGATGTTGCTGATGATGTAATAACGGTTGTTGTTGTTGCTGTGGTAACGGTGGTTGTTGTTGCTGTGGTAATGGTGGTTGTTGCTGCTGTGGCATTGGTTGCTGCTGTTGTAGTTGCGGCAACGGTTGTTGCTGATGATGTGTTACTGGTTGTTGTTGTTGCTGTGCGAGTGGCGGTTGATGTTGGTGTTGTTGCTGCTGTGGCATTGGTTGCTGCTGTTGTAGTAGCGGCAACGGTTGTTGCTGATGATGTGTTACTGGTTGTTGTTGTTGCTGTGGGAGTGGCGGTTGATGCTGGTGTTGTTGCTGCTGTGGCATTGGTTGCTGCTGTTGTAGTAGCGATAACGGTTGTTGCTGATGATGGGTTACTGGTTGTTGTTGTTGCTGTGGTAGTGGCGGTTGATGCTGGTGATGTTGCTGCTGCGGTATTGGCTGCTGCTGTTGCAGTAGCGGCAGATGTTGTTGTTGCTGATGATGCGGTATTGATATCTGCTTTTGTGGTAATGGCAAATGTTGTTGCTGTTGTTGGAGTAGGGGTAGTTGTTGTTGATGATGTTGGAGTAACGGTTTTTGTTGCTGTGGTGGTAATGGTAGTTGCTGCTGTTGCAATAAGGGAAGTGGCGGTTGTTGTAGTTGTTGATGTGGCGGTAATTGTGGCTTTTGTGGAAATAGAAGTTCTTGCTGGACTAATGGTTGTTGGTGTTGTTGCTGCACTAATGGCTGTTGTTGTTGTGGCAATGGTTGTTGTTGTGAAGGTAACGATTGATGTTGTGGTGCTGTTTGTTGTTGTTGGGGTTGCATCTGCTGTATATGTGGTTGCAGCGGTTGCTGGAGATTTTCTTGCTTCATTGGTTGATGTTGCTGTTGTTGTTGTACAAGTAGGATCGATTGTAGGTCCTTCTCTTCGTCGTGTTCACTTCTACTTCCAGATAAGTAATGTTGCATACCCTGTATCACTGTCGGTGGAGGTGTGGCAACATCTGCTGGTGCGGACAGCTGTTGCTGCAGCTGAGTTGCGTGAGTATCAGGGAAATTCCAGCGGCCATTGGTCACACCTGCGCTCGCGCTGGTCAATGGCACGTTGGAGTCACCTACATTATTTTCCAACAGGTCGGAAGCTCCAGGTACAATAATCATACTTTGCGTGGTCTTAGACGGTTTAGATTTGTTGCTATTACCGGGATCAGAAGAGACAGTCTTTTCAGTGTTGGTATTGGTTGTACCACTATCTTTACCGGCAGTGGTTACTCCCCCAGAGTGATCCAAGTAGTCCATACACATCCAGCGACCACGACGAAATGGTTCGGTTGATTCAATCTTAACTACCTTAAAACGTTCACTTCGAGGCTGCGTTTCCCCGCTCTTGGCCTCCTCTTTCTTCTTTGTAACTTCCGTGGGCATTCCTCCAGCACTTACTACATTAATGATGTTATCCGAAACGTTAACCTGCACGTTTTGAATGGCATCCGATTCAAGTGCGGGGCCAATAGGATCAACTACAACGAGTCCGTATTGTGCACTAGTCGGTATAACGGGTGCTGTGGTGTTAAGGGCATTGTTCGAGAAGTACACTTCTTCTTTGGAAAATGTGTCCTCGGACATAGATGACGTCTTATTTTCCAGATCAGTTACGCGGCTATTTTCGTCATTATGGGATTCATCAAGGTCGTCGGCTGATTCATCACCGTTATCTGAACTTAATTTGCCGTGGCCTACAGTCACAGAAGTTATTTGAAATGAGGAAGTCTTTGGTTTTCGCGTTTGTCCAGCGATCTGCTGGTCATGATGATGATGATGACCGCTATGACTATGATGACTACTATGAAGGCTACTGTGGTAATGGTGACTTTGACGGCTGACTAAACTGTCACCACTATTATTGTCAGGTGATATTATTTTAGATGTATTTGAAATGGATGTAGTTGACGATTGCGGTACAGTAGATGTGCTCGAACTCGAACTGTTATTGGATATGTGCGAAAGTAGGCTGCTAGTGCTTGTGGTATTCGAGAGATTTGAGGTCAGAGGAGATTCGGCGGCTGAGCTCTCTGGAAAAATATTTAGACGCAGACTTTCGCTAGTGGTCCGTTGTATCGTGCTCAATGTATTTGTATTGGCAATAGTGGATACTGGAGGATGTCGATCGCTGGACATGCTATTACGTTGGTGTAAATTGTGGTGATGATGTTGCTTACTCGTCTCAGTGTTTGGAATAATGTTGTTGGTGGTAGGAGGGTTTGTGGCTCCCACAGCAACCGTGGGAGCCACGAAAAATTTTCCACTAGGTGGCTTCTTAACAGCTGTGGTACTAGCAACACGTGGAGGCGTCTGTATTGTATTTCGGCGCTGTGAAGAAGCATAGCTTGCCTTGAACTTGCTACTGATCTGACGATCGATCAGGCTACGTGACTGAGCTGTTTCCTGCACCTGATTATGGTTGTGGGTGTGATGGTATGGGGCAGGAATTGGGATGTTTTGAGAGTCATCAGGCGAGGATGCTGAATTTTCTTGAGAGGACGATGTGGATGAAGAATGGACAGGAAGTGGTTGTTGAGGTGATTGTGGCGACTGCTGCTGCTGTTGCTGTTGAGTCTGGCCGGAATCTTCCGTTACTGTCTGGTTTTCAGCCATTATTGGGACGTTAAGGGTACGCAGTGTCTTTAGAATATAATTCAGAATCGTAAAAAATATTACAAAGCGTGATTCGTCAAAATATTTAATCTTACGATTAAATTTTGTTAAATTTATATATTTGCACTTGAAATTATGACTTCAATTAGCGCGGCCTTTGTTCCACAATGAAACGATACATACGACGTTTCCAATTTCTATCACTATTACTTCGTTGACAATGCTCGCTATGCACTTGCTGTTAATACTAGCGACAACAACTAGCGACAATTTCAACTGAAGCTGAACATAGCATCGAATGTGTTATAAATTTTGATTTTGAATTTTTACTGTTTTTTGTTGATTTTTTGCTATTACAGTCATTTTTAATATTATTATTATTATTATTATTGTTATTATTATTATTAATATTATTATTTAAATTTGTCGGTAACGTCGAATTATTCCTACTATGGAGTTGATTTAATTGTTCCTATTATTGGTGATGCTTTCTTGCGTGATTGACAAAGACTGGTTTAAATGTAAAATAAATTAAATTTAATTAAATTTTATGATTGATTGAATGATGCGAGCACTATTGCCGCAGAGTCTTCAGTTGATTGCAAGAGTTCAGAAATTGCGCATACACAACGTTCACTGCGGGATCACGGCGAGAACGAAAAAAACACTCGCGACATAGTCTATGTTGGATAAATCGACGGCAACAACCGACAGTTGGCAAGCCGACCGAAACGCAACAATTGAAAAAACAATTAAACTATAAGCTTTTCGCAATTGACGATTACAAACGTTTTCCAGCCCACTTTTGCCTATTACCAGCGATCACTAAATAAAAGCTGACGACGATGTTGCCAATCTCAAAGACAGGAATGGCATTGACAGCGCAACAATAATGGCAACACATATTGTTCCCTTTCGATTGTAGCTCACATAACGCTCATAACGCCAATGTAACAACGTGAGATCTAGCACTGAAGTGAATTTATATAGAATTTAATAGGAGGAACCGAGTGAACACCGACGAGGCACTCTCTTTATGGGGGACTAAATGTTTTAAATAGCAATTATATAAAACACCGACGTGCGCGCGCGACCTCTTGTGGGTTTTTAGAGCATTTCTAGGGCACCACATAATCGGAAACATTTGTCATTTGCCCACATAGTGAGAAATTAATTTTATTTTCATTTGTGATTCAAACATTTTGTTATTGTTATTTTTATTATTATTATTACTATTATTGTTATTTTTATTTTTAATTCTGATTTACTTTTCAAGTAGAGTTTAAATATCTATACGATCAAATTTTATTATAATATATGATTTTTGTAAACGAAATATTTTCGAGAATTTTTAAATATTTTTATTAAAAAAAATGAACTTCGAAAATTACAAGAAAAATTTCACATATAATGATATTACACTTCACTATAATCTCATTATCATTAGCAACCGGGAAATGAAGTTATCCCTGGAAGGTAAACAAAATTAATTGTAATTAATATATATATATATATATATATATATATATATATATATATATATATATATATATATATATATATATATATATATATATATATATATATATATATATATATATATATATATATATATATATATATAATATATATATATATATATATATATATTATATAATATATATATATATATATATATATATATAT
>OZ016502.1:14717885-14732457 GCA_963966595.1 Physocephala rufipes | reverse complement strand
ATATATATATATATATATATATATATATATATATATATATATATATATATATATATATATATATATATATATATATATATATATATATATATATATATATATATATATATATATATATATATATATATATACTTTTCCATACCTGCCACACCTCCTTTAATGGGTTACAAACGAAGGAGCAAACTTAATATACCCTAAACCCTTTGAGTGTAGGGTATAATTATGGTAATATAATAGATAAAATAAACAAAATTGATACATGTACATGCGTGTAATTAATGTAAGGTTAAAATAAATAATTTTGTTAGCACATACTAAAATGCTGCATATTTTATATTGAAACTTTGTGTTTGATGTGTAACTACCTGAAGTCCGCTTAAAAAATCTGAAGCTTAATCGAAAGGTCCCGAAATTAAATTAGATAATTCTAGAATATATCTGGCATTTTTTAGTTTAACCCCGTTATATAATAAGTTATTGTGCATTTTTAAAAAATTTGAAATACATTTAAAAAAGGCTTAGTTCTAAAATATCGACTAATACGATGTCTGCCAAATAGTCTATTTTCACACCAATGTTCCCTACAAAATTCTTGGCTACTTGTGTACAATAAATTCTTTCGCAAAGAGGAAAGAAATTTGTAAATAATTATAATAATTTTAAGAGATAATGAGATGGCGATAACAATAACAATCATAAGTGGAACTGATTTCAATTGAAGACACTAATAAATTGCCTTAACACGTTATCTATACTATATCTCCCATACCACGTTCCTTTCCCCTTCAGAGTCTTAATTTCGATTACCAGAGATACCTAGATTACACTTCTAAACCTTCGGAATGAATGCAATTCTTCAAAGTTATATAATTTTCCTAATATCTCTGATTATCGTTCAAAAACTGCCTTGTATAATTTTTTAATTGGTCGTTTTCTTCTTATTCTCTTTCTCTTTTTCTCTATATTGCTTAAAAATATATTATGCCATCCACCAAAATATAACGCGCTGCGTTGTTGACAAATATACGCACCACCCACAAACGGCGCCGCGTCTATGAACTTTTGCCAACGATTATCGCAATCCTCATCCACATCGCATTGTCACTGTAGAGTTTTTTCACGCCTTTCACAAGGGATGTCAGCGATTAGTAATCGGAAGCGAGCTTTCAGCACTCCGTACATTATGCCCATCCATGTAGAGAATACGGGGAGCGGCAGCAGCAATACGAAGTTTCAGCTTCCCTCTGGCACCACTGGCACCAACACCATCACGGATAATAATAACAATGCTCTAAAAAACCCTGTCAACGATAGCGGTAAGAGGAATATCTTGCCCTTCTATGTACAAAAGCAGCAGCAGCAACAACAACAAGCTCAGGAAGCAGCAGATGAATATGAGTCTCTTTGTACTGAGGATTCAATATGGCCCTTTAGAAATCTTGCGTTAGGTAACGAACGCTTCAAATTACCCTTGGATACCACTTATACGCCTAATAGTACTGATGCTCGTTCACCATCCGGTGACGGTGATTCAATTTTACAGAACTGGTCGACTACTCGTGATATTAGCGACAATGAAAATGAAAATTATCTCGAAAATGATCCGGATAACGAAGAAAATATCGACCAGTTTTCACCAGCAGTTTACAAAACAAATATAAAACGATCTACACCGATACCAATTAGCGCGAGCAGCAGCCCTCCGCATAGAGTTAGTGATCGAGGCGGTGTTGATAATAATAATACTTTCGGCCGCGGACATGAGCGCGGTAGTGAAGGAACAGGACCGTCACAAAGAGCAATATGGTCTCCAAAAATGCACCGACATTCTTATGCTTTCGGCTTTAGTGCCAGTCCAAGCATACATTCTTATTCACCATTTTACTGTAGCACACCTCCCGGATCGATCGAAGGGGTTCAGAGCGAGGGTAATAGTGGTGAGTCCAATATTACCCAAAGCAGTGGGGGAAAACCACTCAATAAGTCTTCGTTGTCCTTGAATCGTACCAGCCATAGTTATGATCCAGCATGTGTCGCTGGTATTTATCGCTTGCCTATACCGCGACAACAATCGCCCCAGAGCAATGTCGGCAGTGTGGGTGGTGCGACGCCAGTACTCTCCGCTTCAACCGAAGGGTCGTTGATTGTTTCCCCTACAAACAGGTTAGATGGCACAATTCAAGAGCTGTGTAACCCTCACTGATATCGTTCTTTTAATCGTTCGTTAGACCGTTTGTTCATTCGTTTTATTCATGTTTGTTATAGTACGTTTACACCGATCCCAAATCAGGCAATTCAATGAAATGAATTCATTTCGGTAAATGAGAATAACAACAATACCATACAAACTTCCAAATCATGCATTTGGAAATCGTTCTAATTTCGGTCACAAGCGAAGCAAATGCGAATAATACACTTTACTCTTTTTACTAAATAAAGCTTTTCCGCAATTCACCACTTAAATAATGCCACGAAGTGTTAAAAATTGACAAATGAGAAATCAGAAAGAGGCAAATGAATTATTCACAGAAATTCACAGAAGCGTATTTCAACACATACAGTATTGAAATTGTGTGCATGCAATTGTGTCCACAATTGTCCACACAAGTCCACAATTGTCCACACAAATCCACAATTGTGCATTGTCACTAAATTTTGCGTATGTATATTTCTCGTGTTTATGATTGAATGAATGCAAGATTTTTTACTCAATACAACTGCTGCTCAGTTGTCAATCAGAATGCGAGTAAAGAGAAGTTAACGGTTTACAAATGCGTGATTTCAGATTCGCGTTTAGGATCGGTGTAATCGTACTATTATTCTGAGTGCTCTTTTATTTAGTTTTGATATGGATTTTATCGGTCATAAATGCAATGCTATGTTTTTTCCTAATTGATTTTATTTACCATTAATTTATTTATTCATCATCATGTTTTCACCTTTGGTTTTCATCTACCTTTCTGTCAGTTCCCTTCAGTCACACATCATCCATGTTTTGTTTGTACTTGAATTACACTCGCAAATATTCTCAATCATTCGCAGTCATTTGATAGCATCGTCCTCAAATTGGAAATTTTTTTAAATCGAATACAATTTCCCGCTAAAAATCTGCATGACGTTATTTTTTTCTTTAAAATATTAATTCAAAGTTTTATCTAATCGAATTACTAAAGGCGCTTTTTAATTGTTCTTAACATCCCTTCAATTTTTGAATTGTTAAATAAATGAATCCAATATTGACAATTTAATTAATCTTGATAATGTGCAAACCCAACGTGGTTATTTAGAATCTAAACCATATTTCTTAACTATATGCATAGCTAACATTTTCTATATAGTTTTCACTACATTAATCTCTAAATGAGTTTTTTGAAAACCATCAAGGGTATGCCAGTGATATGACGTAATGCTTCAAAGTGGAGTTAATAGTAAGAAAATGTATGAAATCGATCTCTTTAATGAGGTGAAGTGACTGAAGTTACCAATAGCGTATGCGCACACTATCCCCGGCTTTCAGTCCCCGACTACAATCAAATAAAGTGAACGTTTGTATCTACAGGATTTTTGATAATACTACATTTTCAATTGGGATTTCTCATTTCCCAGAAAATAGCAATTTTCGCGAAACTTATATTTCAATAATGTTCATAGAATTCTCGCGAAACTCTTAATTGAATTTTAATAATTACTATTAATTATTATTACTAAATATATTTTTTTAATTTAAAACTAATTAAACAATATTGCTCTCTATTGTATAAAAAAGACTAACGGCGACGTGTCATAAATTCGTCGCACTTTACTTTTTCCCAAATTTTGTGCAATAGTTTAATATATTTTTCTCTATTGTATGTAATTACTGAGCAACGTGTAGTAAATATATAACATATAACACGTTTTTGGTACAAATTGTTCATAGAAATTGAATTTGACTGAAGAATAAAAACAGAATAAATGGATCAAAGGGACCTATGCCAAGGGAAAACAAGGGTGATCTTCCCAGTTTACGGGAGAACTAAACCTAACAAAGCAAAAAAATGTATATATCAAGAGTTTTTATATAAAATGTTTGGATATTAACGCATAAACTCAATTCTCGTTGAGCTTGTCGTAATTTTGGTAATCAAAATCCAGTATTCGAAAGTACTACTAAGGTTTACTAAGGTTTGTTTATCACAAATGAGAGGCCCTTTATGAGAATCTAATTCTTTTTGTTAATTTCTCACTGGACTCCAATAAATTAAATTACCAATAATTTAATTTATTACTCCAATAAATTAAATTAATATCAGTGACAGATAATTTGATTTTTTTCCGTGAAACGGAGAACGATAAATACCGGTTGAGAAATCCTAGCCCCAATAGAGTCCAAATCCCAATGAATTCTGAATATTTTAAAGAGAATATTTAATATTTCTGTTCAGTATTACTTAACACGCACCTTCGAAAGACAATATTAACTCTTTGTGCTCTCGAAAAACTTGTCGAAGTTATAGTGCTTTCGATACTTTTTCGCCTTGGGATCTACACCAATGAAACTAAAGCTGCCACAAAAGGCAAAAATTTTGAAAGGCTGCCATCGTATCCATATAAAACAACAGATGTTTTTGTTGATAAGCGGTACGACTGATATGTCTTCAAATAATAAACCGTCTCGAATGCAACCAATGAACTCTACCTCGACAGGCCTTGGCAGCTAATTATGCCCTACTCCCGAAGGATTTTGTACATTAACTTATTTCTTTCATTGGAAACGCATGAAGTAAGCGTGGCAAGTATAGAAAAATATACATATTCCTGCTCAGAATACCCTGAGTCGATTTAGCCACGTCCGTTGGTCGGTCTGTCTGTCTGGAAATCACAAATGCAGTCGAACGGAGGGTGATATCGATATGAAATGTGGGACGAATATTCATTGACATCACAATCTGTTTGGAATTAAGAATAGAATAAATCGAACCAGTGCCATGACTACCTTTTGTACAAAACCCCTTATAAGGGTAGATTTTTCAGTTTGATGTTTTAAATTTTCATTTCGAGCAAATTAATTTATTTTCCTTAGGAGCTTTAGAGCTAGCATAAACGGATAATATATAATTACGATTGAGAGATCAATTACTAGTTACTAGTGCTACTGCAGAGATAGGTTGGCTTCAGCGATTGGCTATTGATATGAAAATAATGTTTTTATAGAACATTTTAATAGCGATTATTAGATAATTATCTGATAAATACTTCCAAAAATATGTAGTGCTTGTAAAACTTTATTGGTGAAATAATTTAACTCCTAATGTCAAAGTTTTTTGTTTATGTATATCAATATTCTATTTACATAATTATTCATTCATTCATTACTTTGATTTGCTAATTCTATATTTAGTTATTTAGTTATTAATTTTTTTTGTTGGAAACTCTTTAATAGTTGCATTTTCCATTTTCTATTATACCATTATCCTTCATCTTTCCCCCGGAAGTCGTGCCAAAACAAAAAAGGAAAGAAATTTGGAACAGGTGAAATTTAGAAAACTATCAATAATTTTTTCGTTACAACCAAAAAGGGAAAAGAGTACACACATTGTCCATCTTGATCCCCTTCATCTCGTCTAATAAGTTTTAAACGCGGTTTTTACTCTGCGTGCTTTGTCTCTCCGTCTTTATTTTTTATCGATATTTGTTAATTATTCCGTGAATAGTCCTCGTTCCGATTTCGATAAAAGAGGGATGGCACTGTCAGCGAAAACATTATGATTGCGAGGTTTTTTTGCATCAAATAAAATAAATATTATTGCATAAAATAATGACTGAATGAATTTTTATGGGATAGACTGCCTGGAATGTTAAAGAATATTACTTTGCGGTTATTTGTAATTAGATTTTTCGTGGATCCGCATTCACATTAGAAACAATTTTAAAGCCAAGTCTTGGTCAGTCCACATCAATTGTTGCTGTTATTGTTGTTTTCGTTGCCTGTTTTCGTGGTTCTTGCGATGATGTACGCCTGCTAAAAAAAACCTAATCATATTCAAGGTCAGCCAAACAGACATTGTCAGAATGAAACTGACGGGCAAGATCAGCTGATTCACAAAAGCTTCCGGCCTGCCCGCTGTGTTCAATGGTGGACATTATTTCGTGGATTTTTGACAAGTATAAATATTAATATTCTGTTATTTCTCAATGGATGAGAATTTCCATCTTCACAGAATGTATAATGAGGATTCACCTCTTTTGCGAGTTTTAGGGATTTATTACGCGAAACGAAACGAAGACGGTTCTCCGATTCACTTTTGTGTTTTCTATAACTTTTCTCTGCTTTGGCAGCTTCCAGATAAGGAGCAGATAAAAGTTCGCTTGTCACGAAATAAGTAAATGGCTATCGCTATGCAGATTTTTGTTTGGTCAAACTGTCAAAAGCTTTACTTTCTCAACAAATTTGAATAAGTTTGCTTTGCTACAGTTTTTGACAAATTGTCATATTCCTAGTGTTCAATGTCTTTTTTAGGCTAATTTTTTACAGCTGCGTAAAATTATAACAATAACCGCGATTTAACAAATATATTAAGTGCAATTAACGAAAATCGTCCAAGTCTATCAAATGTATTTGCTCGAAATATAAACGGAAATGCATCTGTGGGCAGGATTGTTTTATTGTTATTATTCATTGTTAATAAATTCTTACAAAACTAACTACAAAAACTTTCTTAACAGTTTTTTTTCTTATAACCACCTGAGTTTTTTACTGTTATTTTCTTTTTTAAACAAAAATATTGGCATTTATGTTTAATTGCTAGGCTTAATGTTATGTTATGTCGAAGAGTAATTCTAAGGATTCAGAATAGACCACTCAGTCGATACAGGGTTAATACAAAGGATTTGGGATTTTGCGTTCAACTAAAATCACTCAGCCATTCTCGAGTTCATTCTATAAAATCTTCTTCATTCTATGAATCCTGGATACAAAATTGGCTTCCGATGTAAATCCCTTAGTTACAGAGTTAATACATGGAAACTCGGGTTTAGCGTCTAATTGAAATCACTTGGCCATTCCCGAATTATTTCTCAGGATCTAGGATACAAAATTGGCTTCCGATATAAATCACTTAGTCTCTACAAGATTAATACAAGCAAATTTAGGTTTGGCGTTTGATCGAAATCACTCGGCCACTTTATCACTATATTTGTTGCTACTTTAAATTTTAATAAACTTTTTTTAAGCTGCCCTTTTTTGTTATTTCTTGTTTTGCTTCTAGAAGTTTTCATCTCGATGTTGTGGTACGGACGTCTGATGTGTTTAATTTTCGTAATGACCTCTGATCTGTTTGTAAATTCAATGTGTAAAATTGTTGTTGTATCACTTTTTAAAACATTATTTGTCGTCTCGTTGTTAAATTCTGTGTGTTGAGTTGAAAAAACGTCGAGTTACATCCACCTGAGTTGAGACTTCAGATGCGGTGTAGGCCGTGTTCTACACCCGTCGGTGTTTTGTTTTCTTTATTATTGTAAAGAATGTTCTTTCCTTCCTCTTTCTTTCCGTTGGGAGTAATACCGTTTTCATCTTGGGAGTTAGCGTTACGCGGTATTTTTCACATAAATATTTTATTCTTTTATACTCCCTCCCGGGGTCGGCCAGGGTTGAATATTTGACTTGAATACTCTGCCAGAGAGCCTCTTCTAAGTTGAAACTCTTGGACCCCTCGAAATCCTTTAAGTCATCAAATACCCATACACTATTGGTCCTGATCGTGTGCTGAGGGGTTTCTAAAGACATGTCGTGCATTGGTGTGTTCGTACCGGCCGAGGATTGTGGCTTTCGACCTCGGCGCATAGGTCTCCGCAATACGTTTCCGCGACTGGGGCGGAGTACTTCCCGTATACCACCCCGACTGTTTCCGGCTTTAGACTTGGACTGCAGATTCGTCGCGGCGGCTCATTACTATCGTCCTCAAACCGCATGTGGAACCTTGCGCCGTCCACTGTCGTCGTAAAACTCCTGCAACCTCTCCCATTTTTCTGCTAATTGCTTCTTGAAAAAACCAATTTGTCAGGTCGATTTCTGAACGGTAATCAAGTAACGGTGTCATAAGGTATTCCTCTGCGTACTTCAGTAAAAACACGTCACAATCGGTTACATTCGTTTGCTGAGTAACCCGTGATACCACCAATGTTAGATCAGTTTCGCTGGAAGTGCGAAGTGCGTCGTTGAGCCTGCGGTATTTATATTCCTTTGCGAAATACTCTCGAATGAGGTGTGCTGCTGACGAGAGTGGTTTAAGAGAATAAAATTAAATAATGCAGGGTAATTTCGCTCCCCATGTGCTTTTATTATCGGGCTTATTCATCCTCTTCAAGCCGTTTGATCTCCCCAACGAGGCCGCCATGCAGGACCATTGGTTTTTGACATTTAATGATGTCAGTATATGGTCCTTAGTAAAAATACCTTGTCCATCGACTTACAGAAGCGATCTGTACTAGCAATCTTTTATATATTTCTGTTTGCCCTTTCTGTTAGATTCTCCTCAGGGGTATAAAGCGGTAAACCGTTGTAGTACTCCTGCGCTTTGAAGAAATCTAAAAACTAAAACCAATATCACTGAGTTTCCATGCTTTCTTCAAGGTGATGTTTCAAAGAAGTCAGTGCTAACGATGAGCCATGGCTCATGGCGTAATTGTGTAAGCATTATTCCTGCGACTTTGCTTTGATCGTGCTTATATTTTTGGCAGGATTCATAACAGCGAACATGTTTTCTTATTTCCCTGAAAATACCTGGGCAATCATATTTGTTGGCTATCGTCGAAATACATCTCGCAAGTATTACATGTGTTTTTCTAGGATCCTCCCGACTACAATGATATCGTCCGAATATGCAAATGCGTGGGGTTCCATATCCGGCTCGATGACTTGGTCCATAGCTCTCTAAACTGTTACTGTGCCGGTGCAGAGTAAAGTCCAAAGGCATAACTTTCCACTAAAAAGTCCTCTTCGTGGTACGGTGAACGCTATGTGTTGCTTACTGTCTAGGATTACGAGTATTTTCCAATAACCATTTTCGAGACCTAAGGTGCTAATATATTGCGTGTCGCAGTATTCATAGTAAAGGATAAGCGTCGGGTACCAACCTGGAGTTAAACTGTGGATAACCGAAATGTAGTGGTTAAAGGCTTTGAATTTGAAAAGCTCGCTGAAGTTAGGGATCTGGATGAATACTTTCGAAATTTGACATCACCACTAAGCCTTCCAACATTAAAAAGTCGGTCTTCTTTATGTCAAGTAAGTAATTTCTTTGACAATTCCTGTAGATTTTCTGGAGTTTCTGATCTTCTGTATAATTGACATGACGCATTAATGACTGCATGGTCAAAACGTAGTCTTTGAATTTCTCGCGGGACCTTGAATTCTTGGTACTGTCTTCCAACTACTCGAAGTATCAGGATGGCAGGATGAGTTTCAGGAAATCGCCCTTGAACGACTCCCGTATTGACCAACCTCGGTTGTTGTTTCTAAACCAGCACACTGCTTTATCTTTCGTAAGTTCTGGCATGGTTCGGGGCACCAAGTAAATGGGGGACTCCTATGCCTATGAAAGCTTCTCGATTCTCAATAAAACGTATGCAGTCTTTGCCCCCATCATACATGCGTGACCATTTGTGTACTCTGTCAATTACGTCGGAGTAGCTTATGAGACTTCAGTTTCGTTACTCTTGTTCTGATCTCGGTGCTGCGCTGCTACCCACGATCATGCGGTTTTTATTTTTAATTTTCTGCTTTTCACCATCTGCTGAGCATGTTTTCTCTGGCTGTCTGTTTTTGGTTCCGCCTTTTTTGGTGCCGGAAGACCCGGTCCCAAATCCAGTGAAACACTACGACTCTACTGTTCTTCTAACTCGCGCAACCGATCAATCCCTTTTTTAGTCAGATCTAGCGACATCATAAACTGGAAAGTAACGTTCGCGATTCATCTACGGTGCCAGTAGTCTCTAAACCGAATACCCTCAGGATTTTCGGTAATTTTCTAGAGGCACATTATAAATTCACCTTTTACCCATTTTTTTCCAAATTAGTCAAATTGCCGTTTTTTAAGTTTACGAAAAAAATATTTTCTTTAAGCGTAACATTTGATTTTATTCACAATTCACAATTCAATTTAATAATTAATTAATTCAATTTAATTGACAATTTAATTAATTAATTCACAATTCACAATTTAATTCGTGATGATTATTTCAAAAAAAATTGTTTTAATAACTATAATAATTTAATAATAATAATAATTTAATATGTAATAATTTTTCGATTCCACGTTATGTTCATTTTATCAAAGAATTTCCCGTCTTATTTGTCTCATTTTGATTTTAAAGCCGTTTTTTGTCTTCAACCTGATTCACTAATTGTTATATTGCGCGATCGGAATCCCAAATTCACTTTTGTTTAACGTTTGATTTACCGCACACATTCTTGTTCGATTTGTTGCGCACTTCGCGTCACTATTGCCTAATGTTAGTACCGTTAATTTACGTTCTATCTCTGATCGGGCGCCGTCTGTAACATTATTTTCCTTTGTCCGGTTGGTCCGGTCTCTATCAAATTTGGCCGGTCAATATTTTACATATTATGTACAAGAATAATTCTAAGAATTCAGAATATATCGCTCAGCCAATAGAGGGTTATACAGAGAATTTTGGATTTGGCGTCCGATTGAAGCCACTCTGAAATTCTCGGATTAATTCTAAAAAGCCAGGATACAAAATTGGCCTCTTATATAAATCACTCAGCCACTACAGGGTTAATGCTACAACAACTATGTCAAAACGGTCAAGGAAAATTTTTGTTGGATCCTTTATGGAACATTTTCTTTTAGCCAAAATTTGGCATTCAATTGAAAGTCGACACGATTCATAAAATTCTGGAAGAATACTCAAGGATACCTTTTTGTTTTTAAATTTTTCACAAGCCCTTTTTTGAAATTTGCGCTAAAATCCTAAACATTAGTTCAACTTAAAAAGTGAAAACTGCTACAGTATGATTCCGCCATGTATTTTTTCTTTACCTACGTAAGACCTGCTTCAAAAGTGGCCATTATTGCAATTGAAACAGTAATTTAACTCGAGTGACTTCTTTCAAAATACAGTTTTTGTGAAAGTATAATTTTGTTTTTTAGATTCTCGGAGGTTGGGGGAGAATAAATCGAATTTACAAATCTACGATTAAATTTCTATTTCCACTTTCGATATCATGCAAAAATGTCTGCTAGTTAATAAATTACGGCTATTTTAAAATATAACTACAAAAAAATCAACCTAGATATGAACCTTGAATGTGAAGTTCACGCTGCCTTTCTTCTCAAATAATTAACGCGATTCACGCCGCGAATATTTGCGGAGGATAACGGAATTTAATTTGTATGAACAGTTTTTTAACGGCCTTAATCGGCTAACCGTTCAGATCAGTCTCCACTAATTTAGCACTTCACGTCGTATTCTGCCAGAAAAACATCGTAACCTTCTACGAAAATGACACGAATAATATGGCGTCATCGTATATTTTTCAAATGGTCTAATATTATAAAAACTTAAGAACATAAAAAAAGATATCCATGGCAATATCAGGCTTTTTTAATTGCGCAGAGCAATTTTTTTTTTGTTCAAACATTTTGGAAACAAAATGCAATCGCTCAAGGTCTACGGTAAATTCACAATTAATTCGGTCCCTTCCATACTTTTCTCAATCTACTTCTGAATGGAGTAGCGTATACTTGTTTTTGTTCCTCCGTTTGTAACGCATTAAATGCGTTATCACATGACCGGTATTGAAAAGTATATATATTCCGGCTCAGAATCATCTGAATATATTTATGCATGCCCATCTGTTTGCCTGTGGAAATCACGATCACAGGTAGACGACTACGTAGAGCCATCCTTGATCTTGAAAAAATTGAAGAAAACATTCACATAATAATTCAAATAATTCGCGTCACCATTAAAGGGCAAAGTATACTCCCAAACATGAGCAGGATCAGTCTACTGGTAACTATCGCCATAATTATATAGGCCGCTATTATATTGTAATAATAGTCCGACCAGTGTCTCACCATTTTCTTAAAGTCAAGGCCTATGTATCGGTACTTATGCAACTTGTTCTGCAACTTGTAAACTTTTATATGAAATTTTGTTTTAAATTCTCCAGTAACATTATGTTAATTCAAAATGTGGGCATGTATCACCCACTGGTTGCTGGATTTAAACCATGAGTTATATGACTGATGTAGTGTATCGAACTTCGGCTAGGCCTTCTTCCTTGCTTGTTTATGCGCTTATTCTAGGTTCGGGGTATTTGGCCTTTCGGGATCGATCAACTTGCATCAAACTCCGGAAATGGGCGTAACGTGGTGAACTATAGGCCGGAATTAATTTATATATGCTATAAAAGGATATAACAAAATATTCTATCCGATTTCCCCCATTTTCAATCTCAAACATTTTTTGATGACAATGAATACAAATGCAAAATACGTGCATTCCATGAAGACGGCTCCATTCTTCTATTAACGTTATTTCCGTAGACATGGTACCATGCATAAGCCTGCGCATATGCTTTTGAGCTGGAATATATAAGCTCTTCCAAACTGTGTCATCTCTCTGGATGGAACGATATCTTTCTCTCCATCCTTTTTCTATGCCTCTCCCAGACACGTTTCCCTTTTTTATACTCTATTTGTTATTTCAGTAATTTCAGTTTCAACTGATCGGAAATGGTGAACCAACCGTGAAATCGAAAATGGCTATTTTACGACTACAGCAGTACTGTTAAATTTGCTTTTTAAGCTCGCGAAAAAATTTCTTCGTCCACAGAACTCCCTTCGTAGAGATGGTTTATTTTACGAGGGTTAGTTAACTCTTATGTACTTATCTTTAAAGCTACTTAACCGTAATTAGAACTACAAACCGTATTTAACTTGAAGCAATTAATGATCATAAATATCATATTATACGATAACAAGTAAAAACGCTAACTTTTGCCTGACCGAAATTCAATACAATACACCTGTAATTTAAATTTATGGTTTGAATACAATAACCAGTGGGCCTCCTTTAATATTACAGTTATCTTTTACTTGTTAATTTAGACATACAAGTTCATTTTCACTACATATTTTCTCAAAAACACACATGATTTAGAATAATAGTGAGAGTACCACGTCAGTTTTTTGTGGATTTTTAGTGTGTAGGCGTGACACTAAACCGATTTTGGTCAATCCAAAGCAAATCATCATGACAATGAATATTCGCGCCAAATTTCATGTCGATGCCTCTTTCTGTTCGTGTGTATTCTATTCGTCATTCCCACAGACAGGAACACAGCAACGCTGACAGACAGATATCGCAACGACGGGCATCGCAAAATCTGCGAACGTATATACTTTTATATGCTTACCACGCCTTCTTTAGTGCGTTACAAACAAGCGTAAAATGAATGTACCATGTCCATTTGGGTATACAGTATAAAAATAACGGTGTTAAAATGTAACAGTGTAAGTAAGGAAATAAAGAAATTGATAGCTGTGGATCAATTCATTTGATGAAATCAAACGAGTTATCAGTAAAACTGTCTATTTTATATTAATGAAGTTAGGGAGACATTTGTATATAACTAAGAAGGCTTACTGGGTTTTATTTATGAAGAAATATTTAAGGCATTCATTTATACTCCCGCACTTTGTTAATTAAAACTTTTAAAATATGTACAAAAGCACATTCTCCTTAAATGTCAAACAATATTTAAGAAATTTGCTTTTATAAAACTAATTGTTGTGGATTAACCAAATCTCACATCTATATTATCAAATATTAACAAAATTCTTTATTAATAAAAAATCATTCATATAATCTCTCACTTTTAATTTCAAAATATTTCCTCTAATAATTAACTTTTTTCTTTTTTTTAGGTACGTAATCATTATATTGTGGCAGTATTACGTAACTATTAAATTCCTTTTCTCCATTCCGGTAAGTTGTGTTAAACAATGGTTCTCACAAATTACAGTAAACTTTTATAAAACATCGACTTGATGTCTGTCTGGTACTCCCGATCTTCATTGGCTGAAGTAAAAAACGATGATAACATTAAACCTCTACAGTTTTTCTATACTAAAATAAATAGCAATAAATTGCGTTAATAACTTCGCCTTGGTCTGCCATTTTTCCTCTATATATTGTCCATTTCTCCTAGAATTGCATTTACCAAAACTACAAACTCGGAAAATTTGTGTGAGACTTTGATTGCACGTCGAGCCATCAAATGGAAGTTGTGGCACTAGGCTAGTTTTCTTCATTTTCTTTATATTAAATGCGCTAATGTATGGTAGAGTATTCGTGTATAATTTCTTTATATATATATATATAATATATATATATATATATATATATATATATATATATATATATATATATATATATATATATATATATATATATATATATATATATATATATATATATATATATATATATATATTATATATATATATATATATATATATATATATATATATTATATATATATATATAATATTATATATAT
>OZ016502.1:14699608-14717685 GCA_963966595.1 Physocephala rufipes | reverse complement strand
TTTGCGGTTAACACCGTTAAAGGCAGAGTTTATTTTTATTATTTTAAAAATTTATTAAGGATATGAATTTTTTTTTCGAACACCTAGAACATCCCGTCATCCCGACATCCCGTCGTTAAAATTTGGGCTTTCGATAATTGAGGGGCTAGCTAAACAATTTGTTCTTATTTCATAACTCTCATAAAAATTCACATTGAATGATTTTGGACTTGGAGCATTATAAAACAAATGTAGAACAACCTGGAACAAGTTTCACACATATTACTATTCATTCTAAACTTGCGTGGATGGAGTATTTTGCTGTTAATTAAAAGAAAAATTTCATTTTTCTAAAAAATGATTAATGATCTGAATATTTATTTTTGGAGAATGCTTCGAATATCTAAGGCTCTAATTAAGCTGTGACTAAAGTTGCAGAATTCACACTTTTGGACTAAAAACACTTTTTTTAATATATAATTTTTTGAATTAAAATTAATATTGTAAACCATTTTAATTGGAAACTTAAAATATAAAATGGAATATGAAGACTTTGCACGAAATATCGTAAAAGTCTCAACAATATCTTATTCTGGTTGAGTATTCTGGTTGAGTGACAAAACTCAACTCAATGACACATGTCATTCCAATGACTTATGTCACAAATAGCTATTCGGGTTAAAATTTAAAAGCTCTCCGGATGACATTTGTCATTTTTATTGTTATGATCTCAAAAGTAGATAACAAGAATATAATCAGGTTTTGAAAACCAAACAAAACGCTTGCGATGATAGAAATTCAACGAAATAGTATTTTTATTCATTATTCTAACATTTTCTGTATACATTTTGAATTATATTGCATTCAAAGGTTAGTCAATCCGACCAATATAATAAAGCAACTCATACATAAAATATGTTTATTCCAAAATTATTTCAAAAACCTGTTGCTATTTTTTATAGGTCAAAATTAATAGAAAATATTGTTATTCAAAGTTCGAATCATACTTTCTCGTCTAACTTTTCCTGTTGCTTTTCAACTTTTAAATACTACAATGAGTGATATCCTCCCAAGCATAACTATGCGAAATAGTTGAGAAGCAGCCGAAAAAAGCAAATGAGACAGAACGAATCAAATCTTGAATAATTGTTATCAATGGTGAATATAAAGTACCTTTCGTGTTGTCACCGCTTAACCAGAATACCGATCACAAATTTGAATGACAAAAATTATAACAAATTTGTTGTAAATGACTTGTGTCATTGCTCGCCCGAATAGGGGGGGTAACTCAAAATTTTTAATTAGGTTTTTAATAAAATTGTTATTAATTTTTCATTGTATAATGCAGTATAAAATCATACATTCGTTGTTGTTAAAATAATTTGTAATAACCGTGTTGTGCAAAATGTTAATTATCTGCTAACATTATCTGCTAAAAATGCAAAATGAATATGATAAATGTAATGAATGTCACAACGATCGTGTCCAATGTGAATCGTAAATCAAAAACTGATCGGAAACTCCGGGTATTGAACATGAGGATGAGTAGTATGAACATGAGCATCATTACTTACTCTTCATCGTTGCTAAACATTCGAATAATACGTTTTTGTAAAACTGTCGGAATACATCCCCATGAAGAAGAATTCGATGCACAATAACCAACTGCATTTGCATTCATCGGCGATTGTGGTGGTGTTTGATAAAGGTTTAAAAATTCTTCTTCATCGAAGACATCGGAAAAATTTTCGGAAATGGTATGCGGGTATAAAATAGAGCAAATTGTCGAATTGTTTGGATCAGCCCAAATGGATGATGTGACGGTAGCAGAAGCAGCAGATTGTTGCATATCGGTAGTGGTGGAGTTGGGTGGTGCTAAATTAGTTGTTATTGTTCTTGTTGATGATGAAGAATGCGAATTTCGACCCATTACGAACAGGATCAGTTTATTTTTGATTGCCTTGCGATTAAGTAGAAAGAGCAAGGCGGCAAAAATCTATTCGATCACCAGATTTACACAATCACCAAAAACTTGATATTTATGTTATAAATACTATTAGGATGATTATTTTTTGGAGTTTTTTGCTCTTTATTATAAAGGAAATTCAGGATTCATTATATTTTTGAGCGGTTTGTATATTTACGTTTTTTCCAGCTTGTCACGAAAATTTTAATAAGGCACTATTTTTTAGAATGTAATCGAATTTGTGCACTTCATAAAAAAATTCCACTTTAAAAATATCGAGAGAGCTAAATTATCAAAAATTTCTGTTTACTAAATCATCAACAATTTATATTAATGAGTACTAAATTAATGTATTATGTAATGACTATTCGCATTTGATCAATCGCGATCACCTTCACTTTCTCTCTATGTCACGTTTTTCGTTTGAAGTCTAAAGACGAATTACATAAAAAATGTATTTGGCCACAGATCACTCGTTTGGAAATAATCATTAAATTCCTTTATGTACCATACTGACTGATCGACTGCCTGTATTGTGCTTGTATTGCATTGTATTACAATTGTATTAACGTAGCCATACGATTTTGTGCTTATTTTACTATCTGCAAAAAAAAACAACACCAAAATTCACAAAATGATCGCTGAATGATGAGGAAAACCAACGCCGCCGCAGCTCATATGTCGATCCACCTACAATCTATTTTGCTTTGGTATGCGTTATAAAAACTTTTTCCCAGTTGCGAAATACGCGATTAGTTTTATCTTAAATTAATATTACAAACAATTCTCGACCAGCGTCGATATCTCGAACGATTGACCCACCAGCTTCGACAGACCTCGTCTGCCATATTCCACAACAAGCAATTTCATTTGAGCATTAAGCAAACACTGTCAGCTTTTTCTTTTTGATATGATCGTGATTTCTTGAATAGTTTTATAAAAACTTTTTGAAAAAAAAAATTCTGACGCCGATGATGATGATAGCGATAGATGGTGGGGGTCAGAATGAAAAAAACATTGGGTGAGTGGTTAAGCATTATAGATCCTGAAATAAGTATCACATGTAAACTCGTCATTATTTTTAGCCAAATAGTGAAAATGCAGATGTAAATGTATTGTTAATAAATTATTTAAAGACCTCAAAAAAATAGAACCCAAACTGATTTTGTAGACTTCAGTATCAGAAATTTTCCTTTCGAGTGAACTTTTGAAAAACACTATCGCCGAAAACACCAAAACCGAAACAAGGAATTTTCTATAAAAGAAAAAAATAGTATTTACAAAATTATTATAAAAGGTAGCAACATGCAGGTGTAAGAAGTGATATATTAAAGTACTAATTTTGTAAATTAAAAAAAATATTGCACACTGCATATCCATGAAAAGTTTTGAAGTTAGTTTTGCCAATAGGCTATCCATCCATTACTTAGCAAAACTTGCAATACGAAACACGTGTGTTTTAAGAAAATGTATAGAAAATTTGTTATCTCTTTGTGGCTGCTCAAAAATTCATTTCTTTTGTGCATCTGCATACCATTTTCAAAGTGCTGCAAATATTACGACTTCCTTTATCATCTGATTTTATTTTATTCTTGTTTTCACTTCATCAATCCTTTATATCTTCTTTCTTTCTTCCAAGAATGAAGCAAGCTTGCCTAAATATTGTCGACAACAAATTGGCCTAAAGTTTCATCTGAACCTCTACATGCACAAGGAAAACACAATGGAGACTTAGGGCCGTTTTCACAATGTTCGGTTAAGTGCTAACCGGGACTTTAACCGGAGGTTAGAAAAAATTTCGTTTTCACAATGTCCGGTTAAGCGAATCTTCTGGTTAAAGTCTCAGTTAACTTAACCGACACCTGGGGTTCCGTTTAACCTAAAGATTTCATTGAATTTGTCAGTTGATACTGTATGATGGTTTTCATTCTTGTAAAAAAAGTCAACAATATTTTCGTCTTAAAAAAATTGCAATAAGTTCAGAATATGGGTAGGAAACCTTTTGTAAGGAACATTTTTTACCCTTATTTTTCGCTATCAGAATCGTAATAAACTAAAAATTTTGTTGAGATGGCCCGCCCTTTTGGATTGCAGCCAAAGCACCAAACTTTCATTATATATAGCATTATATCTCGGTAACCAATCGTGATATCATGCCGGCAGATACATCATTTTGAAGGTATTTCTATTGCCTACCTTCGTGGAACAGGTCTACGAACTGTAGCGTACGATATACTGGAAATGGTAGGAGTTGTTCTACCCTCTTATAACTCTAATTTTGTACCTTTTTTATTTAGATGTGCCATCTGAAAATATTACCCCTTACATCTTTAATTAAGTAAACTATATAAACTAAAGCAATAAGTATATCATACAATACATCGATTGAAAGGCAAAAAGGTTGGACTTCTTATAAAAGGGAATTTTTTGGTCCCTAAATATAGTCGTTTAGGAGGGAAACATAGTTTTTATACAAAGAAAGTACATATTTTTACAAAAATTGAAATAACTATATAACGGCATTTAAACCGATAAAGAGGTATTCTATATTTATCATAGACAATTTAAATACTTTTATAATGGTATATCTGCTAGTGTTCTATCTCGATCGGTTGTAGAGATATAACGTTGTGTTTTTTAATGTTTAAGTGCTCCTAAATCCAAAATGGCGGGCGACCTCAAAAAAATTTTTAGTTGATTAGGTTTTTAAAGGTGAAGTGTAACGATGCACCAAAAATAAAACAAATCGAAGCCGGGCCCCTACTCTGCACTTATACCAATAAATTAAAATGCAACGATTTACAAATTTTTTTTCAAATGTAATAGAGCAAACGTCACAATCTATTACAACTTGTAATTGACCGAAGGTTTGTTAACCGAAGGTTGGTGAAAACGAAAATTATTAACCGAAGGATAAGTTCCGAACCTCCCGTCAACTAACCATCAGTTAACCACAAGTTTAACCGAACATTGTGAAAACGGCCCTTAGTCTCCGAGAGTTTAACCAAATTTTTCCACTGGGTAACAGTTCGTTCAAGAAAAAAGAGTGAATGAGTAAGAAGAATGCATCGAACACTACACGATTAGTTTGTGGTGCGAGTGTCGAGGTGAATGAAGAGAACAACAATAATAAGCGTTTATATACGAATATATGAAATTTTTCTGGCATAATGAAAAACAATGCATTTAAATATTCCGAAGTATAAAAATGCATCACTCGATAATACGGTTAATGATAATGAGAATGCACATTTAAAAAATTGTCTTGATTTTATTAGCGTAATAAATTCTATATTAGCTGTTGTTAAAATTGTCATATATTTTTAATAAAGAATTCAGAGTTTCATACTGTTTTTGTATTTTTGAAAATGTTTCCATTGTGTTTGTTGTTTTCTCATAATCTACTTACAACAATTTTTAAAAATGTTTTTCATCATTATTCATTCATTTTTTCACGATTTTTTAACATTTTTGGTTAACATATTTGAAAAAAAGTATATTTTTTTAAAAGTTCATCGAATTTTTATATACGGGAAATTTATTCCCGTATATTTATTTTTTATCATCTTTAACATATTTTGAAAAAATATACACATACAAAACCAACAGTTTTTTCCTGATTCTATTTTAAAAAAGTATGCTGTATAAGTATTGAAACTAAATGAAAACGTACCGAATGAATAGATGCGTACATAGATAATCACTTTCAGTTAATCGAACTTGATGAAGAAAGAAAGAAATCAGGCAGAAAAACTTCTGACCAAAACAACCTAATCTAATGATATTCGCCTGTGTGTTCTTAACACTCAATTAAAGAGGGAGGGAGAAAAAGAGAGAGGAAGAGAGAGACAGAAAGAGAGAAAGAGAGAAAGAGAGAGACAGAAAGAGAGTACGAGATACTTTCGAGAAACTCTCGAGAACACAGTCAGCAAAAGCAATTTTTTGCGACAAATTTTACAGTTTGTCGAGATGCGATCAATTTTATAAATAAAAATTAAAAAATATGTGTATTATTTAAAATAATGCAAAATTATGAATTAGCAAATTAGAATTAGAAAAAATTTTAACAAACAGGCAAATAAGTCAAAATTCAAAATTTTTAAATAGAAAAAATAACAAAGAACATGAATAGCAACGACAATAACGATAGTAAATAGCGACAACCTCTGCAATTAAAACAACAACAGCAAACAAAATAATTAATCGTACCGTAAAAATGGTGTATCATGAGCAAATTTAACTTTCAAAAAATAATTAAATCATATTTTCATAATCATTCAGTCAGAGTGAAGAGGATTTAAATATTCCTTTGAATTAACCCAAACAAGTTGGCTAGAAGACAAAAGCAACGGTATGATTACTAACTCTTCTCTAGCTGTTTTGAAATAAATAGTACGATATAAATGAAAACTGAGTAATCAGCGAATTTTTTACCATTTTCTATTCATTTATGAGAACGTCTGGTATTAATTCAAAGGTATTATTACGAAGTCTCTGCGGCTTTCGATGCCCAGTAGGTGATGTGGACATCTATAAATCAGCTAACACTGAAATGATAGTGATCGTGAACACACACTCTTGGTAAAACTAGTTTCGATATATCCTTTTTGCCCAAAAATTTTTTTCGGGAAAAAACCAAATTTTTATTTGATTTTCATAATTCATAAATTTATTTTAATAATTATGATTAATTTTAATGCTTTTAATAAATGAAGTTTGAAATATAAAAGAGTTTTCACAATCATAAACACCAAACAAATTTTTATATAAATTTCTTTTCATAATTTAAATAAGAATTTGTGATCAAATTAAAAAACCCAAATCTGTATTGTTAAAGAAATTTTGCGCCAGTGAATTCGAAATCGTGGGTAACATTTTAAATAAACAAAAAATTCACAACTTAAAAAAGTGAATTAATATGAAATTGATTCGTTTCTTGCTGTTGTTGTTGTCCCATGAGAAATGGTGCGTCTTGCATTTGCTTCATTTTAATATTTGCAGTAAAAAAGGAATAAAAACATTGTATTACCGAAGGAAGATCCAACAGAGATAAACACGCAGAAGATTTACAATAAGTAATTGAGTTAGTGTGTCAGACATATCGGTAAAAATCGGACACTTCTTATTGGATTTTTCTGTTTCTCATGCAGTATGCAGTATTCGAGTGAGAGACATCACAAAAAATATCATGTAAATATAATGCAGATTTTTTTTAAAATGGAAAAAATATTGTAAAATTTTCTAATGCATTAAAATGTCCACTAAATTCTGTTTTCCTTCCTGCTTCCCGAAGATGCTCCCAGATAAGATCTAATTATAATTTTTAAAGCAGCAAACTCCTCTCGTTAATATTCGTTGCTATTCTTTATATTTACGCTCTCTCTGTTTTTGTTTGTTGTGTTCTTCTTTTTGCTTTTGTCTGTATATTTATTTGTTTTTTTCATTTCTTAAATTGCTGCTGGAAGCTACTGCTCGGCTGTATTAATTTAACTCCCAAAACTGAATCCGAATCATGCTTCCCAATCTGCGTTTGAAGTTTTACCAACATATTCGCGTTTGCAACCATTATTTTGGTTTCAAGGCTTATGAGACCGATGCCCATTCTCATGGCTCCTCATAGCTAAATAAACGGGGACAAATTTTCTCTCTCACACTAATCTCTCCAATTCAAAGCAAACGTCTCAGATCCTTTCTGGAATAAATCCAGAAATCTAAATCTCGTTTCTTTGGCATATAAATTCTTGCACAAGCGTGCACCCTCGGAGTGTATCTCAGGAAGACGGAAGCTCTTGCAAGGAGGAACCATCAACGGTAGGCCCATACACCTCACTAAATTTTATATAATGAGATTACGATCTAATCCCTTTTAGGGAATGTCATAATGAGTGATACGACATTGTTGAAAGTATTATAGAGTTTCTGAAGCGTTGCAGTGGTGCAGGGAAGATACAGACACTTTTACTTATTTTAAAAGTGTCGAACCATCAACAAAATTTTCTATGCAATACCGACACGTACTTTATGAGAAGTAATCGAAAAATAGAGACGTAGAATATAAAAATAAATAAATTAATTATTTATTAAGAAAAGCAAATGGAAAAATATAAATTGGCAATAAAATAAATTACAAGATGAGACGACTTATTATCTATTACGATATTATGACAATCAGCATTAATATATGTGAATCATTTTTCTTTTTGCCACATAGTGTTCTTCCTAGAGTCTTCAAACAAATTAACAGCAGGAAATTATTGATAAATATTTACAAGAGATGAAAAAAGAGAAAATTCTAGTACGCAATAAAACGAAATTAAACATTCATTGATTTATAAAATTCTCTAAAAAGGTGAGAAAATATTATTATATGAGTAGATTCGCTTCAGCTGCTTCGCTTCGCCTCTGAGAGAGAGGGGGACCATCCACATTCAAACCTTAGTAAAACCGGTTTAGCAACTCAGCTTGATACCATTAGCTGATTAGCTGATCCGTTAACACGTTTACGGATAAAATACTCATGTATTGAGAATTATTAAAGTTATTTAATAAGAAGGAAGGGGCACTACTAGCAAATATGCCTTATATTGTAATATCAAATTCTAAATCGGTTTATATATCAGGCTATTTCGTAAAAGTTCTGCAATAGATCTCCAGAACTGATATTAACAAAATGTTCTCGTGAAATAAATCGTCACAAATAATATCCATCACAATTTTCCAGAAAAATACATCTGGGAAATATATTCACAGTACTGTCCGAATATACCTCAAAAGCAAGTTTTCACAAAATAAACACGCACGATGATGTTCCTTTATATTACACCCAGTCGAAACGTTCACTTTTGAGTCTGCCAGTTTAGCCCAGTTTAAAGGTTTTTTCTTTGATAAGAAATTCACTAAACTTTTTCTAGCGGTTCAAACCAGTTTATCCAAAATACGTACATGGTTTAACAACGAAATATAACCAAACATCAGCAGACCAAACAGAACCAAATTTTTGCTGATTTTGCGGCAATCAAATTTTTCTGACGAATAAGTGATTTTTGTTACATACGTCCTCTGTACCCACGCCTTTTTGCAAAATATATTTTACCGGATTGTCTTGGAAATAAAATGTTTGCTCCAACTAACCTTTACGGGAGCTGAACATTGTGCATTAGCTCAGAATTATTCACATTTGCAGTAAACGATAAGCCTTAGGCAGTAAGCAATAATAAGCAGTAATAACTAAACAAAAAATTTTCGAAGTGTAATTAGCACTAGATATACCAACAAATTTACATACCTATTTATACCAAAACCAGTCAATTTGACTGTATATGACAAGTTCTATTCATTTATATTATAATGCTTTATCGTTTGAGAGAATTGATGAGATATATAAAAATTGGTTCTAAGGCGAAGCAAGGGTTGTTTTTCCAATAAGCGGGGGTGTGAGGGGCAAGGCCCCCCGCATTGATAACATTGAAATTAAAAATTTATGGATTTAATATCTCGGTTATTTATGAAATATGCCCAAAAAAATATGAAATTATATCCCAAAAATCAATTTATGTCACAGGGCAAATAAGTAAAGTCAAAAAAAAATTGGGGCATAACTTCCGTTTCAGTTTGAGGCATAAGTTCGTACCCCCATAAAAAATAAAAATATAAAAACTCATCAATTATATTCCAGTTTTATTCAGAATGATCATGTTTACATGCTTTACAAATACTAACTTTTTTTTCCACGCATTTTCCGCACACATATTTCTTACAGATGTCACAATTTGTAGTTGTCTTGTTGTTATTACAAAGTCCTATTTGGCACCATTTACGTACTGGCCGGGGATTCTGGGTTGCTGGACGGAGAATTTCACTTGCCCTCCCTTGGCTTGATGACTTATATTCAGATGTGAGCTCTTCAGCTAATCGAAACAAAAAGTCTTTCCTAGAAATATTCTTTCCTGTTATACTTCTATACAAAATCCAGGAATTGATGCCGGCCAAATCTAAAATATTGAAAAATACTTGAAGTGGCCACCTTCTGGATCCTGATTTCACACTATACTTTCTTGCCATTTGATCAGTTACATCAACACCGAATTTGGTTTTATTGTAAAAAGATATAGTTTCAGGTAGTTTCTTGGAACTGGTATCAATTTTGACGCCTTTGTGTTTAGTACTCAATAAAACAACCTTTTTGTTAGGCTTACTCTTATAAACAGTAAGTGTGCATTCATTTGTTTCATATAGATGCGTTGAAAAACGTTCCATACCATCTTTTTTTTCTTTGCAAATTTTTGGAAGCTCCCGTTTGTTGCAACGTACTGTACCAACCAATGCAGTATTTTTAGCTAATAATTTTGAAGCCAAGGGGAGGCTGGTAAAAAAATTGTCGGTTGTCACACACCTTCCTTTCATGATATAAGGTTCTAGTAGTCTTGTTACAACAAATTCACTGAGAGGAGTTGACGAATTTCGTTTTTCGTCTTTTCCTAAATAGGGAAAGCCATTTATAACATACTTCGTTTCAACATCAGAAGCCAGCCAGAATTTTATCCCAAATTTGTCTGGTTTGTTTGGCATATACTGGGTAAATCGACATCTAGCCTTCGTTGGAAACAGTTGCTCATCTACTGTGATAAATGCTCCTGGTTTGAAAGCGTTTTGACTATTCTCGATAAATTTATCCCAAACAGTTGATACCAGCGCAAATTTATCCGTTTGCAAGCGCTGACTCCTCTCATTTCTTTTATCAAAGCGAATAAAACGTAAAATTTCCGTAAAGTCATTCCTGCTCATATTTTCGGAAAAAAAATCAGGACCCCACTTTTTGTTCCATAAATATGATAATTTCAAACCTTTTGCTTCGTATGCACCACGGCCATACAATATTCCAATAAAAGCCTTCAGTTTTTCCTGCGAAAGGGTCCACTTCTTACCTAAAACTCGAGAGGCTTCTATTTCAGTGCAATTTCTAATATGTTCTAATATATGATGATCAATCAATAGTAAGAAGGCACTGCTTATCTCTTCTTCCATAATATTTCTTCTAGCATGTGCTGTAGGCCCAGGTAAATCTTTGAAAATGCAATGACTTTGTAACCTTCCAACGGCACCCCCTTCTTGTATTTTTTTCCAAATTGTTCCATCAGCAGAAACTTCAATTTGCATATTTTGTGTGTTTTCCTCTTCAGAACTCGAGGAAAGCCGCATACATCTTCGTTTTTGCGTATTATGCTGTTGTCTTATGTTATCTTCTTCGTCACTCGATTCGCCTCCAACATTTTCATCAAATTCCTCGTTATCACTGCTTTCAATATGAACACTTTGATTACCATCATCATCCGTATCACTATCGCATCCCAAAAACTCATATTCGCTATCACCACCATCAACGTCTGATAGATCCGAAAGTATATCTTGTATTTCTTCCAATTTCAAAATTTTTCGTTTTTTCATTATGAGCAATTTGTATGTAGCAAATGTAATAAAATTATTTCTTACTGAACAGAACAGAACTCAATGAATAAATAATGGTTTATAACAGTTTCCTACGAAATTCTTGATAAAAAAAATAAATAGGGAGATCCCCGAAAAATATGAAATTTGAAAAATATGCTGTTATACAATACTATTTTACCAGGGATGTGCAAACATTTTTCTTTACACGCCATTTTCCAAACAAGGGAATTTCCTAAAAGTGAAGAATATAAAGCATTTGCACATAGAACTACAAAAACGTGTACCAGGTCAAAATGACTGGTTTCGGTATAAGTACCAAAAACAAAAAAAAATTTTTTGTTATGAACACAAAATCAAATTAACTTATCAAATTATTTGTATTTAATTGTTGTTATAAAAGTCATATAATAGTTTCGAAAAAAAAATAAATATACATAGTAAATATTTATGAAATAAAAGGTAAAACCAGTCATTTTGACTGGTATGGTAAATCTAGTGTTAGTAGTTATTTATTAATTACAAATTAGTATTCGTTGGCAACTTACCCGATAAAATCTTTAACAAAACAATAGAGTGTAAATAGGTCACCTTAATTTTAAAGTAATTTCGGTCTTAAATCGGGAATATAACAAAAATGATGGCGACGGATTGTTATGTTTTTATATGGGTATTTTTGTTGTTGGTGTGGTAAATGTGTTTGATGTCGGTTTTATTGCGATTGATGTTTATGGTGTTGAAGTTGTTGCTCCTTTTATTGCGCCCTACAAACACTTGTTGCTCCCATTTATATTGTTTGATGATATTGTTGCCTCTGGCTGCTGCTGCTGTTGGCTCTGCTGTTAGTCTTCAACAATTTTGCGTATTGGCGCTATATCAAGATGTCTATTGTCAGCATTTAACAATGATATGAACATAACAATAATCTTAGCAGCTGCTTTTTCTTCCCGACGTGCATAATCTTTTTTTTTAATTTATCAAATTTCTTGTAATCATTATCATCATCATCGGTAGCAGTATCAGCAGCGGTAGAAGGAACATCGCCACCACTGCTGACATAGCCTCCGGAGGTTATTGCTTTATCGACGACGGATACTGCCGTCTGTGTACCAACCTCATCTGTTATAGAAAAGGATGCGTTACATTGATAATATGCTGCTAGTACTGTTGTTGCGGTTATCGCTATGGCCGCACTCACACAGGGGACATTTGTCGCGAGACATGGAACTATTCATTTATTTGTCCCCGATACCACTCACACAGGAGACAAATTGGAATGTAGGTTGTATCCCCATGCATGATTTTTTAATTAGACTTTTTACTACATTTTGCTACCTTTTAATACTTTTTTGCTAAATGGTAGTGGTTTGACTACCTTCGAACATTATTCGATTTCATTTCATTTTGTGTTGCGCGCTAGGTGACTAAGGAAAATATTGAAGAAATTAAAATTGCGTTAATATCTATGGCGATCGATTTTGTGGATGCATTATATATCATTCGTGATGAAGATGCAGAAATAATAAAATTAATCTTAGATACTGTGGAAAAATTGGAGGAGGTTAGTAGAGCTCGTCGGAGAAGCTGCTGGATCAAAAGCTGGCGAAAAGAAAAAAAACAGTAATGGATCCTTCGATGTTCTGACAAATAGCATTCAAGTATGCGATAAATATTCGTACCGTAATTATTTGCGTATGTCAGAGGAAAAGTTTGTTGAATTGCTAAATTCGGTACAAGCCGATTTGCAGAAGGCTGAAACGCATATGCGAAAAGCTGTGACACCGGATGAATCTTATACATATATGTACATCTCATAAAAATAAAAAAAATTCACAGCAGTTTTCACATTAAACATAATACAAAATAAATGAAATCTAAAAATATTGTTGAATACCACCAATTTTGTACAGAGATCATAAATACAATTAAAAAATTCAGTGTTATCAGGCACATTTAACCGTAAAAATGTTTATAATGTATCATCGTTATTCAATATTCCTTCCAGCGCCAGACTAAGAATATCACTTTTTTTAGCCTGACATGTCTGTTCGTCCAGTTCTATTAATTTCATTAAATAATTTTGGATATACATTACACCTCCTGCGCACATTTTCATTTTTTAATTCAGTGATGGTCGTGGTATTTGCTACTTTTCACGTCCCAGAGAGACGTTTCTTGTTGTAGGGCGTTAATCAGCCTTTCCGTGAATTTTGAAAAAATATACTAAAATATGTATATAAAAGCACAAGCCAAAGACTTCAAAAATATTTATATATTGTTTAATATTGGGGCTGCCTTAGAATTTAATGGACTGTTCGATTTCTTACCTAAAAAATGCACTGAAAGTGCAAATATTTGTGAACACAATATTTTAATACACAAGCCGTCAAAATTTCTAAAATAATATGGACAAATTAATTGCTCTAATATATATAATAATATATTTTAAAAAAATTTTATATAAGAATAATATAGCTTATGTTTTGCAGTCCCAGTAACAGCCCCGATCGAACAAATCCTCAAAATTCATAATGCTCTTTTATAAATATAATATAAATGCATGCCTGAATGAATTCGTAATATTCTGCTTTGTCGATACGACAACCCGCTGTTTGGTGTCCCCAGTAAACATCAAGGGACAAATTTGTCGCACAAGGGACAAATTCATTCGTTGATAGTCCACAGTTCATTTCGTCGTTTTGCTGGTGAAACAACAACAAATTTGACGTGTCTCGAGACAAATGTCCCCTGTGTGAGTGCGGCCTATATGTGCCGTTATTCGGGTTATACAAATGCTATTCGGGGTCATCATTGAATTGAAGCTCGAACCATTATCACTTATTTTGTTTTGATTATTTTTCTCAAGTAGTATTCTCAAGAAGTATCTCAATTTGCTTTCGTTATTTCGCACACTTTTGCTATCAAATCGGCAGTGCGTAGCGATTTTGCAAATGTTCTATAAAGGATTTAAAGACGAAGAGTAGGGACCTTTCGTTACTCATAAAGCTGTATACGTTTCACCGCGAGAGATATTCTAACCAATCATACTAAAGATAATTTCTGAGAAAAGAAAGAGCAAAAGGGAACTGCAGAATATACGAATGAAAGTAATTTCAGATCTCAATAATCAAGCGTGTGTTTTCAGTAAGTAAAAAGAGCGGAAAGTTCGCTCGAAATTCATTGATGATCCCGATTAATTTTAGAAGCTCTACCAGATGGAGGTTCCGTTGCTGCTGCTGTTATAGTTGCTTTTGTTGACATTTTGATATGTCTCTTTGGGGTGTGTGAAGGTGGCACAACATCTTTCAAGTTAACTTTTTTTAAAGTTCTGGGTGCACCCCATGGAACTCTGGAGTTCTCAATCGGTTTTGGAAATAGTTCTAGCGAATTAGCCAAAAAAGTTTTCAAATTTTGGGGTGCTAACTTCACCATTATTTCAAAAAAAACGATATAGTATCTAAGTTATAACAGGTAGATACTTTGTGTATAATTTTTTGCGGAACTGTGGCTACTCAGGACTCCAAAACATATTTCAAAATTTCAAACATGTTTTCGTTTAAAATTATACGTAAAAATTTTTTCAGAGTTCTGGATAGTTCTTATCGTTATATTGAAAGCACATAAAAAATTGAAGAGTTACAGTGGAATACCTGCAAAGAACCACAATTTGAAAACTATCAAAAAACAAACATATCTCTAAATATACTGGTTTAAGGGTACGAAATTAATATGCGAAGTCTTTAGAAATCTATCAAAATTAAAAATTCTAAGAAAATTGCCATGTAGTTCATATTTCTTTAGATGGCGGAAATATTTATCACCATGCATAAAAAATATAAAACTAAGGACCTAAGCTCGGTATGTGCAGGCCTATGCATGAGAGAGCGAAACTACGAACCCAAGTGAATTTATTGCAGTGCGCATACTCACCTTATCCATAGTTTCTAGCATACTCACCTTATCCATACGTAACTTATGTTCATTATGGTGAGAGAATTTATGTATGTAGAATAAGTGAAACCTTTCGTTAAACTGTTCTCATGCAGAGGCTTGCAAATGCCGAACTTATTTAGGCCTTAACTAATATTCAGCGTGAGTATTAAAACTCTGTATTAGTATTGAACAGTAACATTTACTAACTAACAAAAATTGGAAACACTATTATCCTATTGATGTCATTCAATTAAAATCAAAATTAAAAATCACCAACTGATTTCATCAACTCTAAATTCAAACATAGAGTAAGAAATATTTCTTACTCTATGATTCAAAGTAGCATTAATAGCAACTCTTCAAAGCTTCCTTTCATTGGAAATTTTCATAGCTTTCATTCATTGGAATTTTATATGCACACATACAACTCCTGATCTGCTGTTTTGTTCCTGAAAACTTTGAGCATGTGAGTTAAAAACCTCCTACCATGTGAGTTATTAAGGCAAGCATGATTGGGTGCAACGAAACAAACGATATTTTTCTCTGAAAATCAATACGAAAACATTTTGGAAATTTTCAAATTTTCAAAGAATTATAGAGTTTGGGGCTAACGTGTTTGAATGCATTTCAGATGAATGTTTGGAATGTTTTATGGAATTTATTTGTAGACAATTTTCCAAACAAGGAAGCTGATATCAGGAATTGTTGCCAGTTCACATTTGCATTTAGCCTTTTAAGATTAGGAGTTTCTTAAATTACTTTCAATTTTAATTATCACGTATGATACTAAAAATTAAAAGACATTCTAAAGCTTGTTGAATTCAAAACCATTGATGCGAATGATGAAGTCTTCCCGTCATCGAAAGACGATATTTTCCGTCATCATACTATATTAAACAAGTAAGGGAGCTATCTTCAGCCTGAGTGAAGCTTATATACTCTACACCCACAGGATATTACCGCATTCGTAGTGGAGACGAGGATAACGCCCACTTTTTGCAAAATAATTTCGTATTCGTGGCTCAGTTCTAGGATGAAATTTTGTCTTCAAATACGCTCTACAAACGTTGGAACTGAGCTTCGTATGTGCATACATTCATATCAGCTGTAAAAAGTAGGCGTGGCTCCCATCGGATATCGCGCATTTTCGATACCAACCTGCTTACAACAAAAGAAATATTAATGCCAAATTTCATGACCATAATTCTATTCGTTCTCTCGTAATCGTGATTTCAACAGACAGACAGAGAGGCAGACAAACAGACAGAGCTAAATCGACTCAGGAGATTGTTCTGAGCCAGAATATACTTTTCCATACCTGCCACACCTACTTTAGTGGGTTACAAACGGTGGAACAAACTTAATATACCCTAAACTTCGGGTGTAAGGTATACAAATAACAGAAGAGGTGATAACAGAAAAGAAGATTTTGTGTTTGAAGTTCCCAAAATTGTAACAGACAAATCATCTAATGACTCACCATTTAACGCGTTTATTTTATCAGTTATCACAAAGGTGAAAAAATAAACTCTCTTTTCCTGTTGTTATACCTAGGATGACACGGAAGAATATGAAACCTACTCAACGAACATACGCCAATCGATATCATAGTCCTTAAAATTGGGGAGCAAAAGCGAATTCTATGAGTATTTATTTTTAAATTCATAAATCTTTAAGAGTAACGACTCTAAATGTTATCCAAAATTTCCTGTTCAATGTTGTGAATATAAGGCGATGTTATCAGGATATCTGTATAAAAAGCCAGAGAAGAATGTAGAGGTCATATTTCATTGCTTCCACAATATTTTCATAAATAATTTTTCGCATAAAAAGAAGCGCCATTTGAAAGGAGCACTAAGATTGAAAGTGACAAATCACTTGTCACAGAAACTGTATGCTAGTGTTTGGAGATTCGATGCGGCCAAATGCCTAATGAATGTTACTGACCCTTCTCCACGAATGAATAATTTGTGCTTAGAAAGGGTAAGCAGGACGAGTTGGATCGTCGTTTCGGGCCAAAGCAGAACAATTCAATTCATAAAATAAATATTACAAATTATGAATCATTGGCTGAAATTATTCGAAATATCAATATTGATCCATTTTATGGTGTATGTATTGGACCGAAGACCAATAGCTTTTAGACAAAATATATACAAAGGGGTCTCCTTTGACCGTAAGTAGTTTTTTGGCCACCGATGCAACAGGGAGCTTTGTTAAAAAATTGAAATTAATAGATACCGAAAACAGCCCTCATATCTTCTTGTACCAATGCATCCTTTCGGCGGAATCGAATGGTGGTACTACCAAGATACAAGATGCTGCCACAATCAAGTACTTCTTTCTACCTATTTTAGCGAATGGCGCTCCATATCCTCGTCAGGTTGTGGTATATTTTAGCAAAGCACTTCTTATGGCTGGACTGGGTTAATGGAGAAAGGGTTGTGTTCCCAAAATCATATCCCAAATTCTTCTTGTGTGGACTCAAGATATGTTGAATTAAAACAGCGAGTGTTCAAAGGACAATAAAAATATATGAATTTGATGTACACCATATAAGTCGGTTGTAGAGACAAATTATTAGTGTCTCTTCCTCTCGACAAACGAAAGAATTGGTTATATAAATAATATTGGCTACATTAATATAATAATAATATTGGTTATATAAATAATATAAAAATATCTAAACATCTAGCAGGGTTGGGCGAAACATGGATACTCGTCGCAAATAGAGGAGGATTAGTCAAATCGGAGG
>OZ016502.1:14678758-14699408 GCA_963966595.1 Physocephala rufipes | reverse complement strand
ATATATATATATATATAACTTCATATTATCTTAAGTATTCTGCTGAGGCTGAGGATTATGATCCTAGCCGCGGCCGAAGACCACCTTTATAAAAGGACTTTTTTGCAAGAATTTTGTGCGAAAACTTGATTTCACCGTGAGTAATCGGCCGGTTGAGGGTTGTGATCCCACCGTTGCCGAAGGCCGCCGTTGTAAAAGACCTTTTGCAGTTTGTAATTTTTTGACTTTGCAATAAAATATTTAATGACATAAAATGGAGATATGAACAATGTGTTTCGACTGGTATCTTCGTCATGTTTTCCCTTTGCAGTTAATATATATTAGCACAAGTATTTTAAGGTTTAATAGGCTATAACTTCTAAATTATATGTTAACGGAGTACAATTTCAATGTTGTTGTAATTAAAAAAAGGTAGCATCAAATTAGAGATGTAAGTGGGTGGATTAATTCCTATCACTTCTAGTGTACCGTGCGCTACAGTTCGGCGACTTGTTCTAGTGTAACATGCAATATATCGTTTGAAAAAGGATCGGACTTTTTAAAAAGGGTAAATTTTTGCTACGCGGTGGAGAAAAACGTATTTTTGTATACAAAGGATGAACATATTTTTACATAATTGGGTAAAAGCCTTTAACGGTAACGATGTCGCCAAAAGGGTATATTATATGAATGGTAGGTAATAGAAATACCTTAAAAATGGTATAATGGTATGTTATGTTATGTTATGTTAAATACAGGAGTCCTATGCATTCTTTAAAACGTGATTGGTTGTAGCCGCCTATCAGTTTTTTGGAATGCATCAAACCTGGTTGACTTTCCCAGTATTGCACTCTAGGATTATGTTCTTCATTTCCTAGCCTAATTCGTGGCACATATTGACAGATTGCGCAGAATGGCTCCGGTCCTACAAATGCAGTGGTTGGGCCCTCTTTTGCTAAATTGTCCGCCTTCTCGTTACCTTCTATACCAGTGTGACCTGGTATCCATAGAAGGTAAACGTCGTTTTCAGACGCCAGCTTATTCAGCTTCTGAAGGCATTCCCACACAATCTTAGAGTTTATGCGGTACGATGTTAGTGCCTTCAGAGCAGCTTGGCTGTCGGTGAGAATTGCAATTCTCTTATTTTTAAGATTCTTGTCCAGATTAAATTGGACGCATCTTCCTATTGCAATTATTTCTGCTTGAAAGATGTTCACAAACTTGCCCAGTTGTTCAGAATAACTTGTGCTAGGGCCATAAACCCCCGCACCTGAGCCACACTCCATTAGGGAGCCATCCGTATACCAGGTGATAAATTGTCTCCCTAGGTTATACATCTCAAGTAATCCACTCCATGACTTTTTGCTACTCAGTTTACTTTTGAAGAGTCTTTCAAAACAGAATTTTCCGACCATTTTATCCTTTGGAAAATCCAGTTCCGGGAGAAACCCTAACTCTTCCCTAATCTTGTTTTTCTTACCATACAGAACTTTGCCATTATCGTCCGAGTATATCCTGTATAACGTGCTCTTTTCTTGCATACACAGATGAAGGTGTAGAGGCGTTAGATCTAATAGTACCTCGATCGCCGATGTGGGACAGGTTTGCATTGCCCCTGTTATGCATATACATGCCACTCGTTGTAGTTTGCTCAGAGCTATAATTGTGTTACTCTGAGATGCCCGAGTAGTCCATACAACCGCACCATATGATAACAGGTCGGATAATTGTTATGTACATCCATCGCAGAATCGCTGATCGGCATCCCCAGTTCCTGCCAGCGATGGCCCTACAGGCCATAAGTGCTCTTATAGCGTTGGATATGATATAGTCCACATGGGATTTCCAGTTTAACTTTTGGTCTAATATAACCCCCAAGTATTTCACTTGTTTGGCATATCCGAGTTCTGTGCCAGAGATTACAACCGACCTAAGTCGTTCGAGTTCATATTTTCTAGTGAATGGTATAATAGTGGTTTTAATCGGATTTAGTTTGAGTCCCACATTACCACACCATTCCTGTACTAACCTTAGACCTAGCTGAATTCTATCTCGAAGAACTTCTTCAAATTTGCCACGGCATAGGATTACAATGTCATCGGCATATCCCAGACAGTCCAGTCCTGCCTCAGTAAGAATTTCTAGCAGTTCGTTAGCCACAACACTCCAGAGTAGAGGGGAGAGTACGCCCCCCTGAAGACACCCTATGGTCGTGTTGATTTGAATCCTTTGGCTTCCTGCTACTGACATTACCGTTCTTGTCTTTAACATTTCTGTCAGCCATCGTACTGAGGTAGGGTTTACCCTTTTCCCAACTAGTGCTCTCTTCATAGCTTCGTGAGAGGTGTTGTCAAAAGCCCCCTCGATGTCAAGGAAAGCACATAGTGCAATCTCGTTGTATTCCATTGATTCCTTAATGGTTTCTGTCAGCTGATATAAAGCAGTTTCAGTGGATCTACCTGCTCTGTATGCATGTGGACTGGAATGGAGTTGTAACCCGTTACCTTCACAGTTCCTTAGATAGTTGTCAATGATCTTCTCTAAGGTCTTCAATAGAAAGGAGGTAAGGCAAATTGGCCGGAAGGACTTTGGATGGAAGGGATCTTTCTTCCCTGCCTTCGGGATAAATACATTGTCAAAGCCGCAGTATATTCGAGCCAAAGACCCGTTGCTTTTGCTCGATTGAATAGCCTGCGGACAGTTTTTCCAAGTTTTGCTTGTGTAGCGTTCCACCAAGAGACTTCCCTACAAGGTTTTTTCTCACCAATAGGACAGCTATCCTCATAAGAGTCTATTATAGCATCCTGCAAGTCCCTTGTAGCTATTTCAAGCTCAAGCCCTGACCTGATTTCCCTCCTCATTCTCAGAGAGCCGATGTTTGCTCGGAGTTTCTCTTCATACATATCCCAGTCCACTTTCCTGGGATTTCTTATAGTTCTTATTTTAGGGGTTGACTCCTTTATTTCAAGTTTAATTATTCTATGATCGGATAGTGATGGTTCGTTAGAGACTTCCCATCCTTGGATCATATTCTCCATCAGTCTGTTGCCTAACGTAACGTCAAGTACTTCCTGTCTCACCCTGGTGACAAATGTCGGTGTGTTCCCCACATTGTGTATTACTAATTCATTTGATAGAATAAATTCAAGAAGGTACTCACCTCTTATGTTATTGTCATTGCTTCCCCATGCCACGTTGTGCGCATTGGCATCGCAGCCAAGCAGTAGCGGTGTGTTTTCCTGCTTGCAGCGGTCCACCAGATTCGTGATCACAGTTGACGGAACCTGTGGCTCATCCCCTGGTAGATAGGCAGAAGCAATGATCACATATCTTTGGCCCCTTGCCATATCCACAGAGATTTGTATTGCTACCAGATCCCTTGTCAAGAACTCTGAAAGACAGATAAAGTTAATATTTTTCTTTAACAGTATACATGCTCTAGGTTCACAGCAACGGATGTCACTGATTACCTGCAATTGGTTTGCTCGCAGTCCTTGAATTGCTCCCTTGTACACCCAGGACTCCTGAATAAGTACCATATCAAGTTGTTGCTTGACAGCCGCCCTTGCGATATTTGCTGAAGCACCCCATGGTGTAGATTAATTTGGGCGACCTTGGTACTTTTTATGACTACTTAAGGATTTCCTCCCCTACCAGAGTAGAGTTGGCATCCTCCGATAGGGTGTCCTCTGTTTGTTCGTCTGTGAGCCCTAGTGCTGAAAGGTCTAGATCATCTATACCCTCATTTTCGTGAGGTGAAAGGTCGACTTCCTGTTCCCTACAGCTGGCTTTGACTTCAGACGCCACTTTCTCAGCAACCTCCGGTGGAATCCCCGCCGTTAAGGCTTCACCCGGACCCGGAGGGTCACCAGTGCCTTTCTCGACATCTCTGCCCTTATGAAAGTGGACCGGAATGCGACCAAGCCTGTATCGAATGATACAGTCGTTGGCTCTGATCGCATTTGCTGGTCCCTCATCCATTCCTATGGTCAACAGTTTCCCGAGACCTTCATCTTTGCTATGGAAGATCCCCCAAAATTTAGTTTGAAGGCCTTCATTTTGGGCAACAAGGAGATCCAAGAGCATATCAGTTGCCATACTTACTGCTCTTGGTAGGAACACCGTGAGCATCTGTATGCATGGTATATTGTCACCCATACATGTGCCCAGCGGCACTCCCTTCCATCCGGGCAGATCAGGTACAATGAATCTTAGCCAGTCTGCTGTCCCCTCCCTTCGCAGTCCACCAGTATAAAACCTGGCCGAAAATGAATACCACCAAACTGGAGTTTGGTCCTCCAGCCCTTAGCCATGGCTACAACCAAAGCCTGTTCTATTTCGCCGAGCTGTTCTCGGCTGAGCACATGCTCAGGAAAAGCTTTGGGTATCACCGCAATTCGAATAGTTTTTGCGGCGCTGACATAGCTCTTTACCGGCTTCAGAGTAGGCGGTCTCTCAATAAGATGTTTTTCGCGTTCTCAATCGGAGAAATTTCCGACGGTCCCCGTTTCTGGAGCATGGGTTGAGCTTTCGGCCTTCCTTGCGCCTTTTTCAGGTATAATGGTATAATGGTATATCAGGTATAATGGTATATCCGGTATGATATCTCGATTGGTCACCGAGATATAATGATGTTTTTAATGAAAGTTTGAATGCTTCTAAATCTAAAATGGAGGGCGACCTCAACAAAATTTTTAGTTTATTACGTTTTTGGTAGTGAATAACGGTAAAAAAATTTTTAAAAAGGGCCCCGTACCCTTATTCTGAACTTATTCTAATATCAGTATAGCACATATCGAAATATTGACACGGTATATGGATTAATAGTACTTCACGACGGAGATAAGGGTATGGGTAACATCATTTTGTGATTCAATCTCACTCGAAATAACGGCGGCTTCTGGTAATTCACACTTTCATATAGTTATAATAATTACTCTCCTAATAATTCAGTAAATTATTATTAGAATTCTAATAATTCAGTTCAGCTTTCAGAACTGGTTACTATTAAAAAAATGTTAACATAATAAATTGTGGAATATATTTACATGATCATACTAGCTCCATTATTTTTTTTTAATTTTTGGTTGTTTTTGTGCTCTCTTCCTGATCCTAAAAACATAAAAGTAATTCCCGCTGCCTTCTGCGGATGGGGTTGACGGCCCTTGAAATTTGAAAAATATGTCTTAATATCTCCTAAACTTTAACAGATATCCAAGTACCGTTAGTGTCGTCAGAAATCTTGTATAAATATTAATATTTTATTTAATGAGGTATTTTATCGAAATGTTAAGTTTTTGAAATTAACGCAATTTTAACATTCTACTACCTTTTCCCCCTTATATAATTTTTTTCTAAATAAAATGTGTAATTAGTGTTATGCATTTGTACTTAAAATAGGAAACTAGATTATTTAAGAATTTATTTATCTCATGTAGATCGGTGGTTTAGTTACGGAGAAAGCTGACTTTACCATAAGTATAAAATACTCTCCGACAAATTCAAATTTTGTTAATTTGCGTTCCTGTAATAGTACCATTTTATAAAGTATGCATCATTGGGTCCTATAATCTATGTCCGTTTGGTTTAAGTTATAAACGTTATACCCCTTTTTGTCGTTGTTAAATTTAAATATTTTAATATAATTGTGTGAATCGCGAATAAGTAACCATGTGCGAAATGAATATGTGTCTTTAATGAATATGAAATTTTTAATTCCGAGGTTGACGCAAATATGACGCCGGTTATAATAAAAGCGCTCCAAAATTGGAATTTATATACAAAGTCTTTAAAATGTCAAATATCAATGAGATCATTATTCCCTTTCGCGCGATTTTTCTTAAAAATTTTTCTGTGCTAGAATAGCGCCACTTCCTTGACAAAGTGTACAAACAACTAATTGCAAAAAGTAGTTCGTTGTAAATTTTACACTGGTTTTTCTGCGTAAAACCATCACCGATATGCATAAAAAAATTGGTATGAATGCTGTAATAATGTATTTTAAGTATAACTGCATACCATAATCACACATTTAATTTAGAAAAAAAATTAATGGGGAAAATGGTAGTAGAATGTTAAAACTCCGATTATTTATAAAACTATTACATTTCGAAAAAATGTCTTTTTATATAAATTATTGGTATTTATATGAGTTTTCTAACGATACTAGTTTCACCCAAATATCTTTCGCAGTTTATTTTTGTTGTTTATTAGGACTTATGTTACTTATTTTGCATTTATTAGGTTAGGAAAGAAGCACAATACCTACAGAAGAACGACGAACAAATCGAAGCTAGTACAATTATTTAAATATAAGCCTAAATTGTTTACATATTTTGTCACGAAATGTCATACATTACATAACTATGGTGAAGTACGCATTCTTATACACAAGCCCCGTCGTGAATTTCAGTCAAAGATAACGAGATAGGAAACTTCTGAAACTGTACTTCTGATTTAGGGTAGTTTGCGTGAGTTTAAGACCCTGACTCATAATTTCTCCCGTGTATTTTTATGTTTAAGAATATAGATTTTTTCTTGGAAATTCAAGCTTAAGACCCGGCCATTACACCTTTTTTAGACCCCGAATTACAATCCATTTTATAACTTCACCATCTTTGTTTTGATATGCCAACGTAGTTAGTGGTTTATAAAATTCAATTATTTCTCATATACACTTTTATGTTTTAAGTTGCGTAGACAACTTGTGGACATGATTTATTAGATGACTAAAATATTTGTATAAATTGATTAGGAACAAATAAATGTAGTTATTTCATATGCATAAGAATATAAACGAAATTCAATTTTACTAAACATTTTAATGTATAACAAATACGATTGACATAGTTAATGGAACACTCAAATCATTTAAACCAATTTTTGGACACCAGAATCTAAAAATATCTTAAAAATAAAATTACATCAAATAAATTATTTGAAAAAATTCTTCACATTGTGTAATTAACAATTCTGCTACCATTACTTTGAAGCCAAGTGATAGGCGCACTAATTTATGTAAAACATAAAAGATTTTACTTGAGTATACCAATACACAAATATGATTATTTTTAGTTTCAAATAAAATTGTATTATTATTAATAAGTTCCCTTCTTCCTCTTTAATCATTTAATATAACTTTTGAGCTCCTTGTGCTCACATTAATAACTAGGCCTACACGGATTTATGTATTTATTATCATCAAGGGAAACTCTTGAAAAATCAAATGTAAATGTAAAACATATGGCATGGGCATACCCTAATTACTTCTTCACCTCTCCCATAAATTCGATGATTTTAGTGTTGCCAGCATGTGCGGCGCTTACTACTTGATGTGGGACAGGTTTGCATTGCCCCTGTTATGCATATACATGCCACTCGTTGTAGTTTGCTCAGAGCTATAATTGTGTTACTCTGAGATGCCCGAGTAGTCCATACAACCGCACCATATGATAACAGGTCGGATAATTGTTATGTACATCCATCGCAGAATCGCTGATCGGCATCCCCAGTTCCTGCCAGCGATGGCCCTACAGGCCATAAGTGCTCTTATAGCGTTGGATATGATATAGTCCACATGGGATTTCCAGTTTAACTTTTGGTCTAATATAACCCCCAAGTATTTCACTTGTTTGGCATATCCGAGTTCTGTGCCAGAGATTACAACCGACCTAAGTCGTTCGAGTTCATATTTTCTAGTGAATGGTATAATAGTGGTTTTAATCGGATTTAGTTTGAGTCCCACATTACCACACCATTCCTGTACTAACCTTAGACCTAGCTGAATTCTATCTCGAAGAACTTCTTCAAATTTGCCACGGCATAGGATTACAATGTCATCGGCATATCCCAGACAGTCCAGTCCTGCCTCAGTAAGAATTTCTAGCAGTTCGTTAGCCACAACACTCCAGAGTAGAGGGGAGAGTACGCCCCCCTGAAGACACCCTATGGTCGTGTTGATTTGAATCCTTTGGCTTCCTGCTACTGACATTACCGTTCTTGTCTTTAACATTTCTGTCAGCCATCGTACTGAGGTAGGGTTTACCCTTTTCCCAACTAGTGCTCTCTTCATAGCTTCGTGAGAGGTGTTGTCAAAAGCCCCCTCGATGTCAAGGAAAGCACATAGTGCAATCTCGTTGTATTCCATTGATTCCTTAATGGTTTCTGTCAGCTGATATAAAGCAGTTTCAGTGGATCTACCTGCTCTGTATGCATGTGGACTGGAATGGAGTTGTAACCCGTTACCTTCACAGTTCCTTAGATAGTTGTCAATGATCTTCTCTAAGGTCTTCAATAGAAAGGAGGTAAGGCAAATTGGCCGGAAGGACTTTGGATGGAAGGGATCTTTCTTCCCTGCCTTCGGGATAAATACATTGTCAAAGCCGCAGTATATTCGAGCCAAAGACCCGTTGCTTTTGCTCGATTGAATAGCCTGCGGACAGTTTTTCCAAGTTTTGCTTGTGTAGCGTTCCACCAAGAGACTTCCCTACAAGGTTTTTTCTCACCAATAGGACAGCTATCCTCATAAGAGTCTATTATAGCATCCTGCAAGTCCCTTGTAGCTATTTCAAGCTCAAGCCCTGACCTGATTTCCCTCCTCATTCTCAGAGAGCCGATGTTTGCTCGGAGTTTCTCTTCATACATATCCCAGTCCACTTTCCTGGGATTTCTTATAGTTCTTATTTTAGGGGTTGACTCCTTTATTTCAAGTTTAATTATTCTATGATCGGATAGTGATGGTTCGTTAGAGACTTCCCATCCTTGGATCATATTCTCCATCAGTCTGTTGCCTAACGTAACGTCAAGTACTTCCTGTCTCACCCTGGTGACAAATGTCGGTGTGTTCCCCACATTGTGTATTACTAATTCATTTGATAGAATAAATTCAAGAAGGTACTCACCTCTTATGTTATTGTCATTGCTTCCCCATGCCACGTTGTGCGCATTGGCATCGCAGCCAAGCAGTAGCGGTGTGTTTTCCTGCTTGCAGCGGTCCACCAGATTCGTGATCACAGTTGACGGAACCTGTGGCTCATCCCCTGGTAGATAGGCAGAAGCAATGATCACATATCTTTGGCCCCTTGCCATATCCACAGAGATTTGTATTGCTACCAGATCCCTTGTCAAGAACTCTGAAAGACAGATAAAGTTAATATTTTTCTTTAACAGTATACATGCTCTAGGTTCACAGCAACGGATGTCACTGATTACCTGCAATTGGTTTGCTCGCAGTCCTTGAATTGCTCCCTTGTACACCCAGGACTCCTGAATAAGTACCATATCAAGTTGTTGCTTGACAGCCGCCCTTGCGATATTTGCTGAAGCACCCCATGGTGTAGATTAATTTGGGCGACCTTGGTACTTTTTATGACTACTTAAGGATTTCCTCCCCTACCAGAGTAGAGTTGGCATCCTCCGATAGGGTGTCCTCTGTTTGTTCGTCTGTGAGCCCTAGTGCTGAAAGGTCTAGATCATCTATACCCTCATTTTCGTGAGGTGAAAGGTCGACTTCCTGTTCCCTACAGCTGGCTTTGACTTCAGACGCCACTTTCTCAGCAACCTCCGGTGGAATCCCCGCCGTTAAGGCTTCACCCGGACCCGGAGGGTCACCAGTGCCTTTCTCGACATCTCTGCCCTTATGAAAGTGGACCGGAATGCGACCAAGCCTGTATCGAATGATACAGTCGTTGGCTCTGATCGCATTTGCTGGTCCCTCATCCATTCCTATGGTCAACAGTTTCCCGAGACCTTCATCTTTGCTATGGAAGATCCCCCAAAATTTAGTTTGAAGGCCTTCATTTTGGGCAACAAGGAGATCCAAGAGCATATCAGTTGCCATACTTACTGCTCTTGGTAGGAACACCGTGAGCATCTGTATGCATGGTATATTGTCACCCATACATGTGCCCAGCGGCACTCCCTTCCATCCGGGCAGATCAGGTACAATGAATCTTAGCCAGTCTGCTGTCCCCTCCCTTCGCAGTCCACCAGTATAAAACCTGGCCGAAAATGAATACCACCAAACTGGAGTTTGGTCCTCCAGCCCTTAGCCATGGCTACAACCAAAGCCTGTTCTATTTCGCCGAGCTGTTCTCGGCTGAGCACATGCTCAGGAAAAGCTTTGGGTATCACCGCAATTCGAATAGTTTTTGCGGCGCTGACATAGCTCTTTACCGGCTTCAGAGTAGGCGGTCTCTCAATAAGATGTTTTTCGCGTTCTCAATCGGAGAAATTTCCGACGGTCCCCGTTTCTGGAGCATGGGTTGAGCTTTCGGCCTTCCTTGCGCCTTTTTCAGGTATAATGGTATAATGGTATATCAGGTATAATGGTATATCCGGTATGATATCTCGATTGGTCACCGAGATATAATGATGTTTTTAATGAAAGTTTGAATGCTTCTAAATCTAAAATGGAGGGCGACCTCAACAAAATTTTTAGTTTATTACGTTTTTGGTAGTGAATAACGGTAAAAAAATTTTTAAAAAGGGCCCCGTACCCTTATTCTGAACTTATTCTAATATCAGTATAGCACATATCGAAATATTGACACGGTATATGGATTAATAGTACTTCACGACGGAGATAAGGGTATGGGTAACATCATTTTGTGATTCAATCTCACTCGAAATAACGGCGGCTTCTGGTAATTCACACTTTCATATAGTTATAATAATTACTCTCCTAATAATTCAGTAAATTATTATTAGAATTCTAATAATTCAGTTCAGCTTTCAGAACTGGTTACTATTAAAAAAATGTTAACATAATAAATTGTGGAATATATTTACATGATCATACTAGCTCCATTATTTTTTTTTAATTTTTGGTTGTTTTTGTGCTCTCTTCCTGATCCTAAAAACATAAAAGTAATTCCCGCTGCCTTCTGCGGATGGGGTTGACGGCCCTTGAAATTTGAAAAATATGTCTTAATATCTCCTAAACTTTAACAGATATCCAAGTACCGTTAGTGTCGTCAGAAATCTTGCATAAATATTAATATTTTATTTAATGAGGTATTTTATCGAAATGTTAAGTTTTTGAAATTAACGCAATTTTAACATTCTACTACCTTTTCCCCCTTATATAATTTTTTTCTAAATAAAATGTGTAATTAGTGTTATGCATTTGTACTTAAAATAGGAAACTAGATTATTTAAGAATTTATTTATCTCATGTAGATCGGTGGTTTAGTTACGGAGAAAGCTGACTTTACCATAAGTATAAAATACTCTCCGACAAATTCAAATTTTGTTAATTTGCGTTCCTGTAATAGTACCATTTTATAAAGTATGCATCATTGGGTCCTATAATCTATGTCCGTTTGGTTTAAGTTATAAACGTTATACCCCTTTTTGTCGTTGTTAAATTTAAATATTTTAATATAATTGTGTGAATCGCGAATAAGTAACCATGTGCGAAATGAATATGTGTCTTTAATGAATATGAAATTTTTAATTCCGAGGTTGACGCAAATATGACGCCGGTTATAATAAAAGCGCTCCAAAATTGGAATTTATATACAAAGTCTTTAAAATGTCAAATATCAATGAGATCATTATTCCCTTTCGCGCGATTTTTCTTAAAAATTTTTCTGTGCTAGAATAGCGCCACTTCCTTGACAAAGTGTACAAACAACTAATTGTAAAAAGTAGTTCGTTGTAAATTTTACACTGGTTTTTCTGCGTAAAACCATCACCGATATGCATAAAAAAATTGGTATGAATGCTGTAATAATGTATTTTAAGTATAACTGCATACCATAATCACACATTTAATTTAGAAAAAAAATTAATGGGGAAAATGGTAGTAGAATGTTAAAACTCCGATTATTTATAAAACTATTACATTTCGAAAAAATGTCTTTTTATATAAATTATTGGTATTTATATGAGTTTTCTAACGATACTAGTTTCACCCAAATATCTTTCGCAGTTTATTTTTGTTGTTTATTAGGACTTATGTTACTTATTTTGCATTTATTAGGTTAGGAAAGAAGCACAATACCTACAGAAGAACGACGAACAAATCGAAGCTAGTACAATTATTTAAATATAAGCCTAAATTGTTTACATATTTTGTCACGAAATGTCATACATGACATAACTATGGTGAAGTACGCATTCTTATACACAAGCCCCGTCGTGAATTTCAGTCAAAGATAACGAGATAGGAAACTTCTGAAACTGTACTTCTGATTTAGGGTAGTTTGCGTGAGTTTAAGACCCTGACTCATAATTTCTCCCGTGTATTTTTATGTTTAAGAATATAGATTTTTTCTTGGAAATTCAAGCTTAAGACCCGGCCATTACACCTTTTTTAGACCCCGAATTACAATCCATTTTATAACTTCACCATCTTTGTTTTGATATGCCAACGTAGTTAGTGGTTTATAAAATTCAATTATTTCTCATATACACTTTTATGTTTTAAGTTGCGTAGACAACTTGTGGACATGATTTATTAGATGACTAAAATATTTGTATAAATTGATTAGGAACAAATAAATGTAGTTATTTCATATGCATAAGAATATAAACGAAATTCAATTTTACTAAACATTTTAATGTATAACAAATACGATTGACATAGTTAATGGAACACTCAAATCATTTAAACCAATTTTTGGACACCAGAATCTAAAAATATCTTAAAAATAAAATTACATCAAATAAATTATTTGAAAAAATTCTTCACATTGTGTAATTAACAATTCTGCTACCATTACTTTGAAGCCAAGTGATAGGCGCACTAATTTATGTAAAACATAAAAGATTTTACTTGAGTATACCAATACACAAATATGATTATTTTTAGTTTCAAATAAAATTGTATTATTATTAATAAGTTCCCTTCTTCCTCTTTAATCATTTAATATAACTTTTGAGCTCCTTGTGCTCACATTAATAACTAGGCCTACACGGATTTATGTATTTATTATCATCAAGGGAAACTCTTGAAAAATCAAATGTGTAAAACATATGGCATGGGCATACCCTAATTACTTCTTCACCTCTCCCATAAATTCGATGATTTTAGTGTTGCCAGCATGTGCGGCGCTTACTACTTATTTGGCCATTTTGTCTATTCGCATTAAAGCAGTGTTGCCAGTACTCTGCAATAAGTATTATACCCAAGTTTTTGTTAATTATTAAAAATATTAATAAAATAATATATTAATATTGCTGCCTATGCATCGAACAACTATCAAGTTAACCAAATTTCATAATTTTTGGTACTGCATACAACAATGCGAACGCCTTTTGGATTGCAATTTCAAACACTTCGATAATTTCTATGCTATATCAATATTGTTTTTATTTAAACCATTTACTTTCAGATTAGTTTATTTCAATCGGGGGAACAGGTCAAGGACAAGCAATCCACGTGTATTTTTTTGAAATTGTTGTTGTTGTTGTTGTTTTTTGCGGTGATTGCAACAACAACAACAATTTTGTCTACGGCCCTTGGGGGCGTGGCTAGAGCCTTTTAAAGTTTCAAATATAACTCTTCATATCTCCTAAACCGCGCTAAGTGTTTCAACAATATTGGTACCGTTTAAAAGCTAGGAAAATTCCGCTCAATTTATGTTATACAACATTTTCCCCAAATATTTTCCGTTTTAGAAATAAATGCGAAAAACTGATTTACTGCGTTTTTTTCGGAATCAAAAATTTTTTGCAGGAAAACGTACGTAAGTAGCTCAAATAGAAATATAAGGAAAGAAAGAGGATGTTATTAGCAATCACATAAAATTTATTTCATCAAAATCGGTGCAGGAGTTTCGGAGAAACCTTCTTTTAAAGAGGCACTCAGACTGCGTTTTTTGAAACCTATCCTGTACCTATAAACTCGTACTATCAACGTCTATCAAAAATGTAACCCTGGGCCTTTCTTGCTATAACGGGGGTTTCCCTTATTTCATGTATTGTATTTCATGTATTGTTGTCTCATGTATTGTTGTTGTTGCAATATAGAAATATCATTTAATTCGTTTGAATTGAATTATATTCTATATAAGAAAATAAAAAACGAGCTAAAACTAGCGCCGCAGGCAAAAAATTTTTAAGAAAAATCAAAGCAAAGCAATGAAAACATAAAGTGCACTACCACCATCCCATATTGTGTGATTGCAAAGTCGATAGGTGTTGTTATTGAAAATATGCAAGTTTACTGGTTCAGGAAGGGTTTCAAAAAGTGTAGTCTCAAATAACTTTCAAGAGAAGGTTTCTCCGAAACTGCTGCACCGATTTGGATGAAATAAATTTTCTGCGTTTGCTAATAGTATCCTCCTTCTTATTTTTTATATTGCTGTGGGTTAATTACGCATATTTGAATGTAAAAAATTTTTGAATGCGAAAAAAAGGTACTAAAATTGAATATCGTCTTTATTTCGAAAACGAGACATTTTTAGATAAAATACTATATTACATGAAATTAAGAGCATTTTCCTAGCTTTCCAACGATACTAGTCTCATTGATACTGGTAGCATGGTTTGCGAGATATCGAGGGTTATATTTCAAACTTTTAAGGGCTCTAACCACGCCCACATAGGAGACAGACAAAAAACATTGTTGTTGCAGAAATGAGCGTAAAAAACTATGCCAACTGTATTAATTTGGAAAATATCTAGTCGGATTGTCTGTCCTTGACATATGCCCAATCGGGACATTAAGGATGCTCATAAAATGTTTGCATTTACTTAAGTGCACTTTGTCCATTTAATTCTGTTTTAGTTCCATTTATTAATTTACTTTGCACCGCTGTTATAATTTCGCCAATGATTTTTTCACCACACCTTAAAATATAAATAATGTTACTATGATTTTTTTGTTAAAATTAATTAAATACTAATTTAAGTAATAAAAATAAATATTCCAGACTTGCGAATAATCCGTCGGGTTTGTTGCCCGGTGGTCCGCACATGTGCAAGTTACCAGACGCAAAAATTGTTGTCGTCATTCTTGTGAAAATTACTTAGCGGTCGGGTCGGCTGCCGTTTAAAAGTTATAGTCAACTGCATGCTTATAACTTCAGTTTGTATATCCTTGGAACCGATTGAGATACCAGTATAATATGGCCACCAATTGAAAGAAGGTTAATGTCTTTATTTTTGCTACTCACATTTTTTGAGATACTGCAATATTTACGGAGATAAATAATTATCAATAATGTTAATCAATTAAAGGCACTGCACGCTATATTTGAATGTAGCAGTTTTAAAATAATTGAAAAATAATTGAATGTAACAATTTTGTATAATTGAAGCATATCCATTGTATTATTTCAACGGAATTAAATTATTTATTTAAACGGAATTTTTTCTTGAGTAATTTTATCTTGAATCTTGAATATAGATCGCGATGCACCCGGGCTGTAGTTTTGATTGTAGTGTCCACATTCCTTCCGGAACCTGTAAGTTCGCAAGTTTATTTATGTGAATAAGAAGATGCAGATTTTGAATATATTTCTTTATATTTACCCTTCCCAGTAAGTTCTTTATTGGCGTAGAAGCCAACATAATACGTTTGCTAATACGGTATTTTTAGCAGAATCTCCAATTAGTCGAGGCTCGAGTTTAGATATTTGTTGTTTACGGCATATCGTTTTTAACATTTCTTCGGGATTGCAATAATGGCATCTGGAAGTCCCCATTTAGTCTCTTACTGAAAGAAAAGAACTGTAATGTAAACTGGAAGAATGAATAATAATTCGATTCCAGTATGTTTGATTTTCTTTCCGGTTCTTGAGCTCCCACTTTTATCGCTTGTTACCTAAATTCACGCAAGCGGGAGCAACCCAACGCTTGATCGAACGGCTCTGCCCTGAGAGAATTAATTGGTAATTTTTAATAGCAACTAAAATCAAATTACTCACCAAGACCTGATGTTTCAGTAGACTATTATTCGAATTATAATAATTCTAATAATTTAATTCAGTTTTGGGAACTAGTACCTATGAAAAAATGTAAACACATTAAATTGTTTACATAATATTTTCATGAAATGTCATACGTGACATTATTTTGGTGAACTACGCATCCTTATACACAACACCTGTACGTGAGTTTCGGTCGTGTAAAATTTTCTCGTTTGTTTTGAGAAATTCTTTTGAGGGAGAAGAATTTCTTATCTCGTTGTCTCTGCTCGAAATAGCGCCATTTCAAGTAATTTACATTATCAGGTAGTTATAATAATTTTGCGAGCGTTGCCATTAGCATGAATCAAACATTTATATTTGGATATTATGAAATTATGTTTGGTAAATTGGTACATTATGGGTACACATTTACTCATTCAATGCACTTTATTTCCCCGTTACCACACTTGTTTTTATAACAATTAAAAGTATTATTTTATATTTTCCAATAAAATACAAAACCAATAAAAGTATTGTATTATATTCTCCAAGTATTTAATAGTCAATTCGTTGATTTAAACACATTACACATAAAGGGCCTTATTACGCAAAAATTAACGATTGTAGAAATACCGACGCTGGCTTTGACGAAAAGCTCGAAATTGTTGTAGTATGCAAAACTTTAATCAGATTCCCTAGATGAAGTGTCCGGAGCGAAGGGTCTCTTGCTTTGGTTTTGTATTCCGTATTAAGGCCCTAAGTTTATGCTGGTATTATATAATATGTAGATTTCTTTTCTTCCATCGATAAATTGAACATATTTTGTTAATAGACCTATAATTTGATCCCGTTTCATATATTTGGTAATTTGCTGACAGACCTCGTGCTGTCAAGTAAGGGACTTTTTATGTTGATTATTGATTCGACATACTTCTTTTACTTTATGTAATCTTGTGTCTGTGCTAATTTGTGGTTACGAAAATAATTCATTAATTTTAAAATTAGTGTTGGGAACTATCGAATGATTTTCTCATTTTTTCATCCATTTATTTACTCGCCTTTTTCCCGTTCAACTCGTGTGTTGACAACATAATCAACTGACTCGTTTCTCTTCTTTAATTAATTGGGTATTGGCTTTTACTCTCTGAAAGATTTTTGATTTACTAAGAACTACCGAATGATTGTTTACCGAATGAATTATTCGATAGTTTCTAGTACTTACGAATTCTGGGAGACAGATTTTCTCGTTCAATGATTATTGGATTACTAAAAACTATCGAATGAATGAATGATTTACAACTATCGAATAACTCGATAGTTTTTATTCGATAGTTTTTAACACCATTTAAAATAAAAATTATTAACTATGCCAACTGTATTAATTTGGAAAATATCTAGTCGGATTGTCTGTCCTTGACATATGCCCAATCGGGACATTAAGGATGCTCATAAAATGTTTGCATTTACTTAAGTGCACTTTGTCCATTTAATTCTGTTTTAGTTCCATTTATTAATTTACTTTGCACCGCTGTTATAATTTCGCCAATGATTTTTTCACCACACCTTAAAATATAAATAATGTTACTATGATTTTTTTGTTAAAATTAATTAAATACTAATTTAAGTAATAAAAATAAATATTCCAGACTTGCGAATAATCCGTCGGGTTTGTTGCCCGGTGGTCCGCACATGTGCAAGTTACCAGACGCAAAAATTGTTGTCGTCATTCTTGTGAAAATTACTTAGCGGTCGGGTCGGCTGCCGTTTAAAAGTTATAGTCAACTGCATGCTTATAACTTCAGTTTGTATATCCTTGGAACCGATTGAGATACCAGTATAATATGGCCACCAATTGAAAGAAGGTTAATGTCTTTATTTTTGCTACTCACATTTTTTGAGATACTGCAATATTTACGGAGATAAATAATTATCAATAATGTTAATCAATTAAAGGCACTGCACGCTATATTTGAATGTAGCAGTTTTAAAATAATTGAAAAATAATTGAATGTAACAATTTTGTATAATTGAAGCATATCCATTGTATTATTTCAACGGAATTAAATTATTTATTTAAACGGAATTTTTTCTTGAGTAATTTTATCTTGAATCTTGAATATAGATCGCGATGCACCCGGGCTGTAGTTTTGATTGTAGTGTCCACATTCCTTCCGGAACCTGTAAGTTCGCAAGTTTATTTATGTGAATAAGAAGATGCAGATTTTGAATATATTTCTTTATATTTACCCTTCCCAGTAAGTTCTTTATTGGCGTAGAAGCCAACATAATACGTTTGCTAATACGGTATTTTTAGCAGAATCTCCAATTAGTCGAGGCTCGAGTTTAGATATTTGTTGTTTACGGCATATCGTTTTTAACATTTCTTCGGGATTGCAATAATGGCATCTGGAAGTCCCCATTTAGTCTCTTACTGAAAGAAAAGAACTGTAATGTAAACTGGAAGAATGAATAATAATTCGATTCCAGTATGTTTGATTTTCTTTCCGGTTCTTGAGCTCCCACTTTTATCGCTTGTTACCTAAATTCACGCAAGCGGGAGCAACCCAACGCTTGATCGAACGGCTCTGCCCTGAGAGAATTAATTGGTAATTTTTAATAGCAACTAAAATCAAATTACTCACCAAGACCTGATGTTTCAGTAGACTATTATTCGAATTATAATAATTCTAATAATTTAATTCAGTTTTGGGAACTAGTACCTATGAAAAAATGTAAACACATTAAATTGTTTACATAATATTTTCATGAAATGTCATACGTGACATTATTTTGGTGAACTACGCATCCTTATACACAACACCTGTACGTGAGTTTCGGTCGTGTAAAATTTTCTCGTTTGTTTTGAGAAATTCTTTTGAGGGAGAAGAATTTCTTATCTCGTTGTCTCTGCTCGAAATAGCGCCATTTCAAGTAATTTACATTATCAGGTAGTTATAATAATTTTGCGAGCGTTGCCATTAGCATGAATCAAACATTTATATTTGGATATTATGAAATTATGTTTGGTAAATTGGTACATTATGGGTACACATTTACTCATTCAATGCACTTTATTTCCCCGTTACCACACTTGTTTTTATAACAATTAAAAGTATTATTTTATATTTTCCAATAAAATACAAAACCAATAAAAGTATTGTATTATATTCTCCAAGTATTTAATAGTCAATTCGTTGATTTAAACACATTACACATAAAGGGCCTTATTACGCAAAAATTAACGATTGTAGAAATACCGACGCTGGCTTTGACGAAAAGCTCGAAATTGTTGTAGTATGCAAAACTTTAATCAGATTCCCTAGATGAAGTGTCCGGAGCGAAGGGTCTCTTGCTTTGGTTTTGTATTCCGTATTAAGGCCCTAAGTTTATGCTGGTATTATATAATATGTAGATTTCTTTTCTTCCATCGATAAATTGAACATATTTTGTTAATAGACCTATAATTTGATCCCGTTTCATATATTTGGTAATTTGCTGACAGACCTCGTGCTGTCAAGTAAGGGACTTTTTATGTTGATTATTGATTCGACATACTTCTTTTACTTTATGTAATCTTGTGTCTGTGCTAATTTGTGGTTACGAAAATAATTCATTAATTTTAAAATTAGTGTTGGGAACTATCGAATGATTTTCTCATTTTTTCATCCATTTATTTACTCGCCTTTTTCCCGTTCAACTCGTGTGTTGACAACATAATCAACTGACTCGTTTCTCTTCTTTAATTAATTGGGTATTGGCTTTTACTCTCTGAAAGATTTTTGATTTACTAAGAACTACCGAATGATTGTTTACCGAATGAATTATTCGATAGTTTCTAGTACTTACGAATTCTGGGAGACAGATTTTCTCGTTCAATGATTATTGGATTACTAAAAACTATCGAATGAATGAATGATTTACAACTATCGAATAACTCGATAGTTTTTATTCGATAGTTTTTAACACCATTTAAAATAAAAATTATTAACTATGCCAACTGTATTAATTTGGAAAATATCTAGTCGGATTGTCTGTCCTTGACATATGCCCAATCGGGACATTAAGGATGCTCATAAAATGTTTGCATTTACTTAAGTGCACTTTGTCCATTTAATTCTGTTTTAGTTCCATTTATTAATTTACTTTGCACCGCTGTTATAATTTCGCCAATGATTTTTTCACCACACCTTAAAATATAAATAATGTTACTATGATTTTTTTGTTAAAATTAATTAAATACTAATTTAAGTAATAAAAATAAATATTCCAGACTTGCGAATAATCCGTCGGGTTTGTTGCCCGGTGGTCCGCACATGTGCAAGTTACCAGACGCAAAAATTGTTGTCGTCATTCTTGTGAAAATTACTTAGCGGTCGGGTCGGCTGCCGTTTAAAAGTTATAGTCAACTGCATGCTTATAACTTCAGTTTGTATATCCTTGGAACCGATTGAGATACCAGTATAATATGGCCACCAATTGAAAGAAGGTTAATGTCTTTATTTTTGCTACTCACATTTTTTGAGATACTGCAATATTTACGGAGATAAATAATTATCAATAATGTTAATCAATTAAAGGCACTGCACGCTATATTTGAATGTAGCAGTTTTAAAATAATTGAAAAATAATTGAATGTAACAATTTTGTATAATTGAAGCATATCCATTGTATTATTTCAACGGAATTAAATTATTTATTTAAACGGAATTTTTTCTTGAGTAATTTTATCTTGAATCTTGAATATAGATCGCGATGCACCCGGGCTGTAGTTTTGATTGTAGTGTCCACATTCCTTCCGGAACCTGTAAGTTCGC
>OZ016502.1:14666258-14673758 GCA_963966595.1 Physocephala rufipes | reverse complement strand
AAACTTCAAAGTAGAACGTTGTCATGGCAGTATAAAAATTTTGATAATTTTCTCCTAAATTCATCCACTTATTTTCGCGGAAAATTTAAGACCAGAAAGCCAAGTGGATACTGTTTCGAAATATAAACGGAATTAAGTAGGGTATCTAAACGTTAATGGGATAAAAAGTTAATGAGAATAAATCAAAAATGTACTAAAAATAAAATTAAAATTTTCTCAAAAAGTTGAAGTTTTTGTGTAAAATATATTTGTGCAAAATTGAAAGGGCTACAATTGCTAATATCGTTATAAATTTTATAATATATTTTTTGGTTTATGAGGTGTAGACAATTTTCTTTGAAAATTGTAGAGGCTATAATTGTTAAACTAAACATGAGCGACAAAATCTTTTGTTTTTTAAGGATAATTATTCTACATCAAACACCCATAGTCGTGCCCAGGTTCAATTTAGGGAAGTCGCTTTGATGTTTTCTTAGTACACTCAGCTCTGACTCCGACGAGCTTTAAAAAATTGCTCTCCAATGGGGGCAGAAATTTTAAATAAAAAATCGTATTTCCTAAACTGCATGATATTTACATAGCATTTAACAGTACCGTTAAAGACCTTAGAATATCAATAATTTATGTAAAATAATTTTTTGTCGAAATCTTCATAGTTCCCTAAATGAACGCAGTATTTAATTTTAGTGATATTCTTGGTGGTGTTTGTTAAAAATGTGTTAAAAAGAATAAAGGTGTACTTATAAAAATATTACTGTAACTCGAACTATAAAGTTATCGAAAAAGTTTATTATATTGAAAAAAAATATATCTTCCAAAGGGTAAGGTCTTTCGGCTTATATTTACATAATCGTACTAGCTCCGATTTTTTTGTCGGTTTTGTGCTTCCTTCCTAACCCTAATAAACATAAAATATATTCCCACTAGCTGGGAGGCGTGGTTAGAGCCCATCGAAATTTCAAAAATAATTATTGATATCTCCTAAATTGCGATAGCTATTCAGATGATCGTTAGAAAGCTCATATAAATAGACACTTTATAGAAATGTTAGTGGTTCTTTAAATGAACTAAATTTTAACGTGCTACTGCTTTTCCCCTCTTTTTTTATTCTTAAATAAAATATGTGATTAGTGCATGCAGTTATACTTAAAATAAAAATCTAGATTATTTCAGCTTGCGTACCAAATTTATTTCATGCAGATCCGTGGTTTATTTATGGAGAAAAACCAGTTTTAAATTTACAACGAACAACTTTTTGCAATTAGTTGTTCGTGCACTTTATCAAGGAAATGCACCTGTGCCGCTGTCCTAAAATAGAGCTAGTAAGAACGTTATCTTCGGCCTGGCTGAAGCTTATATATCCTATTCCCGATTCTCATAATAACAACGTTCAAATAAAATGTCGGCGGCTTAATTAAATATATTATATATTTATATTTAAATTATTATATTTACTTTTATAACCAGCCTGTGTAACAGAGAACATTCGTACCAAATTTCATGCTTTATTTGTTCAACGCTCATTTTTTCTGAAACAGTTCTAATTGAGGCGTGGGCGTGGCAGCTTTCTGATTTCGCCCATTCTCAACACCACCCATCCTATGATGACGGACTATTTGTGCCAAATTTCATGTCAATATCTCTATTTTAACGCCTGTACGAATTTTGTCTCTATTGGGCGCAACACGCCCATTTTGTGATTTTATTTTCAAATTAGATAGTAGACTCGGATATACAATTTCATCTTTATGTTCGTATTCGGAGCTGAGAAATTGAGTTCTAAACGCGATTTAATTCACATTAAATACCAAAAGTTGGCGCGGAAGTTGTCCGATTTCGCTCATTTCCAATACCTACCAGCCTATTGTAACACGAAACATTCATACCAAATTTCATGATCATATCTACATTCGTTCACAGACGACAGACACAGACAGACAAACAGACAGGCGGACGGACAGGGCTAAATCGACTCAGGGGATCATTCTGAGCCAAAATATATATAATTTTCTATATCTATTGTACCTCCTTCACTGCGTTACAAATTTAGTATCAACATTAACATATCCTATTTCCCTTTTTTAAAGGGAATAAGATATAAAAATGTTTTAGAGAAGTTCTGGAATTTTTTATTATATTTATAATGTCTCCATCGACCTCGCAGTTAAAAATTTGATATATATTCGTTAAGGAAAGTGATTACGTACGTGATAACGTAATTGCGATTCGCACGATTATAATAAAATATTTAAACTTAACAACGAGAAGGGGCATAGCGATCATAGCTTAAATTAAAGAGTCATAGATTATAAGAGCCAATGTTGCATACTTTATAAAATCGTACTATTAATAGGATGCATATTAACAAAATTCAAAAAGAGTAATTCATACTTACGAAAAAAGTCAGTTTTCTCCGTGTGGAATTTTTCTTTTGTGTGGAAGCTTAAATAATCCAGTTTTTTTATTTTATGTATAAATGCATACTCTAATTACACATTTTATTTAGAAAAAAGTAATTTGAGAGGAAAAGGTAGTAACATTTCGTTAAAATTTCGTGCATTTCAAAAACTATTAACATTTCGATAACATGTCTTTTTATATAAATTATTAGTATTTATACAAGCTTTCTATTGACACTAGTGGTCTGTTGCGGTTTAAGGGATACAAAGAATTAGTTTTCAAACTTCAAAGGCCATCAGCCCCAACCACAAAGGGTAGCGGGAATTTCTTTTATGCTTTTTAGGGTCAGGAAGAGAGCAAAACAACAAAATAATCCCAGCTGGTTCGATCATGTAAATATGTTAAATTTAAAAAAATCGGTGATTAGATCCTATTCCATACTTATTCCATATATATTTATATAATTTCTGTTAAAGTACGATGTCGATATTGCGTCAATGTGGAATTCTCCCCATACGTCAGCTAATGACGCCATACTTTACCAGGCAGGGTGTTTCTGCAACTTCTTACAAAACGCAACAAAAGTGTTTGACCTTACATCCCTTTACTGCCACACTGCCTACACGGGATCACAAGAATTTCGGTCATCAAACCGAGGAAATGCCAAGGCTCACAAAGATTTTCCATTTCGTTTTGGGAGCCGGTATGCTGATATGCCTCATAGATTGGAGCAAGTAGGTAAAACATTACTACTTGTTAATTTACTCATCAAATTATCGAAATTTTTATAGAATCAAGACATGGATTATGCCTAAAGTTGATGCTGATGGCGGGATTAATGGAAACGACGTTTCAATGAAGAATAAAAAAATAAAAATGCCTAAAGGCGACCAAGCTAATGCAAGTAGGAATGATAACGACAGCGATACTGAAAGTGATAATGATGAATCTCAATTGGAGAGTAAGAAACGTCCAAAAAAGGAAAAAATTGGCTTCCGGGAGCGTAAGGTAAAAGTTAACATATTGGCTAGAAATATCTCAAGTTATTACTGTATTATCTTTTTCTAATATAAAATTTTTCATATTTATGTTCCATTATATTAATTTATGTTTGTGTTATAAAAATTATTTCCTTAATTCTGAAATATTTTATTTTCCTTTGTTTTATTACATTTGTCTTTGACGCAATGATTATTGGTCACGATTCAGATTATCGAATATGAAAATCGCATTCGCCAATTTTCCACGCCTGACAAAATTTTCCGTTATTTCGCAACTGTGCGTCTACAATCGCCCACAGTAACCATGATCTGTATGACACCCGAAGATTTCCTTCGTTCAATTTATCCGGGCATTAAACAGCCAGAGGGTAATTATTCAGTTAATAATTTAATAATAATTTTGACAATTGAGCAAGATTTAGTTAAGTTACGTAAATAATAATTGTTAATTTTTCTGAGTTATTTAACTTGATAACTTAAATATTATTTTCTCCTTCGGATTCGGTTTACAGCGGTTTCTTTAATAAATATTTTTTTATATTGACCTGACCGACAAAATATTTCATAAAATAAATTCTATTAGATTATTGAATACGAAAACCGAATACGTCAATTCTCCACACCCGATAAAGTATTTCGTTATTTTGCCACCATCCAAGTACCAACAATTGATGATCGCTATGAAGTATTTATGACACCAACTGATTTTCTTACGAGCATGACACCAGGAATGAAACAACCTGAGGGTAGGTTTTGTAAACTATTTATAAAAATTTCCCCCTTGATTATAGACAAAACCGAATCAGAGATAAATTTAGAGTATTTAAGATTAAAACAATTTTTTTTTGTAAATTTAAGCTTTCCTGCTTTGTTTAAATGATTTCAGGTTTGGGTCTTGATCAATATCGACGTTACGATCCAAAGGTAAGTAAACTTTACTGTACGTTGTAAACATATTATTTTATTATCCTCTCCTGTAGGTATTTTGAGAGATTTACACGACTTAGAACTACACGTCCCCACTACAGATTGATGACTTATTTTTGTCATTGATCAAAGTTATTTGGGGTTGTAACAGCTTTCACATTGTTAATCTCTAACATTTCGTGTGCTATGCGAACTTTGTGGCATAGAGAAAAATTTGTAGGCAGCCGACAAGTAAAAAGTTAATTGCACAAATGCCCAACTAATAATTTTAATTAAAAAACCTGGATTATAATGTTTAATTTGTAGTCCTCAGTTTTACAAAAACTGGTGAAAAATATCAAATTGTTTGGCAGTAATTTTAACCCGTTGATATTAATGTGCTTTAGAGACGTTAGTGTGCTATCTTAAATTTACAAGCAGTTTTGTTGGTTACAAAATTATTGAGTATTGTATTATTTTTTCAATGTTACAGAAAACATAATGGGGTTACGGTGTTACAGAAAACATATTACATTTAAAACACACTGTTTTTAAATGTAATAGTACGTTTATGACGACCCTAAATTCGTATTTATTTGTTTAATTTAGGTTCAGCGATTAGAAAAAAGAATGACTAAACCATGATTTGCTTTAGCACTTCCCACATTAATACAATATGATGAAAGTAATAATTTTTGAATATAATTATTACATTTTTTATCCAAAGGCTTCAAAATTGATGGCGTTTAAAGGAATAAATATTTGTGTAAATGAAATTTTTTTGATGATGTGGAAAGAGCATCTGCTTCTTATCACTGTGATTATACATTTAAATCTTTTTTAAAACAAACATTTTTTTTGATTCGTATCTCTTCTCAAAGTATGCACGGGGTATAATAAAATCTTGATTTTTTGTACCTTTCGTATTTTAACAAGCACTCCCAACATTATCAAAGTTTCGTTTACTTTAAATTTTAGTTTAAAATCGGCACAAAAAATGCACCAGTAATGATCATGGTGCATTCAAGAAATTCTGTTATTTCTAAAGGCATTACCGGTTAAAATATATTAAGACCACTTTTTTCACTTAGGGTGGATCAATTTTATGGTCTTGTTAAGATATCAACTGTTATAAGTCCTTTTGGGTTCAAATACTAAACTTGTTCCTCAGATTTTTCGTCTATATTTTTTACCGGAATTCGCTAGCATTTCTTACTGTTATCTTGCATTTAGTCGCCTTATTGTTTAATAGCAATTGATTTTACTGCATCTCTACAATATCTAAGAACATAAGAGTAGATGCGTATGACTTATTGACTTATTGTCGTGACTTATTGTCCTCTAGTAGTAACACATTTTGTTATAATATTTTCATTTTTTTCTCTTATTTTATAAATTTTTTCAGTCAGTAACGGACCATCTAGATTTACATGTTGAGAAAAATAGCATTTTCTATAAACTTGGCTCTTATGGATTGATTACATTCTCCGATTACATTTTTTTATTGACAGTGCTATCAAGTAAGTATGAAAGATAAAACAAAGCGGGTTGATACGAAACTTTCTATATGAAAAGATTCCTATACGACTTTTAATTGTTAATGAGAATTTGATGAACATTAATGAAAAGATATTAAATGAAGGTGATATTTTCATAGTTATAAATAAGAAATTAAAGAAATGGGAATTTTTATTGCAGAAAGAGCAAGAAAGTAATTTAAAATAAACTAAAAACTCTGAACAAACAATACAAATTTGTTAGTTTGATTTTAATAACCAGCTGGTGGTATACGCGCATTTTATACACTTAAACCGAGTGATAGGATATATTAAGTTTGTTCCTCTGTTTGTAACACATTAAGGGATGCATGGCAGATAAAGGATAGCATATATATTCTGGCTCAATATTATCTAAGTCGATTTAATCCTGTCCGTACGTTCATCTGTCTGTTTGCCTGGAGTAATTACGATTACAGGAGAAGAAAAAGATTATTATCATGAAAGTTGGCACGAATGTTTTCTATTATTATAACCCACTTGGTATGGGGGAGGAATCAGAAAAATTGGTGGGATCGGAAGAGAACCAGGCCCACTTTTGGCAATATGAATATATTTACATTTCTATTTAACTTTTAACATTTACTGATAGAATTGAATGACAGAATTGTATCCTTGAACTTAGCCAGAGATATAACCGTTACAGGAAAACGAGTGGAGGTGATAATAATTAGGATCAATTTATAAATTTGTATTACGGTTGTAGATTATATAAACCTCGGTCAGGTCGCTATTAGTGTTCCTACCTGTTTAGAGTTTATGTTGATATCTTGGACTAAATTCTAACCTACAACTTTACCTTCAAGTTTCAGGCTGTGAAACGGCTGTAAGCGCCGACAAACTCAAATCGCCTTTAAATAGCCTTAACAACATTGATCCTACTACGCCCGCTTTTAATAAGCTTCCTTTAGAGGCGGGGGGATGCAGACCTTTTCGTGAGACAATGAGCGAATTACACTTATTCCTAGCAGTATGCATATGCATTAAAAGGTGTACTCGAATATAAAATCCTACCCTTAAATTATCTCTGCAAGGTGAAGTATTGAACTATTAACGCAGATAAATTTATGTTAGCTTTAAAAAGTAAGCATGATACTGGTGCAACTTCGCCCATTTTAAGTACCAATTAGCTTCGGAGCACAGATAATTCGTGCTAAATTTTGTGACAATTTCACTATCCTGTAATCGTAATTTTTCTTCATATCACGATCATACACAAATGAAGGAATTTTTGTTTATACATGTCTCATTTCCTTCGATATTATTATCTTATATAAAGCTGTAGTCATAGTTATAAAACGCCCTGAACACTGCATTTGATTTTTAAATACTTTTTGAAAATTTAAAATCTTTGAAGACACAACTGAATAATAACAACCACGCCTCTATTAATATTACGCTACCTTTCTCTGCGTTATCTTACATCTGCGAATTTATCTCTAACAAAAAAGTTTGCGCATGATATAATAGGGCTATTCACGATCTGTTGCAAATGGGTCATGCAAAAGTATAAATACAAAATTTCATTGCATGGTTCTATATCACACTAACCAAATACACAGCATTGCATTTGCTTCGCTATTGTAAAAAAGCTACACCAAAAATCTATCGCTTTTTTGCTTTGCTTCAACAATAGT
>OZ016502.1:14638015-14663558 GCA_963966595.1 Physocephala rufipes | reverse complement strand
ATATATATATATATATATATATATATATATATATATATATATATATATATATATATATAGGGTTATATACCAAGTTTTTTTATCGTAATCTATTGAATACTATCAATTTTGTAAAAATGTAAAATGTTTGAATATACAAAAATTTTAAAGATCAAAATTTGTGTGCATACCAAAGATAATTAATACATTCATCAATATATCAATCAGTTCAACGGAGCTAAAAATTAAATGCGAAATGTGAGAAAATTTTTGATAGTAACCCTAATATCCTCTTTACAAGATGTATCTATATTACGATCCTGTTGTACGCAACCCAGATATTAATGTTGAAGACTTTCCGAAAGGACTGCTAAATCTTCAGCACAAATCTCCCTGTTTGTATAGATGGATTGATTCCTGTTAACGTAACACTTTTATTAAATTTAATATATGTTTGAACAAAACGACTCCTAAAACACCAACATTCTTACCAACTACCAATAGTAGTTCAGTTGGTCTGCTTTGAAAAATACTCCCACTTCTTTCTATGTAATTTTCTCGTTTTTTCGCATCTTATTCTCGTAGAAAAGTCTATAAAGTTTATAGGTATATTTTAGCCCTCAGTTTCATTGCCCTAATCATCAATATAAAATTCTCGTTCTGTCTTTTTTCTCTCTTCAGACGATAAAATAATCCTTTTCTTTGTTAGTCTTAATTAGATTAAACATTGCTATCCCGTTGTATATCGTTAGTATTATGTTGTTGTTGCTGTTGTTCGGCAACGCTCAAGCCGCCAATTAATTAAATGCAGTGAATACGAGTCGAAGGGTCTTTTATGAATTCATTTTGTTTGTTTTTTCAAAAATAAAAAGAAGTTATCAAAACACAAACAGTAAACAGTAAACAGTAAACGAGAGATATGATAGAATCCAACAAGGGAGGAAGAGAGATGAAACTGATCTTGATTCAGGATTGAGGACCATAAATGCGAATGAAGACGTATTCTCAACATGACGACGACGTGACGCGTGGCGTGACAAATACTTTAAATAGAAGTATTTACAATAAATACTTTAGATATTGCGGTATTTCATCTATATTTTTTAACTAATCATTAGCATAAGAGCGATTGGTTCATTTCTTAATTTCTGTTTCAAATTCCGAGGGGGTTAGAAGATTTACGCGACTGGAATGATTATCCGTCATCATTTATCAAATTTTTTTGCCAAACCAAATAGTTTTCTTTGTTTGTCTACATATTAGGAGTTTAATTAACATAAATTTTATTAAATCGTTTTTTCAATTAACTTTATTGTGTGATAAATTTAATTAATATGTAATCATAGCATGTTATTATTTTCATTTAAATATTAGCAAATTGTTAGATTATGTAGGTTTAATATACATTTAAAAGTTAGTATACATTAAAAGCTAATAAAATAATTTTGAATACGAAGATAATCACTTATTTATCTCACCTTCACATAAGTTTTGTTAAGCAATTCCTTGTTTAATTAAATTCTTTTGAAATGTTTATCGACCACAGTATTAAAAGTCAATATAAAAGACGGTATCAAAAATCAATTGATTTCGTAAGTATGCAGTTATTACTGAATCAGGGTGGCCGTTCTAAAGATTCTAGTTCCAACAGCTTTCATATTTTTGGCAATCACTCATACTACCACATTATTGTCGAACAGGAAGAAACTAGAAATGCCTAAATTAAAAGCCGTCGATGGAAACGCACCACACTTAGCACCTTGCATCGTTTTACCGTACAAACATTGCAATTGTAATTGGCATTTCTGGTGGTGGAAATATCATTACTCAAATTTAGCTTCTGACAGGGGTCATAGTGTCTGACAGGAACGCGGTGTTGCCGTTAGAGCTGGACCATCGTTCGCAGCATCCGTAACAAGACTGTTAAGATTTTTTAAATAGATTTATCTAAAATATCTGAACCCTATTTTTGATATAGGTCTATTGCATGTATTAATTACGTTCGCGTGTAATTAATTTGTAAAACCGATTATTTTGACAGGTGAACTACATTTGTATGGCTGGCTAATATGGCATTATACATTAGGCGGATTTACTTAGGTTTGGGGTTAGGTTTCGGGTTTAGAGCTAAACCAAATAATAATGTTCTATTAAAATTCCTGTTGTGAATTTTTGATAAACCCGACAATATTTTTGGATTTACCCGTTGTAACGAAGCTTCTCGATGCATTCAAGTCAAGAGACGGATTTAACTCGCCGGCTCTCAAAGATTCATTACAGAAATTTATAATTGCTGGAATATTCCCCAATTATTAACTTTGTTTAAATCCAACGTTTATTTGGTAGAATATTCTGTAATTTGTAAAATTTATATTCACTAAATTAACAATATTAAATGATAATAAAAATCAATATATATGTGCTTGTATTGAATACTTCGGTGTCGTCGTGTAATTTTACAATCCCGTCAGTGTATCCTAGCCAGATTATATATGAGCGAGGAGTCGATCCAGAGATACATCGAGCGAGCAGTCGATCGAGAGAATTATTGTGCAAAACTTTCAAGTTGACATATTCAAAGACTCTTATACATATAAAAAATACTCTTATTTTAGAAAAAATGTATGCTTCGAAAATTTAAACTCCAAAAACACACAAATTTAGGAATCTTTTCCTGACTAATTTAAGAATCTTTTCAGCGAACCATCTGAGAAGAAAAAATATTCATTTCTGAATCTTATATGGGTTTAAAAAGGGCATATTTGATCAGAAACATGAAACCATTTTGGATCTATTGTTCACAATTATCAGTCGCACAACCTTCTCTCGGTTGTTTACCTTGTCGTGGCGAGGGGACTTAAGATATTGAGAATCGACCAGGCTGACGACCCTTAAATAGCTCAGTCGATAACGGTCACCTGCAAATGCCTGGATGTCTTCGCTTGTATTCAGTCAATCCCTGTCCAGGAACAGACCCCATAGTCTCCTCTTAAACTCAGCCTATGGCCGAAAATATTGACTCTGTCGAAAGGGCAGTACGTTCGATAGAAGCAATTACTACTGAACAGAAACAGGCTAAGTAGTTGGTGGCAACCCTATACAACTTGCTATATCATAATGGATCGATAGACGGCTCTAAAAACATCGGAGGCCCCTTATCGATCATAAATATTCTAGAGCAGTGTGATGAACTCATTTTACCTTTAGATAATATTCTACAGTGCAATGCGTTTATAAACGAATTAAAATCAAAATCCTAAAGAGGTTCTTCTGGGCCAATGAAATCCGTCAAACTCTGACATATGACTCAATTTGATGTACGTACGGTTCTAAAACAGTCGCTCAGGTATGTTCTATGCAAAGCAAAGAGACGGTCACGTCGTTAGCCTGTGTGACAAAACCTGTGTATTTCAAGCTGAAATGTAAGCTATAAATAAGTGTGTCTGATTTTTAATACAAAAACACACTAAAAAGAAAAATATATTGATATGCTTGGATAGAACACGATCAGCTGACCGATGTTAGAAAACCCAAACCCAGCTTCATTTTTTATGTGAACGCCACATAAGTACTTATGGTGCAAGGCAATCTAATACATTGCAGTTAAGGTAGATATTGAAGAATAGGAAACCTGTAAGGCCATATATACTGATCTTGACGAGAATAACTTTTGTTCAGGAGCTCTCGATAAGCAAGTTAGCGAATTTTGCGTTAGCACTTGGGCCTGCACCCGTACAAGGTCCAAATGACCAAGGAGCTTAAAGGTGATGATATAGACAACGCCGTTTGTTCGTTGACTGGGCTTCGGAGCCATCTCTCAGTTTTGGTTGAATGACTATGTGAACAAGCAAAATTGCCGTATACGGAACGACGACACACGAGGTTCACCAGGTGGCAAAGCGAGTTATTATGTCGAGGCCTTCACGATTCTGTGCAATCGCCTAAATGAGTGGCTGTGTTTAATCCCTATTAATAAATCTTCCGATGAATTGACATGTGATGTCAGAACTGCTTTGGTGTTATTGCGGCGCTCTATACAGCATTCTTCGTGTTTTGTGCATTGAGAAGGCCATTGTCCCTCGGATCCGTGTAAAAATATAGGACCATAAAACCAAAAACTGTTGACTGCATTTTTTTCTGGGCTCACACCCCTGGACATTATATCAGCAGGATTTTGATGCGATTGTACGTGTCTCCATTGTTCAGACAGCGTGTTTCGTTGTATTGAAGCTACTCGATTAGCCACAAAAGTATGATAATTTGCTGAACTTGCATTGACTCAACCCAGAACAGCAGTTGAGTCTGTCCACAGATAGATTTTCTCTTTATGGAAGTTTAAATCTTGTTGAATTCTTTTCATTAGATCTACGGCTAGCTTTGCTGTATAGAGTTCTAATCGCGGAAAGCTGATTTGTTTAACGGGTGCAACTCTTGATTTTGCGCATAGGAATCTTACGCGAATCGTGCCCATACCATTGATACTCCTGACGTATGATACAGCACCATACGCCTGCTCAGAAGCATCAGCAAATATGTGGATTTGAAAGTTTTTCGATGCTTGGTGACTAAACACATGACATTGAATTGAAATCTTTTCCAGTTCTGGTAATTTATTCTTGAAGTTTTCAAAAAAGGTGTGAAGATTTTGAGGAATTGCGGCATCCCAATCCAGTTTTAACCGCCATAATTTTTGCAAGAAGATTTTTGATGAAACTACAACTGTACTCTTGTATACTCTTCATCTTTGTTCTTGAGTTCCATCTATGCCGTTTTGTCTACAGATGGAACATTTTGCACCATTTGTCGTTTGAGCACCATTTGCGTAGAACGCACCCTGCTGTTTGCAGCATGTTGATTAGTTGGGCTTGTGTGTCTATTGCGACGATAAGGCTGTCACTACCACATAGGCCGTCGTCTACATAAAAGTTACTCTTTATTGCTTCAGATGCTAGTGGGTATTTGTCGCTGTTTTGTTCCGCTAGATGTTGAAGGGACCGAATTGCCAGGAAAGGAGCACAAGTTGCGCCGTAAGTTGCAGTGTTTAGTTGATAGCATTGTAGTGGTAGCGATTGATTCTCTCTCCACCAGATGAGCTGATACCTCCAATCCGATGGGTGCACCCATATTTGTCGATACATTTTTTTAATGTCGGTAGTAAAAACATATTTCGGCAGTCGAAAACGAAGCAATACGGTAAATAGATCAGCTTGCATGTTCGGTTCTCTTGACAAAACATCGTTCAATGAGTAATGCTGTCGGGTTTGAATACTCCGTGATGAGGGAGAAAGAAACATGGCCTTTCGATTTCCTCAGGTTTCACCCTTTTCATGTGACCCAAGGCTTCATATTCAGGCATGAACTGTACGTAAAGCTGCTTGAAGTCGTCATCTCTTTCAAATTTCCTTTCAATTGCACGGAAACGCTGAGGGGCTACTAATTGACTTCAAGCAACTTCATTGAAGGGCCTAATTGACTGGGCTCTCCATCAAATGGCAACCGTACGATATATCGACCATCGCAATGTCGTTAAACATTTCGGTTGTAATGTTGTATACATCGTTTTTCTGATGAAGTTAAGACGTCAGACCGAGCGTCACATTCTTCTATTCGCCAAAAACGTTCAACGGCTTCATTTAATTCGGTTTCGTTGCTAATTCCACAAGTTATTTTTGATAATTGACAATTCTTGTTGTTGAATTCGCCTCCAATAACCCAACCGAAGAGTGTATTTTGAAGAACTGGAAGATCAGTTCCTAATTTAATTTGTCTCACGCAGAATATATTGTAGAACAGTCCTGCTCCAACTAGTAGATCGATCGATGCAGGCGTCGAAAATTGAGGATCTGTAAGTGGCAGATTCTTTGGAATTGGCCAGCCTTCTATGTCAACTGGTTGAGGGGGCTGGCTTGACACAATTTTGTGTAAAATCTGTGCCTCTATCCCTGTCGAGAATTCTGTTTTATTTGTATATTTTTTCTGTTGGTTGTAACGCGGCGCGTTTCTCCTATCCCTTCAATATCCATAAGATGTGGGATTTTTCGCATACCTAGCTTGGTCGCTAGATGTATAGTAATAAAATTTGCTTGTGAACCGCTGTCTAGAACTGTGTGGCAATTTATATATTGTCCCTAGTTATCCCGTACCTTTAGTTGAATTGTGCTCAACAGCGTTGTTTTGGTAGTACCACTGATGTAATTTATTGGGATAATGGGCACCGCGGATAACGAAATCGCTGGTGATGAACCAGAAGTGCTTGTGCTTGCTGGTGTTGAAGTGTGAGGTCTCAAGGATGCCCCTTTAGGTTTGTCGTTGATGTTCTGTACATTCAAAGATTTTGTTGCTTCGTTGCCCAAATGCAACAGAGTATTGTGTCGTTTGTTGCTTTTAATGCAACATCTGGAAAGGCAGTCTCTCGCCGAGTATCCACTCTTGAGACAGTTGACGCAGAGCATGGCCTTTTGAACGCTGGATAAACGCGATTTCGGTGTCATTTGCAGGAACTGGTTGCACGTGAATAAGGGATGTTGATTGTTGCAAATGATGCAGGTTTTGGGTGCGACTGAAATGGTCAATGATTTGCATATATCCTGTCGTTTAGATGTATCTGATTTTTTAGAATTCGCTCCTAGTGATTCTAGAGTTTGGACGCGTCGCTCTAAGAAATCGATGAACTCCTTTAGCGTGGGAGGTTGTTTGGGATTTGGAATGTTCCCACAAGGTATGTGTATATTTGCTGAGTCGATTGACCAGGACATACAGCAGTAGTGGATCCCAATTATGTGTGTTTACACCTAAACTTTCCAGGCTCAGTAGACCTTCTACCGTGCTGTCATGTAACATTTTGATTGATGCTACCGTTTCCTGCTGATTAGCTGGCTGTGAGAATAATTTTGCTATGACTGCATATACTAACAGTCGCGGATTTCATAGCGATCGTTGATTATTTCCCACGCCTGTTCGTAGTTGGCCTCCGTACTTGTGAAATGCTGAATGAGTCCTGCTGCCTCTCCAGTTAACACTGTTTTAAGATACCACATTTTTTGACATGTGGGTATCGGTTGATTGTGAACTAAATCAGTGAATAATCATGGAATTGTCGCCAGTGCAAATACTGGCCAGAACATTTAGGCAACTCAATCTTTGGAAGCGGAAGTGCTGTATTTTCGTTTGCTTCGACATTTGATGATCCTGAAATTCGGGAGCCTGCCATTAATTGTAACTGCAGAATTTTGTTACTAATGTCTTCTTCGATGTTTGAATATTGATTTAAATCGTAGGTAGTATCGTCAATAGTTTCTAATGAGTTCCAGATTCTTTCATGCAAATCTTGAATACCCTTGAAATGCCTTTCCAGAGTAGGAATTTTGATATCGTAGTATTGTCGTGGATGAACATTCGTGTTATCAAGTACTTTTGTAAGTGTGTTTAACAACATCTCTGTTAACCTTTTCTGTTTCGCTATCTGTAGAGCGGTTTGAGTGGACGCTTGAGTAGAGGGTCCAGCTTCCCGCTTGTTTGTAGCATCTTTAGCTTTTAGCAATTGTAGCCAGGTAACCATTTGATCCCTGGCATCGTTGTATTTTCTCCCAATGCGCCATGTATGTTGGCTTTAATGTAGTTGTGTTCCTCTGTGATGGACGGATGCTGTCTGATCACGTTGTCCCACTTGTCAAAAGCTTTCCAATAATCATCGATTTCCTTGATCTTTCGTTCGACGAACTCAAAGGTTCTTCTGTCCCTTGCGGTCTTCTTGAAGCTGCTGATGGTTCTTTGCAGGGCCACTGCGATATCGTCCTGCTTCTGCAGGCATTCTTCCAGGTTGCTCATATCACGTAACCTTCTAATCACGTCGGGGTCACCAATTTTTGTACGCATCTTTTGACGCTAATATTTATAAATAGGTACTTAACCTATTTATGTGTTGATTTAACTATCTAGTGCAAATCCAGATAGTCCTATTATGTACGCCGCTGATGTTTATAGATAGGTACTTAACCTATTTATGTGTTGATTTAACTATTTAGTGCAAAACCAGATAGTCCTCTGTCGAAAAACTGACGACTTCACTACTTCTAGTGTTGTTAAGAATATGAATGCTTTATTATAATTATAACTCTTATTTATAGGAAAAATTTAACATTAACAAGAACTTGAAATTAACAATTATGAGAAAATTATTGCATTATTGTTTCCCACAATCAAAGCTTGCAAAGGTTTTGCAAGTTTGCATTTCACCTACCGAAATTATTTGCACGGTGAAACTTGACGATGGCGATTATGGATTATCGCCATAATTAATAAGAAGCTCGCAAAGCGCTTGTATAAGTTTCACAGCGTTGAGTGTGGGAAATGACGTTGAAATAAGCAAACCAAAATCCTTCTTTTTTGGAATTTAGTTTTTTGAAACTAATGCGTAGCCGGCCACTGTGGCAGCGCCGATTGTGGGAAATAATATCAAAAAATGTGAACTTAATATACTTATTCTAACTCTGGGAAAGAATGCGGCTTTTGCACGAACATCAACATTATTTTCCAAAAAATAATATCAGAAATATGAACTTATTATCCTTATTCAAACTCTGGGAAAGAATGCGGCTTTTGCACAAACAATAAGAAAAACATTAAATTCTAAAGATTGCGAGTGCTAACTTCACAAAATAATAAAAGGAAAATGGCCATAACTTTATGTTCTTGAACATATTTTCAAGAACCGTTATTATTTTATTTTTGTAGGACACTTTTCTCCATAACTATTGGGGTGCTATCCAGAACTCTAAATTTTGTTTTTAAATTCGAAAAAAAAAATTCTATTAAAAAATTTTCAAAATTTTTTTAGAGTTCTGGATAGAGTTCTGGATAGAAATATTAATATCCTTATTACTGTCAAAAATTACTTCGGAAAATTATCTACAAATAAACCAAAATTTAAAAAAAAAAGCGAAAAATGCTCATAACTTTCGAAAAACAACCTGCAGAGAATAGGTCCCCTAACAACATTTTCATAACTTTGGGAGGGCTATTCAGAACTCTAATAAAAATTTTAATTTAATGAAACAAAATTTTTAGAATGGAAGGACTGTAGGGTATTAACTTGATGCATCCAAAGTTCAGAACTATAGTTCCGGAGTGTCGGCCGGAACTGCAATAAAATTTATATGTTACCGAAAACAAATACACGTTTACAAAATTTTTCCAAAAATGAAACAGAGAAATTGGCAGTAACTTCTAAAGGGCAATAACGATTAGTAGGGCACAAAGTGACTAGGTAAAGTTTTGAGAACTGTGGGGGTGCTATTCAGGACTACAATAAAAATTACATAATTTTAAAAATAAATTTTTTCAACCATGGGTCGACTATAGTGTGTCAGTTTGATACATCGGAAGTTCAGACCTATTGGAGTGTCGACCGAAAATGAAATGAAACTTATATATTGCCAAAGAAAAATACACGTTTTTGAAGTTTTTCCGAAAATGAAATATAAAAATTGGCAATAACTTCTAAAATACGAGTAGTAGGACAAAATGTGACTAAGCAAAATGTTGAGAACTTTGGGGGGGGGTATTCAGAACTCTAATAAAAATTTTATAATTTTCTGCCATACACTAAGAAAATCTTTTCAAGAACTTAAAAGTTATGGCCATTTTTCTTTTATTATTTTGTGAAGTTAGCACCGCTAAACTTTAGAATTTTCATATTTTCGCAAAATCAACTTTTTCAAAGATGGGGTGCCAACTTCACACACGCACAAAATCTATAAGTGAGAAGAAACTCCAACCACATTGGTAAAAATTTAATCAACCATAATCAAAAATAAATACCAAGGAAAACATGGGAAATTATTATAGAAAAGATATAAAAATATGGGGGAAGTAACAGTATCGCCTACAGATAGTAGTTACAAGGAAATGCATTAGGAAATTTTGTTACAATAACTATTATAAAGTAAGGTCAAAGTCCGGAAAAGGGGCCAACAACAACAAGTCGAGACAAATTTTTTTGCTGCGACTATAAATATTATCACAAAATTACACTTGGCCTCTACGCTTCTGGAGTGTCCGAGTGGTAGGTTTAAATCGCTTTACTCTTTTATATCCTTTTAATATCCTCATAGTGGCCAACAGCCTTTCAGCAAATACCTATATCATTTTCACAACCTTGTAATGACCAATAGCATTATAGGTCAATATCAATGAAGGTCAATAATCATGTAGCAATATTTGGTCATTGAAATGGCCAACCGATTTTTAACGAAGGCCTATTCCTGGTATAAATCATTGATCCTCACAGTGGTAGGCCGTATTTTTATAAACAATTGAAAAAAGTTAATAAATAAATCTGTAAATCTTAGTACTAAAATAAAGAAATATATTGTCAAGTATAGTGACTAAAAGCAGGCAAAAATTTGTTTCTTTTTTTAAAATGAAATGTATACAGCTTAGTGATATATATAAGTATTTTTTGTAACTAATATTATAGAAATTAAATAAAAATTGTAGAAAATATAATTGCGTTCATTCCAATATTTCATATTAAAAACCTAAGTCGTATTTGATCCTGTGTAGACAGAGTTTACGCCGGAAAAGTCCGTCACAAATGATGCCTGACCAGGTGCAAAAAAAAAATATGAATGCCTACGGAAAAATAAATCTAAAAAAAAATTATTTAAAAAAACCGAAAAAAATACAATAAATAAAACTATTAAAAAGTAATAATAATAATAAATAATGAATAAATAATAATTGCTCGCGGGAGGAAAATATATTTCAGAAAAAAATTAGTACTAAAACTAATTTTTTTAAAAAAAATGTATAAATTACGTTTTAAACAATTTATAACGAAAAAAGGAAAATTTTTTAATAACGAAGTACAAAACTTATGGCAACTTATGGAAAATTAATTTAATTTACAGATTAAATTACAGATAGTATTACAGTGCAAACGAGTGAACTAAAAAAATTATATACGCAGCGCAGTGCAAAAACCAAAGTAACTTTAACGGCAAGTAAAAAGAATAAGAAAAAACACGAAATATCATACTTATAGCTAATAGCATAAAACAGAATCATCAAGTGAATCTAAAAGAAAAAACCAGCGCAGTGAAAAGAGAAAATAACGTGTTATTTAAACAAAACGCGTGAAAAAAATAAACTTATCCTAGCGCACGAATTTGAATGGCTAACACGGTAAATAACAATATTTCAATTTAGAATGAAAACGATAAGTGAAACTGTGTGGGAATTCGGTATAGAGCCTATTGGCTCCGTCGAAGACGGTACTACCTTCATACGCAGATTACTCTCGCGTTATATATATTCGTCCGACCAATCAGAGGTGGTACTTAACCGGTTGCGCGAATTAGAAAAAGAGTGCAGTTGAAGAGTTTCACCCAGTGCTAAACTCCTAACACCGTCAATGTCGCAGGGAGCCATCGCTAAAATGGCAAAGTTAAATAAAATCTCAGAAGATCGAAGTACGAAGCTGAATTTTTCAAGTTCCGCGGCTGTAGTTGAAGACATAGCAGCAGACTTGGAGCAAGAGCACATTCGCGAAGTGATGGACAAGGTGCGCAAGTCGTCCTGCAGGTATGATGGGGGCAAAAATTACATAGAATATATTGAGAGGGTTGAAGAGCTTACAGAAGCGTATGAGCTACCTAAGCATGTGTAACCAAGGACTATGCCAGAACTTCTGAATGAAAAAGCCCTGTTATGAATGAAAAATCCAGAAACAATAATCGTGGATGGTTAACATGGGAGTCTTTTAAGGCAGACTTCCTAAGATTCTTCCTGCTGGCCAGCTATCTCGAGGAGTTAGAGGACAATATCAGAAAATGAGTTCGAGGACGGCGTGAAAAATTTCAAGAGTACGTTTGGCCATGCAGACACTCATACAACATGTTTCCTATTCAGAAGAGCTGATGTTGCAAAGAATTTACTGTAACAGTTAACGTGAGTACCAGAAATATATAAGGAGCTCTGACTTTCCGACATTGCAAGGCCTGATACCAATAGCTAAAGACTTCGAAAGCATTGAGAAAGATCCCGAAACCTCGCGGGTTAAGTAAAGGGTTTTCCAATAAGAACGGGTCGATATTGAAATGGAGTAAAATAATGTTGTGTGTGAGGTATTATGTACGGAATATGACATCGTTTAAATCTCCGCCGTGGTTTCGCACCGTGGAACGGATCCGACAGGATTCGCATTTTCAGAATTTTCAATGACTCTGCCGCATTGAGGCGGCTGAATATGAGCGATGGCCCTGCCCTGTTGACTTTGAGGCCGTCGGTTGATTGCGGCTTATTCGCATATATCCTGTAACGAAGTTATCCGGGGTAAACCCAGTCTACCCAGGATCCACTGTAACTAAGTATAACACAATAGAGAGTATAACATAATACAGTATAACATAATAGAAAGAGCACAATTTAGTTTTTACAATCTTTATTTTATTCTTAATAATTCTATTGACAACAATGACTTAGAATTATCCTTATGCTACAAGGAATAATATACTGTTTCGTGAAATTCCAAATATTAATATTTTTTCCCATTTTCTACATATAATAGATTTTTAAATTCTTGTTTTGTCTTGTCATATCGTATACAAAGAAACTGACCACCACTGAGAGGATCACGGATTTATATTAGGATATAGGCATTCGCTAAAAAGCGAGGTTCACTACGAGGATATAAAAAAGGATATAGGCCTTCGCTGAAGAGCTGTTGGCCACTACAAGGATATTAAAAAGGATAGAAATACAAGATTCTTGTAGAAATACAAGAAAATAATATTTGTGAAGAAATAGTTTCTCCACAACCTGAATAATATTTGTGAAGAAATAGTTTCTTCATTACTTCAGAAAACCCCACAAGAAAAGGGGTTGGTGGCCAACTCACGTCATCTCCGCGAGATCACCATACCCTCAAATTATTCATGCAAAATATCCATAGTTGTGTTCCCTGCGTGTCTCGTAGCGCCGTCCTGATGGAATCAAATGTCGCCTACGTCCATATCGCTCAGTTTGGCCCAAAAGAAATTGGTTATCATCGATTTGTAGCGCTCGCCGTTGACGGTGTTACCCTCAACAATGTCGTTTTGGAAAAAGTACGGAGCAATAATGCCACCGGCCCAAAATACGCACCAAACAGTAACTTTTTGTGGATGCATTGGAACCTCGTGTGGGTTGGCGTCGTCCCATATACGGCATGTTGCTTGTTCACATAGCCATTCAGCCAGAAATAGGCCTCGTTACTAAAGATGATTTTTCGGTCAAAATTGGGGTTTTCTTCCAAATTCTCCGAAGGCCAGTCAACGAATAAACGGCGTTGTCTATAATCATCACCTCTAAGCTCCTGGGTCATTTGGATCTTGTGAGGGTCAGGCTCAAGTCCTAACGCAAAAATCGCCAACTCGATGTCTGCGAAAGGCCGAGTTCTTGTACGTGGCGAGTTGACTGCCACGAGTTCCCCTGCACACTTTCACGGACAGCGGCGATATTCTCGGCCGATCTGAGGTTATTTTAACGTACAAGTGCTGGCTGTTTGCTTACCGAACCGGCCGTCTCGAATTTGGACACCAAACGTTGCAGTCGACTTTGAGGGGCCTCGGCGTCTGCCGTAAAATAGGCGCAAAGCGCGCAAGGTTTGCAATAACGAGCACTCATTTCGGTTATCATTTATTTTTACTAGACGCCGGCTATACATGATCGCTACAGACTGTCTACATCGACTTTTATTGGAAAATCCTTTTAACCCACCTACGCGACGAATTAGTGTCACATCGGATGATGGATACAGGGGCAAATGTGAATCGTCGCGATCTTTGATCAGTTTTTCGAGACTGCGGTTGAAGTGGTCACTTCCAATGAAAATGCCTAAAATGTTTAGAGCACAAACAAGACAGGATACATCCCAAAATATTTTTGGGATATGACCTGGTTTCCGCTATGGTGGATACCGGTGCATCTATAAGCTGTATTAGTGAGATGACCGGCATCATCATAAGCGAACGGCTAAAGAGAATTGACATCAAGTTGAAAATAGCCGACGGCACGGAGCGCACAGCAAAGGAAGCCGTAGAAGCTCATGTACGGCTAGGCACCGCGTCATGCACGCAATTTCTAATTCTGAAAGACATCACAGACAACGTCATCGCGAGCTTTGATTTTCTTATAAAATTAGGGCATCAATAACTTGAGAAGGTGACACAATCATGTTGGGTGTGTCAAAATCGAAGAAAGCAACCTGCTCTACCATCCATGTTACAGGTACGGAAGAGAATTCGACAAACAAAATTGCTGTTATATATAGGGTAAAAATACTAGCTAAAAATAATACTCAGTCAGACGGCACTAAAGAATTTGATGAGTTCCTGGAATCCGAGCTATAAAAATTCGAGCCAATCGGAGGGCATTCTAATATTGCGAAACATAAAATTGTGATGAAGGACGACAGGCCAATAAAGCAGAGGTATCACAAAAATCATGCAGTGCAAGATATAATAAATAAAAAAGTAGGCGAGTTACCAGAGAAAGGTTGCATTGAACCTTCACGTAGTCCATAGACGTAGTCCATTGCACTACGTCTAATGTCTCGCAATAGTTTGAAGTATGAGAAAGATGCAACCGTACCTGCAGGGTTATACATTTTATATTCTCACCGATCTCTCGCTGAAATGGTTGAACTCATTAGCATGTTGGGCACTTGAGGTGCAGTAGTATATGTTTGATGACAAATATCGGAAAGGCAGTGGACTGTAGTGGCAGATACTCTCCATAGGGAACCAGTGTAAACGTCATGTGCTGCTACGACGAGCAAAAGTGTACGCAACTGGATTAATAACAAGATGGCGGACAACAAGAAGGGGCCCGGGAAATATCCCGACTACATAATTTAGAATGGCCAATTGTATCGCCACACTCGCAGAGAAATCAAACGAAAATTTCGCCGCGTGGAAACTCTGGGTACCGAAATATCTTCGACAGCGCGTATTAATGGAGAACTACGAACTTACGTCAACCCTAGTTTTTACTGGACGGTGGTACGAAAAAATGGTGGACTTTCCGAAAAGGGATGGAACCTATGGGGTGAAGGTTCCGTGCATCTTACAACTGGACTCCACGCGTATAGGTGGTTCAGGTCATTCGAGAGTATCCGAAACTGATCCAAGCCGGCCGAAAAATGTAATTGTCTTCCACTCAAACCAGAAAATAGCAGCGAATCTACGTATAAGCCACCCAGCGATACTTTCGACGAGTACGAACTCCTCTTAGTAGAGGCCGAAATCCCACGCCAGACCAATGGGACAGACTGTGGTGTATACTTGCTGGAGTACACGGAACGGATAATGACGACGCCATTTTTGGTCTACCATCCGGACTATCTGAAGCTTGGCGACTGGTTACAGATGGAAGTGATAGTCGGTATTCGCGAGCGTGGTAAGAAACCTTACTAGGGCTGGTAGGAAATACAAACAAAAAAAAAGTCGCCTGTTTGGAAGATGATCTGAATCCGGCGAAGCAGAGCACTCGCCCGAGCCCAGATATAGAAAGAGTCAGCGAGGTCATACGAATTCATTATGACCCGTTGACGGGCACATACTGTGACAGCTCGTGCGAGTAGGTGCAACGCCATGGTCTAGCGGACCAAGGCCCAACCAAAAATATTTAGCATAAGGAAAAGATAAATGAGCCGAAACCAGAGTGCGATGTGGTGCATTTTGAGTCCCTGGAAGAGCTAAAAGGTGCATCCGACGGGGTGATAGCGGAACAGGTGCGCCAAATAGTACGAGGTACGATAGTACAGCTCTTGAACGATCTGAAGAGGAAAAGGAAGATGATGCAATTTTGGACCGAAGACCGCAGGATCATTCTCACTCAAAAGAGAATCTCTCATTTTCCAACTTGCGCAAGAACGGGGAGAATGTGAAAAAATATTTCTTTCCAAAACTCTGTTTTATTACAACATAAATATTTTCACAAAATGTGCGCGAAATTGTAAACTGGCAATTAATTATTTCATAGACGTACCCGACCGCACCAACATCCGAAGAATGGTGACGTTATGATGGTTTATGTTTTTCTTTTTTTGCTAATTGTGTGCCTTTCAACATGAAGAAAAACAGAAACAAATCATCTATCACTGATCATAGTTCCAGAAAGAGAAGTGACTAAAAGCAGGCAAAAATTTGTTTCTTTTTTTAAAATGAAATGTATACAGCTTAGTGATATATATAAGTATTTTTTGTAACCAATATTATAGAAATTAAATAAAAATTGTAGAAAATATAATTGCGTTCATTCCAATATTTCATATTAAAAATCTAAGTCGTATTTGATCCTGTGTAGACAGAGTTTACGCCGGAAAAGTCCGTCACAAATGATGCCTGACCAGGTGCAAAAAAAAAAAATATGAATGCCTACGGAAAAATAAATCTAAAAAAAATTATTTAAAAAAGACCGAGAAAAATACAATAAATAAAACTATTAAAAAGTAATAATAATAATAAATAATGAATAAATAATAATTGTTCGCGGGAGGAAAATATATTTCAGAAAAAAATTAGTACTAAAACTAAATTTTTTTAAAAAAATGTATAAATTACGTTTTAAACAATTTATAACGAAAAAAGGAAAATTTTTTAATAACGAAGTACAAAACTTATGGCAACTTATGGAAAATTAATTTAATTTACAGATTAAATTACAGATAGTATTACAGTGCAAACGAGTGAACTAAAAAAATTATATACGCAGCGCAGTGCAAAAACCAAAGTAACTTTAACGGCAAGTAAAAAGAATAAGAAAAAACACGAAATATCATACTTATAGCTAATAGCATAAAACAGAATCATCAAGTGAATCTAAAAGAAAAAACCAGCGCAGTGAAAAGAGAAAATAACGTGTTATTTAAACAAAACGCGTGAAAAAAATAAACTTATCCTAGCGCACGAATTTGAATGGCTAACACGGTAAATAACAATATTTCAATTTAGAATGAAAACGATAAGTGAAACTGTGTGGGAATTCGGTATAGAGCCTATTGGCTCCGTCGAAGACGGTACTACCTTCATACGCAGATTACTCTCGCGTTATATATATTCGTCCGACCAATCAGAGGTGGTACTTAACCGGTTGCGCGAATTAGAAAAAGAGTGCAGTTGAAGAGTTTCACCCAGTGCTAAACTCCTAACACCGTCAATGTCGCAGGGAGCCATCGCTAAAATGGCAAAGTTAAATAAAATCTCAGAAGATCGAAGTACGAAGCTGAATTTTTCAAGTTCCGCGGCTGTAGTTGAAGACATAGCAGCAGACTTGGAGCAAGAGCACATTCGCGAAGTGATGGACAAGGTGCGCAAGTCGTCCTGCAGGTATGATGGGGGCAAAAATTACATAGAACATATTGAGAGGGTTGAAGAGCTTACAGAAGCGTATGAGCTACCTAAGCATGTGTAACCAAGGACTATGCCAGAACTTCTGAATGAAAAAGCCCTGTTATGAATGAAAAATCCAGAAACAATAATCGTGGATGGTTAACATGGGAGTCTTTTAAGGCAGACTTCCTAAGATTCTTCCTGCTGGCCAGCTATCTCGAGGAGTTAGAGGACAATATCAGAAAATGAGTTCGAGGACGGCGTGAAAAATTTCAAGAGTACGTTTGGCCATGCAGACACTCATACAACATGTTTCCTATTCAGAAGAGCTGATGTTGCAAAGAATTTACTGTAACAGTTAACGTGAGTACCAGAAATATATAAGGAGCTCTGACTTTCCGACATTGCAAGGCCTGATACCAATAGCTAAAGACTTCGAAAGCATTGAGAAAGATCCCGAAACCTCGCGGGTTAAGTAAAGGGTTTTCCAATAAGAACGGGTCGATATTGAAATGGAGTAAAATAATGTTGTGTGTGAGGTATTATGTACGGAATATGACATCGTTTAAATCTCCGCCGTGGTTTCGCACCGTGGAACGGATCCGACAGGATTCGCATTTTCAGAATTTTCAATGACTCTGCCGCATTGAGGCGGCTGAATATGAGCGATGGCCCTGCCCTGTTGACTTTGAGGCCGTCGGTTGATTGCGGCTTATTCGCATATATCCTGTAACGAAGTTATCCGGGGTAAACCCAGTCTACCCAGGATCCACTGTAACTAAGTATAACACAATAGAGAGTATAACATAATACAGTATAACATAATAGAAAGAGCACAATTTAGTTTTTACAATCTTTATTTTATTCTTAATAATTCTATTGACAACAATGATTTAGAATTATCCTTATGCTACAAGGAATAATATACTGTTTCGTGAAATTCCAAATATTAATATTTTTTCCCATTTTCTACATATAATAGATTTTTAAATTCTTGTTTTGGAAAAGTAATGTCGTTTTGGAAAAAGTACGGAGCAATAATGCCACCGGCCCAAAATACGCACCAAACAGTAACTTTTTGTGGATGCATTGGAACCTCGTGTGGGTTGGCGTCGTCCCATATACGGCATGTTGCTTGTTCACATAGCCATTCAGCCAGAAATAGGCCTCGTTACTAAAGATGATTTTTCGGTCAAAATTGGGGTTTTCTTCCAAATTCTCCAAAGGCCAGTCAACGAATAAACGGCGTTGTCTATAATCATCACCTCTAAGCTCCTGGGTCATTTGGATCTTGTGAGGGTCAGGCTCAAGTCCTAACGCAAAAATCGCCAACTCGATGTCTGCGAAAGGCCGAGTTCTTGTACGCGGCGAGTTGACTGCCACGAGTTCCCCTGCACACTTTCACGGACAGCGGCGATATTCTCGGCCGATCTGAGGTTATTTTAACGTACAAGTGCTGGCTGTTTGCTTACCGAACCGGCCGTCTCGAATTTGGACACCAAACGTTGCAGTCGACTTTGAGGGGCCTCGGCGTCTGCCGTAAAATAGGCGCAAAGCGCGCAAGGTTTGCAATAACGAGCACTCATTTCGGTTATCATTTATTTTTACTAGACGCCGGCTAAACAACATGATCGCTACAGACTGTCTACATCGACTTTTATTGGAAAATCCTTTTAACCCACCTACGCGACGAATTAGTGTAACATCGGATGATGGATACAGGGGCAAATGTGAATCGTCGCGATCTTTGATCAGTTTTTCGAGACTGCGGTCGAAGTGGTCACTTCCAATGAAAATGCCTAAAATGTTTAGAGCACAAACAAGACAGGATACATCCCAAAATATTTTTGGGATATGACCTGGTTTCCGCTATGGTGGATAAGGGTGCATCTATAAGCTGTATTAGTGAGATGACCGGCATCATCATAAGCGAACGGCTAAAGAGAATTGACATCAAGTTGAAAATAGCCGACGGCACGGAGCGCACAGCAAAGGAAGCCGTAGAAGCTCATGTACGGCTAGGCACCGCGTCATGCACGCAATTTCTAATTCTGAAAGACATCACAGACAACGTCATCGCGAGCTTTGATTTTCTTATAAAATTAGGGCATCAATAACTTGAGAAGGTGACACAATCATGTTGGGTGTGTCAAAATCGAAGAAAGCAACCTGCTCTACCATCCATGTTACAGGTACGGAAGAGAATTCGACAAACAAAATTGCTGTTATATATAGGGTAAAAATACTAGCTAAAAATAATACTCAGTCAGACGGCACTAAAGAATTTGATGAGTTCCTGGAATGCGAGCTATAAAAATTCGAGCCAATCGGAGGGCATTCTAATATTGCGAAACATAAAATTGTGATGAAGGACGACAGGCCAATAAAGCAGAGGTATCACAAAAATCATGCAGTGCAAGATATAATAAATAAAAAAGTAGGCGAGTTACCAGAGAAAGGTTGCATTGAACATTCACGTAGTCCATAGACGTAGTCCATTGCACTACGTCTAATGTCTCGCAATAGTTTGAAGTATGAGAAAGATGCAACCGTACCTGCAGGGTAATACATTTTATATTCTCACCGATCTCTCGCTGAAATGGTTGAACTCATTAGCATGTTGGGCACTTGAGGTGCAGTAGTATATGTTTGATGACAAATATCGGAAAGGCAGTGGACTGTAGTGGCAGATACCCTCCATAGGGAACCAGTGTAAACGTCATGTGCTGCTACGACGAGCAAAAGCGTACGCAACTGGATTAATAACAAGATGGCGGACAACAAGAAGGGGCCCGGAAAATATCCCGACTACATAATTTAGAATGGCCAATTGTATCGCCACACTCGCAGAGAAATCAAACGAAAATTTCGCCGCGTGGAAACTCTGGGTACCGAAATATCTTCGACAGCGCGTATTAATGGAGAACTACGAACTTACGTCAACACTAGTTTTTACTGGACGGTGGTACGAAAAAATGGTGGACTTTCCGAAAAGGGATGGAACCTATGGGGTGAAGGTTCCGTGCATCTTACAACTGGACTCCACGCGTATAGGTGGTTCAGGTCATTCGAGAGTATCCGAAACTGATCCAAGCCGGCCGAAAAATGTAATTGTCTTCCACTCAAACCAGAAAATAGCAGCGAATCTACGTATAAGCCACCCAGCGATACTTTCGACGAGTACGAACTCCTCTTAGTAGAGGCCGAAATCCCACGCCAGACCAATGGGACAGACTGTGGTGTATACTTGCTGGAGTACACGGAACGGATAATGACGACGCCATTTTTGGTCTACCATCCGGAGTATCTGAAGCTTGGCGACTGGTTACAGATGGAAGTGATAGTCGGTATTCGCGAGCGTGGTAAGAAACCTTACTAGGGCTGGTAGGAAATACAAAGAATAAAAAAGTCGCCTGTTTGGAAGATGATCTGAATCCGGCGAAGCAGAGCACTCGCCCGAGCCCAGATATAGAAAGAGTCAGCGAGGTCATACGAATTCATTATGACCCGTTGACGGGCACATACTGTGACGGCTCGTGCGAGTAGGTGCAACGCCATGGTCTAGCGTACCAAGGCCCAACCAAAAATATTTAGCATAAGGAAAAGATAAATGAGTCGAAACCAGAGTGCGATGTGGTGCATTTTGAGTCCCTGGAAGAGCTAGAAGGTGCATCCGACGGGGTGATAGCGGAACAGGTGCGCCAAATAGTACGAGGGAACCTACAGCTCTTGAACGATCTGAAGAGGAAAAGGAAGATGATGCAATTTTGGACCGAAGACCGCAGGATCATTCTCACTCAAAAGAGAATCTCTCATTTTCCAACTTGCGCAAGAACGGGGAGAATGTGAAAAAATATTTCTTTCCAAAACTCTGTTTTATTACAACATAAATATTTTCACAAAATGTGCGCGAAATTGTAAACTGGCAATTAATTATTTCATAGACGTACCCGACTGCACCAACATCCGAAGAATAGTGACGTTATGATGGTTTGTGTTTTTCTTTTTTTGCTAATTGTGTGCCTCTCAACATGAAGAATAACAGAAACAAATCATCTATCACTGATCATAGTTCCAGAAAGAGAATTGAACGCTTAGTTCCAACCTAAAAGGTGGAAAGTAGTTGGAAAACAAGACAAAATTACGGTTTAAAGATAACAGCAAATCAACGAAGATATTCCATCCCGAAAATAGCAATAAATCTATAAGTAAAAGGAAACTGCAACGCCAGTATGTAAAATTGGGGAAAATAGTATTAACCCCAACTGATAGGAGTTACAAAGAAATCCAGGTTCTGATGTCAATTGGACCACAACAACCACAAAACTCGGCATTTCATATTTTCTTTCGACATATCGGATCTGTTACAGAAAATACTACGAAGTAAAGTCAAAGTTCGGAAAAAGGGACCAGCAATAACACGCATAGAGAATTTTTTAAATATGATCGCAAAATTACACTTGGTCTTTTCGCTTTTGGAGCTTCCAAGAGGTAAGTTTAAATTACTTTCCTCTTTTATATCGATTTCACATCCTCGTAGTGGCCAACAGCTTTTTAGCTTAAGCCCATATCCTTTTTATATCCTCGTAGTGGTCAACAGCTTTCCGGCGAAGGCCTATTTTTTTGTTTTTGCTTATCCTCGTAGTGGTCAATGGCATTAAGTGAAGACCTGCTTCTGTGTTTTTGCACATCCTCGTAGCCAACAGCTTTTAAGCGAAGGCCTACTTCTTTGGTTTTTGCATATCTTTGTAGTGACGGACAGCTTTTTAGCGATAGTCTATATCCTTTTCATAACCTTGTAATGACCAACAGCTTTTTAGCGAAGGTCAATAATCCTGTAGACATATCTTATCATTGGAATGACCAGCAGCATCTTAGCGAAGACCTATTTCCTGGTACAAATCATCGATCCTCACAGTGGTAGAAGAAAATAAAAAAATATAAATCTGCAGATCATAGCACTAAAATAAATATATTGTCAAGTGTAATAATTGAAATCAGGCAAAAATTTGTTATATTCTTTAAAATGAAATGTGTGTAGCCTAGATAAGTAATTTTTATTTTAAATAAAATAAGAAAATATAAGTAACTTTTGTAAATAAAATCATAAGAATAAAATAAAAAGTGGAGAAAATGTAATTGTGCTCTTTCTATTATTTTATATTGAAATACCTAGAATACATGGGATCCTGGGTAGACTGAGTATCCCCTGGAAGAGCTCGTTACATGATAACTACTGAGAATTCAGAACTATACACGGAGAGGAATTTACCAAATACTTTAATTCTAATCTTAAATTTTTCTGACACTCGTTCTCGGATTATCAATGCCATTAGCATCTCACGTAACCATAGCTTAAGTCATCTAATCTTCTTGGTGCGAACATCAACCAAAAGTGCAGCAGAAATTTTTAATAACTTCCATTTATTAATCATTCGTTTTATTTTTGCTAACCAAAAAGTTTCTTGCTGCACATAATTTAATACTTACCAAAGATCAGGAATTTCTGAAAATGTTCAAGTTAATTAATTACCAAATTGTCTTAAAGCTGTTTTTCCAACAAATAGTCTTTTTATGAACTAATTTATTACTAATCTTTCCCAAAAGCATCTCGTTAAATGGGATTTATATGGTATCCGTATAGCGGTGGATACGTCACACCCACTTTGTAGCGTGAATATAGCTCCCACAGGTACGATACGCACGGCAATAAACTTTTAATGGAAGTGGAAAACACAAGCTGAGATTTTAAGTTTTTAACCTGAAGAATACATGTTCACTAAATTCGGTCTTGCAGTGAAACGGTTCTTAAAAATTATCTATACAAAAGAGCCCTACATGAAAGTGAATATTTATGACCTACATTCGTAGGCTTTCTGTCAATTATGGCCATTTAGCTAAGTACTAAAGTCTTGGGAAAAATGCAATCAATTTCATTAAATGTACACTACTTAATAATCAACGTATAGATAGATTAAAAAGACGAACTATTGAAGTAACTTGCATTAAAGCTTTTATTTTGTTTCACGCGCAAAAAAATACTTCAAAACATCTTAACGTCCTCTGAAGTTGTAAAGATTTAAGCAAGGAAAAATCAAAAAGAGCCCCGTTCTCAGTTTTTAATTTGTCGGGTAAAACGCGTTATAATGTATTAATCATTTTTTCTTTTCTGGGTGTAATTCAATTCGTTTCTTAATCTCTGAGTTTACCGATTTCTATAACGATTACTATCTTGAGTGTGTGTAGAAATATTTCATGATTATAGATTATTTTTTTTGGCGTCGAACTATAAAATTCTTAAATACATTTATTTCTAAAACCCATGACGTCAGTGACTGCAGAAAACAGTACCGCAAAAATTGATTATAAATATCGTCGTATTAATGGTCAGCAATCGAAGATATTTCTATATTTGTCAATTTAAACTAACATAAATTATTCTCCATGTATAAAATAGTGACCGTCAGCCCAAGTAGTTAGTCAGTATATTCATAGCTATCGGTAAAATGAGAACACTATTGCTGCTTTCTGTAGTGGTAGCAATATCTTGCTCACCCCAGGGTCGCGTTATTAATGGTCACGATGCTCAACCTGGTGAGGCACCATTCATAGTTTCTCTTCAGGCAACTGATCATTTCTGTGGTGGTTCCATTATTCATCCGAACTGGGTATTAACTGCGGCTCATTGCCTCACAAACTCAAATATTGAAATTGTGGCCGGTTTATATGATCGCCAAAAACGACGTGGCACGCAGGTCCGTAAAATTAAAAGTTCGAAATATTATATACTGCACGAAGAATATCTTGGAGGCCCAGCACCACATGATATCGGTCTTATATACATTTCTAAACCTTTTGAATTGACAACTAAACGAACCAAAGATACAGCACCAATATCCAGGATATATTTGCCCAGTGCTCATTATAATGTAACTGGTCCGGTGAAATTATTCGGTTGGGGATTGGTGAATTCAGGAAAGTTGGCCACGGTCTTACAAACTTTAGATGTTAACATTATTAGATGTGATAAATATAAAAAGAGAAATAAAGTGCTAGAGGGAAAAGAACTGATAGGTCATATCTGCTCTCATAATCCGGGAACTGCTGATGGTGCATGTTCGGCAGATTCTGGTGGTCCGTTGATACGTTATTCTCCTGATGGGCCAGAATTAATTGGAATTGTTTCATACGGCTTACTCCCATGCACGGAAAGAGATGGACCAACAACTTATGTTAAAGTTAGCGCCTATGAGGATTGGATAAATAAGAGAACAACCAATTTCCCCATACCCGAATTTCTCTAAACCGAAACTACGTTTAGCTATGCAATTCATAAATAAACTATACTTCTTTTTGATAATTGATAATTCATAAAGTTTAGTACTTTTTATAATTCATAATTCGTAAACTGTATTAAACATAGTAACTTAAAAATATCATAAAATTAGTTACAAAAAACAACATTAATTTCAAAAGAAATATTCGAAAGATATAAATTCATCAGGAAGGGTCGCCATCCAAACTCGAAAGGTAGTTGTTATTCAGGAAAAGTTTTCCTGTCATTTCTCCGTCTTTGCTATTTATTTTGCGACAATATAATGGAGATCATAAAATGCTCACAGTACCTTTTTTGATCTTGCTCATTCCTCAGACCCCAACTATAGGATACTGGCTCACCCTCACGATGCCCTTTCAAGAAAGGCCATAAGACTGATTCAACATTGATTTAATAGTAATCAAAAGGTCCAGTGACGTGTCAGAGCGCAATGCCATCGCTACCTTCATCTTTTTGATTAATAAATTAATCAATTTATGAACAGAAGCTTAGTGAACAGAAGTGAAACAGAACAGAAGCGAAACCTGTAAAACGTATTTACACCTTTTTTGGTTGAAGGCGATCACGAGGACGCGCATACATAGCAATATCAATAACATTACCATCTAGTTCTTGTATATCGTTGAGAAAATGAGCCGACGTTAGAATCCATTCTTTGATATTGATGGTACAGGACAGTAACATAACGCAGAACAGTAACATACAGGACAGTAAAATAATATACCGCTTGGCCGCTTGGGTTAAAAAATGTAATGTGACTCAATTTCATTGGCGATAATTCTATGAAATTGCGGCATAAAATATAATAGACCTTGAAGTTGGCGGTGTAAAGATGAAGGACTGGATAACGTGGATG
>OZ016502.1:14596815-14635315 GCA_963966595.1 Physocephala rufipes | reverse complement strand
TATATATAAATATATATATATATATATATATATATATATATATATATATATATATATATATATAATATATATATATATATATATATATAATATATATATATATATATATATATATATATATATATATATATATATATATATATATATATATATATATATATATATATATATATATATATATATATATATATATATATATATATATATATATATATATATATATATATATATATATATATATATATATATATATATATATATATATATATATATATATATATATATATATATATATATATATATATATATATATATATATATATATATATATATATATATATATATATATATATATATATATATATATATATATATATATATATATATATATATATATATATATATATATATATATATATATATATATATATATATATATATATATATATATATATATATATATATATATATATATATATATATATATATATATATATATATATATATATATATATATATATATATATATATATATATATATATATATATATATATATATATATATATATATATATATATATATATATATATATATATATATATATATATATATATATATATATATATATATATATATTTTTTTTTTTTTTTTTTTTTTTTAAATCCAATTTTTTTTTCTAGAGGTATATCTTTTTTCACCGTATGTTTTTTTTATAATTATTGTTTCTTCTTTTTACACTACTATATATTTTTTTTACTTGATTATAAATTTCTTTAATTTTTCCTTATTTTCAAAGATTTTTTTTCAAACACTGTTGTACCCGTTTTTTTATAAATTCTTTGCCATTTGTTTCACGCTGTTTTTAAGTTTCTTCTTTAGTTGTTTTTGTTTTCTTCATGTTTGGTTCACTTATCTTTTTTTATATTTCTCGACTGTTATTTTATTAACTGTTATTCGCTCGTAAATCTTTTCGTTGTTATATTATTGTGTTATTAATTGTTATATTATTGTTATATTATTGTTCGTTGTTTTATTGTTCTTTTCATGTACTTGTTTAACTTTGTTTATTTATTATTATTTTTCTTTTAAATTTAATTTGACTTTATTTTAATTTTTTTTTCTCGTTCCTCTAATGAAATTTTTAGTCGGTGTTAATGTGATCGTTGAAAACTTTGTCCTTCTTGTAGTGTAGAAGTCCCTGCTCGGGCGCCATTTTGTAACGAAGTTTTCTCTGTCGGGGTATCACTCGTCGGGGCCAGGATCTTAATTCTAATTCTTATAATATAATTTACCAAATAAAAGATTCGCCGTTTGTATACATTTATTCATTACAAATTTTCATTAAAACAACAATTTGTGTTAATCTTATTGTAATTCTAGTTTTCGTGTACATTCTAGTTTTAACATTAATGGTATATACGTGTATTACAAAGGTTTCTGTTTGTATGTTTGTGTACTGTTGTAGGCTGATTAATACATTCGAAATATGAATTTATATTTATATTTTTAATGCTAGGAATTTAACAAATGTACTAAGATAATATTAGTCGACACTCGAAAGCTCTCGACTAATATTATATTTACCAGGAATTAAAAATATACTAGGATAATATTAGCCGACACTCGAAAGCTCTCGACTAATATTACATTTACCAGGAATTAAAAATATACTAAGATAATACTAGCCGACACTCGAAAGCTCTCGACTAATATTATATTTGCCAGGAATTAACAAAAGAAAGTATACTAAGATAATATTAGCCGACACTCGAAAGCTCTCGACTAATATTATATTTACCAGGAATTAAAAATATACTAAGATAATATTAGCCGACATTCGAAAGCTCTCGACTAATATTATATTTATCAGGAATTAAAAATATACTAAGATAATATTAGCCGGCACTCGAAAGTTCTCGACTAATATTATATTTACCAGGAATTAAAAATATACTAAGATAGTATTAGCCGACACTTGAAAGCTCTGGACTAATATTATATTTAACAGGAATTAAAAATATACTAAGATAATATTAACCGACACTCGAAAGCTCTCGACTAATATTATATTTACCAGGAATTAACAAAAAAATATACTAAGATAATATTAGCCGACACTCGAAAGCTCGCGACTTATATTATATTTACCAAGAATTAAAAATATACTATGATAATATTAGTCGACACTCGAAAGCTCTCGACTAATATTATGTTTACCAGGAATTAAACAAGAGTACAATGATAATATTAGCCGACTTCACTATTCCGAATTTCACTCACCTGATGCAGATTTTCCAAGGAGGACTATTCTAATTATTGTCCCTCTTATAGCAAATTTTTGAATAGTCGCTTATTTACTTGTTAGAATTACCGTTTTCGAATTATGTGTTCAAAGTCCAATCGTCCAAACATCTGCATTTCAGATGTTATTGTTGTATAAGATTTTGTATATGTTCAAAGTCCAATTTCCTAAACATCTGCATTTCAGATGTTGTTGTTGTCTATGATTTTGCTTCGTAAAATTTTAACTTAACTTTGTTCCTTTATTGGTTTTTGTTGTTATTTTTACGTTACTCTTTTTGTTCTTCCTTTTTATAACTTCTTTCTATGAGAGAATGCATTGGCGTCGGCAGAGGTCTGCTGGCATTGTTGCTATATTCCTCGCTGGTGGAAGATAGATTTATTTCAGGCTCAGGTGACATGTAGGCCGCGTTCTACATAGTACTCGCGTGTCTATAATTTATGAGGAAAATTAATTTTTCTCATAATGCACTATCGACTTAATGACGCCAGCCAAAACCTGTCTACTCTGATATCTCGGCCCGTGAGCATTCAGCATTAACTTAAAAAACACGGTTGTGGGCACTGTTTTTCCGTACGACATATTCAAAATGGTGCATGAAAGACAAACGGTGGTCCAATAGGACTCCTAAGTATTTAATATATGGGTTAGATATTATAGAACAATCGTGTACTCTAAGACTAGCGGTCTCGACCACTTTTCTGCTACAGATAAGTACCGCTTCCGTTTTGTGGTTAGCCAAGCAAAGAGAAACTGAATGAAGCCACTTTCTGATTATTTCTACCGCTATTTCGGCTGTCGTTTCCACCCCTTTTAATAACTTAACAACGACAATATGGCAATGTTATTCGCAAAACCGTTAATTTTGATTCCGGCAGGAAGTCGCAGGTCAAAGACCGTATTGTGCATCAATAACCAAAGGGCCAAAATTCGACCTTGGGAGACGTCACCGTCCACCTCAAGCTCCTTAGGATCATCGGTGGTATCATAAATTAAAACTCGATCTTGAAGGTATAAGGAGATCATGTTATACAAGGAAACAGGTGTTTAAAATTTCCTTGGCGCCAGTAGGATACTCTAGATACTTCCAGCTCGCTGTCCCTTCGAGCCATCGCGTTCCGGGAACCGCGTCATAGGCTAGAGTTTTAACCATGTTCAACGCATCGATTGTAAACCGTTCCTTTTGACATCCGAATTGACAACTGGAAAGTTGACCAAGTTACATAACAGACGTTACTCATCCGGGACCGACGTATTACTAGTTTTTCGGATCAGCACCAGCCTCTGCCGCTTCCACATCCAAGGAAACGTTCCTTCCTATATGCAGGTGTTAAATATCGATTGGAGTACAGAAGTGCGTTACAATGCAATAATTTTTAGGGCAATCTTAGCTTTCCTAAGATTAATTTTCTTGGCCGTTTGAAGGATTTCATTGTCAGTGACCCACGGAACTGATAATTTATCGTCCTCATTAAATATTATTTTAGTGAAATTCGATTGCTGGGGGAAAAGAGTTACCACTATTTCGGACATCTTACAAGGACATGCAGGTTGGGTATTGCAACTTAATTTCTTGAACACCAACTTATATGCCACACCCCATGGATCATTATCAGCGTTGTTATATAATTCCAGAAGGAATTTATTCTTGCTGTCGCGAATAGCCGTTTTCAGAGCCTTACGCTTAAATATATAATCTAGCCAGTTGCTATGAAAGCGAATTGTGTTTCTCGTTCTGACATTTTCTTCTAGTCCGCACATACGATTTTCCTAATTTAGCTATATCAATGTTCCATCAGTAGGACGGCAGCCAGGCGAATCATATATGGATCGCAGGTAACCACAATTATGCGTGCAAATCTGTTTGCAGTCTCGTAAGCCAAGCCCTGTGGTCTTTGCTTTCAAATACTTTCAAAAACATCTACCGATCGAAGGTTTCGGGTTTCCATCGGGCGCCTGCCTTCATTCTAATATCAAGGCATAGACACTTTCTTTCCATCAAGAGGTCTAATCATCATCGAGAACTGTTGGAACGCTGTTTAAACTATCAATATCCGGACTAGGAGGCATGTAGCAGCTATGTAAGAATACCCCAGTAACTTCAACACGGAAAAAGCATGGCTCCCTTCTGTGTACTACCTTGTGAGACGGCCGACAAACCCACAATGTAGTCTTCCCCGACGTATCAGCTACCCATACCGCTTCCTCCTTCGCGGCGTATGGCTCGCAAAGTATCGCAACATTATTGGATAGCTCCGAGATGGTCTCCTGTAACAAATCTTGCGCAGCCTTGCAGTCATTTAAGCTTAATTGAAGGATATTCATATTTTATTTGCCTTTGCCCTCTTGGTTTTGGAATCGCCAGTTGGTAAGCCTCGCAATTAATGCTCCCAGACGAATGGTCCGCATTAATTCCTTTGCGCCCACATAAAGCACACTTCGGTGCGTTAGTGCATTTTCTTGCTACGTGATTCCGATCACCACGCTTAAAATATAGTTGAGCGCTTTCCTCGGTACTAGGACATGTCCAAAGTCCTGGCATTTATAGCACCTGATCAGTTTCGTAATTTCGCGGACGCGGAAATTCATTCATTCTATACGAAGATTTCCAGCATTCAGTAACCGTTTAGCCACTGCTGCACTGACCTTTAATTTGGCAATCTGCGTTGCTCCATATGTCGTCCTAATCGACACGATAACCGATGAATCAACCACCATATTATCAAGGGAAATATTAATAGCTTCTACTATTTCCTGTTTTTCCGTAACCTCGTCAAAGTCTTATGTCGATGCATACCTCATGTATAAGTGCTCGTACGTCAACTTCACTGCCTATGGAGTTCATCATTGCAGCACGAGGCTGTTCTGTTTTATTATCATTTTGCTTTTTTAACTCCGGCTTCGTTGCAATATTTACAGGTTTAGCAACGCGTTGGACCGTCGTTCATTGGCCTTGTCGGTCTCCTGACTTCAGTGTCTCTGCAGCTTTGGCCACCCCCTGCGCATATGAGCTCAACGTTTTCTGCCGTATGACATCCTTTGGCTCTATATACTTTACGCGAACGGAACCAAGACTTTACTGACCAAAGTCTTCTTGTTTTTAGTTATAGGAAGCTTAAGGTTAACCCTCACGATCTCTTTTATTTGCAGCAACTCTAGTCGTCATGAAAGGTGAAGTTTGGATAAGTTTACCTACCTTATCGCACTCATACCTATCGCCTGCCTCTGTTATAGCAACTTGATGTAAAGACGCAATATTATCCACCAAATCTCTCATAGGTTGGTGAATAGAACGTCTTCCGCCACCCATTATTTCTACCAGCTCCTATATTTTTAAGCCAAGAGCCCGAAGCGAATTATGGCCATTAATAGCCTCCGCCAAAGTTGAAGAAGTCTGCTTCTAAAAAAAACATCACCGATATTTTCTGCAGCACCACTGGCAACGGTATTTCCCTACGAATTAGGTGCTGATGGCTGCATTTTCAATGACAGTGTTATGCGCCTAGCAACCACTTCACTCAGTTTTCAAAGTTTTTGGCATTGAAGACATTGAAGCATATCTGGCAGCATTTTCTCTGTACATAAAGTCATTTACAGCAACCTGCGCACTTCTCTCAATTCAATATGGATTAAACATTTCCATAAAAAGGTCTCTGTTGAAATCTGCCTTCCGGCGGACGACGGTTTTATACGACGCCATGTATGTTTTGGCCCTGAAAGTTCTATTTCATTGGCACGGTATGTGTGCGTGTCTGTGTACGTGTGTGTGCATGCGTGTGTGTGTTTTTTTTTGTATGACGACAGGAGGTGCGGAATCTTCATAGATACCAGCAGACCGGCCTGCTGGCATGTACGATTCACCATATTAACCGGCGCCTACATACTAAACCACACCCCCCCATACACTTCAATCACTCTCCCCCGCGGGACTGCCGCTAGGTATTACTTCGCGGGGGCTGGTTAGCTATCCAGCTATCTCAGTGCAGTACGACACAATCATCTATGGTTGAGAGCTGCTTGCATTCAAGTATCGTAATCTCTCAATGCGTCTAAGTTCAATCAAAACTCTTCTGATATACTCGCTTGCGCTGTTCCAATCTTGAGCACTTTTCAACATATGTGGGACAATACTCGACGGTTCCAAGTCACTTCTTGCCCTTACGTCAAATCGCGGGTAGTAAAATATTACGTGTTCCGCGTCTTCGTCCTCATGAACCGTGCTGTCTCCTAATCCAAGTAGATATGCTCGGGATCAAGCAATAGGTCCATCTGCCTTTCGTAGACACGTCCAAGCGAGCTTTCCATATCTCCATCGATTTCACCCTCTCTTCTTTGCATATATCTCTACATAATTGATTTGTTAGGGTGCGGTCGTATATGCTCTTCATCTCTCTGGCAAGGATATCAATGGGTATCATAGACGCAATTACAAAGGCGGCTTCGTCCGATATAGTTCGGAAACCGCAGATGGTTTTGAGCGCGCATAATATATAAACCGATGTTAACTTGCGCCTTGTGGAAGCCACGGCTAAAGAATTTGCCCATCTGGGAGCAGCGTACAGAAGAACAGAAGCTACTACCGACGGCAGAAGCTTACGTCTGTTGCTTCTCGGGCCACCAAAATTTGGGAGCATTCTGGCTAAGCAAGTTTGAACTTCTGCAGCCTTTTTGGTGGCGTAATCAATGTGTGCTTTAAAATTTAGCCTGTCATCTGTAATTACTCCGAGATACTTAATGGAAGCTCGATTTAATTTCTTGATAGCCAATTGTCACTTTAAAGGACTCTACCTTCTTTCTGCTGCTAATGAGGACCGCCTCGGTTTTGTGTTCGGCCAGCTTCAGGTCTACTGACTCTAACCACGATTTTACGCTTGCTACGGCTTCATTAGCTGAGTCCTCGATTTGCCAAATATGTTTCGCCAGAATGGTTAAAGCGATATCGTCAGCAAAGCCAATAATTCTTGCGCCTGTTGGAAGTGGGACTCTCAAAACACCATCGTACATAATATTCCATAATATCGGACCCAAAACAGACCCATGAGGAACACCCGCCGAGATTTTGTATTCCTCAGTTCCGCTATCACAATCATATAAAAGAATTCTGTTTTTGAAATAGCTCGATATTAAGGCTGTGATGTATCCAGGGGTGCCTATGTTAAACAACGCATTCCTCACGTACTTCCAGTTGGCTGAGTTGAAAGCATTCCTCACGTCCAAAGTAATCACGGCGCAGAACTGCTTTGATCCGCCTTTCCAACGTTCACCTGCAATAGCATCCCTTGCAACATCAACAACAGTTCTTATGGTATCAAGTTGATTTATTACGTCGAAAACCAAATTGCATATTCGAGATATATCTATTTGCTAAAGGCTGTAGCCCACTACATATTAATTTCTCCAGGATATTGCCCATAGTATCTAAGAGACATATAGGGCGATACGATGTTGGATCCCCAGGCGGGTTCCCACTTTTCGGAATCAATACCAGTCTTTGTCTTTTCCATTCATCTGGGAATACATGTTCTTCCAAGCATCTCTGATACATTTGCATAAAAATATCCGGCCTAGATGTCATAGCCGCTTTAATTGCAGCATTTGGAATGCCATCAAGTTATGCAAGAGGTGCCTTCGTTACCTCTATTTGAGAAGCAGCGTCAAGGATCTCTTCACGAGTAACTTCCATGATCGTTTCATCTTGCCGATTTTGCCATTCTGCTAATACTGAGTGCTTTGGAAACAAAGTTGATTCAAATATGATTTTTCGAAGCAATGTCGGACACGTGATTTTTTGAGATTCAAACCCTTTCAGGCTCTTCATTACCACATTGTAGGCAGTGCCCCAAGAATTAATATCCGCGTCGTTACATATTTGGTGAAACCACCTCTTTTTGGTCTCTTTTATGGCTTTCTGCAATAAATGTCGTCGATGTTTGAACTCGCCTAAACGCAGATTAAATTCCGGCCTGTTTCTGGACCGCTTAAGCTGTCTTCTAGCTTTGGCGCATGCTGTTCTGAGCGCGCGGCTGTTATCATTCCACCAGTAACAAGGAGCCATAGCCTTCTTGTTGATTCTTCTGGGCATTGAGGCATCACATGCTGTTGTGATGACCCTATTAACTTTGGTTAACAACTGCATAGCAGTTCCCGGTGTTGCTTCGCAATCTTTGATAGCTTCCTCGAAGACGTCCTTATCGAACGAAGCTGCCCTCCACTTTGAGCTTGCCGTACATTATGTTGCTCTCGTCTGGTGTTTCGATTACCGATGCCGAAGATGATGGTCTGGTGGTCACTTTGCGTGTGCTCTTCGCTGACCCACCTCTTTGTACTCCTCGCCAAGCTGGGACTAGCAAAAGTAATATCTATTACGGATTCAGCATTCGCTTTTCTAAATGTGCTTCGTTTTCCATCGTTTAACAGCACCTTTAGAAGTCACCTGCAATAACCACGCGATTTCGGGTTTGAGCGTCCATAACCATTCGGTCGATCATATCTTGGAACTCGGTAAGCGACCAGCTAGGGGAAGCATAACAGCTGTAGAAGTGAATGCCTCCTACTTTTGCTCTGACAAATCCTACGCCCTGAGAAAATCTATCCTCCATTGCTAGCGATCCACAGGTCCAAATAGCTGCTTTCTTGGTATTATCTGCTACCCATATCATTTGGGGTAGGTCAATATATTGTTCAAAAACAAGAGCTAGATCAACTTTCTGTTCCTTCACAAACTGTGTGAGCAAACTCTGGGCTGGTTCACAGTGATTAAGATTAATTTGCGCGACTCTCATTTCGTGGACCTTGCGCTAATCGCCAGTTTAAACAGCGGCCATCGCGAGCTTCCTGTAATATGCTTATCATCCTTTGAGGCATCCCAAATACAGAGCATACAGGATGGTGTTTCATTACAATCCTTGAACATGTGGCCTTCTACTCCACATCGCCTGCAACATTTCGACCTATCACACTCATTTTTACAGTGTCTTGAAATGTGTCCAAACTCCAAGCACCTATGATTTCCAACTATCATTTCGTGATGGTAGCACGCTCGCGTAAGTAGCAGATTACCCATCATATCTTGATTTTGCCACTCTCTATTAGTACTTTAGCATCATGGGCACTGAGAATAATGACCGCTGTTTGTGTTCCGCCATATGCCTTGCGTAAATTGACAATATTTTCAATGACAAAATTACCCAGCCCAAAGTGGGTTTTGACTGCTTTCGAGATATCTTCCTTTGTAGTTACCTCATCAATATCTTTTATCTCCAGAGATGTTTTTTGACTAACCCTCCGTACAGCCGCCTCTTCACCCAAACTTTACCTTTTCAGCGTTACCCGCATTAGCTGACAACTGAAGAAGCAATTCTCCTTTCTGTGTTCGCCGTATCTTCGAAACATCGCTACTGAAAGCGGACACTCCCTCATCAGATTTAATTTTCCGTAAGATATCCGCATATGAAGTCTCGCCTCTCTTGGAGATCACAACTACCTCCGGTTTGGTTCTTATAGAGCTCTCATCTCGTTTCCTTGGCCGATGACCCACCTTGGTCCATTCATTTAGAGATTTTATGGGTGTAATCGTCTTAACAGCCTTTTCTTTAGTTGGCAAGTTCGCTTGCTGCTTCTCAACGTATTGGCGTTCATTTACTGCTCTCCTCTTGGCCACTGGTGTAGTAACATCCGATAATTTTTTTGCGTTAATGATCGCTAACCTTGAGCAAAGGTGAAGTTTGTGAATCTTTGCTCGTTTTGGAATCGTCATTTGTTAATTTACCCTTCCGTATCTCATTGACGTGCAGTTCATATAGAGATTTTATGCACTCAATAGCCTCCCTCATTGGCTGGTGGATTGATCTCCTTTTTCCATCTTCAAGCATATCAACAAGCAGTCTGATCTGATCGCCTAATTGCAGTAGCGGAGACAGCATTTTGCTTCACTTTTCCACTATTGGTATGCGCAGGTGGAGAACGCATCATCAGACTACTTTTCTCGAAGGGATTAGTGTGATCAACATTAATTCTTATTTGTTTATTTGGTTTGTGTATTTATTTATTTATTTAATTTTAATTTTTTATTTTTATTTTTATTCTATCACAATCACCCTGTGATGCTAGCACCAAATTAGCTGATGACAGCTAATTGACAACAGTACAGCTGTTTGTATATTTGACTATGTCTATCTTAATCAAAGTGTTAAAGAAAATTCGAAGCGCGAAAAAGGCGAATAAAATTAAGAAAAATTGGACAAGGAGAAAGATAGACGTGGGGCTTACAGAAAATACGAGGAGAAGGAGGAGGAAGTAGAAGAAGGAATATGAAGAAGAGGATGAATGTTTACAGTTCACAGTTTATAGAGAACAATTTCGTAGGGGAGAGTAAGTGTAGTTAAAGAGGTAAATAGTTATAATTTTTGTTGGCAACCCCACAGATAATAAGTCAACGACAGATAGACTTACAACCATGGGAAATTTTTGGAAGTTCTAAGAGGGAGATATTTATTCATTCTCTTCTTTAACTGGATTATAACTCCTACTTTTATTTGAAGTTTATGTAATTGAAATAAATAAAAGAAACTTATAAAGATTACAACAGTGGCGACGAGGATGGGATGGATGGCATCAGACTTTGAAATCCGAACGAAAATGCTAAACAAACTGGATAGTGAAAGTGCTACCATTTCGCTGGACGTTTTGTCAAGGGAATGTCAACGTTTACTCAATTTAAAAGCGGACACAGCACTCATCGAGAATTCAAAACTCGATACACAAGTCAACAGGTTACACACCAACAAAATAAGCAGTAAGTCTAAATCAATACCTAAGACTCCATGCTGGTTCTGTGGCAATATGCACTACTCTCACGATTGCACATATTCGAAACACAAATGTGAACAATGCAACAATATTGGTCACAAAGAAGGATACTGCAGCATAGTTAAAAGAAACAACATCCGAAAGCATCAACAGAACAAATCGAAATCAAAGTCCAAACACAGAAACAAAACTTTTCAACCAGAATCAAAAAGCATTTTTATCCCCAACAAAATAGACCCATCGCAGCGAAAGTACGTGAGCGTCAGAATTAATAGTACAAACATCGATTTGCAATTGGACACAGCATCCGATATTACGATAATATCAGATGAAACCTTCAGAACACTACATATCTCAAAACCTGAAGAAGTCACTCATATAGCCAGAAGCGCAACTGGCATACTGCCATTATCAGCTCAATTCAATTGCAGTGTCGTATTCAAAGGAACCAAAATATTTGCAAGATGCTATGTCACTCCAATCAACAATCTTAACGTAATGGGACTTGACTGGATCAATGCATTCAAACTTAACGACATGTCCATCAATAAAATTTGCAACCACATAACAACTGGAAACCGGGAAAGTGATAATGTATCTATTGAGCATTGTATTTCACTTTTAAAACATTCTTTTGCAGAAGTTTTCAACGAAAAATTAGGTCTTTGCAACAAAACAAAAGCGCACCTGGTGATAAAACCAAATCAACAATCAGTTTTTCGTCCGAAACGACCTGTGGCCTATGCAGTCAAAAATCTTGTGGAAGACGAGCTGATGCGCCTACAGGATTCTAATGTAATTTCGCCAGTAACTTATTCCGATTGGGCCGCTCCAATAGTCGTCATAAAATAATCAAATGGAAACATACGTGTTTGTGCAGACTTTTCCACTGGTCTGAACAATGCGCTGGAAAGTCACCAATATCCACTTCCATTGCCAGAGGATATTTTTGCTAAGCTCGCCAATGCTCAATTTTTCAGTCACATCGATTTATCGGAGGTCTTTTTGCAAATTGAAGTTGACGAGGAATCAAAAGAGTTGTTAACGATTAATACGCATATGGGACTATTCCGCTATAACCGAATGGTTTTTGGTGTGAAAACATTTCCATCAATTTTTCAACAAATAATGGATCAAATGCTTGCTGGTTTGCCAGGCGCGGCGGCATACATAGACGATATTTTTATATCAGGAAAGGATTGGGAGGACCACAATCAAAATCTACAGGAAGTTCTGCGACGCATTCAAGATTACGGATTTAAAGTTAAATTCTCTAAATGTAAATTTTTTGTGAAAGAGGTAAAATATTTGGGATATATTATTAATCAGAGCGGACTTAAACCTGATCCGGATCGCATTTTGGTAATTGAGAATATGCCAGAGCCAACCAACGTATCAGAACTACGATCATTGCTGGGCGCAATAAATTTTTATGGAAAATTTTTTAACAATTTGCGTCAATATAGAGGACCACTGATTGAGCTTTTGAAGGCAAATGTTCATTGGAAATGGACAGAAGTACATCGCAGTAGCTTTCTTAATCTCAAGAAAGTACTCTCATCCGATTTCCTCCTAACCCATTGTGATCCGAAGCAAAAGATTATTGTTGCAGCTGATGCATCTAGTTATGACCTGGGTGCCTGCATCCTTCATGAATTTCCAAACGAATCCATTAAAGCTATATGCCACGCATCTAGATCGCTCACACCTGCTGAAAAAGCTTACAGCCAAATAGAGAAAGAGGGCTTAGCACTTGTATTTGCAGTCACCAAATTTCATAAAATGATTTTTGGCCGGAAGTTCAAACTTCACACGGACCACAAGCCTCTCCTTGCAATTTTCGGGAAAAAGACAGGCATAGCAGTTCGTCAAGCAAATCGATTCCAGCGTTGCGCAATCTTGTTATTGGCATACGATTTCGATATCAGCTTTGTTTCGACCAACAGCTTTGGCTGTGCAGATGTATTGTCACGGCTCATCAACAAAAATATTCCAGTTACGGAAGATTTCGTAATTGCTTCCGTAAAAATTGAAAAGGAAGTAAATCAAGTTCTTTCTGATAATTTAGAAAACTTGCCAGTAACCCACAAAATGGTAAAATTTGAATCTATGAAGGATCCTATTCTACGTCAAGTACTTCATTTTATGAGCAATGGATGACCAAATGAAATCAGCGAAAACAATGAAATAAAATCATATTTCAATCGCAGAAAAGACATCAGTATTATCGACGGATGCCTTATGGTTGGCCAACGAGCCGTCATTCCGAATATATACAGAAGAAGAGTTTTGAGACAAATTCATCGTGGATATCGCGGAATCGAAAGAACGAAAGCTATTGCCAGAAGTTTTGTGTACTGGCCAAACATTGATGTGGAAATTAAAACACTAGTTCAAGAGTGTCACAATTGTATGTCGGCAGCGAAGATGCCAACCAAGACAATGCTCCAACCATGGCCTAGACCAAACGAGCAATGGGAACGTCTATATTTGGATTACGCTGGTCCAGTCGAAGGACACTATTTCCTAGTCTTAGTGGATGCCTTTTCAAAATTGCCGGAAATATTTCCGACGAAATCCATCACTACGCAGCGCACAATAGAAGTTTTAAATGAGATATTCTCCCGATTCGGTCTGCCGAAGACAATTGTATCGGACAATGGTACTCAATTTAAGAGTTCACAATTTCGACAATATATGGCAGAAAATGGAATCGAACATCTGTGTTCCAGTCCATATTATCCAATGTCTAATGGCCAGGCTGTGCGTTTTGTGGACACCTTCAAATGATCGTTACAAAAACAGCAAACAGAAGGGACAACCATTCAAAATCTGCAAGCATTTCTTCAATCATATCGATCAACCCCAAACAGGAGTACACCCAATAGAAAATCACCAGCTGACATAATGCTTGGAAGAAATATGCGTACAACCTTAACCCTAATAAAACCGCCAATAGAATTCGAAGATCACCAAAACCAGATTGAGCACTCTAACGATCATCAACAATCTATGAAAAAACAATTTAACAGGAAATTTGGAACAAAAAGTTTATCATTCAACAATCTAGATTTAGTTTTCGTCAGTATCCACACGAATAGAAACAGTTTTCAGTGGAAACAAGGCCAAATCATAACGTGTTGGTAAAGTTATGTACAATGTGTCACTGCAGAGTGGAAAATTAGTCCGTGCACATACCAATCAACTTAGAAAGCGTCAAAGTGGAGACAAAACAGTCAACTCTCAAGCTGAAAAGCCATGGAGCACGGCATTGGATGTTTATGAAAGCGAGTCATCCTTAAAAGCTTCGTCAGGTTTGTCAAACCTTACCGAAGAAAGAAATGCTTTGTCAGATAGAACCGAAGAAACTGCACGAATTTTACCACGTCGTACTCCACGAGTCCGGCGACCAATTGATAGGTTTGTGCCGGGGTAGCTCATTAATAATATAAAGTTTTTTCCTCTCTTCGTTTCAAATCCCAAAAGGGAAGGTGTTGGCAACCCCACAGATAATAAGTCAACGACAGATAGACTTACAACCCTGGGAAATTTTTGGAAGTTCTAAGAGGGAGATATTTATTCATTCTCTTCTTTAACTGGATTATAACTCCTACTTTTTTTGAAGTTTATGTATTTGAAATAAATAAAAGAAACTTATAAAGATTACAACAATTTTAATATTGCAAAGGTAACTTATCGTTTTGTTCCGATTTTGCTTAGCAAGTTCCTTACGGCCTTATTCCAGCAGGCACTTAAACGGGTTACTAGCATTGCACTTCAACACCGAAAATTTGGAATTTTCAATTTTATTTGGATTTTATTTTTAAGAAGTCCTACTTGGCTTCAAAATACGTCCTTCACTTTTCACTTTCCGCGAGTTGTATGCGTGTGTGTGCGCATGTGTGTATGTGTGAACATGGGCGTGTGTCCGTGTCTGTGTACGTATGTGCGTGCGACCGTGTGCATGCGTGTGTGCCCGTGTGTGTTTATCTACGTGTGTGCCAGTGTTCTTGTGTCTCCATGTATGAGGGTGTCAGTGCGTTGTGTGTGTCTGTCTGTGTGTGCGTCTGTAGGTTTTTTTTTTGGATGCGCCAAAGGTATGTGGAATCTTCATAGATATCAACAGCCCGTGATACTGATATGCACGATTCACACTCCTGACTAAGCAGGAAGTGCGCCTACATGCTAAACCACACCCTGCACACTTCAGCCACTCTCCCCACGGGACTGCCGTTAGGTATTACATCTTGGGGCTGGCAAGCATTCATGCTACTACGTCGGATCAGCCGTTAGCTCGTCTTTCTGCCTCGATTATCCGCAACTCTGCGTGCACACTCCTTACCAATGTGCAAATAGTCACCCAGAATCCCCGTGAGCTCACCATGCGCTCGACTAATGATTCAGGATTTGGCAAATCCTCCCTGTAATCCACAAAACGACTACACTGAAATATTGCGTGTTCGGCATCTTCTTCCTGGTTCGGGCATTCCGGGCAGTAAGGGGAGCTATCGCGTCTGAACCGGTAGATATTTAGGATAGCCACCATGTCCCGAAAGAAACTGAGTTAAGTTATAGTTGCAGCACCCATGCTGCCGATTAATCCAAACATCGATTGATGGAATCAGGGTGTAAGTCCATCTGCCCTTAGTGGTATTATTCCATCGTACCTGCCACAAAGCCATAGACCGCGGCCTTTTCTCTTCTTTGATCCCTTTTAAGGTAGCGGGTTCGGGTGTATTTGGCGGTCTCTTGCTGTATATCCTCCACATCTCGTCCACAAGAATATCAATGGGAAGCATCCCAGCAATTACGAACGCTGCCTCATCCGATATCGTTCGATATCCGCGTATGGCTCTTAACGCACATAGCCGGTACACAGATAAAAGCTTCCGACGATTTTCTTTTCTTTGAACAGCTTCCGCCCACACTGGCGCAGCGTATAAGAGAACGGAGCTGACAACCCTAGACAGGAGGATTCTTTTCGCATAACCAGGTCCGCCTACATTTGGTAGCATTCTGGAAAGAGCCGCTTGTAACGATGACGCTTTCTTGTTTACATACTCAATATGTGAACTGAACCGCAGCCTATTGTCGAGCATAACTCCTAAATATTTAATAGCGTCTTTGGACCTTATATTTTGATTTCCTACGCGAATATTTATGTATTCTACGGTTTTCCTACTTGTTATTAGAACAACTTCTGTTTTGTGATCAGCTAATTCTATTCCTGCAGATTCGAGCCATGTTTTTATTTTGGCAATAGCTGCGTTCGTAGCAGCCTCTATAGCTAGCAATCACTTTTTGTAGGTAGTATGGCGTACCCATCCGTACGAGGGACCTCCTAATCATTGACCAATCGGCGCTGTTGAATGCATTCTTGACATCAAGTGTGACAACCGCACAGTATTTCTTACTTCCCCACAGCCAGGATTTTCCTTTTATTGCTTCAGCAGCAATATCAACTACTGCTTTAATGGCGTCAACAGAGGAGCGTGACTTTCTAAAACCAAACTGATTATTCGACAAGGCTCCATACCCCTCGGCTATCGCAAGCAAACGACCATGCACTATTCGCTCCAGGATCTTTCCTAACGTGTCCAACAGACATATCGGACGATATGATGACGGTTCGCCAGGTGGTTTATTTCCTTTCGGTAGAAGTACCAAATTTCGCAGCTTCCAAGGCTGAGGAAACACTCCTTCCAATAAACATTTTTGAAATGTAGCAATAAACAAATCGGGTCTCGTTTGAACAGCGACTTTGATCGCTTTGTTAGGTATACCGTCAGGTCCAGGCGCTTTCTTTTCTCTAATTTTATTGAGGGCTGACTGAAGTTCAACCAGTGTGATGTCTGGGATATCTCCTACATCTATTTCACGGATTATAGAAGTCAGGGGATTTGAACTTTGCGGAAATAAGTGTTCTACAATTGTTTTTAACATAACCGGACATGTCGTAACTGGAGATCTGCCTTTAAGCTTAGCCGTCACCATTTACCCCATGGGTCAATATCAGCTTCTTCGCAAAGATTTTTGAAGCATTCTGCCTTGCTGATTTTTATCGCCTTCGCCAACTTGCGTCGCGCCTCTTTGAAGATTTCCAACTGCTCTTGAAAGTCTGGTCTGTTCCTAGACCGCTGGACCTTACGTCGAGCCTCGCAGCAAGTCGCTCTAAGTGCCTTTATTTCATCATTCCACCAATAACATGGAGAACGTCTTTGACTTTTTTGTCTCCTAGGCATTGCTGCATCACAGGCCGGAACTATAATTTTAATGAGTTGTTGCACCAAGTTTTCCGCTGTAACATTAGCATTAATAACACTGTTGTTTATCACCTCCTCGAATACGCCCCTATCAAACAGACTATCCTTCCATCGCGGGCCTGCAGTGTTGAAGCATTCTGCAGTTCTTGTTTTTTTTATTTGCTAATTCAAAAATGATAGTCTGGTGGTCGCTGTGACTATAGTCCTCGCTGACCATCCATTGCATATTACGCAGAATGTGATAGCTTGCGAAGGTAATATCAATAATGGAACCCATTCCAGCTTTGCGAAATGTATTTACCCCGCCTCTATTCGCAATGCCCACACTTAGTGAAGCAAATGTCTCTAGAAGGATGCGTCCTCTTTCATTGGTGCATCTACTGCCCCACTCTGTAGCCCATGCATTTAAATCACCACCAATGACCACATAAGTTATATGCTGAGCGTCAGCCACTATCCCATCCAACATTGCTTCATATTGAATGGCAGTCCAGCTAGGTCGCGCGTAGCAGCTATAAAAGTTAACGCCATTTACTTTTGCTCGAACAAAACCTTCCGCATGACCATCGATCTCTTGAAAGGCCTGCGTTCCACAAATCCAAACTGCAGCATACCCTGTGTTGTCGCTGGCCCAAGTACTATCACACAGATTTTTGTATGGCTCACTTATTAAAACAACATCTGCCTTTTCATTTTTTACCGTTTGGCACAGGATGTCTTGGGCTACCTCACAGTGATTAAGGTTTATCTGAATTATCCTCATCATTGTTTACTAGCGAGTGCTCTTCTAAAAACTGGTCATTTTCCACTACCAGCTACGTGGTTTGCGCTCTCGGGGGACTGCGTCCTGCAAAACATGCATGATGGCTCATTCTTGCAGTTCGAAGTTATATGCCCTTCAGTTCCACATTTCCGGCAGAGATTTGAACGATCTTCAGTACACTTACATTCTTTAGCTAAATGTCCAAATTCAAGGCATCTAAAGCACTTTGTCAAAAGCCTTCGTTGTCGGATTCGACAGTTTACCCAACCAATCTTTATTTTTCCTGCTTCTATCATGTGCTTTGCCACGTCTACTGGCAGACTAATAATTGCACTCCGGGTACTTCCATAAGTCCGACGTAAAGAAATAATATCGCCTAGTGCTATGTCTGAGAAACCAAACTGCATTTTAATTGCATCGCAAATTTCCCCTTTGGTTGTAACTTCATCCATGTCTTTGCATTCGACGGTTATGCGATGAATAAGGGCTCGAATGTTAGCTTTTTGCCCAAGTACTTCGCTTATTGCGCCCTTGACTTCCCCCGCCTTATTTGCAGTACCTCTAAGCTGTATTAGTAATTCTCCTTTCTGCGTCCTTCTGATTTTGGATACAGCGCTGCCGACTTGTTGCAGTTTCGGATCTGCTTTTATGTTGCGCAGAATATCCGCGTATGAGAATTCCTGCTTGGCAACGATGACTATTGCATCCGGCTTAGGTTTTTTAAAAAGAACTCGTTCTCTTGTCTTCAGTTTCGCTGTTTCCAACACAGTTGTCCCTGCAACTCTTCTTGGAGCTTGCGTTGCATCTTTCGTTACAGTCTCTGGCATTTTGGTTTTAACGAGACTACAACCAGTAGTTGAAGCATTATCATTCCTGGCAGCATTTTTCCTTTTTTCATTTTCAGATTTTTTCTGCTTACTAAGCGGCTGCATGATGTCTTCCTGGATTGGCTTCCGTTTAGATCGAGCAGATGCTCTGAACCAGGGAGATGTCTGCGTAAGAGTACTAACCATTTTAACTTTGAGAGGTGTTTTCTCATGTAATTGGATCGCGGAGCGCTCATAAAGATTACGTATGTTTGCAATAGCATCCCTCATTGATTGATTAATTGAACGACGGTTATTTCCACAAGAACTCTTTTCATTCAGCATTCCTATTAGTTCACTTATTTGCTTACCTAGAAGCTCAAAGTGAGTTGAGAAGTCTGCATTAGCCAATCCAATTTGAGCAAGAGACGGTGGCGACGAACTTGCACGCATAATTACTCTCTCTTCCGCTGTCTTGACGGGCGAACGGCCAATCCGAGCGCTTTTCTTGAATGGATCAAGAACTTCCGTTATTGCACTCTCTTTGATTTCGTCGAATCTGGTACCACTCTCCTTGCTAGTCTGAGAAGCGTTGACATCGTTGCCAATAGTGCTACTCTTCTTTCCCGTAGCTGCCGATGGTGTGGTTTCGCCTATAGACAACATAGTATATCACGGACTACAACCAAACTTACCAGACCAATGTGAGCTTTCGTTCGAACTTGTCGATAATAAAGCCCAAGATCTTTAGGTTTGCTAGACGAGAAAGGATAATGAGATGAGCACTTGTTTCCCTCTCACTAATTTCACTCTCACTGATCTCAAGGAAGTTGCGCGGGAAAACGAAAAAAATATTGTTGCGAGCAAAGGCTTATTTGTTTTAAGCAAAAAATATGCGCAAACAACTTAATTCACTTGTTTTTCCTTAAAAAAAGGGGCAATAAAGTGGCACCGTGTCCAAGGTAGTAATCGCTGCTGCGCTACCACACTATCGCACAAAATTTAACAATATATACACTGCTAACGTTATTTATTCGCGGTTAAATTAGATTTTTAAAGAACCAGTATAAAAACACGTCCGTTCTCAAGAACTAACTCTCCGAAACAGTACGTGTACGTGTACGTGTACGTGTTTCTCCGTGCGTCTGTACGTGTTTGCGTCAGTATGTGCGTGCGTGTGTTCGCCTGCGTGTATGCGTCTGTATGTGTGTGTGCCTGTATGTGTATTTATGTTCCAAATATTTCCAAATATTTTTAAATACCAAAGAAAAATCAAAGAAATTACAAAAAATCCATTTATGCGTAAAATTTATTTCAAAATTTTAATTGTTCATAAAAATTTCTAGATTTAGCAGCGCTTCCTTTATTCATTCAATTCTTTCAGTTTCTTTATTTTCTTGACCTTAAATGTCCAATCCGCAGAAATTTCAAAAATTTGCAATATCTAATTCCAATAATTTTTTAAAAAAAAGCCATAGATATATTTTCGCGGAAAATAAAAAACCAAAACGAAAAAAGAAGAAATATTTTTGGATATGAAGACAAAGAAAAACAAGTAAATTTATGCTATACTATATTTGTAACTTAATCCAAGATGTGGAAAAAGTATTATAATAAAAATTAGCGATTATTAAACCTTCACTAGTGCTTCTAATTCAGTGAAGGTAAAATGTATTTGGTGTTGAATTTTAAACATGCGGTAAATAACAATTTTTTGGTAAAAAAAAAATTGTATACGCACAGGAGCTTAGCGGCAATAGGATGTGCACTAAACTGGGCATGAGTAGCCAGTAGGGCACGGGTAGACCTTAAATCGAGGAATGGTTATTAAATATTCATATTGTGCGAAATTTAGAAAAGCTATTCATATTAAAATATAAATATGTCAAGACAGAAAGTACAGTTTTTATTAGTTATGAGCCCTTATTAGTTATAATGTTGAGTACATTGTTTTAATGTTTCATTCATAGAATTTTTAATTAGAACTAAAAAACACAATAGAGCAATAGAAGCAATAAATCAATAGAAAATGTTTTTTTTGCATGCATTTATTTTGTAAAGCATTTTTAGTATTTTTATGCGAAAAATTAAAACGCTGTAGTTGATCCATTTAATTAAATCACGTATCAATTGATAGTTGAAAACGCTGTAGTTGATCCATTTAATTAAATCACGTATCAATTGATAGTTGAATGTGATAGTTTTTCTCTCTGACAAAACTATTCCATCAATATCTTTACTGCGTAATTCCGTTTGACACGGGGAATTATGCGAAGACGCGTTAGTCGAAATTGGTTGCCCATCGGGTTTGAAGTTATTTTGGATACTGGTGATAAGCGTTTGAACTAGTCCTTTTGTGAATGTATACAAGTGCATGTGGGGGACTAAACTTTCGCCGCATCTGTCATATTAGAGAACTGGTTAATTGTTGATAAGTTTTGCGATTTTCGCCCGATTCTTGACTTATATATTCGCGAATCTCCCCCTTTCTCTTTTATCCCATTCATTCGACTTCGCTTTTTCTAATCTATCGCCAATTCAAGAAGGTTACCACTGGGACCACCTTCATTGACTAATAAATTATTTACAATATTTATAAGCTCTTTTTCAGTTGGACGCCTTTTCAACATACTATAAGACAAAAAATATAAAATAAAATTTCAATCACATTAAAATTTGCAAAAAACACTCAAATGAACAACCTCTCACTGCGAACAATCTAGCAATCCATATTTGGATAGCAATATGGTGTTAAATGCAATTGCGCAGAATCCAGAAACTAAATCCAGAAGTATTTGGTATTTTCCACTCCACGCCCAATAGAGTGGGCGTCGATAGTGAAGAGCTTAAATATTTTTTAAATTTTGAAATTCTGCCAAAAAGATTGTTTAATGTATAAATAATTTGCTACTCTCTTACTTTAGGTTACGAAGAATAGAAGTAATAAAAAATATTTAGGCATATATGTGATATATGCAGGTTGGTTAGACCCCATTGTCTAACCTGTCTAGACTAACCGTCTAACTGTCTAGATGGATACATCTTTAGACTTAAGTGCCCCCATGAAATCACTCCTGTTTAAAAAAGAATGGTTTAAATTCGATTTGGGACACTAAATTGGAAGACTTTCCTGTATACGTCATCACATCTATGTGATTACTGCTACAGAACTCGTGGACATCGAAAATAAACTTTTGATAAATTGGGTGGCTACTATGAGAAATAAATAGCCACAATAACAGAAGTAACAAACAACAAACAGTAAGAACAATAACAGCAGCTAGAACCAGTGCTCGAAAATAACTCTTATTTTCAAAATTTTTAATTAAAAGTAAACTTTTAACTTTTATTTTTAAAAGCAAAAGTTAAAAGTGTACTTTTACTTTTAAAAATAAAAGTAAAAGTTTACTTTTAACTTTTACTTTTATTTTTAAGAGTAAAAGTATACTTTTACTTTTACTTTTATGTTTAAAAGTAAAAGTTTACTTTTAAATTACACTTTTATTTTTAAAAGTAAAAGTTTACTTTTAACTTTTACTTTTATTTGTAAAAGTAAAAGTTTACTTTTAGCTTTTACTTTTATAAATAAAAGTTAAAAGTTGACTTTTACTTTTTTTAAAAGGTTTTTTTAATAAGAGTTATTTAAAACTTTTGGTAATAAAAGCCTTTTGTTGATGAGGTAGATGGTGGTCAATACGAACTAACATTGAGCATTGATGGGTTGGAAGATGCAAATATATAGAAAATATTGAGAAATATATTTTTTACATAGTGGAAAGTGGGCGGGGGCCACTCAATACCACCAAAGGGGCGTTTCTTACGAAAAAATGACTTTGCGTCAATCGGTAGCAAATGTCGCGAAACGGATATAAAAGCAGGTGGGAGGGGGAGTGGCCGCCCCAAAAGGGCGTAGTGGGCGGTTTTTGACAAAAACCTACTTTGCGCTAATCGATAGGAAATATCATGAAAGGGATTTGGGACATGGTGGTACAGGGCGTGGACTCCCCAAAAGGGCCGAAAGGGGCGTTTTTTACCAAAAAACCACTTTGCGCTAATCGATAGAAAATATCATGAAACGGATTTGGGACATGTTGGTACGGGGCGTGGACTCCCCAAAAGGGGCGTAAGGGGCGTTTTTTACCAAAAAACCACTGCGCTAATCGATAGCAAATATCATGAAACGGATTTGGGACATTGTGGTACGGGGCGTGGACTCCACAAAAGGGGCGGAAGGGGCGTTTTTTACCAAAAAATACTTTGCGCTAATCGATAGCAAATATCATGAAAAGGATTTGGGACATGGTGGTTCTTTTATTTCTATGGATGCGTATGCGTATGCGTATATATATTGCATGCATTCTAATATGTATGTGGCGATTTGTTCATTGAAGATTAGAAGTATGACTTTCGGAATAATGCTTACGACAGTGCCAACGATCTTTAATTACCTCTCATCAACTTGTTTTGCAACAGGTCAACTTGTTGTCTGTAGCAGCGAACAATTTTTTCTTTCAGTTTAATAATTTTATTGCATTTCCAAACGGTGACAATGCATACAGAGGGTAATAAATGCCCGCACTTAGCTCCTATGAATATGAAGTGTTCATCGTGAAAATTAAACCCTTTCATCTGATAAAAGGACGGACAAACGCATACGCGGGTAAATATGAGGTCCTTGTTGTATCCTCCTTGTTGTAAATGTATCGGATCCTTAGGTCCTTGTTGTAAAGGTATCGGATCTTATAATTGTTGAAAAATTGCATGCAGAGAAAGCCTCATGCTGAATATAATAAGTTCATACAACAAAGGTAATTAAAGATCGTTGGCACTGTCGTAAGCATTGTTCCGAAAGCCATACTTCTAATCTTCAAATGAACAAATCGGCACACATACATATTAGAATGCATGCAATATATATGCGCATACGCATACGCATCCATAGAAATAAAAGAAAAAAGAGAGACAGTTTGAGAGAAAGAAAAGAAGGTCAGAAAGAACAAACGATCTTCTGAAAATTCATAATAAAAATACTTAATACTTGGGTCTTGAAAAATGCCCCATCCGTCCCTTGTGTGCCCTCACGTCCACCTTATACCGTGTCCCAAGCCCATTTCATGGCCTTTGACATTGATTAGCGCAAAATAGTTTTGTTGGTGAAAAACGCTCCTTCCGCCCCTTTTGTGGAGTCCATGCCCCGTACCACCATGTCCCAAATCCATTTCATGATATTTGCTATCGATTAACGCAAAGTGGTTTTTGGTAAAAAACGCCCCTTTCGCCCCTTTTGGGGAGTCCACGCCCCGTACCACCATGTCCCAAATCCGTTTCATGATATTTCCTATCGATTAGCGCAAAGTGTTTTTTGTCAAAAACCGCCCACTACGCCCTTTCGGGGCAGCCACTCCCCCTCCCACCTGGTTTTATATCCGTTTCGCGACATTTGCTACCGATTGACACAAAGTCATTTTCTCGTAAGAAACACCCCTATTGAGTGGCCCCCGCCCAGTTTCCACTATGTCAAAAATCTATTTTGCAATATTTTCTATATATTTGCATCTTCCAACCCATCAATTAAGATCCATTCTTTTCATCATATCGTAGCTCAATGTTAGTTCGTATTGACCACCATCTACCTCATCAAAAAAAGACTTTTATTACGAAAAAGCCTTAAATAACTCTTATTAAAAAACTTTTAAAATAAAAGTCTTTGAATAACTCTCATCGAAAAACTTTTAAAATAAAAGTCACTGAATAACTCTTATCGAAAAACTTTTAAAATAAAAGTCATCGAATAACTTTTAAAATAAAAGTCATCGAATAACTCTCATCGAAAAACTTTTAATATAAAAGTCATCGAATAACTTTTATCGAAAAACTTCTAAAATAAAAGTCATCGAATAACTTTTATCGAAAAACTTTTAAAATAAAAGTCATCGAATAACTCTTATCGAAAAACTTTTAAAATAGAAGTCATTGAATAACTCTTATTTCATGACTTTTATTATAAAAGTCATAAAAGTTTCGACCTCTGGCCAGAACGTAAAGAAGTCCCTGATAGTGAATATTGTAGCCCGCGAATAATTTTTAATAACCAATTTATTAAAAAACCAATAAAGCAAGATTATTATAATTTAAATTTAATGAAAAAATATGTACGTCTGTCAGTTTGTGAAAATCACGATTCCAGACAGACGGATGGAGATATCGACATGAAATTTGGAACGAATATTCATTGTCATCGTAGGCGGTTTGGGATTGAAAATAGACTGAATCGGACCAGTACCGCGCCCACCCTTTATACACAATTTCCTTCAAAGGACTATTTCTCGGTTAGTATATGTTTTCGAGTTGAAATTTTATAGACGAGATGTTGGTACTAGATATTATCACTCCACAAAAATTGGCGAAACACCCCCCATTTATCACGTGTTGACTTCTTGATAAATATTGTGTCGCAGATGTGTTAGTAGATATAAATTAACCATGAAAAGATAAATGTAATATTGAAAGGGGCATGCACCGCACACTAATTATTAGGATCGGACTATACTTCTTTTACGGGTGCAAGGTGCATAAGCTTCGGCCGGACCGCAATTAGCGTTCTTAAGTGTTTTTGGTTAAATTTGCAGCACGGACATTAAAAAACCGTTCATTGATTTAGTTCGATCTCATTATAGAAATTTTAAATATTTTAAACAAAATTCTTTTAAGCAGAATAATTTCGGGAATATATGTAATTCATGAACGTAGTAAACATTCTTGGTAATATTCTTATACTCATACATTTATTATCTATTATTAATATTCCGATGTATGGAATGGACGTTTAAAAATTTGTGCATTTTTTTTTGTAACGATGGCAACTTTTATCAAATATCATGTTAATGTTTTTGTATAATTATTTACCGACAATTAATCATTAAACACCCGAAATAAATCTCATAATTATCAGAAGGGTCAGAAGGATTAGTTCACTCAATTAAAGAAATTGCATAAGTAATCCTTATATTAATTCAACAAACAAAATTTCTCTATATATTTATATAAAAAAATAAACTAGTTTAGAAAGTATTTTTAAAGAACACAAAACTTAAAAAGAATTTTATATCTCCTGAATTGAGAAGGAATATATATTTGATTTTTGTTTAAGTTTAATTTTTCGAAGAAGCTTCTTCTGTTTTCTTACAGTATGTAAAAGTTTTTTGACTTTTTCGGAAATAATATATAAATTAATGCAAAGATTGCGTATATATCGAGAAATTTTAAACTTCGATAAATTATAATTAAACAGGATTAGACTGGGTAAATAAATTATGATATATTCATAAAAATTCATTATAAGGTACAACAAAACACAATAAAAATGTAATCATCGAATGTCATATATAAAACACGAACAGAACAGAAAAAGAGGACAAAATTATGTTATTATCATATTCTTTTGCGTTATACTTTATTTTTTGTCATTTATATTATCATTTATATTTTTATTTATATTTTAATTTCTCTCATAATTGACTTCCACTTATTCTCTCTTCATATCTTATATTCAATACTCTTCTGAGATAGTTGACAAAATAAATTTTGTGTCAAATTTAACCCTCAAGGCCTGATTAGTCTGACGTGTTGGTAGGTTTTGTTAGGTGGAAGCTGTCAAAAAGCCTATCTACCTTATGGGATCCTGTGTATTTGATTATACAAACGTGCACGCAGTAAAGAAGAAGAAGAATATCAAATTCATTTTAATATTTTCGCGTTTCGCAAACGAGTTCCACGTTGGAAGCCAAAAAATCAGACCCACGGTTGCTTATATCGAGATTATTTATTATTAAAAGTACGGGGAATGGCCACTTGGTTGTACGGCTTTTTATATTTCCGGGGATTTGTTAAGGTTTGACTTAGTTGCTTTGTGATTTTGTTGAAGTGAGGTTGTGTTACTGCGTGCTAAAAAGTTGTTTTTTCTCTAACTTATCATTTGAGAAGGCTTCTCCAAATAGGGTCTGATTAAAGACAGCAACATATCATACACCGGACGCGTCATTCTTGTATGTATAAAAAATTGATCTTCATCACCACACTTTATTTTCATGAATACCCTTCTAAAGTATCCATGGACCACACGATCAGTATTTATAGGGCGGAAGCGCCATCGCCTTCTTGCTCTGCGATTGAGCCACTCAGAGCAGAGAGTAACAATTAATAAAAATTCCAAATCCTCCATTTCTTCTTCCATTAAACGATCCATTTTATAAATATCGCAAATAAAAAATCGCAAATAAAATTGAATTGCGTTGAGACAGCTGTTTGTGTAACAATAACAATGTTAAAGAAGAGGCTGTATGAATTCTATAAGCCTTGTTTTAATTGTTAAAAAAATTAAGTCGAAGGAAATAATTTATTTTGTACCTTTTTAAATATTATTAATGTTAAAAATAATTGCATTATTTCCACAACAAATGTAATTTAATATATGTATATAATTAAAAGCCTTTAAAATTTATGCAAATAATTTTTGGAAATAAGAATTATACGCAGCCCTAATAATTCCCAATTTTAAACAGTCTGGCAGCGTCTTGTACTGCATTTCGACAATATGCTCAAACAACTTCCACGTAACAAAACGTACCAACACGTCAGACTAATCAGGCCTTCATTATTTCTAGCTGTCGTTGTCTACCTTCTAACATCTGATGCTCAAATTAAGAATCTATAATAGTAAAACCATTTGCGCACTTCTCTGTCAGTTCGTTCGTATAATATAATTTCAATAAAATTATTTAATATAATCCATATGTACTAATATTTCGGATTTATGAGGGTAATCCCAGAAATACCCGACCTGACGTATAGATGGTGGTTGTTGTTTGAAAAGAATGACTGTGGTAGAGAGTACCAACTTTATAAAGCTTAAGTTTGAAGTTCGGCGTCGTTACGTTGTTCAGTATTTGTTTGGCAGCCATCAATAGTGAACGCTGTCAGTGAATGTGTAAACATGGAAAAAATTGATCATCGTTATGTGATAGAATACTCTCAGTTGAAAGGTCTCAGTCCAACCAATATCAAAGCGGAGCTGGATTCTACTCTAGGGAAGTCTGCTCCTTCGCTTACAACAGTAAAATATTGGGTGCCAGGGTTATATGAGGTCGTACGAGCTGCCAAGATGAACATCGCAGTGGTCGACCAAATGTTGAGGGAAATCCACAAAATGGTATTAAGTGACCGTCGATTGGAAGTGCGCGAGCTAGCAGACATGGTAGGCATTTCAAAAAGTGCTGTACATCGCATATTGCCTGAAAATTTGGGCATGAGGAAGCTGTGCGCAAGATGGGTGCCGCGATTACTCATAATAGAACAATGAACAACGTCGATTCATAACGATGGATGAAACATTGGTCCATTACTTCACACCTGCGACGAAGGAACAGTCAAAGCAAAGGACTGAAGGGGAAGAATCGGCTCCAAAAGCGAGCAGAGTTTCATCTGCAGGCAAGGTCATGGCTTCAATTTTTTTGGGAAGCGCATGGGACAATTTTCATTGATTATCTTCAGAAAAGAAAAACAATCAACGGCGAGTAAAGGAAAAGTGTATCGAGCTAAAAGGAGACTATTTAAAGGAATAAAGATATTTTTCTCCAAATTTTTGTTTTCTTTACTAGGTCGGGTACTTCTGGAACTACCCTCGTGTGTTAATAACAACATGAAAGAGAAATATCAGAGAAGATTTAAGCAAAGAAGGGGGTGGCGATAAACAACTTAAAATGTCAATTATTTTTGAATTTAATATCCAATAGATATAGGAGAGGTCAACACACTTTATTAATCTTTCAAGAGATGAGATTTAATATAGTGTCGCTGATGCTCTCTAGACACGTCAGTCATTATAATTTCCTTTCAAATATATTTTATGAAATGCGAGCATGATTTATGACCGTAAATACGAGAACGGCCGATAGCTTCTCTGAAACGGAAAAGTATAAAGCTAAATACTGAAAATATGTGTGAAGACAGATTCCTGCCGGTGCTTCACGTGAACTCCTTCACGTGAACCCCACATAGGGTCAATATAAAACGTCAACCGGCGCCCATCTGACGAGCCCAAAGTGCCGTCACCAGTACCAGATCTAAAGCCATGCGTAAGGACATGAACTTACTCCTTGGTAGGGAGTCGAGGCCTAACACCTCTCGGGTTGAAAGTACAACTCTATGTTTCCCGCGAATTTGGGAACAACCACGGCCACCGCGATGCTCCCACAAGGGGGCCTACCTCTACAGACAGGAGTGGCCGGATAGCATGAAAGCTATTCCAACCACTAAATTGGTCCTACTAATTGCTCCTACTAAATTTCAACGTCTATCAAAAGCCTACTCTCCAAACCTACTCAGGCTGTCAACGTTTGAAATGGAAGATAACACCCGTCACAGCCGTCTTCATTGAAAATAACATGCGTGAAGACAATAAGCTATATACATACATTAATTACAGATTGTTCATAAAAGTAAAGACGTAGTTAGTGAGAGTAGAAAAAATCCAGCTAATGAAGCCATGCAATTCTTTCCTCTCCTCTAACCGTACTATCGAATTGTCAAATTTTTCCATCTTTTGAATAATCGGATCTCTTATAAATTCGAAATTCTTTTGTTGATGCATTGAAACCAGAGGTCGAAACTTTTATTAATGACTTTTATTTTAAAAGTTTTTCGATAAGAGTTATTCAATGACTTTTATTTTAAAAGTTTTTCGACAAGAGCTATACAATGACTTTCATATTAAAAGTCTTTCAATAAGAGTTATTGGAGCCTTTTTCGTAATAAAAGTCTTTTGTTGATGAGGTGGATGGTGGTCAATACGAACTAACATTGAACTACGATATGATGAAAAGATTGGATCTTAGTTGGTGGTTGGAAGGTGCAAATATATAGAAAATTTTAAGAAACATATTTTTGATATAGTGGAAAGTGGGTGGGGCCACACAATACCGCTAAAGGGGCGTTTCTTATGAAAAAATTACTTTGCCCCAATCGGTAGCAAATTTCGCGAAACCTATATAAAACCAGTTGGGAGGGGCGTGTACCCAAGGAGGAGCGGAAGGGCGTTTTTTATCAGAAAAACTATTTTGCGCTAATCCGTAGCAAATATCATGAATTGGATTTGTGACATGGTGGTACGGGGCGTGTACTTCCCAAAACGGGGCGGAAAGAGCGTTTGTTAACAAAAAAATTAATTTGCGCCCATCGATACCAAGCGCCATAAAGTGCTTAAATAAAGTGCTTAAATTGGACATATTTTGTTAATAGACCTAAAAAATTTTCAATTTCCAATTAGGATCCCGTTTCATAAATTAAACAAATCTGGAAATTTTTTGACAGGCCACATACTCTCAATGTGGGATATTATATGTTGATTATTGATTCGACATAATTCTTTTACTTTACTTTACACTGTATCTGTGTTAATTTGTAGTTACGAAAATAATATATCAATATTAAAATTAGTGTTGGGAATTATCGACTGATATCAACTATGGATAGTTAGTAACTGAGCATGTTTAACTATCGAATGATTTTTTTCATTCATTCATTTACTCGGCCTATTCGTGTTAAACTTTTGCAGTTACAATCTAATCAACTAACTTGTTGCTCTTGTTTGATTAACTGGTTGTCGACTTTTACTCTCTGAACGACTTCTGAATTACTACTGAAGAACTACCGAATGTTTGAATTATCCGATAGTTTGTAGTAACTACTGATTCTGGGGAAAAGCTTCATTCGTTGAATAATTTATGAATTATTAAAAACCATCGAAAAAAACTATCGAATGAATGAATAATTTACAACTATCGATTAACTCGATAGTTTTTATTCGATAGTTCCTAACACTAATTTAAATACTAAAAATTGTTGACTAAACAATAATGGTCAAGTATGGAACAGGAGTTTTGCAATGTTCCGGAATTTATACAAGTGTGCGCAGAGTGGTTGCGGATGAGGAGAAACAGGTGCATGCGCGTTTTTTTGTCATATAGAACGAGATTCTCTTAGAATAGACTAGATTTGTGAGTTTTTCATCAATCATATTAGCAAATAACAAATATTTATATTGTTTACTATAAAATAAAACCATAAAATTTTATGGAAAATTTTTGCAAATTAGTGGAAGATTGAGTTCTATACTAAAAGTCTCAATTACGGACAACACGTTGAACGTTTATTAAGGCAAATAACCATTTTTATAGATATGGCTACAATGAATTTAAAGTGATGAGATGTGGCAACACGATCGAAATTTCAATTGAAGCCACTTGTGAAAATACCAAAATTGGTTTATATTTGGCTAAAGTTCGTGTCAAATGTCGTGTGTGGTAGCAGCGCATACATAAGCGCCGTATAATGATAGGGTTTTGACAGTAGCAAAGAAACCCTTAAGCAGAGATAAAGAGATAGACACTCTCAATTCACCACGCGAAAAAGTGAGTTAAGGTATATTTTTTATGCATTGTTCACATCACGTACACTATACGTGAACTTGAGCCATATTGTTATTCTTTGCTTTCATCCAGTTTCCAGAAAAAACAACCTATTTCACCGCGCATAAACAAAAGTGGTGTGATTTCTGCAACGATTGTAACGGGGACTCATAGAGCAGAACGACCCTCAAGTCAGTACCATATATTGTGTTTTAAAAGCTTGAGAGACCAAAAACAATATCCAATTTCCACACAATTATTTCCCCATTTAACGTTGAACTATTTTTTAACAATCACGGAGTAAATTTTGTGAAAAAGTTAATCAAAATCATCAGAAGGCTCAACCATATTCAGCAAACCTTCGACGCTTAAAATCTAAAGCACCTTCTACATAAAGCACATGCTTTTATTGTTGTTGACGCGAGTACGCGTTTCCTAGGAAATAAGTACCAAATTCCAGCTAAATTCGTACCATTCTGTGAGTGTGTAGAGCAAAACCATGTGCATTAGTGCGAAATGTCCTATTTCTTTATCTCTGTCCTTATGGCAGCATAATCAGGCAATTAGGCAGCATAATCAGGCCATTTGACCAGAGACATAGTGGTACAATTCTCTTCGGAATTGGTGAATTTGGTAAAAGGATTATTGTGCAGTAAATAAAATCTAAAGATAATGAAATCAGAATTATTTCATTTTAACAAGAAAGAAGCTAAGTCTCGAATGGCACCCTGATATAAAGCAAAGCTCAGACAAAACTATTCCACTGTAACAAATTTTGTGGTCCCTTGATGTTTAAAATCAACTATACGTATGCATACTTCCTTATATGTTTTTACGAATTATATATCTTACGCGGATTTGGGAGACCAATTCTCCGTGACGACCTGCTGATTTGCTTGAAGTAAAACCCACGCCAATTATTTGCGTTTCGTAAAAATTTTATAGAATTTTATAGAGTGAGCGAAATATTTTGATTACGAAATATCTTCATATTTGCAATAAATAATTAGTGGCATTATAACCACTAACAAACGCAAGACAATCAAAATCAGCAATGGACGAATTCGCGCAAATGATGTACGTGAACCTACCTCCTGGTAGCTGGTATCTACCTACCTGTTTTGGACATAGATTATTAAGTTTAGTTTAAGGATGAAATAAAGGACGCAATTAAGGAGTTAAGATTTAATCAAATTTCATCCATTATTTCGATTAATGCGTTGACTGCAAACCTGCAATTACTTGTTGACAAATATCCAACATTTATTTTCTGATTCCAAACTTTTAAAACCGGAGCCCAAAAATGCGCTGGTGATCGAAAACATAGGTATTCGTATATAGATGTATAGATAAATGAAAGTAGGATACAAATCAGAGATAATGAGATAGGACACTTGCAAGAACCCGTTTGAATGTGCGTTTTGGCATACGTTAACAACTTTTATAACCGTGTTTCTTTTGCCGCGCGTATACGCTTACGAAAATGTTTGTATGGGAATATAATCGTATAGCCGCTTAAATAAGCGCCGGCAATTACCCACCCACGCCGATAATTAAATACCCAATAAGCGATGATAGAACATAACGCGGCCAAATCACAACTTTAATTTTATTGTGCAATTTATCAGGAAAAGACACAACTCTAAATGCTAAATGAGAACAAAATGGAAAACCGCCGTATTATATCATAAACTTTTGTTTGGGCAAATGGCACAGAAGTACTTATTTTTCTTGCAAATAAAATAGCGTGAGTGTTTGGTAGTAAAAATACTCCATTTTCATTATTTTTGCGCAAAAGAAGGAGTAAAGCAAGCGTTAAGGCCACCGTTACAAAAAAACAATATCACGCAGAAGTTTTTGATGTAATATTGGCCTTGTCCATTTTTCTCTTTCGACGGAGGGAATTTGTATAAATATTTTTTACAATGCTGCCACCTTGCGGTATAACTTTCGCAAGCGTGGGTGTCGTTTTATATGTAACGGCAATAATAAGCGTAAACGCGCGACAAAAGAAACACGGCTTATAAGGAATTGAGCAAAAGTTTAGCGAGAAACCTGTAGCTAAGTCAACGCCACTCGCACATGCTTTTTTGCATAGGTATCCTTAGAGCCATCACAGGTGTAAAACGATTAAAAATTTGTTTGAATTTAATAAATACTAGAATTCTCGTGTCTTATTTTTTAATCGTTTGATAAGCAAAACATCACGATTCCTTGTAATAAAAAACTGAAAATGCATGCAGTCAGGATTTATTTCATTATAATAAACAAGAAACCGATGTTGAAATGATTGGTATTAAACGCAGCTCAGTTAAGGGTATTTCACTATAACAAATATAATGGTGACTTAATGCTAAAAATTAATTACACATTCATACTTTTTAGTAATATTTAATGAATTATATATTTCACATATTTTGGTGTTATTAATTTGTATAAAATAAAACTCACCAAAATTGTTTATGTTTGGTGAAAATTATATAGAAGTAGAAGTTGAGAAAAATATTTTCAACATACTCGATGGCATATATGGCATTATACTCGTTAGCAAACGCACATCAAACAGAAATAATATTGGACTAGTTTTCACAGATTGTATACATTAATTCAACGAACCTAAAAGCATTGTCTTTATAACGAAGTTTTAATTTACAGCAACGAGAACCCTATCCCTTTATGTTTGATACAATGTATCAAATGAGTACCGAATTTCGGAAGTACCCAAAAATTTACAGCAAAGATAATGTAAAAACAACACAAAGACGAAACTGACATTTTTTGCGAAAATGCATGTTCTACAGCTACAAATATGAAGAGATGTCGAGATTTTTTAGAATTCAATTTAAAATATTTATTACTCTTCAAACCATTTCGGAATATACTTCAGGCCTGTTTATAAATCTTTAAACAAATAGGAAATGTTTTTTATATTCGTTCCTTTCTCTAATTTTATCCTCCCAACCAGCATACTAAAATCGCCAGTCACCCTAAAAATTTTTATTATGCAAGAATAAACAGTGTCCCTTCTTCAAATATAATACTGAGATTGTAATGCAAAATAGACATATTTTATTATTATTATATAATATATTATCATATATATAGTATCTGGTTGACTAGTTCAATTCATACTAGGAGGATGCTCTCACTGTATACGGGCACCGAATTTTAGGATTTTAAACGCTCCCCTAGAGTATGCTTTAGAATACAATCACACACATTAACGAGTACACGAAAACAAGAGGAAAGAGCACAAAAAAGTTACATTATCCGCATTTGGTTTCGTGTCGTGTTCGTCCTAGTCATCGTCATGCTGTGAGTTTGCATTACATTGCTGCGAGGCAGACACAACACTCTCACAATGAGCCCGCAGCCTCGACAGCGTGACATTGACAGGGTAGGGTAGGGAGTCGAGGCCTTGGTAGGGAGTCGAAGCCTAACACCTCTCGGGTTGAAAGTACAACTCTATGTTTCCCGCGAATTTGGGAACAACCACGGCCACCGCGATGCTCCCACAAGGGGGCCTACCTCTACAGACAGGAGTGGCCGGATAGCATGAAAGCTATTCCAACCACTGTTCACCCTATTTCGCGCGGTACCAGAGTATAGCTTCCGGTCGAGCCTTGCAACCGTGAAGGTCACTTCCAGTTGGGTTCCATACAACCCCAGATCAGCGGCCTAAGAGAGGATTAGAGGAGTGAATGAAGAAAATAGGAATTCGGAAGGCGTTGGGGCTGAAACGAAAAAGGGGGAAATATTAAGAAAAGGAAGCGTTTCAGCCCTAAAATACAATAATTTCCTACCTATGGTGCTCCTACTAAATTTCAACGTCTATCAAAAGCCTACTCTCCAAACCTACTCAGGCTGTTAACGTTTGAAATGGAAGATAACACCCGTCACAGCCGTCTTCATTGAAAATAACATGTGTGAAGACAATAAGCTATATACATACATTAATTACAGATTGTTCATAAAAGTAAAGACGTAGTTAGTGAGAGTAGAAAAAATCCAGCTAATGAAGCCATGCAATTCTTTCCTCTCCTCTAACCGTACTATCGAATTGTCAAATTTTTCCATCTTTTGAATAATCGGATCTCTTATAAATTCGAAATTCTTTTGTTGATGCATTGAAACCAGAGGTCGAAACTTTTATTAATGACTTTTATTTTAAAAGTTTTTCGATAAGAGTTATTCAATGACTTTTATTTTAAAAGTTTTTCGACAAGAGCTATACAATGACTTTCATATTAAAAGTCTTTCAATAAGAGTTATTGGAGCCTTTTTCGTAATAAAAGTCTTTTGTTGATGAGGTGGATGGTGGTCAATACGAACTAACATTGAACTACGATATGATGAAAAGATTGGATCTTAGTTGGTGGTTGGAAGGTGCAAATATATAGAAAATTTTAAGAAACATATTTTTGATATAGTGGAAAGTGGGTGGGGCCACACAATACCGCTAAAGGGGCGTTTCTTATGAAAAAATTACTTTGCCCCAATCGGTAGCAAATTTCGCGAAACCTATATAAAACCAGTTGGGAGGGGCGTGTACCCAAGGAGGAGCGGAAGGGCGTTTTTTATCAGAAAAACTATTTTGCGCTAATCCGTAGCAAATATCATGAATTGGATTTGTGACATGGTGGTACGGGGCGTGTACTTCCCAAAACGGGGCGGAAAGAGCGTTTGTTAACAAAAAAATTAATTTGCGCCCATCGATACCAAGCGCCATAAAGTGCTTAAATAAAGTGCTTAAATTGGACATATTTTGTTAATAGACCTAAAAAATTTTCAATTTCCAATTAGGATCCCGTTTCATAAATTAAACAAATCTGGAAATTTTTTGACAGGCCACATACTCTCAATGTGGGATATTATATGTTCATTATTGATTCGACATAATTCTTTTACTTTACTTTACACTGTATCTGTGTTAATTTGTAGTTACGAAAATAATATATCAATATTAAAATTAGTGTTGGGAATTATCGACTGATATCAACTATGGTATATATATATATATATATATATATATATATATATATATATATATATATATATATATATATATATATATATATATATATATATATATATATATATATATATATATATATATATATATATATATATATATATATATATATATATATATATATATATATATATATATATATATATATATATATATATATATATATATATATATATATATATATATATATATATATATATATATATATATATATATATATATATATATATATATATATATATATATATATATATATATATATATATATATATATATATATATATATATATATATATATATATATATATATATAATATATATATATATATATATATATATATATATATATATATATATATATATATATATATATATATATAATATATATATATATATATATATATATATATATATATATATATATATATATATATATATATATATATATATATATATATATATATATATATATATATATATATATATATATATATATATATATATATATATATATATATATATATATATATATATATATATATATATATATATATATATATATATATATATATATATATATATATATATATATATATATATATATATATATATATATATATATATATATATATATATATATATATATATATATATATATATATATATATATATATATATATATATATATATATATATATATATATATATATATATATATATATATATATATATATATATATATATATATATATATATATATATATATATATATATATATATATATATATATATATATATATATATATATATATATATATATATATATATATATATATATATATATATATATATATATATATATATATATATAATATATATATATATATATATATATATATATATATATATATATATATATATATATATATATATATATATATATATATATATATATATATATATATATATATATATATATATATATATATATATATATATATATATATATATATATATATATATATATATATATATATATATATATATATATATATATTATATATATATATATATATATATATATATATATATATATATATATATATATATATATATATATATATATATATATATATATATATATATATATATATATATATATATATATATATATATATATATATATATATATATATATATATATATATATATATATATATATATATATATATATATATATATATATATATATATATATATATATATATATATATATATATATATATATATATATATATATATATATATATATATATATATATAATATATATATATATATATATATATATATATATATATATATATATATATATATATATATATATATATATATATATATATATATATATATATATATATATATATATATATATATATATATATATATATATATATATATATATATATATATATATATATATATATATATATATATATATATATATATATATATATATATATATATATATATATATATATATATATATATATTATATATATATATATATATATATATATATATATATATATATATATATATATATATATATATATATATATATATATATATATATATATATATATATATATATATATATATATATATATATATATATATATATATATATATATATATATATATATATATATATATATATATATATATATATATATATATATATATATATATATATATATATATATATATATATATATATATATATATATATATATATATATATATATATAATATATATATATATATATATATATATATATATATATATATATATATATATATATATATATATATATATATATATATATATATATATATATATATATATATATATATATATATATATATATATATATATATATATATATATATATATATATATATATATATATATATATATATATATATATATATATATATATATATATATATATATATATATATATATATATATATATATATATATATATATATATATATAT
>OZ016502.1:14566951-14596615 GCA_963966595.1 Physocephala rufipes | reverse complement strand
TATATATATATATATATATATATATATATATATATATATATATATATATATATATATATATATATATATATATATATATATATATATATATATATATATATATATATATATATATATATATATATATATATATATATATATATATATATATATATATATATATATATATATATATATATATATATATATATATATATATATATATATATATATATATATATATATATATATATATATATATATATATATATATATATATATATATATATATATATATATATATATATATATATATATATTATATATATATATATATATATATATATATATATATATATATATATATATATATATATATATATATATATATATATATATATATATATATATATATATATATATATATATATATATATATATATATATATATATATATATATATATATATATATATATATATATATATATATATATATATATATATATATATATATATATATATATATATATATATATATATATATATATATATATATATATATATATATATATATATATATATATATATATATATATATATATATATATATATATATATATATATATATATATATATATATATATATATATATATATATATATATATATATATATATATATATATATATATATATATATATATATATATATATATATATATATATATATATATATATATATATATATATATATATATATATATATATATATATATATATATATATATATATATATATATATATATATATATATATATATATATATATATATATATATATATATATATATATATATATATATATATATATATATATATATATATATATATATATATATATATATATATATATATATATATATATATATATATATATATATATATATATATATATATATATATATATATATATATATATATATATATATATATATATATATATATATATATATATATATATATATATATATATATATATATATATATATATATATATATATATATATATATATATATATATATATATATATATATATATATATATATATATATATATATATATATATATATATATATATATATATATATATATATATATATATATATATATATATATATATATATATATATATATATATATATATATATATATATATATATATATATATATATATATATATATATATATATATATATATATATATATATATATATATATATATATATATATATATATATATATATATATATATATATATATATATATATATATATATATATATATATATATATATATATATATATATATATATATATATATATATATATATATATGTATATATGTATATATATATATATATATATATATATATATATATATATATATATATATATATATATATATATATATATATATATATATATATATATATATATATATATATATATATATATATATATATATATATATATATATATATATATATATATATATATATATATATATATATATATATATATATATATATATATATATATATATATATATATATATATATATATATATATATATATATATATATATATATATATATATATATATATATATATATATATATATATATATATATATATATATATATATATATATATATATATATATATATATATATATATATATATATATATATATATATATATATATATATATATATATATATATATATATATATATATATATATATATATATATATATATATATATATATATATATATATATATATATATATATATATATATATATATATATATATATATATATATATATATATATATATATATATATATATATATATATATATATATATATATATATATATATATATATATATATATATATATATATATATATATATATATATATATATATATATATATATATATATATATATATATATATATATATATATATATATATATATATATATATATATATATATATATATATATATATATATATATATATATATATATATATATATATATATATATATATATATATATATATATATATATATATATATATATATATATATATATATATATATATATATATATATATATATATATATATATATATATATATATATATATATATATATATATATATATATATATATATATATATATATATATATATATATATATATATATATATATATATATATATATATATATATATATATATATATATATATATATATATATATATATATATATATATATATATATATATATATATATATATATATATATATATATATATATATATATATATATATATATATATATATATATATATATATATATATATATATATATATATATATATATATATATATATATATATATATATATATATATATATATATATATATATATATATATATATATATATATATATATATATATATATATATATATATATATATATATATATATATATATATATATATATATATATATATATATATATATATATATATATATATATATATATATATATATATATATATATATATATATATATATATATATATATATATATATATATATATATATATATATATATATATATATATATATATATATATATATATATATATATATATATATATATATATATATATATATATATATATATATATATATATATATATATATATATATATATATATATTTTTTTTTTCAAAACTGTCAAACTATCACCCCTATCCTGTTCGAGTGACAGAAGTCAGTCCAGAGACACATGCTATTCCAATGGCATTTGCCTAAAATAGCTATTCCGATTAAAATATAAAAGTTCTCCGGGTGACATTTATCATTTTTATTGTTATGATTTCAAGAGCAAGTTCTGAGAATCAACATAACTTCGCATTATACTAAAAGTTTCTCTATTAGTTTTAGATTATATTGCATACATTAATTAACCAATTCAACCAATATAATACGATAATTCATACAGAAGACCTATTTATTTGGGGACATGTTGCTATATATCTTTGAAGTTGTCACCGCTTAACCAAAATACCGATCACAAATTTGAATAAAAATGAGTATATCATATCTGGCATAAGTGACATGTAACAGTTCACTAGAACAGGTCTGTAAATTTGAACGTCATTTATTTAGAGTTAACCAATATCTATTTATTTTTTTATTTTACATGCTCCCATTCAATGCTTCTGTTCCATGAAATTTATTTTACATGCTCCCGTTTTAATTTTAGAAGCATTTAATTGGATTTCAGATTTTTCAATCGAGGTTTCTAACGGGCTTCAGAAAATTGTTATTATTTATTTTAGTAATATGAAATAAACAACTCCATTCTAGCGACCTCTACCATATGTTACATGACAAATATGTTATACTTATTGTCATTTAAATATGCCATGACAACCGGAGAGCTCATTATATTCACCACAGCTGGTGAATTAAAATTGTCCTTGTTAATGTTTTTGTGCCTATCCAAAATTAGGTTTGTTCCGTCTGTCTCAGCTCTTTAACATAGCTATAGTTGGTAAGGCCACTATTACACTGCAATCATATGAGTGGCCAAACTGGGAGAAAAATTAACAGTTTTTATCTCCCGTCAATTTTGATTGCCGCTCTGTTATATTGAATTCAAACGAACACCAATTTGTCGAATACTAATTAGTGCCAAATACTACTTTTTGAAAAAAATTTTTGAGCTAAAAAAATGCGAACAATAGGTGAATTCTATATAATGATACTTTATTTATATTTTTTTTCTACTAAACGTCAATACAACATTATCCCACCACACTAGAACTCTTTTTTGAATGAAGATTGGTCGCGCCGACGACTTTTTTATAGCGTGTTCCCATTAAAAAGTAAACCTCGGTTTGGGCTTTCGAACATCGATCAGCTGATCCAGCGTTCACATTCACTAACCCAGGTTCCTTCTGTCAAAATACGCAATTTATTGTTTGCCTGCAAATTGCCTGCTTATTACTTACTTATATTTTGTCGTAAGATTTTTTATCTTATTTGTGATTTCCTCGGCATTAATGCCAGGAAATCCGAGACGATCCATCTTCACTGCCATTTTCCTAAATACATATGAATTTTTCCTAGCTGAACTCATCTGAAAATACAAATTTTGTTATTTTTTAAGCTTTTTAAATTGTATTATTTGCTTTTGGAAAATATTGTATTTTTTGACATATAATTATGGGCAATATTTATCTCCTTCTATCACACGAGTTGTAGAATGAGACAAATATAAATGGTACTTTTGTTCGAACTTCGAATTAGGTTTGTGAACTGATAAACCCAAGAATTTTCTTGAATTTATGAAAAATTCACAACAACAATTCATATGGAACAAACCCGGGTTTATGTTGGGTTTCGCTCTAAATGCAAAACCTAACCCGAAACCCAAGTAAATCCGTTGAATGTGAATGGGTTATTATGTGAATGGCCTACGGCAAGTCCATCCTCCCTCGAGAATATCGATTTTGTAAGAATTGACAAATTTGCACGAAAAAACAAAAACGCATTGAATTCCCATTCAAAAATCGAATTCCATTTCGAAAATATGTCAACAAAAATAGCAAATGCCACCCGGAATAGCTAATGCGACACAAGGTAATGGAATGGCATGTGCCATTATGTTTGCAATTTGTCACTCAGCCAGAATAAAAGTGCACATAACTAGAATTTAATTGATTTGGACTGATATTTTAACTCCAAAATTTTCAGAAAAAATCACTTTGGGAAAAGAGTTTGAACTTGTTAATTTCTGAAAAGACTGTATTTGAATATGTGTAGGAAAACGAAATTGTAATTATATAATATCAGATCATACAACGTAGAAATATATTTAATCTGCAATCTTATAAATTAACCGTTTTCCTTAAAATTTTTGCAATCTTTGTCGTTGTTTCAAATTTTTCCAGATATTTATTATGTACCGGTGGTAAATTATCTTTTGTTTAATATGGCCGACTATATTGGTCGTATATTGGCGGGAATTTGTGAAAGGGTAATTTTTGGATACGATAATATTTTCTATGCATTTCGTTTTACTTCTAATATTTTTGTGTATCTGCTTTTAGCCTCGAAATCCGTACACATTATTTTTAATGGCTTTCGTACGTCTTTTATTCATACCATTATTTCTGTGCTCCAACACACATTTGCATCATTTTCTGCCTGTAATTGTTCAAAAGGATATTTCATTTATAATAATGATGGCTGGATTTGCGGTAACTAATGGTTATGTAACAAATATTTTATTATTGTTAGCGCCAAGGTTTGTTAATTAAATATGTTTTAATATATACGTTTATAATATTTGTCATTATTGTTTAATTTTAGAAATTGTATGCAGCATGAAAAGGAAATTGCATCTTCGATTATGGTCGCTGGTTTAAATATAGGTTTAGTTGTTGGTTCTTTGACAAGTATGATATTTGTGCAATTACTTTAAAGTGATTGGAAAGTGTTTTTTGCACAATTGTAATATATTTTATTTTCAACAATCTATTTTATAATTGATAGTTTTTTATTTTTGATATTGATATCAAAATTTAGAATTAAAAGAAACATGTGCGTTTGTCATGATGATTGCCTTTCTGCTTTTTGTAAGCTTTCGGAAAGGTCAATTATCCTTCGCGATTTAAGTTGTTCATTTTTGTAATTGGTCATTATTATTTTAATATTTGCTCCATTCATTTTTAGTATAAATCACATTTTAGTATAAATTCCAAGTAACCATAAAATACAATAGATATTAGTATAGAAACTAAAGTCGTGCCTCCGTAATCACTTAAGTTCAAGAAAGAAAAATCAATAGGATAAACCAAAGGAAAAAATCTGTAGTGTGTAAGACTTATTTCAAACTACCATTTAGGAATAAATTCCTTTATACAATAAATATGTCGTGTTTCTTTTGTAGCGCGTATACGTTTATTACCGCCGTTACAAATAAAGCAACATCCTCTTTATATGCCAAGCATTGTAAAAAATGCTAATTCAAATTTCTTCCGTCAAAACAGAAAAAGGATGAATGCCATATTGTATCGCAAACTTTTATATAATGACTTTTGTGTAGTAGTCAATCTGACTCTAGTTTTTCTCCTTTCTATATCTTATTTGCATGGAAAACAGAAACTGTTATACCGTTTGGTCAAACAATAATTTGTAATGTAATATGGCAGTTATCGCCTTTTCCCGATAAATTACACAAATCCGACGTATCATAATATCAGTTTAATGTAAATTATATACAATGTAAAATTTTTTAAATATGTATTAATTTAATATATAATAATTAAATAAATTATTTTCAATCAATTTTTTCTTTTAAAATAATAAATTTTTTGCAAAACACATTAAAAAATATTCCATATTAAAAAAGTCTAAAAGTGGAGCTAATTTAGATAAATTATTTGACGGGATACAAAGAGAGGTAAGTATGGCTGTAGTAGTTTGTTTTATCAGAAAGGAACATTATTTAATTTAATGTAATTTGTTACAAGATTTGAATCATTAGTCTGGCGCTGACTATGCTATTTCATTACACTTTTTATGCTTAATTTATTGAAAAGGGATATCTGACACCAATACGATTTTTATTGAGATTAATACAAATTCGATTTTTTTTGGAATAAGTGATACCGAGATTGATAGCTATAGCCAAATAACTAAGACTTATAAAAGTATTATAACTTTGCGACGTAATGTTGAAAATAATTCCTAGCTTAAAATTATTAACCAAGTGATTTTAACAAAGAGGCTATGAGAAGATGTAGAGCCTCATCGTTTTATCGAGATTTTCTAATGAAAACTGTTTGTTTTATTAACTAAATTGCAAAACTACATTTCAAATACTGACACTATCTTGTTTAAACCGTCTAAGTTTCACAGTCTCATTGATGTTCTTGTCTTATACTATATGAGGAAACATTTTTTATCATTTGAGGATATATTTTTAATAGGATATATATATATATATATATATATATATATATATATATATATATATATATATATATATATATATATATATATATATATATATATATATATATATATATATATATATATATATATATATATATATATATATATATATATATATATATATATATATATATATATATATATATATATATATATATATATATATATATATATATATATATATATATATATATATATATATATATATATATATATATATATATATATATATATATATATATATATATATATATATATATATATATATATATATATATATATATATATATATATATATATATATATATATATATATATATATATATATATATATATATATATATATATATATATATATATATTCATTTAAGGGTTTCCATTATTAGAGAGTTATTGATATATTTCATATCAAATACTGCGATGCTTCGAGCGCGACGTATGATTTCATTTAATTTAAATAGCCAATATTTTCAAAATAATTGCAAAGTTCAATTCAAGGCACAATAAATTTTGAATTGGATGTTCCCACGACACTACTTAATAAAATTATCATAAAAATATTAGAAACAATTTTTGAGAGTATCACAAATTTTATTATATTGATATAATCTGAGCACATCGCGTACGTAGAAATGGTGGGTAAAAAGAAAATATATAAATGATAGACAATAAAGGATATTAGAAGACTGGTGGTAAATAATACCGGTTGTTATGCCCAATAATTTACTATGTAAATCTTCATGTAGTACAATGAGAATTATAAAAATAAAGGTAATTACAAAGGAATCCTTTTAAATTAATATAACTTTTAATTTTTTTTAGTATGAGTAATTGTGAAAATTAATTAATTTGATATTGGTATGCAGCTAGGTGCATAATTATCGCTACCCCAACATCAGCTGATAATATTCAAAATCAAATATTTTGATATATATAATTTGTTTTTCAAAATTTTGCAATATCAATCAAATTTATGCTTTGTAATATTAATCAATTTACGAAATATTACCACTATTTTATCGGTACCTTTCACTCTCCCGAACAAATCATGCATTACGATATTTTTAATGACCATTCCAACATTTTGTGAGATCAATTATACTATAATGCATTCAACATTTATGACGAAATCTTCAACTTTCCCATCATAATCATCATATTTTTCAGATGTAATTCTTTGAAAATACTAACATTTTTATTTGCTTTTATTCAATAATAAAACAAATTTTAATTATAAATATGAATTAATTTCTAAAAAATAAGTAATTTTTAATATTTATATTATTTATTCTAAACATCAATCAATCTTTTAGGAAGTATTAATATTTTTGCGTAACATCAATATAATCATTGGAAACATTAATATCATTTGGAACATCAACACATATTGAGAATATCGATATCTTTATCCGAAACAAATCAATATAAATCGTCTAAGGAAGAATCATTCCCCACGAAGCTTCGATTATGAATAACTACATTTCAACACAGTGATAAACATTTATTCCAATATATGCATTCACACCTTTAATGTAATATTTTCGGATATAATATTGCTTTACGATTTTTATAATAATTTCATTGGTTTAATAGTCCCGGAATTTCGTTACCAACATCAAAACTAACACGGTTACAACGTTAACGCATTACATGGCCAACACCGATGCCAAAAACAATTCAATTTCAACAACATCATTATCATTAACGATCAATATTTATTTATTATTATTACATTTCTATGTATTATTGTTGCTGTTTTGGTGCTTGGTTTCTTAGTTTTCTGGTGATCAATTCGAATTTACAAAGATTACGAACAAGCGTTACCATTTACAATATTTAAGGTGGTTCTGCCGACCGGAGAAAAGCTTCTTAGTTTACAATTATGTAATTGTGTAATTTCACTGAAATAAAGACATATTTTTTGCGAACAGACTTCTCGAACCCAAACAATTAGTAAATAACCGGAAGGCACGCCATGATTGGTTTGTGTCTTCGCTAAAATGATTGTACTGTAACTAATAATAAGTATTTTAATTAATTGATTTTTTCGTTTTAATGTTTTTCGTCCGTTAATTTTTTGTTTTTTTCTGCTCATGATTTTTGAAACTGCAAATCCGAAACTGGTTTTTCAGCAAACCAAAATTTACAAGGGATGACGAAAAATTGTCTAAAATTGAAATTTAAAATTTGTTAAGCCCTTTTTTATAACAAAGTAAATAGTTAAGCGAAGTAAGAATAACAGTGTGAATAAATTTAAGACTATGACGTATAATCTATGACGTTAACAAAATATAACTAAATTCAGAACGGAAGAACAAATATGGTTTATCAAACAACGAAATATACCAGAAGTGAACGCCCATGCTCCCGGAGCATACATGCGGAAATTCATTCCTATTACTTAAAACAATAAGATGCTACAAAAGCATTGCATATTTTTGTGATTGAATTTTACATGGCATTTGTGTCGCATTTTCTCAAGTAATTATGCATAGTTTTTGGCTCAAATACAAATTTATAATAGCTTTTAATTTTCTGAAAAATATATCGGGAGTCCATATTACAATTCGATATAAAAACTGTTATGATTCTTCGTATTTTTATTTTAGCACTTTTATTCGTCTTAACAAATAAAATTAAAGCAGAGAAAGCTCTAATGAAAATTGACAAATTTTAAGGAAATTAGATAGTTTCCAAAGAATTATATATTTCGAAAAAAATATAAACTGAAAGAAAAATTCCCCTTTGCATATATAAGCTGCCAGAATCCTAGCTTCCGAAATTTCATTTGCAATCTGAGAAAATGGGTGGTTTATTTATCCTCACGACCCTTCAAATCAATTCACCTTCACGACCGTTCTTTCAAATAAATTTTAAATAGAAACTGACCGTGATTTATGACTTTCTTTTTGTAAAACAAAGAGCTTGCTTAAAGTATTAATAGTTATATTACTAATAAGTAGAGATAATACCGTATTACTAACCCTTCAGACCATTGTGGCGCATATAGAGGTCTAGAGGTAATAAACTGCCAAATTAAAGAAAATAAAATTTTATGAAATTCTATTTATTTATTTTAATTGAACTAAATTTTTATCTTCAGTTTTTGTTAAAGATTTTAATCTTACAATACATGATAACACAAATAAATTAGAATTAATTAAATAAATAATTTTTAAAAACGGAGGTGGCAATATTTTTAAAGTTTTTCATAACAAGTTTTTTACATAATGATGTGAGATTTCTTACTGGCCATGTAGTTGCTTTTTCATGTATAATTATTTCTTGGATATTATATTTATTACAACATTTACTCAATTTCTTATCGATTTAAAAATTAGAACTATTTTCTTTCTTAAGCCATTTATTTTAACGTTATTTCGTTGCAAATAATTTTCATAATTATTAAATTCAATTATGTCACTTAAATATTGAAATATTTTTAATAGCGTGAATTCATATTTTAATTTTAGAATTCAAATAAATGATTAAATTTAATTGTTACGTTCGTGAAATTATTTTATGAGATTAATGACTAAACTAAATTTAATTCAATTAAGAACACACTATGAAAAGTGTTAAGGGCTATATAAAGTGATAATTAATTACAAAAATTAACTTATTTGCACAATTTAATTTGATGTTTTTCTTTATTTACTATGTGAAATTTGCAAAACAATGGAAATTGCACAAATTTTCTCAAACTTTTAGTATTTATATAGATTCCGTAAATAATTTCAGCGCTTCGCAAACATCTACGGAGGATTTGGATACCGAAGAGTAAACTAATAAGGAATAGGGGGTTGATCGACCCTCTAATAACCCGGCAAGCAATTTTGCAATTTTTGGCGTCTGCGCTTGGGGCACAACGACTGACAGTGGTGAGAGAAAGCATTTGGTACTTAAGTTCCGCAAATATACATTTGCACAATTCACACAATTTGGAATTTTAAAATATTAATTTAAATTACCAATAAAAAACCGTTCAATTCAATTAGCCAAATGTCAAAATAAGTCAGCGTTGCCAAACTAATATCAATTTAGCACAAATTTTAGTACAAAATCAGATTTGATTTTTATTTTTTAGTCAATTTCGTTCTCGATTCCGTTTGAAATCGAAATGAAACATTTGTTCGCAATCTCAATTTGGCTCGATATCCTTTCTAATGACGAAATTGAACAAATATACCCGAAATTGACTTAAGCAATGAGGTTGCCTAATTTCGACCTAGTGCGAAAGTAAAAATTCCGTTTAATTTAAATATAAAATTATTATACAGGCAAGTGATACGCATAAAAACATTAAGTAAAAGGACTGTTAATAAAGAGTAAGGACCGAAAATATTTTTGGTCCATTTCAACCCCGTAGTACCGTAATGTAGCAAGTAGTCGATAATCGTGTTATTGATCACAATTTCACGTACAAGATAACGAATATTAATGTTTAGATGAGGCTAACGAGCACAGTGATAATTAAACTATACATTCCTCATTTATTCACTTTTTTCGAAAAGATTAATTTAATATATTTTTATGGTATTTAATTTTTTAAATTTCTCTTGTATTTCTTTTGTTTGCAAAAAAATGGTTTTTTTGTCAAATTACTCGACAGGAGTCAAATTATCTTAAGAAATAAATAAACCTATTTAATTTTGTAAGTATTGAATTTACGTATAAAAGCGTAACTGTATACTCCAATCTTTGGTTATCAAAGATACAGAGCCCCAACATAATATTACAATGATCTTCAAGAAGTAAAAGATACTACAAAGATATATAAAATACGCACATAATCCTTCTATAAATATTACCACTTCCTTTGACTTCCCATTTAATTCTGATAACGTTATTAAATAATTATTATTTACTATAATAACTAATGAAGTATTATTTCATTAAAACAAATACTGTTCAGCCTTAACACATACACACAAGATCCGTTTTCACTTCACTTCATTTTTAAAATCAATTGAATTTACGTTTCAAGTGGCAGAATGGAACCATCATTTCCACTATTAATTGCATTATTATTCGATTTCATTGGTGAGATTGAGGTAGCACGACTATCCGAACTCTTCAAATTCAAATTGTGACCGGTAAATGAAGACGAACAAGCTGTACCATAATGAAATAACGCCAGAAAGCCATAATTGGAGGTACAAGTACGCATTTCGGCATTTTTTTCGATTATCTGACGAGCCTATTGCGATTAGAGATGAGAGATAGGTAGAGAAAAGAAATTCGATAATTGAAATTCCACAAATTTTTTCGTACAAACCTTTGCTTTATGTTCGGTCAAGGCATTCTTAACAGAATCATGCTGTTTTTGCAATTCATCGGTGCGTTTATCGTATATTTGTTTAAGGCGAACCCTCTCCGCTACACCACGCTCCACAACCGAGCTGGCAACTTCACGTTTCATTCTATTGAATTAAAAAAAACAAGCATGAGAACAGTTATAAAAAGCAATATTAAGGATATCTATACAATTCCTGCTTAGAGAACTATTTTCCATTTCCTTCTCTGAAGTTGAAAAACTAATAGTACGTTTACAGCGACCCAAATTCATGCATTCCGACTTCAAGTCATGCGAATGCGAATAAAAACAACAACAAACCCATACAAACTTTCAAATCACAAAGAATGCGAATCATAGCTCGATGTGTCAAAATTTGTCAAACAAAAAATCTGAACCAGGCAATTAAATTATTCCCAGAAATTCACAGGAGCATTTCCCGGCCCTGACGATGGATCTGGACATGGAGAACTCCACGAAAAATCCAGAATTGAAATTTGCCACAACATTTTCCGAATGCACAATTTCACAATTGTGCAATTCCTCTTAATATTGCGCATGCATACTCATGTTTATTGTTACACAAATGCAAACTTTTTAGACTCAGTAAAACAGCTGTTCAGTTGTCAAACAGAAAGTGAATAAGGCAGTGTAAACGGCTTTCAAATGCGTGACTACAATTTGCATTTTGGGTCGGTGTATATGTACTATAACCCACACTATAATCTCCCAAATGAAACACTAATATTTTTGATATTTTATTTTAGCTGTGTTTTTGTAATGAACTGCATAGGTATTGCCTATGCAAATGACACTCCTCTTCCTCTTTTCTGCATGCAACCAACTTCACACATTTGAAAAATATGAGCAAACCAAAAACATCGAAGATGGCGCCACAATCAAATTACTTGTGAACGTTGACGTACGTCCTTATTTAAAAAAATTCAAGTATATTTTGCAAATCGGAATTTTAAGGCAACTTATAAACGCAAATTTGTTGCACATAAACAACAAGAAATCGTATTTTTCTGTAGTTTTTGTTCTTGAGCTGTCAAATTCTTTTCAAATTTCCCACCATTTTTTTAATGATCCAAAACTCCAGTGCATTAAAAAACAGAGCTTGTAGTTAATCCTAAGTTAGTTATATAAAACCAAAACCAATAGGACGTTCATTCATATAACCTTCAAGTATAATATAATATAATATAATTATTTTATAAGAAGATAGAGGAAGGCCTAATAATAATATTGTAGGAAGATAATATAGATCCGTAGATATCTCTTTAGAACATCCCACCGACAGTTTTAAAAGATTTCTCTCAACGTGTAAACGTTCTTTTTTTGGGTAGAGTCTCACAATGTGTTTCTTTGGAAAGTAGATGGCTTAAGAATAAGGTAAATACAGACTCTTAGTCTTACCGTACAAGTTCATCACGATCCCGATGAATGGTAGCCAAATTTTTAACTTCATTCCGTCGCGCTTCCTGCAATTGGTGCATAACCTCGCTGGTAACTTTGTCCAATGATGCTTTCAACCGTTTCATCTGTCCGCTTTGAGAGGTCTTTAATACCTTTTCAGCCAATGAGTAGATAATTTCGAAATATTTCTCTTGCAATTCATGATACTGATTTGAGTAATCACGACATGATGCTAAGAGACGTTCTGATCGGGTACGTGTTATAATATTTGTTAGACTTTGGGCGCCTGAATTAGGAGCATCGTCACCGCCACACCCACCAGTACCACAGCCACCGCTACTCTCTTCACTGCTGTCACCCAGGTCTGGCGAACAGGGAGGTACTTCCACCGACGGATCGCTACAACAAATACAATTTCTGTTGAGAAGAGTAAATGCAAATGATGCAAACTCGGCACACGGGAGCCGTTCTCCGAGCTTTAGAATGTTTCATACTTACAGACTTTTGCTGCTAAGTCTTTTAACTAATTTATTTGTCATTGAAAATTTAGGCTTCTTGCAACCACTGATGCCCCCAAGCTTCTGAGCTGCAATCTTAACCTTTTCCTTATCATGTTTCTTGCGTAACGATTCCAATTTCTTTTCCATTTCTAGACGTTTTTCGCGCACGAGCTTATGATCGAATATGCGTTCTAAAGGCTCAGCAAGTACTTGTTCCACATCAAATTGCGAGGATTCCACATGTCGGATGGAGGTGTTGATGTTTTGCTCTAATGAATATTGATGTTGTATTGTTCCAGGCTGTCCGACTGTGGTTGATATGTTGTCAATATCGTGATCGTTATTAATCTCTGCGCTCATGACAGAGGCCGCGGTTAAGCTGGTGCGATGCTTAGGACTCATAGTGATGGATTCAATGGGTCTTAACTCTTTCTTCTGGCTACCTATTTGAACAAAAACGACTTTTGTTGGTCAAGTTTGGAGTCGGAAGGTGATTAATAGGGGGCGTTTCAGATAAGAAGATGGTGATATAGAAAGATGGTGGTCATTTTTGTTGTTGTGACGAGTGATATTGGTTTCAGTATTTGCGTGTGCATGTGGAATCCATTGGTATTGATGTCTTATTAATTGTGGTGGTGATGGTTGGTAAAAAGGGAAGCGAAGTTTTTAGGTACAATCAACGAATGGTGTCGATAGAGTCCGTGTCCAGTTGTCAAAAATGGGTGTGGATTTTGTATAAAACATATAATACAGTGTGGGAAGAAGAGAGAAAGAAAAAGATTGAACAAAAAGAAAGTATATAAAATATACAGAAAATCCGAAAAAATGTTAAAATAAAATAATTTCAGAGTAAATATTTTAATAATTTGTGCAATCTGTTTTCAATATTTTTATCTCACTTTATCATAATTTCGTCACACTTACACGAATTCGTGACATCTTCCTCTGGTACTAATTCTGTGTCTTCAGTCAATACAGCCAACTGCTTATCCCGCTTTTCCAATTCGTTTTGATATTTGATAGGATTCGCCAGAGCCTCAGCAAAATTCGATAGATCATCGGGTACATAGTCTTTAACGACGATGCACAGGAAAAGCGATGCCAAACCAATCGGATGTCCGACTTCTGAACGCAAATTAAGGTGCCGGTAACCGGGGCACAAACCAATGACAGGCAAAACACGATGGCCAATAAATTTTCCACCTTCTTCGTAAGCAGCGATCCGAATGCTGGCTAGTTCTGGTAGGACCACCTGAAAGAGACAGAAGGAGAAAAGAGATAGATAGATAGATACATAGAGAGAGAGTGAGAGAGATTGAGAGTGAGATGTTTGAGGAGGAGTTAGAGGAGACTATAATATGAAAAGATTGAGTACAATGTTGACTACTGGGAAATTATTCGATGTTACCTTCTTAAAAATGAATGGTTCCTCATCAAATACTGGATTTATGCCGTTATCTCGAACAAGTTTTGTACGGAACTTTTTTCGTACCGTATCTGCTGGTAATCCAAACATGTCCACTTCAACATAGGTGCCGATCCGTTTGTCGGTTAAGAATTGACCAGACAGTACGGTAATCGAAACTGTTCCAGCAATTATGCCATCGACCTGAATAAAGAAAATAACTAGGGTAATGAAAATGTTTGTATCCCATGCTGTCTTGTTCCCCTCCCCCCACTTCTGCAGAAAGATAAATGACGCACCGTACTTTCGGCGAAGGGATCCAGTCGACGATCAGTTCGTCGCATAAACTCAGGCTTTAGCAAATAGCCCGAACGTGCATTATATTCGAAAATGCCCAAATTTAATTGCATGGCCAAATCCAGCGTTTGGAAATTCAAAGCAACCAATTGACATCCAGCGTTCCAAAAAAGCTAAAAATTGCAAGAGCATAATTATCGGATAGTTGTTTAGGGGGATGCTTTCTGTGAATCAGCATCGTCACGAGTGACAGAGAGATTTTTGACTAATAGATAACTTCAGTTAAGAAGCTTTTAAAGAATCAGCCGCAGCAAATTCGTTGAGACTATTGAAATATCAAACCATATATACCTGAGGCATAAAATTCGAGCTATCAAAACGTGTACCGGCCGGATAGACACGTGACAGTTGATGTTTGTTGTAATTTACAAATTCAATGGGACGTTCCTTAAGGAGTGTAGTGGCTTGTTTCTCATCGAATGATGACATCTCATAATAGCGATTTTTCTCTATAATAGCAATAAAAAATATTTTATTAAAAATCTAAAAAAACGTATGGAAGAATAACGCAATAAAGATTCGTCTACAGCCAAGATTTTCATAGTTAATTTTTAAAAGTGATTCAGTTCTTTATGTCGTTAGGTTTGGTTTCATACAGCTATAGATGTTATTTACTAACTTTCTGCATTCTCGAATGAACTGAAATGTATGGGCTGTACGTAATTGACTAATGCCGAAATTTCAGCTCCAGCTTCAGTCTCCTTCTGGGCTTTTTCTGGTGCCGGCTCAATTCCTGTGGGCAGACTAGGCGTTATATTTGGTAGAGATTCATCTTCACTAGAACTATCAGTATCAGATGATCCGGAACTATCCTTAGAACTTTGACGTATTTGCTGATCGAAAAAAATAAGTTATTCTAAGAACTATGTATGATATAGTAAAGAGGTATTATTGTGTAAGGGGGAGACAATCGGAGGGGAGGGACCATCCGATTAGTGTTGGGAACTATCGATTGATTTCAACTATCAATAGTTAGTTACTAAATGATTTTAACAATAGAATGATTTTTTTCATTTATTCATTCATTCATTCATTCACTCGACCTATTCGAGTTCAACTTCTGTGGTTACAACATAATCAACTAACTCGTTGCTCTTGGTCGATTAGTTAGGTATCAGCCTTTACTCGCTGAAATATTTCTGAATTACTAAAAACTAGCGAATGACTGAATTATTCGATATTTTCTAGTGACTAATAATTCTGAGAAGCAGATTCACTCGTTGAATGATTTCTGACTCACTAAAAGGTATCGCAGAGAAACTATCGAATAAACGAATAATTTAGAACTATCGAATAATTCGACAGTTCCCAACACTACTTCTGATATCCTTTTACACTATTAAGAACAACGAACTTGCTTTAATTTCAATCTTTCCGAGGTCGTCAGAATCGTAAGTAAATTAAAAGCCAATAGCAGTAATTTATGTTAGTCATGCTATGCCACGCCTAACGTTTGCCACAACAAAAAAAAATGTTCGAAAACAAACGTAATTGAGTGCCCGTCGTTGCGAAAATTCAAATTAACTTTTTGACTAAGAAATAAAAAGTATGAAAAGGGTGGGATATGTGCCCAACAGAAAGGAGTGAAATAGGCAAGATATTAATTTGAAGTCTCCCTTTTCTCTCTTCATCCACACTGGCACTTGTTACTTACTTGTAACGGAGGCGTTACCGTATTGACACTGTTGATGATGTCGCCATTTTTAGTGTTAGAGTTGGCCATCAGTAATGTTGTTGTTGTCAGAGTTGCTGTTGTACTTATTGTTGCTGCTGCTGTTGTTAATGATAATGACGTTATTTGTATCCCGTTACCATTTTTATTGCCCATCACGATGCCAATGGCATTATCATCGTGCACCGAGTCATGTTGCTGCTGGATAATGGCCGTGCTAGCAGCGGTTGTAGTCGCTGAACTCTTGGTACCGGCATCAACTGTTGAATGACATTAAGTTTAGATAAGTTTAAATAAAAACAATTAGAAAGAAAATTGGTAGAATAATAATGTATGAGAAAACAAAAGCGGGCAGAGGAAATATGATCAAACGGAGTGTAAGGAGAAGACGGACAATCACAAATTGGCGGAGTAATGTCATGTCAATTTCCTTTTCGCATTCTCGCGCTGCGTACGTTGTAGAATCTTGCAATCTGGCAATGATATCGTTTTTAACTCGAAGAGTTCATAAAGTTCTTTTCTCCCGAACGTAAGAATTTATATTTGGACAAAAATTCGTTTCTCTAATCTCGAGTTATCGGTTGAAAAAATTTGTATAGAAATGTAAGATGGTTTTCTTACTAAAATGTGTGACGAAGAATTTGTAGGCCTCCCTGGCTCTCTCTCCCTCCTTCTCTAACTCTCTGCCTATGCATATCGTTGTCTCTCTTTCGCTCTGAAGTGTATTGCAGCATTGATGGATCATTTGTTCTTTATGGCCTTTCGATTATTCGTATTAAATTATTGTTCAACTTTTGAAACTGTCTCATTTTTTTCTCAGGATTTGATTTTTGGTCGTACAGTCTATTCGTTTTTAGCTGCTTTCTTCTGTCATATCCTCTGAAGGAAACGACGGAAACGGTTTGAAACCGGAAACCAAGTGGAAGGAAGGGAGCTTTGACTCGTTTGTGGTTTACAAAGTTTCAAAGAAAAATTAAAAGAATCCATGCTAACTCTATTCAGGAGGTTTATAACATTAGAAGAGACCTTACATTTCTCTTATTTTCTTTTTATTTATTATCCTCTTATTAAGGAATTACTTGAGAAAGAAAGCTCTTCGAGGGAACAGAAAGAAAAATAAAAGGAAGAAGAGTTAGTTAAGTTAAGAAAGGGCAACGATTCCGAAAAGTGTAAAGGCCTGACTAAGCTCGACATGCGCGTACCTGCGCATGAGAGAACAAAATTACGAACCCACGTGAGCTTACTGAAGTGCCCACACTCACCTTGCGCGCAGTTTCGTTATGTTCGTTCTTTTTTCATTTGCATATGCATTGCACAGTGAGAGAGAGAGAGAGAGGGAGCGAGAGCAATCTGAACCGTAGTTTCTATACGCAGAAAGAGCTGCCAACGTAGCCCATAGTAATTAATTAAGTATGTTATTTTATGTCGTTTAAAGTCTAAATTTTATATCTTCTATTTAAAAAAAATTTCGAATTACGATCATTTCGAATTACAAATCATTTCCGTCCTAGATTTCATATATTTTGTTAGAGAAATTGGCAACTCCAATGAAAGCTGTCTATGCGTAATCTGTTGTTTTCAAAATTGAATTTTTTAAACTTGAAAGAAATAAAAAATTATTTGACATATTTATACACAACTTAATATAAGTTGTGATTTTATATACGTAGAATAAGTAAAACTTTTCGCTGCTCTCAGGAATAGGCTTGGATATGCCGCGCTTAGTTAGGTCTTAAGTCTCCTTTCTTCTTCCTTTTTTTTATGGGCACAGTCAAAATCCCGAATTAATACTTAATACAAAGCAAAATATCATAATAAGTGAATACTATACATAAGTGCATTGTTGGCCGCAACTCTGGATTCTGTCCATTGAGGATTACAATCATAGCCGCGGCTAAAGGCTGCTGAATGTGAGCACTTGGTTTACCAAAATACTGTTAGCAGCGAAAACGACATTCCACTTAGGGAATTGTGGGTATAATTCTCTTCGGCCGGAGACAACCAATTTTGTCGTTTCGAGATTTTCTCGTTCGTGATTTTCAAAAATTGTCGCGATTTTATGGTACGAGATTTTGTTTGCCTCCCTACTTAATGCCAAGCGGAAAATATTCGCAATACGAGGTCTGTTCAACTCATATCGCCAATTTTAAATTTCAGCGGGTTACGGGATTTGGTATTTGCTTTGCTTTTTTTCTGGTACTCATGTCTCTCCCGCACTAATGCCAAAAACTCGGTCACTTTGAACGGTCGGTCGGTCACTTAGTTTTTGACAGCCATTTTACATGGTCGTTATTTGACTTCCATGTTTCGAAGTTTCGGGAACAAGGAAAAGTTGTCTGACTTCTAAAGTTAAGCAAGTTAAATTTTGATGTATGAATTTTTAATTTGAATTTTAAATTATTTGTAATTTCTCGAAATTGTCATTCGAGATTTTATTGGTTCGAGATTTTGCCACTCCATGATTCAGCCGTTATGGCAATTTGTTGTTCGTGAATTTGTCGTTCGGGATTGTGTCTTTTAGGACTCGGCGCTCGGACGTTTTTTCAACCAACCAACCCCTCTTTCCCTAATTTCCATGTTCCTCTAGCAAATACGTTTGCTCCTCCTCTAGGATGTATGATTACGTTGGGCTATAAATTGTGACCTACTTCTTCCTTTAAAACTACTGCCATTTCATCAAATGAAATCTATAAGCACAGGTTTTTCCTCGTTCATCCTTTTTATTTTGTATGCATTTTTCAACCGCAATACAGTTTTCATAAGCTAGTCAAGAGTTGCAAGTTTAATCTCGCTTTGAGATCAGTTTATGAATCAGAAAATTAAGGAAAAGGAAAAAAGAGAAAAAAGTTTATTGCTTCGACTTGCTTTCTATGGGAGCATTAAGGCGTTTGGAAAAGGTGTGGCAGAGAGTGGATGTGACTACAAAACTTCATCGAACTCTGAAAGGTCTGATTTGGGATGAGGTAACGTCATGACCGCCACACGCATAAACCATTCTTTTGGAGCTAATCTCAGCATTTATAGTATATAAAGGTATTAGGTTAGGTTTAGTTAAAGGTTAGGTTAGGTTCATTAAATCACCTTGAAAGGGATAATTAATACATGATGATCATGCCATAGAATTTTACAATTTCACAAATTTTATTTGTGTTCAAAATTTTTTAAGTAATTTCAATTTATTATAATTTTCGGAAAAGTGATAATTATAATGAAACTGATAATTAGCGATAATAAAGAATTAGCGAGAATAATTTCTTTACTGTATAATTTAATGCTTTTTGAAGATATAGAAAAAAGTTTTATCGTGTTCGTTCCAAGAAAGGTTATTCTTATAAATATCAAGAAATTTTATTTTAGATTATTCTTTCTTTTTTCCCTTTAGTTTTTCTAAAACTTCAATTTTTCAGATTCCCACAATTTAATTCTAAAGATTTTGGTAATACTTCATTTAAAATATTTTCCTCTTTAGCCTTTGAAAGTTCTTTGGAGGATTTTTTGGCCTCCACTTGAAATCGTTTGAAAAATTTAAAAATACCCTTGCATAATATTTAATAATTCTTTTTAATACCCTCGCATTATATTAAATAGTTAACTTTTTGGTTTGTTTTGTCGTTGTTGGTGTCGCAGATGCTGCTGAGACAAGTACGCAGCACTTACCTGAATTCGTAGTGATTAATTTGTGAGCCGCTGCATTCATGCTAGTGTTACTGCATTTCTTATTATGCTGATGGTGATGATGATGATGATGATGTTTCTTCTTATTCTTGATGATAATTTTACGTCGTAAATACGCTGGTGGTGGTAAATCTATATTCGGATCGAGAGGATGCGATTCGAGCGGCTTATCGAGGAGCATTTCACCAAAGATCTCACGACAATAATTAGCGATTTTAGCCTACAAAAGGAATGGATGAAAGCAATTGTTGTAGTAGGTGCGGTGGGGTAAAGGAAAGGAAGAGAAATTGAGGAAACGGAAAGGAGGGGTAGGAAAGAGGGGAATATGGCAGCATAACAAATCAGCAGATGGAGAAAGGACAGAAGAGAGAAGGTTTGTATAGAGTACGAGAAAGGTACGAAGAATAAAGGCGGAAAAGGATAATTTAACAGCAAAAGATGTGAAAGGTAAGCAGAGTGAATATCGGTAAGTGGGGAGGGGCAACAGGGAGGTATATCACGGACACAATTAGATATTACTAAAGCGAATGAAATACAGGTTATAATTGATTCTCGCAATGGAATTTAATTCGCAAAAATTATTAGGAACTGAAAAAATAAATGCATTTAAGAAATAATTCGCTTTGGATGGAAAGAGAAAATTAATGACTATTCGAGAGATGTGATCAAGGGTAAAAAAGTGAGCAGCAATCTAAATTGGAGAATGATATTCTGTCAAGTTTTGATCGCGACGCGAGTTGTTTGCTTCGCTGAAATAATTAAAGCAAAGAAATTGAGAAAATACCAAAACTTATTTCTTTCCTTCTAGTACGCTTAAATTGCTTAAAACGGCCACTAATTTCAAAAGAAGCACTGAATAAAGAATAAAGCTCGTGCAAACCATAAAAATTTGAAAGCAACGAAGTTTTTGGTCTTCGTTAATTCGTTTTATTTCTTTTTTTGTTAAGTTCTAGATTTATGTTTGATTACTTTTGATATAGAGTTTTTAGTAAAAACTTTTTAGGAAAAGCTAAAAGTACACCAAGCTTAAAGTAAAACATCGTAAAATATAAAAATTCTGCTCATTCGATTTTGTATTTATTTTGTTGGTCCTTTTTTGGGACGATTGACCGCTCCCATAAATTCTCACCTGCTGCCTCGGGTTGCAATGATTTTCAAAACTGAGAATTACAGGAAATTCGGAGGTTTTAAAAGCACTCTCAGCTATGGCTTCTAGGACATCCTTGGCAAAAATTTCAGGAACGAAAGTATAACCGTGTACAATAACCGGTTCTTCGGTGCGCCCATTCCAAAAATCCAATTCGACGCATCTGACAGACGGTCAAAAAGCGGGAAAGCATAAAAGAAGGAAAATGAGGAAGGGTAAATATTATTTGTGTAATATTCTTGTCAACAAAAAACAATTTCTTGTTCCGATAAGCGCTGACTGCGACAAATCATGCGGTTTTGTAAGCAAGCACATAGTGCCCATTCTGCTACTTCCGGTTCCAGAAGCGATCATAAGAGTAATAAAATTAGCCTGAAAACGAAATTACGCAACCTATCCCTGCCCACAATCACTTGGCACCGTGACAAGATGGGTTACCGGGCTCCACCATAGCACAGCATATTTACAGCACACGTGCCGAGGAGCAGCAGAGTCACTTGCAGGTAAACAGTTTTCAATTTTTTTTAATTTAGGTTCATTGGGGAGTGAGCGGTAGTGTATGTGTGCATGCAAAAACACGCGGGAGTGTGTGTGTGGGCGTGAGTGATATGGTTGGAAATGAAAGAGTATGTGTTCGCAAGCTTGAGTGTATGCTTATTTATGGATCTATTTGAGAGCATCGATTGTCTCTTATTGCATCCTCTCAACTTCTTGGGATTAGGAAGTAAATAACAGCAGCAACAATTTATCAATATCGTTCGGGCTGCGAGGACAGATAGTCTCATATAAAGTGTTGCCATAAGTGAAAATAACGACAATAACACCAATATAACAAAAGCTGTATAATAATAGTATGAAAAGAGGGCGGGGCTAAAAACAAACCGACGCAAACGCAACATTTGTTAGAAACAGTGATTGCTGTTTTATTTCTTAAACAAATATGCTTTACTACTTTAATTAATGGTATTGTTCCTTTAATATAAGATATATTATATTTTGCTTTTGATGTCGTAAAATAGAATTTTATACCACACTCATTATTAATACATCTATCGTTATAATCTATCATTCTTATCAGTTATTAATATAATTATGACCCTAATTATCACACATTTTCAATATATGGTCACATTACACAAAGCTAAACTATTTTGCTTTTTCGTTTCCCTTTTGTGTTTGCTGTCATTTTTCTCTGTTTTGAGAGCTTTTAGATAAGCAGCAGATAAAATTTCGTTGGGCACGAATAAACAAATGTTGTTAGTGCTTGTCAGTGCATTCCAGTCAATAACTGGATGCCGAGGCCGGGTGCCGGTTGAGTGCCAGTACCGAAACAGCTAGTGAATAAAACGCGAACAAAGAACGTTTCGCTTGGGTGTGAGTGAAGTGGCATCGTGAAAATTTATTCAGTAACATTCAGGACGTCGTTTAGCGAGGAGGGTGTTTTGTTGCGCGCAAGCAAATGGAATGCTAATTAAAAACAGACCTTATTTAAGGAAGCTGACGAAAGTTTTGCATACTGCAAAAATTCCGAGTGTCTTCTCAAAGCCAGCGTCACAGTCTATCCATTCGTTTCGTTTTGTGTAATAAGGCCATACAATATATTTCGTATTGACTATGACTATGACTTGTCTTTCATGACTATGACCATCATAAGACAGGATAAAGGTCGCGACTCAATGGCTTTCACTTTAACATTACTTACAACCGCGATCATGACTATGTCTTTGTCGTGACTACGAATGCAATTACGAGTGTGCCTATGATTACATGTATTGCTTTAGCTGTGACCATTGCCGTGATTATGGTTATGACTATTATCATCACTATGAACAAAACTAAGGTTGTGGCTGCTACATCACAACGTATGATTGCAGTTATAACTGTGGCCATTCTTATGAAAAAATTAATCCCAACCTATCGTAATCAAAATTACAGCCATAAATGTATCATAATTATTAACATTTTTAGATCTTTATTATCATCCTGCCATCTCCGATTCTCTTGTCACAACTATCGTGATTGCAGTCATTAATAGGTTATTACACTATCATCTTGTAGTCACGGTAATGCAATTGTACTTACCGGCATCCGGCTAACAGACACTGCCGATAGATTTCTACCGACGATTTTCCGGTCAGTTGATGGCCGGTCAAGTATGTGTTGTGCGAGGAGTTGATGAAGTAGTGAGATAATGGTTGATCCATATCGTCGCATAAGTCGAGGTTATTCTGTGCCATGATGGGATTATCTTCAGACATCAAATATCTGAATACAAAGAATAAATGAAAGAAGAAGAGGAAAATGAAATAAAAAGTAATTAGAATGATTTGAATTAAACAACGTCTGAAGAAATCTTGGTATTTCTTCCAGCCTCTACACAATCCTAGTAATTTTAGGAAAAATGCTATTCCAGACATGTGTTTTTTAGTCAATAACATTATCACAATGGCAATAAATGAATGAATAAAATTAAATAAGTGAAAGGATCAAATAACGATAGTATTTTTCGAGAAAAATAAATGAAAAACAAGTAAGAACGCTAACTTCGGCCGGGCCGAAACTTGTAATATGATTCCGTACTCTGGTCCTAATAGCCAGTGGGCGTTGTACCCCTTTTTAATGCTACATTTATCACTTCTTAATTAGTTTAGATCAAATCCATTGCCAACACTTTTTCCTTCTTTTATGACTTTCTCAAAAGAAATATGTTTATTATGTTTTGCATATGTTCTGCCTTTCTCAAGCAAGTCAACATATGACAAGTGCGCCCATTTCTGTGTAGTGATAATATCTAATACTAGCATTTCGGCTTTAAAAATCCAGCCTGAAGACTTACGTAGAAATGTTGAAATGTGCCTTTAAAACGGACTTTGTATAAAGAGTAGCCCCGCCAAACACCCGATTTACCTAGTTTTCAATCCCAAACAGCCTGTGATCACAACGAATATTCGTGCATAATTTCACGTCTCATATCACCCTCCCACCCTCCATTCGACTTTAATCTTGATTTCCACAGACTCAGACAGGCAGACGGACGGTCATGGCTAGATCGACTTATGTTATTCTAAGCAGGAAAATATATACATTTCTATACCCACCACGCCTCCTTGTACACCTGTCGCATTCCTTCGGGTGTGGGGTACAAAAATACAGAATTAAACGGAATATGAAACAATAGTACACCACAACTGCTGTTCATGTTGGCCGTGAAAGTCTCGGAATAAGTACCATTGCGAGCAGTCAGGATGTGTTTGTCAGATGCGAAGAAAGCATGCAGTAAATGGAATGACATGATGTGATATAAATACTGGTGGCAAGAGAACAAGCAAAACACTACTACTAAGCTCACCAACAACAACAAAAACAACAAACTGTGAAATGTTCTTATCAGGCAGTTTTAGAGAAAGTCATCAAGAGCTTTGTTGGAATGAAATTGAAGTATGCTAGTTAGATAACGATATCATGATCATGATGGGCTTTTTTGATGTGTTTGAACGAAATGTGATGTGTTTGTATGTGTAGGCGTGTGTGTGAATGTTTATGGGTGTGTGTGTGATTGTGCGTTTGTGTATGTGTGTGTGTTTGTTTGTGTGCGTATGTCTGTGTGTGCGTGGTGCATGTATGTGTGCTTATGTGTGTACATGTGTGCATGTGGTGTGTGTATACATGTGTGTGTGGCTGTGTCTACGTGTATGAATTTGTGGGTATGTGCCAGGGTGTATGGGTGTGTGGATGTAAGAGTGAGTGGGTGTTTTAGTGTGTGGAGGGGTGTGTGAGTGTGCGTGTTTAGGTGTGTTTGTGCGTGTTTAGGTGTGTTTGTGCGTGGCTGTGTGCGCGTGTGTGTATGCGTTTGCGAGTGGGTGTGTGGGTGTGTGGGTGTGGGTATGTGAAAGGGAACGAAAGTTCGAGAACTAAAGATAACACGTCACATACGTATGAGACAGTTGTTATGGTTGTTCTTGTTGTGAATGTTGTTACATGTCAAACGAGAATCCATTTATAAGCTTTTTAAATGCATGCCACTCTGGAGAAATTTCATTGCTAAAGTAAAAACATAATACGGAATAAATATTTTACGAGCAATTCTCCATTAAGAGTCATTATGAATAACATTAACTCACTATATTCTCATCGTCACCATTCGATCAACCATAAAAAACTCTATGAAATAACGATTTTCTCATATGTTCCAATAATACTTTAGGGTGTGTTAAATACGAAGGAAATTATATATTCAGTAAGATAATAATGTCGCAATTCGAAAATGTACTCGCATATGTGGTGGAATTACCTAATGCGGGCAACTGAAATAGTCAGCGTCTAATGAAGGGGTCGAATATACCATACACTACTCAAAGGACAACAGCCTTCAATCGTCGCAGTGAATGAAATTTTAGTTGTTAGAAGAATAATGAATTTTAATGAAATATTTAAAACTGGTTACAATTAAAATATCAAATGCAGTCTTATCATCCGTGAAATGTTGAAAGTATGCATGATTTATCGATTTACTGATAAAGGATTAACCACAAAATATCTATAATATGTATATATTTGTATGTACATATAAGCGTATGTAATTGATTTGTAGAAAATAAATAAAAAAATTGTAACCGAAATGTTATTTCTACGTGAAGTAGGACAACGATGTCCTCCCCTTACACGAGTCCTACCTTAAGAAACCATCCAAACTGAGTACACCTTTTTGTGCGTTGAATTTATTCGGTTCATATTGTTGTATGATCTCGTTTGCTCGTGCTGTATTGGCATAAGGATATAGGATCTCATTGAGGCGGGGATCACGTTGAGTCTTATTGAGAAACTCCACCAATTGTGCAATTGTCATGCACTTTCGTTTTGAATTCCCGACACTTTAGATAAATAATTATTATTATTGTTGAAACATCAATTCAATAAAAGCTTATCCTTTAGCTTTCGAATATTTTACTTACATATCGTCGAATATTTTTTCAACTTCGACGCGTTGTGTTAAATTTTTATAAAGATTATAAAAGTCCTCAAACTGAAATTTAGATAATGGCAACGTTTCAGTTTTGCACGATGGCAAGCCAGTAACATCTAAGGCCTTTTCAACACGTTTGCGGTCCTCTTTATTTTGAGCGAATAATCGTATTATGCTAAAAATAATAAAGGCGTAAATATTTGCGGGTGAAATTATTAAACATAAGAAGAAGCTGACAGAATAATTGCGTAATGTATCGAGCAGTGACCCACTTTTTAACGGCAATTTTCCCACTTTTGTCGGCTTGCAGGCACAGACGTGTATGGGCTTTTTGAAGGAACATATTCGCCGAGCCATTGAGCTGAGAGAGGCTGTAGGCAAGTTTCATCAATTCACCCGACCAATGCTAAAATGATGGAGGAAACAGAGAGGCATTTAATAATGTTTTCATTAAAGAGCCATTTTGCTGATAGCGATAAATATGAAAAATTACTGAAATCATAAAACAAAAGGGTGTGTAAGGCGTATGAGATATTAAGGCCACAATAATAAATTATGAAGATTACAAAAGTACAAAATATCACAAGCGCTCCGATGCATTTCCGAGTTGGAAATTTAAATATGGAATTCTCAATATAATTATAACGGTAATTAAAATAATTATATCATATAATTTAAAAGGTTCTTTTTTATTACGACGAATATCTGCTGCTGAAATAGCAAACATTTTTGATTAAGTAATATAATTTTTTTAAGAATAGTTTCATTTGAATTTAATAGTTTCAAGCAATTTTCTGAAAATCGACTTTCGAGGACATAATTTTATGCTTTTTCGAGGACATAATTTTATGCTTTTTCGTAATTTAATTGCTATTAAGAATGAAGAATATACAAGAATGAAGAATAGAAAGAATGGCAAAACACAGTTTCTGAAAAATGAATTTATGGCATTTATATCCTACATCCGAAACTATAGGATAAATTCATTTACTTCTTTCGTTTGTAGCGAAAGAAGGTATGACAGATATAGAAAACTATATATATATATATATATATATATATATATATATATATATATATATATATATATATATATATATATATATATATATATATATATATATATATATATATATATATATATATATATATATATATATATATATATATATATATATATATATATATATATATATATATATATATATATATATATATATATATATATATATATATATATATATATATATATATATATATATATATATATATATATATATATATATATATATATATATATATATATATATATATATATATATATATATATATATATATATATATATATATATATATATATATATATATATATATATATATATATATATATATATATATATATATATATATATATATATATATATATATATATATATATATATATATATATATATATATATATATATATATATATATATATATATATATATATATATATATATATATATATATATATATATATATATATATATATATATATATATATATATATATATATATATATATATATATATATATATATATATATATATATATATATATATATATATAGTATATATATATATATATATATATATATATATATATATATATATATATATATATATATATATATATATATATATATATATATATATATATATATATATATATATATATATATATATATATATATATATATATATATATATATATATATATATATATATATATATATATATATATATATATATATAATATATATATATATATATATATATATATATATATATATATATATATATATATATATATATATAATATATATATATATATATATATATATATATATATATATATATATATATATATATATATATATATATATATATATATATATATATATATATATATATATATATATATATATATATATATATATATATATATATATATATATATATAATATATATATATAATATATATATATATATATATATATATATATATATATATATATATATATATATATATATATATATATATATATATATATATATATATATATATATATATATATATATATATATATATATATATATA
>OZ016502.1:14512418-14566751 GCA_963966595.1 Physocephala rufipes | reverse complement strand
ATATATATATATATATATATATATATATATATATATATATATATATATATATATATATATATATATATATATATATATATATATATATATATATATATATATATATATATATATATATATATATATATATATATATATATATATATATATATATATATATATATATATATATATATATATATATATATATATATATATATATATATATATATATATATATATATATATATATATATATATATATATATATATATATATATATATATATATATATATATATATATATATATATATATATATATATATATATATATATATATATATATATATATATATATATATATATATATATATATATATATATATATATATATATATATATATATATATATATATATATATATATATATATATATATATATATATATATATATATATATATATATATATATATATATATATATATATATATATATATATATATATATATATATATATATATATATATATATATATATATTGTAGTGCCTCCAGCATTACGCTACTTAACAACTATAAAAAATTATTTGTAAACAAAAAGAAACGATCAATGATTCAGAGCAAATTCATTAACATGCCTTTGCTTTGTATGATCGATCGCATTACACGACCGCTCAGTATAAGCTAGAGCGCGAGAATTAGGTCAGCGTATTCGAAAGCGTCACGGAGCTTAGCGTTTATGACCGTTCAATAAAATAAGACTCATGTTACTTTTACTATGTAAGGCATTGGGTCAATATTGTAACCAAATGAATATCGATCGATATGAGGAAGTAGAAATTGATGATTGAAGCAATTATGCCCTTAGGATAATGTTTAGTTATAAGTTTTGACTAAGTTTAAGACATATGAATGTATTAGTGAATAAGCAATATAAATAAGAGAAATTTTTGTTCAATAAAGATCAGTTCTGAACCACAACTCAGACTTTTCATTTTCGGCATATTTATGCTTAGAATTATTAACGGCACTAGTTGCTTAGCTAAATCTTGCATTTCAATGCGAGTAAGTATTCGGCCGGAGGGCTTAGAGATAAACTCAAATCCTTTTAGTTAGAAGGGAAATTTATTCAATCCTTTTTTATACTAAGTATTCAAAGATAAACAACAATCCTTTACATCCTGCATTACATGGCGATCCTGCCGATTATAGAGAACCTAGTAATCTTCTGGGTGATACAGAACCAGATGAGAGAATAACATCCCTAGAAGAAGTACAGCGGGGAATCAATAAAATTTTCGACAAAATATTGAGGAACATTCATGAACACAGTGTACCAGAGTTAGCAGAAGGGCAAAAAGTTCAAGAAGATAAGCCAACCCCGATAAGAAATGGTCCGCAGCCATTAACACTAGAGGAATATCGTATGCGTCAGATCAACAAGCAAAATTTAAAAAAGCACCAGGAGAAGATTGCTCAAGCAGAATTTAAACCGAAAAAGCGGGGAGGCAGAAAAAGAAGGTTCCAAAGATACTGCGCAGACTTACAGCGGGTCATAAATATAAGTCAGGGACAACAGAAAAGAAAATTAATAAAGGAGTTACAGCTTCTGAAACAGAAAGGCTGGAAGAATTTCAATTAAAATGTATTGTTTTATTTGTGAAAAAAAGTTTTCCACAAAATTTTTGGATAAACATATAGACAAAGAGCATAAAGAAATCATAGAATTAGCAAATAAAATTGTAAAATCGTTATAAAATTTTGCTATTGAATAATAAAAAAAATTTTTGTAAAAAAATGGGTTCGAAATCATCTAAGCAAGAAACTATTAATAATAATGTTGCACCTGCATCATCGGCGTCAACAGCGGCTTCAGGAATGTCCTCTTCAATTTTAGAATTAATAATATATTTCAATTGTATTTGTTTACTACTTTTGTTAGCATTTAAGTTACATAGTCACTACAAGAAATACATTAAGAAAAAAACATTAAAAAATTATGTTCCTGCATAAAATGACTAAAATATATGGAGTTCTTAGATTCATTTTTAGCCAAATTAAAAAAGGCTCCAAACAGAACATATACGGAGGACTATATTACAACATCTAAAAGGCAAATAAAAGAATGTTGGCTTAGTATAAGCGAAAATGCGTCAAGCGCTGACCTGCCAAAATTAAGAACTTTGTATGAAGATAAAGTAGAAGAAATTAATAAATATTTGATTAGTAAAGACACTAAAAATAGTAATATGGCAAATTTTGATATAACCACAGCCACCAAAATTATCCCGGAATTTCAAGGGAATATAAACGAACTAAATAATTTCTTAGGGCTAATAGAATTTTACCATGACACTCTCAGAGATCAATCAGAAAAGACAATTTTGATAAATTTCGTACTAGCAACACGTCTAGCATAAAAAGTTAAAAATAGAATTTTAGCTGAAGAAAAGCCAACTACTTTAGAATCTTTAAAAGCAACATTAAAAAGATCTTATAAGTCAAATAAGACTACTTCTAAGATACATAGTGAGATAGCCAAATGCTATCAAGGGGGTCAATCCATCCAAAATTTTGCTACGAAAATTGAGTCATTAGTAGCTACACTAAACGATTTACAAATTAGTGAACAGGGTACAGAACATAGAGAGATAATAGTGAGATTAAATGAACAAATAGGGCTTACAGTATTTAAAAATGGTCTTAATGAATCCCTTAAACCTGTGGTAGCAGCAGCAAGACCAGCTAAGCTGTCTGAAGCAATCCAAATAGCAACAGAAATGGAGATAAGGCAGAATCCATCTCAAAGTAGAATATATTACAATACAACACAAAGACGTAGAGGGAATTTCAGTAAAGATTTTTCCAATTTCAATAGAAATAATTTTAGGACAAATGGTTATAGAACTGATAGAAATTATCAAAGCTTAAGAGGGAATATGAGTTATCGTAACAATAATAATTATTTTAACAATGTTAGGCGTACTCCGGGAAACGGGAATGCCCCCGGTCAACAAACTCCGGGGTATTCAAACAAAAATTTTCGAAACAGATCATAAACATACAGTCAAATTTTTCTGACTTAAGTACTAATTACATTAAGATAAAATTAGCACATAACGGTCGACCAATAACTTTATTCACATAACGGTCGACCAATAACTTTATTAGTAGATACAGGAGCAGACATATCTATAATAAAGAACAATACATTAGGTAAGAACATAATAATAAAAAGAGAAATAGGTGAGATAAATGGTATAACCAATGACACAATAGTCATTATAGAAAAACTAAATTAGAATTAAACATAGAAGATAAGATTATAAAGCAGGATTTTAAAATAATAAATGAAAATGACAATTTAGTAACAGACGGAATAATCGGACGTGATTTTCTTTTGAAATATGCTTGTAAAATAGATTATGAAACGTGTGCATTAGTGATTCTATATGAAGAAGAGGAGTTAATATTACCCATGGTGATGGAGATTAAAAATATAAATAAAATCGTAATACCACCAAGGTCAGAGATAATAAAAGCAATTGATTTAGATTTGGATGAAGATAGTGTGATTTGTGGAAAAGAAATAACTAAAGGAGTCTTTATAGCGAATGCAATAGTACCATCTACTGGAATCAAGCATATAAAGTTACTTAATACTAGAGATACATCTATAGAAATTAATAAAACTAAAATTGATGTACAACCGCTAAAAAATTTTGACATATTGAGTTACAACACAAGAAGCAGACTTAAAGGATTTAAGGATTAAAGGATTTGAACAAATTAAAAGGTTATTAAACATTGATAACTTAGATAAAACATCTTCAGACTTGATACTAGGAATTTGCAAGGAATATCAAGATATTTTTCATATAGAGGGAGAAACTCTAACCACTAACAATTTTTATGAACAATATATTTCAACAGTAGACAAATCACCAATTTACATAAAAAACTACAGAATACCAAACGTTCAACTACAGGAAATGGACCGCCAAATCTCAGAATTAATGAGAACAGATATAATAGAACCATCAGTGAGTCCATACAACTCACCGATTTTAATTGTACCCAAAAAGAATAGCAAGGGGGAGCAGAAATGGAGATTAGTAGTTGACTTTAGGCAATTAAATAAAAAAGTCATAGATGACAAATTTCCATTGACTAGATTAGAAGACGTTTTAGACAAGCTTGGAAGAGCGAAATACTTTTCGACATTAGATATGACAAGTTCTTTTCATCAAATTCCTTTACATCCGAAATCAAGAGCTTTAACAGCTTTTTCAACAGACAAAGGTAATTTTCAATTCAAAAGGCTACCTTTCGGATTAAAGATTTCAACAAACAGTTTTCAAAGAATGCTAACGATAGCATTAAGTGGTTTACAAGATACTGCTTTTTTATATGTGGATGATATTATAGTATTGGGTTCGAATTTAATTGACCACAATAAAAATTTAATGAAAGTATTCTCTAGACTCCGTAAATATAATTTAAAGTTAAATCCAAAAAAATATAACTTTCTTAAGCCAGAGGTCACATATCTAGGACATATGATTACAGCAAATGCTTTATTAACTGATCCAAGTAAATATGATGTAATTAAGAATTATCCAATACCCAAAAATTCAGATGAAGTTAGGCGTTTTGTTGCATTTTGCAATTACTATAGAAGATTTATTAGAGATTTTGCAGATATAGCAAGACCACTGAATAATCTACTGAAAAAGAATAGAATATTTAATTGGTCAGAAGAATGTCAAAAAGCATTTAATATGTTAAAAGAAAAATTAATTACTCCACCAGTTTTGAGTTATCCAGATTTTTCGAAACCTTTTATTCTCACAACAGACGCATCTAGCTATGCGTTAGGAGCCGTCTTATCACAAGGAGAATTAGGACAGGATAAACCTATATCGTTTGCAAGCAAAAGCCTTAATAAGCATGAAATGAATAAACCAGTAATTGAAAAAGAATTATTAGCAATACATTGGGGAATTAATTATTTTAGACCATATTTATTTGGCATAAAGTTCATTGTTTATACTGATCATAGACCACTTGTAAGCCTCTTTACTCACAAGAATCCATCTTCAAAATTAACGAGAATAAGAGTTGACCTTATGGACTACGATTTTGAAATCATATTTAAGCAAGGTAAAATAAATACCAATGCGGATGCACTATCTAGAATTAAATTAGATACTAAAAAACTAATAGAAATGATACCAAAACATAGTATAAATATTTTGACAAGAAATATGAAAAAGAATTTAGAAAAGAATAATAGGAAATACGTATGCGATGACAATACTAACATTGTGATTCCAGATAAAGAGATTGATCACCTCCACATTTGGAATGCAACATCAATTTCGGATGTTAGACATGTAAAAAAGTTGGTATTCAAGCAACAAGATATTGAAGAAAGTAAGGATAAAAGGTTTGGAAAGGTACCAGGAATTAAGATATATGCAGCAAATAATAAACTAACAGTAGAATATAGCGATAAATCATTATCAGACATAAAATTGATTTTGAAGAAGCTATTGTTTGAAACAGAAAAGTTAGGAATTGAGAAATTAGCGCTATCAGAGGATGATACGATATTTAAAGAAATAAGCATGCATGCATTTAAAAAAGTATTCAATGAGCTGCAAGAAGAATTAAAATTGAAAAGATATCTAGATATATTAATTTACAGGCCGCCAAAACAGATAATGAATGTAGAAGAAATGGAAGAATTGATTAAGGAATATCATGACTCAGTACAAGGAGGACATTGTGGGATAAAAAGGTGCATAGCAAAACTAAAGCAGAAATATGTATGGAAAGGGATGAATGAGATGGTAAAAATCTATATTAACAAATATAGAATTTGCAATAAGGTCAAGATATGTAAGTATACTTAAGAGAAATTGCAAATAACTGAAACTCCCAATACATCATTTGAAGTAGTAACTGTAGACACAGTGGGACCATTAAAACCATCAAAGAATTATAGGTACATTTTAACTTTGCAGTGTGAATTAACAAAATTTATTGAAGCAATTCCGTGAGAGACAAAAGATGCAGTAAGTCTAGCAAGAGCTATAGTTGAAAAGTTCATATTAAAATATGGTTGTTTTACAAAATTGAAAACAGACAAAGGGACAGAATTTACAAATGAACTACTGAAAAATGTATGCAAGTTATTAAATATTAACAAAGTAACTTCGACACCTTTTCATCATGAAACACTAGGTACCGTTGAGAGGAATCATAGGGTTCTTGATATTTGTTGATTTTTCCGACAGGGTTGGATGTTGATAAAATTTGGAACGATTTTCCGTCATCCCTAGTCAACTTTGGTTTGTAGACAAACCGGTTTCGGCGATGTGCCATCTTCAGTGTCTGTTTTTCGTTCTCGTTCAGAACGAAAACAGACACTGAAGATGGCACATCGCCGAAACCGGTTTGTCTACAAACCAAAGTTGACTAGGGATGACGGAAAATCGTTCCGAATCATAGGGTTCTTAATGACTATCTAATGACTATGCAAAATGTGGAAAATTGGGATGAATTGATTCCATACTATGTTTACAGTTATAATACCACTCCCAATATCGCAACAAACTACTCTCTTTTTGAATTAGTTTATGGTAAAATATGTGCTCTTCCATGTGAAATTTTGAAAAGCAAGAATATGATATATAATATTGATGATTATTGTAATGAACTAAGAATAAAATTGCGACATGCACAAGAAATGGCTAAAGAGAATTTACAACAAGCTAAATTAACAAGAAGAAAAAGACAAACGTATGTAAATAAGTCTAATTTTAAAATAAATGATTTTGTGTACGTTAAAGTTGGGAATAAGAAAAAACTGGACTTACCTTTCAAAGGTCCATTTAAAATAGTATCACAAAATGGAACAAATAGCAATTTGCTAATAGATGGTAAAATAGTAGAATTGCATAATAATAATTTAATCAAAGCTAGAGATACATAATGCTTCAAAAATTATTTTCTTATTTTGCGATAATAAAATAATTTTTTTTAAAAAGGGTGAGGGTGTAGTGCCTTCAGCATTACGCTACTTAAAAACTATAAAAAATTATTTGTAAACAAAAAGAAACGATCAATGATTCAGAGCAAATTCATTAACATGCCTTTGCTTTGTATGATCGATCGCATTACACGACCGCTCAGTATAAGCTAGAGCGCGAGAATTAGGTCAGCGTATTCGAAAGCGTCACGGCGCTTAGCGTTTATGACCGTTCAATAAAATAAGGCTCATGTTACTTTTACTATGTAAGGCATTGGGTCAATATTGTAACCAAATGAATATCGATCGATATGAGGAAGTAGAAATTGATGATTGAAGCAATTATGCCCTTAGGATAATGTTTAGTTATAAGTTTTGACTAAGTTTAAGACATATGAATGTATTAGTGAATAAGCAGTATAAATAAGAGAAATTTTTGTTCAATAAAGATCAGTTCTGAACCACAACTCAGACTTTTCATTTTCGGCATATTTATGCTTAGAATTATTAACGGCACTAGTTGCTTAGCTAAATCTTGCATTTCAATGCGAGTAAGTATTCGGCCGGAGGGCTTAGAGATAAACTCAAATCCTTTTAGTTAGAAGGGAAATTTATTCAATCCTTTTTTATACTAAGTATTCAAAGATAAACAACAATCCTTTACTTCCTGCATTACAATATATATATATATATATATATATATATATATATATATATATATATATATATATATATATATATATATATATATATATATATATATATATATATATATATATATATATATATATATATATATATATATATATATATATATATATATATATATATATATATATATATATATATATATATATATATATATATATATATATATATATATATATATATATATATATATATATATATATATATATATATATATATATATATATATATATATATATATATATATATATATATATATATATATATATATATATATATATATATATATATATATATATATATATATATATATATATATATATATATATATATATATATATATATATATATATATATATATATATATATATATATATATATATATATATATATATATATATATATATATATATATATATATATATATATATATATATATATATATATATATATATATATATATATATATATATATATATATATATATATATATATATATATATATATATATATATATATATATATATATATATATATATATATATATATATATATATATATATATATATATATATATATATATATATATATATATATATATATATATATCGTTTCTTGAATAAAAATTAATTTCTGTAAACAAAACAAATTATAAATTCAGTACAAAATTATTCTATTAAAATAAAGTAACAGTTAATAAATTAATCAATTAAAGGCATTACACGCAATATGGAAATTGAATGTAACAATCTTGTATAATTAAGGTATATCCATTGTCTTATTTCAACGGAATTAAATTAATTATTTCAACAGAATTTTTACCGACTATGGCTTGGCTTGCCGTTGAAAATTAAAGGGAGGAATTTTATCATAAATTTTAAATATAGATCGCCAGGCTGCAATTTTGGTTGCAGTGTCCACATTTTCTCCGAAACCTCTAAGTTCACAAGTAAGTTATTTATGTGAATAAAAATATGCAGATTTTGAATATGTTTCTTTGTATCTACCCTTCCCAATAAGTTCTTTAGCGGCGTAGAAACCAAAATAATAGGTTGCCAATACGGTATTTTTAGCAGAATTGCAACTTAGTCGAGGGTCGAGCTCAGCTATTCGTCGTTCATGGCATATTTTTTCAGCATTTATCAACATATGCTGATAAAGAGTAAATGTAAATGTTTTGTTATAGCTCTTTGGCCTTCTTTAGGTAAGTTTGGCAATGACGGCTTTAAAAAATTTTCGGTTTGAACTTCTTGATCATAACGTCGATCTTACAAACTCCAAGGTCGCTCTAGCGTTTTTCTTCTAATGATATACGCGATCGATCGGTGGATGCAGTTTGCAATAATGGCAACTGGAAGTCCTTGTTTAATCTCTTATTGAATGAAAAGTATTAATTCAGAGTATTAATTCCAGTATTAATTCCATTCCAGAAGGTTTGATCCTCTCTCTGCTTCTTGAGATCCCAGCTTTTTCCCTCGTTTCCGCAATTCACGCAAAGTATGAGCAGCCCAACGCTGAGAGAATTAATCGGTAATTTTTAATAACTAAAATCAAATTACTCACCAAGACCTTATGTTATGTTAAGTAATACAACGCTTTATAGTGAATATCCGCATAGTGCATCGAAATATTGGCATGATTGGTAGTACTTTACGCCAGAGATGAGTATGGGTAACATGGCCACATCATTTGATGGTTCAGTCGCACTCGAAATAGCGGCGGCTTCTGGTAATGCGTTGTCTCTATCAGCAGGTTAATATTATTGACTCAATAGCGAAAATTTGAATAAATTTGTATTAAAAAATGGATGATGGTATGACAAAAAGTGAGCTTTATTAAAAGTATATTTTATTCAATAGCGTTTTAATTATAACAAAAATTTCTTCTTAAAATACGACGATAATTTAGGAAATCATTATAAACGTGCAAACCGAGGAAGAGAAGCTAAAGCGCGGTAGGTTATCCGCTAATGATTTCCTTACCAATCCAACATTTCAACAGCGAATTCTAAAGCACTTTTCTGATCCAAATGAGTTCACTATAGTAGCCCGTTTTAGCAATTCGTTGAACAAACGGATCGCAACAATGACGGACACAGTACAATGATAGCAGCAACTCTGCAATATTCAATATTAGCTGATATGGATCCTAATGCCATTCATTCAACAGAAGAAAATCTGCTAAATTGCAAAACGAATAATTTATTAATGCTGAAGGCAACAAAACTTCGTGCGGAAACTATTGTTAGAAACTGTGGTGAAACCGCAGCGAAAACGATTATTACACCAACGCTGAATATTCACTCCTTATTACTCCATCAAATGCATATACCGGAAGAGGCATTTGTAACAAGTTGTCGTTATATGAACTTTGGTCAAACAGCAAAGAAAGTAAAAGATGTAACGCTCTACAGACTGCAAATATCAATGGAACGTTTTCAATACATTTAAATGCATCAGTTGTTGGTTCGGATATAACGTCAGCAGCGCATTTGCAAAGATTCGAAACGACTATACCATATGTTTCATTCATCATCCTGACGCAGTAAATGATGAAAATAACTTAGAATTAATAGCACACTATGCTGCCGATTTGGAAAATATTACTTGTATTCCTTCAGAACATTACGAGACTCACATAGATCGACAGCTGGCATTAGTGCCACCGAAGCATGGGCAGCGTCTTCTGCTGGAAAGTACTGCCTCCTTTACGTAAGTTTTATTTTGTAAATCCCTGATTATTGTATCATTTAAATTAATTTATCTATAATAATTAATATGAAATTGCATCTGGCTTGGGGCCGCTGTAAATGATATTACCAAGCGAAATGCCGAATCGCATTTATATTCCAGTCAATCTTTAGAGAAGGAACCACTGTCAGCGAATTATCTGGAGACTTCAAATAAAACAGAAACTAAGAAATCCATTAGTAATTCTTTAACAAATTCATTAGACGAAGATGATTATCGTAAGTAGTTTCATAAATTAGGCTACGGACCCTCTGACCTCACCAAATTAAATATGCTTCAATTATTCGGTGAAAAATGTACATTACTTAATAAATAAGGCTCTATGTGAGCTCTATGTGATATGGAAAATTTCTTTCTAAAAACCTAAAAAAATTAAAGAGCCGCCAATTTAGTGCTTGATTTGATCCCTGCTTATTTTTATTTGATGTAGTTGTCGTACATTAATTTATTCTTAATTAAGAATATTCTTAAATCTGGCTTTGTATGTTATTAAAAAGGAACCTTATTATCTTTTTAACCCAAATTTAGTTCTGGTTTCAGATAAAACTGCTAAGTGTCATGCCAAAGGCACTTTACAAAATATCATTATTTTGGAAAAGCTAATGATGATGAAAGTTCATATTAGTTAACTTGATTAAAGATATATGTTTTAGTTTCATAAAAAATTTGATTAATTGGATTTCAAGAAAGTTTTACATATTACTTATGACAACAAATTCTTTACCTATGTCCTTTCTCATACATATTTTTGTGTACGTTCACCGGATCCTATGATTTTGTATTCTGTATTGCTTGGAGAAGGCATTGTAGGGAAGTCTGTCATGTGATTACGTATTTCCGACATATAGTCCAGAGCACGATCAATGGGCTTTAAATAATTATCGCGAACTTCTGTTGTAAGACCTTTATGCGGTATATGTTTAACGGCACATTGAAATTCACAACGTCGTTTTGGGCAGTCTTTCGCAGCCAGCTTGTCACACAGCTCTTCATCTTTTTCTCGCGAAACTCGATTTAATGAATTATCATAAGTATCCCAATTCCAAAAGGTTATATTATCTTTAGCAGCTATACCGCCCATCAAGTCGTTTGGAGAATAGGCCACGTATGTTAAATTTGATGTCGTTGCATTAGGATCTAAATATTTGGCATATCCTGTCTTTGCACGATCAACATTAATTTTTGTTACAGCCACCGGATTTGGCATATGTTTCTTTGTTGGTGTAGGTGTTATGTGACGCTTTTGCCAGACAAAATCCTGGTGCGAAACGCTAGTAGCAGGAAGTATGTTCCGTTGAATGAAACGTAGTTGACATTCATCAAAATTTTTTAGATATTCAATTTTTCCCTTGAGCGTCGGATTGCTTAAAAGATTTGGATCGCTGAACTTTAAACGATGAAAGGAGGAAGTATTGCAGAGCGAACAAGCGAAATTTTCAAAAAATTAAAATTACTTAAATTACTGAAATTACCTTCCAAGTAAAATTATTACGATAATCGCTAATACGTCTCTTTTCGAGTTCAGCATCATCTAGATATGGCTGGCCAACATCAAATTTGGCATTCAATTCATTACCCAGTTTGGTATCCGTGATATGAATATGACCACGATAGGACGATGTTCGCATATCATTCTGAATACCAAAAGGTTTTTTATAATCAATAAAACCAAATTCTTCCATGACGATGCTATAAGTATTATCAATAGGTAAAGACTTTTGGAAATAATAAACTTATGTTTATTGATTTATTTCAGAAAGTACCAAAAATTCGAAAGAAAACTAAAAATCAAATTTTGATTTATGTCGTTGCTAAGCTACGAAAGAATAAAAAATAAATAGAAAATAAGATTACCCAATAAAGTGGGGGCTAAATTCAGGAGTAGTTATTTACGGAAATTGCAGAAATCCATACGTCCTCAACATACAAGCAGCAATTGTGTATAGGCAAAGAGTGAATGATAAAATTAAAAATACTAAAGTGAATACAAATTTTAGCTGAAAATAAATGCGCAAATTTCAAACTTTTTTAGCTCCCTGTAAAAATCAAAACAAGTATTGTTAGTTTTTTATTTAGTAATGCCTTAACATCAGTTGCGCCCCTTCATTTTTCATTAAAATGGGATGTAGCAAAGTATCATTTTTCTTATGTTTTCTAGAACTGTAACTAACTGCAACTAAAAAAAGTAAAAAATATCCAGCCATGGATACGGAAAACCAAAAGCCATTCAGCAGAGATCAATGTGGAATGCCCGTATTTTAAATTTGGGATTGTTTTGACATACAGTTTTGCACCTTTTTCTGTACTATAGTAAGGACTGGTTGTGCCAAAAGATTCCAATTCTTGGAATTTTTCGCACAACTCATAAACCAGTTCTCTTAAAGTGTTTTGTAGAGATTTTCCTTTAACTCGGAAACGGCTAGCTAGAAACGGCTAAAGTGGAACTTTTTAACTTCGAACCGTCGTAACATACATTCAGTTATCTCAATGGTTTTGGTTACTTTTGTAACATTTTGGATTCAATCGTTTGCTCGTATAAAGAAATAATGTGTTGCACATATCAAAATTCTGTCCGTTATTTTTTGACTACCTTTTATGTTAATCTCTTTCTGCGCCTTTTCATTTATTAGCATTAAGTTTTTTTTGCAGATATATCAGTTTTTGCTAAAAGGCGTGTTTGCTACGACATACCATGTTTGGCCCATACGAAGGTCAGACTTTATTTGCCAATGATATTGATTGGGATGTAATGAACTTGCATGTGAATCGTTGCTATCCCGTACTAATGATTTATGATACACAATTTTTAGACTTTTCAAATGACGGTTTGTACCTTTAGTGTTATAAGATTTTTTAACTTAATAATTTAAATTGTTTTAATTCAGAGAGATCGAATTGGATTGGTTACATACGTTAAGATAAAATATTTGCCGAAAAAAGTCTTCAGCTCTTACTTCGCGACCGTAAAATAGATTTACGCTCTTTGCGCGATATATCCACAAAAGAGGAATTACGCATTGGTTATCATAACATTTACGCTGTTCGCTTTATGCTCCCAAAACAGCCGCAACCTACCCTTAATGACTTAAAATTTGAACATCAAAACAAATATCTTTAAAACATAAAGAATGCGTTTCTAAACAAATCCTTTGAATGAGTACCGTCATACGAATACGAAATAATAAGAAACAGAAATCTTCTGATGATTTGGAGAATCAAAAGTTTTTGATAGGTTCAAATCTATTATGTCCCAATTCTCTATTTTATAGCCTTCTTCCTAGCACAATTCGTTGGTGCGATAACGTCTGTGTTGGTCGAAATTCAACAATGGCCCCGATAATTTATGATTTGAACGGTATTATTGTTGAATTGAGCATAGATCCTCTAAATCCAAGAAAAAATTCAGAAACCTAAAATCGCCCAAGATGAAGTATTTAAAACAATTGAGTATAGATTCTCTAAATCCAAGAAAAAATTCAGAAACCTAAAATCGCCCAAGATGAAGTATTTAAAACAAAATCTCCAGACTTAAATTTCGAAATATACAATCGCCAAGAGTAATACCTAAGACCAAAAATATAAGAAAATCGTAAAACTACAAAATACCCCACCACGAAAAAGTTTCCAAACTTCTAATATGTTACCTTGAAAGGTAAACAAAGAAATGCATGCAAATAATTTTAATAAACCATATCAATGCAAATTCAGCAAACAACAAAGTGCCACGCCTGCTGCATTGACTGCACATATAAAAGGACACAGAAATAATCTGTACATTTGCATATTTTGTGAGGAAGAATTCAAATACGTCCGTGATTTTAGGAGGCATGTTCAGATACATAAAACCGACGAATCAGGGGGTTATTTTGGGTGTATGCACTGCAAAAAGTTAATGAAAATTAATTTAGGCTAATAATTTTTTATATTTTAAATTGGTATATAATTTTTTAAAGCATTTTTTAAAGCAAGCAAGGAAACATGTTCGTGTTTTTCATTCGAATAAAGAAGTAGCATATCATATTTGTAGTAAGAAGTTTAAAAGTGTTAACACTCTGCAAAGGCATCGTCTTTTGCATAGGGAGAAAAGTAATTACGCCTGCACAAAATGTGGCAAATGCTTTAGACGTAAAGATCATTTAATGGATAATATAAAACGAAAGCGTCATTTTGAAATAGGAAAAGAAGAAAAGAAACTGAAGTCAACAGATAACGCTGAAGATAACAGTAAACAAGTCTTGGCACAATGTGATTCTGAGACCACGTTTAAAGAACTGGTTGAATTTAATAATAATCAAGAGAGAATACAAATGGGTCAAAATATAAACCCATTGAAACGCATAGAAAACGTAAAAGGCATATAATTAAACATCACACCGGTCAACAGTTATCAGAGCCAATGCGTCAAAGTTACGCGACACAGATGCCTACAGGCGAACAATATCCGACAACATTGCAGCAACAGCAGAGGAGTCACTCAACTAAACTGCTGGCTGCGGTGGTCGATTCGATAGAAGTTAGAGAACATAAATGTAATTAATGTCATAAAATGTAAGTAATGATAATGTTAGTAATAATTATTTGATTAGTGATCAGTTAGAGGCATCACATGTTCTCCAATGGGATACCTATAATGAAATACCGTCATATCATTCCAACACACCGCGTTCACCGGAGAACAAGTTACTTAAACTTTCTATGTTGCGTCTTTAAAATTTTCAAGACTTGAAGATTGGTTCTTTAATGCTCAACGTTGCCATGGCAATATGAACGATAATAATGATGATGATCATGATGATGCTAACGCATTTCAGCATCATGTTGCGCGAAATCAATCTGATTTCCACATCTATCAACACTATTTGAAGAATCTTCTGGAGTTACCAAAATGGAAAAATATAATCAACGTTCCTTTCAAACACAATTTTTTGAAAAAGTTACAAAATTCAGTCGATTTTTAAAACTGTATTTTGTATTTTGCATGAATGATTAATATGATAATTATGTGTGTTAAAAAACACTGCAAAATTTGCAAAATTATGAGACTGGGTTTGCATTTATGGTTCTTTAGATACAACAATATTTGTCTCAAGCTAAGCCTTTATAGAAACCTTAATTTCATATAATATACTGGTCAACTTTAAATCCTTAGGATACTAGACTAGTTTCAACACTTCAAACTTCAAACACTTCGGACCTACTACGTTAAGATGCCATAAACCAAATCTTTAACGGGCGAATTCTCTGTTTTGCATTCTCTATATTTTTATGATTTATTTGCGATACATCAAAATTGGGTCCCACATAGACAAAGGTCACCTAACTTTTCATTATTTCAAAAGTATAAATTTTATTATCAAAAACAAGCTAAAATTTAAAATATCATATAAATTCGTTTTACATTTTTTATCATGCATTTATTGAAACTTTACATATATTTCACACGCATTCGAGTACATTTTTTTATCTCCTGTTATCAATAATTATTTAATTAAGAATGTAACATACAAGATTTAACATTTAATATAAAAAATTACAGAATGGTTCGTTTTATTCGCTTGAAACATTTCTCAAAATGCATTATTTTGAGAATATGAGTTGTTTATAAGTTTTAGAATTAAGACAGATATTACGTTTTTTTTTGTTTATAATTTTTAGATATTAGAATTCAAAACAAACTATGCGGTTTTCTAAGTTAAATTTTTAAAAATCATGTATAGAAAATCGATCGATATTATATATCTGTGGTATGTGCAGGAGTATAATTCCCCAATGTGCTAAACAATTATTAATGACATTTAATTGTATTAACTCTAGCTATTGTAAATGTTGGAAGATTTTGCAATATAGCAGCCATTTTGTTATAACAAAATACTACAAATATTAAAGAGAATGTTGATAATGATTAAAGCGCTTAGGATAATATTGAGAGTCAGACTCAGATTATAATAATGGTGTAATAACGTTTTTTTTTTTGCATTTTTACACACGCTTAAATCCTTAGTTGAAAAATATAAGGTAGAACAATGTGAGAACTGGTGAAAGTGTTCGTTTGTTTGCTCTTTTTTTATTTACAATGACTTTATGACTGAATTTCTTTTAATGCCAGTAAAGATTGGCGTAGATATTCGTATTGAGTTTTTGCGTGTTTGATCTCAAGATCAGCTAACTCTATTAAGCTGAAAGGGATATATATTCTAGTTAAATACGAATACACATTAGTAATTGTTTCAGATCAATTTACCTTTTTTTAAAAGCATTAACACGTCTATTGCCAAAATTAACAAGCTCTTCTCTACCGCACGCTGACATAGTTTCAAATTTTTCGCAAGCTTCTGCCTGTGCAGCCTCGGCCTAAAAATAGTGATAGAAATTAGATATCGAAACTTTATAACGTTATAAATGATGAAATTGGTTAATATTTATATTTTCATGTTAACAATATTCCTAAGAATATCGCAAGCAAATATATAAAATGCAAAACCTAAAATTATAAGAGGAATAGGAGAGAACAAATATACATATAAATATACATGTGAATATGTAGATATCATCAGAATTTATATAATTTAAAAATACAGTTATTAATACCTTGTTGATTACACTTGTTAATTACAATTTATCTAAAAAGATCTGTCTGATCAATGTAGTCATTATTTTGTATTAATATTACATTTTCTTTTTACCTAATAATAAAATAATAATAAAGCTAAACTAAATGGCAACGAATGTAACTCATAAAGTTTATTTTATTAGGGAGTTAAGATCGTTAATTTAGGCTGTCATATGTTATTGACAAAGGTTTTATTAATTGCTTTAAATGCGGTTACGAAACACAAGGGCATTTTCAAACGTTGTCTTTCCTATTTGAGCCCTCGCTGCGAAATCTGACCATAGATATATACCTATAATGAAGATTAACAAACTCAAAATATAGAACCAAGATTGAATATCGGAGATACTTAATTTATTGGGATTGTTGTATTAACTTTGAAATTGCAAACGGGTTCCAAATTTGAGCACATGCAATCCGGTGATAATGTGGTCTCATTTAATAAACTTTGATATCTTCTTTGAAGTGAAATTTTCTTAGAACTAAAAATTCGTAGAATTCTGCTAATATTGTTATTTTAAATTTAGTAAATGTACGAATTTAACACTATAGTGAGTGCGTGAGCATACATGTGTGACTGTGTGTGCATTTCTTCTAATGTTATCAAATACAAAAATACATAAAAAACTACATATGCATATCACATTAACATTAGCATCATATTAATAAATATAACATTTACAACAACGACGCAACAGCAAATGTTTTAATACCTCTTGCACTTCCAAGGGCTGTCCATTTGATTTAATGAAGAAAAAGGGTTTTATTATGTGGTTTGTTTTTTTTATGTTTTGATTTCATTTTCATATTTTTTATTTTTTTTAGGTTCATTGAAATTGCATTAAAGTTGTTGAAGGAAATAGTAATTAAGAGAAAAAAGAATTAATGTTTATAGATACATAAACAGATTTTCTAAAGGTGTGAAGTAAAAAAAATTCAAACATATTTAGGTGAGCCAAGCCAAGGAAATAAATTGTAAAGATTTAAAGATTTATAATGCTCAAGAAAAGAGAAAACGCTGAAGGTATCTTCAATTTTAAAAATAACTCTGAAATGTATTGTGGATTGAGAAGTTGAAAAAAGTACAATAACAACCTATAAACAAATCGTGAAGAAAGCGACAAATTAAATTCTTTTAAATTTTCATAAAAAACTTACCGCATGCACATCTTTATTTTTTGAGCGAGCCTTTTCTAGATTCCGATTGGCCGTCTCGTAGGCGGCCAAACAACGTAAACGGCGTATAAGCAATGCCTTGGCAGCATCACTATCGCGCTGATAATAACGTAAAGTATCTCCCAATTTTAAATCTTGATCACTTGCAACACGTGCTTCCAGATTCTACAAATATAAAAAAAAATTATCTCAAACAATGAAAGGTGAAAACAACTTTTTTAATGGGACTTTACCAAATCTCTTACAACAGTCTCAAGCTTACCTTAATTTTCTCAAAAACGTCCGCGCTTCTGGCACAGAATGTTTCCATCTTTCCTTTTTCTGCCGTTGATAATTGCATTAAAGCATTTGATATTTTTTGATGACATTCACCAACTTCTTTATGCCGTTGTGTCATTTTCTCTGTACGCATAGCTGCCTCTCGTAAATGTCCATGATACTCAGTTAGAAATTGTAATTCGTTCTCAAAGAAATCATTCACATCACGTACACTTGCTCCCAACAACAATTCATCAGTAGTTTTGCCTAAGGACTTAACAAAACCACCAAATATAGCCATTTTTTTACGTGGTTTAGCACATAAATCTTGGTCATATTCAAGAAAAACTTTCAAGTGTTGATCAAGGCGAAAAACAGAATGCATGGCAAGTCGTCGCAAAAACACTTCATGCATAGCAACAGTTTTCTTAAATGTGGCCAAATATTCGCTGATTCATAAGAAAAAACATTATAAACCATAATTTCATAAAAATAAATATCAAATTGCTTACGCTTCTAATTCAGATTTCATTTTTTTAAATTCTTCCTTCGTCATATTGCCTTCACCTTCACCCAACCGTTGTAATTTCTCACGTGAAGCATCGAAATCAGGTCGAGGTGGACAGGGCGGTATCTGTTATTAATTTTGTTTAAAGAAATGAAAAAGAAATCCCTTTCTCATCCTCTGACTTACAATGTAACCAGCGTAGTCTTCATTCTCCTCGAAACGATCGTGTAGCCAAACAAATTCTTCATGCTGACGTACGACATTGTTATCAGGCTTAGAGAAGCCTGGCAATGTGGTACGCGTATGTACAGTAAATTTTACTTTATCTTTTTCACTTAATGCATCCGAAATGTCAACATGTAATGCATTCTCACCCATCGGGCCAGGTGAAATGACTGATGACGATGATTCGGAAGTTATGCTACCGCTACCGCCATTGTAATTATTCGTTGTATTCTTCACCTCTTGGATCATTGGAGTTTGTGATGTTGGCGAAGTAATTTCCATAACGATTGGATTAGATGATTCGTCTGCACTTATAGGCACTATCTCATTGATGTTATTTATTGTGTTTTTCATACTTTCTGTAACAATTAGTTCATCAATACCATCCTAAAAACAAACATTAAACGTAAGATAATCCGAAAATTAATTAAGATTGTGTTTAATTAGTGTGTTTAATGCATAGGCGTTGTGTCGTTGAGCGACGATATTCTTTCTGCATACACTGCATACAATATAAGCCCTGATATAAGACATTTGTTGCTGCCCAGCGAAAACATATTAAAATGAAATGAATGAATTGATAAGAGAAAGCAGTTTTAATCAAATCAACAATTGGAATTTATATGAATTTATTTAGAATGTATGAAATCGAGCACACACACATGTCACATGTAGCGAAACTACTTTCCGATACGGTCTAATTATCACGGATTCATTTATTAATATCATAATGGAATACGATTATTGGAGGGGGGCAGTGAAGTATGGAACGAGTTTAGAATAAGGGTGCAAGCATTTGCTGGGTGCAAATTTTTTATTAAACCTTTTAACGCTCTTTATCACCGTTAGAAACGTGAAGCCAAAAATTTTGTTGCGGATCACCGCCATTTTGTATTTAGAAGCATACAATACAATACAACATACAATAAACCCTGTAACCAGTTGAGATATCATGCCGAAAATCTATAGTATTATTTGACTATTCTATTTCAAAGGTATTTCCTAATACAAAATACCTCTTTACCGATATCATTGTCGTTAAAGATAATTCAAGTTTTGTGAAAATATGCACACTTGTGCAGTTTGTATTAAACTATTTTCCCTCCTAAACAAATAAATTAAGGCACCGAAAATTTCCTTTTTTTAGAAAGTCCAGACAGTTTTTTTACCTTTCACACGGTGTAGTGATATACTTATTGTATTAGCTCATGTATCAAATACCTTTAAAATGGTATATCTGCTGGCGTGATACCTCGAGTGATTACAGAGATGTTTTGTTTATTGAATGTTCAAGCGCCTCTAAAACAAATATGGCATGATCCGCAACAAATTTGCAGTTGATTGCATTTCTAAAGCTGAAGTCTAACGATGCACTAAAACCAAAAAATCTCGGACCAATATCCTGCGTCTTTGAAACTTACCATCATGTCGTCACTTTACTGCTACAAACTTCTTAAAGAAATTAGTTTCACCAAATATAGATATTACCATCAAGGCTTTATACGGCTTTAATAAATTCCGTTTTCTTAATTTCTAAGTATAAATATTTGTTTTGCTTCTAACATCAAATTTGTGTCATTGTTGTGCTTTGACAATTGGAACATAAACTTCCACTCTATTGCTAATTCGTCCCACCAAATATTGATTCCATAGAGCAAAGATAGAGATAGGACACATCGGACTAATCCACATGCATTTGCTCTATCCAATCACAGAATGGTACAAATTTAGGTGGAATTTAGTACTTATTTCATAGGAAACGCGTACTCGCGTCAACAGCGTTCAAAAACATGGGTTTTGAGAAGAGAGTGTTTGTATTTGAGCATCAAAGGTTTGGTGAATATGGTTGAGCCTTCTGCGGATTTTGATTATTTTTTTCATAAAATTTACTCCGTGATTGTTAACAAATAGTTCAATGATGAACAGGAATATAGTTGTGCTGAAATTGAATATTTTTGGTCTCTCAAGCTTTTAAAACATAATATTTGGTACTAGGTTGGGGGACGTATTGCTCTATGAGACCCCGTTACAATCGTTACAGAAATCACACCACTTTCGTTTAACAATGCATAAAAAATAGGTGTCAAATCACTTTTCGCGTGGTGAATTGGGAGTGTACTATGGCTTTATCTCTGCCAGAGGTGATCTGTTTAACTCTGATTAGTACAAATTCTGAATGACGTATCGAAGGTCAGAGATAACGAGATAGGAAACTTCTCTAACTTCAACTCTGATTTAAGGTAGTGTTCGTGAGTTTAAGACCCTGACTCATGATTTCTTCCGTGGAAATTTTATGTTTAAGACCCTGACTATTTTTTCTTAGAAATTCAAGCATAAGACCCGGCCATTACACTTTTTTCAGACCCCGAATGACAATCCATTTTATAAGTTCACCAGCTATGTTTTGACATGCCAACGTAGTTATTGGTTTATAGAATTCAATTATTTTTCATGTACACTTTTTTGATTTAAGATGCGTAGTCAACATGTGCATGATTTATTTGATAACTAAAATATTTGTATAAATTGTTATAACTAATATTTGTATAAAATAACTAATTATTATAATAACTAATTATCGTAACTAATTATTTGTATAAAATATTTATATAAAACAAATAAATGTATTTATTTCATATGCATAAAAACATAAATGAAACTCAATTTTATGAAATATTTTAATGTATAACAAATTCGATTGACTTCGTTAATAGAATACTCAAATCATTTAAGCCAATTTTTTGACCCCAGAATCTAAAAATAACCTAAAAATAAAATTACATCAAATAATTTATTTGAAAAAATTCTTCACATTGATTTATTGACGACTCTGCTACCATTACTTTGAAGCCACGTGTTAGCCGCACAAGTTCATGTAAGATATGAAAGATTTTACTTGAGTATATCAATACACAAATATGACTATTTTTAGTTTCAAATAAAATTGTATTGTTATTAATAAGTTCCTTTCTTCGTCGTAAAATATTTAACATAACTTTTGAGCTTCTGGTGCTGACATTAATAACCACACCTACACGGAATTATTTATTTATTATCATTAAGAGAAACTCTTGAAAAATCAAATGTGTAAAACATGTGGCATTGGCATACCCTAATTATTTCTTCACCACTCCCATAAATTCGATGATTTTAGTGTTGACAGCATATGCGGCGCTTACTACTTAATGGACCATTTTGGGTATTCGCATTAAAGCAGTGTTGCCAGTATTCAGTAATAAGTATTATATTCAGGTTTTTTGTTAATTATTAAAAATATTAATAAAATAATATATTAGTATTGCTGCCTATGCATCGAACAACTATCAAATTTACCAAATTTCATAATTTTTGAATTGAATTTGGATTGAAATTTCAAACACTTCGATGATTTCTATGCTATATTAACACGGTTTTTAGTTAAACCATTTATTTTCAGATTAGATTATTTCAATTGGGACATTAAGGATGCTCATAAAATATTTGCATTTACTTAAGTCCATTTTGTCCATTTCATTCTGTTTTAGTTCCATTTATGAATTTATTTTGCACCGCTGTGATAATTTCTCAAACAATTTTTTCACCACAATAAAATATTTGTAATTTTACAAAAATTTTGAATTTAAATAAATTTAAGCAAAAAAATAAGAATGCCGAACTTGCGAACATGCTGCCAGGATGGGTATATGGGTGTTATAGGCCTACTGGGGAACTGGACATCAAACAAAAAAAACCGGCAAAGCGCCAATGTGCATACCTCTTGGGTGGAGTGGAAGTGCACACCGCCCTCTGATGGAAATTTTATGTTTTCATTTGTTTACTATAGGAAATAAAGGAATAATTTGTATTGTATTCACGTAAACTAAAAAATAAAAACTCTGTTTTTATTAAAATATTAACTAATATAATTATAATAAATTAACAATTTAACTATCAAGAAATACAAATTTCAAAGATATAAACATTTTCAAAACGATCAAGTTTTGCAAATAAAAACCAATACTTCAGTAAAAATTGCCATAATTTTAGTACGATGATACCACACATACTTTCGTCGATCGAACAAATTATAAGAGATTCTTTCTACCTGGTTTCAAACAACTTCCAAAGGATGTTCTCTCCGCGAAATTACCGTCAATTAAATTAGATTTTATCGATCATATAGTAGGTAATCAGCCCGATCAACAGATGGAATGTGTTGCATTTTGGTATGAACGCATGTTACAGTTTCATCGTTTCTGGTCAGTTGATGATTCACAAATTCATATTCCTCATTGCGTTCCATAGTGATGGCCAATTACGAGGAGACTGTTAAGATGCGAATTAATGAGCCGTCAAATGGTAAGAAATCACAAAAACAGGAATACGTTGAATATTACGGCGGGGCAGGTGTTCCACCCATCGCCTTGAATACTAGTAATATAGTCACGACCATACGAAATCTTCGGGCTCGTGGTATGGAATTCCTTACAATACCAGAAGCTTATTACAAAATTCTAGAGGAAAGTTTAGCTCATTCGCGCATTAAAATCAATGAAAATCTGAAAATTCCGAAAGAATTGAATATATTAATCGATTACGATGAAAAATGAAATATTTAATAGAATTACCGTACATTTTAGAAAGTATGGAGCCTGATTTTACTGAGTTCTGTTTTCTGAGTTCTTGTGAATTGAATAATTTGTTAGGCGCGCCTGTTTCAATTTCTTTTTCGAATTAAGTGGCGTCTTTCATTTGATTATATCTATTTTGTGTAGGCTGCTTTATACTATCTTGATTGCAAATTAATTTTTTGCCTTCCAGCGCTCCCAAAAATTGTTCCTTCTAGTTATCGTGCATTTCCTTTTGTAACTCTTTCTTGCTGTTCTTTCCTACAGGATTCCAAAATCAAAATAGAGCACAAAATGTGCTTTCAAATCGAGCCGCCGAAGCGAACTGTTATTTACATATTTTCATGAAATGTCATACGTGACATTATTTTGGTGAATTACGCATACACATACATAACCTCTGTACGTGAGTTTCGGTCGTGTAAAATTTTTGACACATTTTTCGTTTTTTGACATTCTGACATTTGACACATTCGGTCGTTTTTGTGACACATTTTTTTCGAGAAAAGAGTTTCCTATCTCGTTGTCTCTGTAGAAGGTAGGAGCCTTTCCTATATAGAAGAAGGAAATTTTTTTCCCGCAAAAATGCGGCAAAAAGAACAAATTTTTTCATAGCTGAAGCACACCTATAAAGTTTATATTAGAAAAATTATATATATTAGCCGTGTTTCATATGTCGACTCAACAAGCGGCAATAGGGCATAAAGCGGTCAAATTACATTTTTAATTTATCGGCTCTAATTTATCGGGAAAAGACACATCTCTAACAGCCAGAAGCGACAAAAATGTATAATAGCCGTCACAACACACAACCACAAAACACAACCTCGCGACAGTTGTCGCGTCGACAAATCAAAACTTTGCCGGCGCTGAAGTTAGCAGAGAACATGTCTGTAATTTCAATACAATTTTATTAATTGCTAATGTCATTTAAAGTAAACAAACGAAGAAAAGAAGAACAAGACGAGCGACAACAAAAAAAGTAGAAAATTTTCTACTACTGTCATTGTCGTACGCGTCAGCAGCGCGACAGTTTTGTTTTTCTCAATTCCCGTAAGACTATGTAATTTTGACAAGTCTCGGCGAGGATATTCAAACTATTGCTAGGTTGTGTTTATAACATTACATCGCAAACTTTTGTTGGGCCAAACGGCAATAAAAGTGCCTATGAAAATGAAAATAAAATGGTGTTCCTGGTTATGTGTGAAAATGCTCCGTGTTTATTATTTTGGCGCAAAACGGGGGGAAAATTAAGCGTTGTGCTTACTATTAGAAGAAAACAATATCATGTATGATAATGACATTTCATGACAATATTATGTAAACAATTTATTGTGTTAACATTTTTTCATAGTGACTAGTTCTGAAAGTTGAAATGTATTATTAGAATTATTAGAATTCTAATAATAATCTACTGATTTATTAGAAAAAATTGTTATAATTCTCTGAAAGTGTGAATTTTTCGAGTATTCGCTATTTCGAGTGAGATTGAACCACCAAATTAAGTGCTCATGTTACCCACACTCATCTTTGCCGTAAAGTACTTTTAATCCTTAATTTAATAATGTCAATATTTCGACACATTATATGGATATTCCCTTTAAAGGGTTGTATTACTGAAACATCAGGTCTTGGTGAGTAATTTATTTTAGTTGTAATTAAAAATTACTGATTATCCCCCCGATTCTGGCGAGCAATGACACAAGTCATTTAAAACAAATTTGTTATAATTTTTGTCAATCAAATTTGTGATCGGAATTCTGGTTAAGCGGTGACAGCACGAAAGCTCTTTATATTCACCATTGATAACAATTATTCACGATTCGATTCGTTCTGTCTCATTTGCTTTTTCCGGCTGCTTCTCAACTATTTCGCAATATTATGCTTGGGAATATATCACTCATTGTAGTATTTAAAAGTTGAAAAGCAACAGGAAAAGTTAGACGAGAAAGTATGATTCGAACTTTGAATAACAATATTTTCTATTAAATTTGACGTATAAAAAATAGCAACAGGTTTTAGAAATAATTTTGAATTAAAAATCTTTTATGTATGTATGTATGCTTTATTGTATTGGTCGGATTGGCTAACCTTTGAATGCAATATAATTCAAAATGTATACAGAAAATGTTAGAATAATTAACACAAATACTATTTCACTGAATTTCTATCATCGCAAGTGGTGTTTTTGGCTCTCAAAACCTGATTATATTCTTGTTATTTACTTTTGAGATCATAACAAGAAAAATGACAAATGTCATCCGGAGAGCTTTTAAATTTTAACCCGAATAGCTATTTGTGACATAAGTCATTGGAATGACATGTGTCATTGGGTTGAGTTTTGTCACTCAATCAGAATAAGGGGGTTAATTAAAAGAATCTGATCTGCAATTAAATGTTTGGCATATCTTGCGATCACACAATTCGCTAAGATTTTGTTAAAATTTTTTGTTGGTGTTGTTTTTTACGCTAGTTCCAACAACAGCAACATTTTTGTCGATCCCCTTTGGGGTCGTGGCTAGAGCGCTTCAAAGTTTGAAATATAACTGTCGATATTTCCTAAACTATACCAGCTATTCGGATTAAATTGTCGCGAATTTTATATAGAATAGAAAAAATTCGCAGCGCAAATAGAAAATTTTTTAAAATTAATAGTTCCAGGATTAGGAGGCTCCTAGATTGTCTGTGACAAGTCAAAAGTCAAATTTGCAAGCACGGTTTCATGAGACAATGAGAAGCATCGGTGTTAGCGTAGCAGAACATGAATTTCGTCTTTGTGCAACAGGAGCATCATCAATAGTCGAAGAGCAGCTGCCATAGCCACAACGTGCTCAAGCACTCGGTACGAATACGCAGCAGTGGCGCAGCAATCATCAGAATTGCAACACCAAGTATCCCTACACATGGAGGAGCAATTGAAAAATAACACCTCAACAACCATATAACAACAATTGCAGCAGCAGTTGGCAAACAATACTTCAGAACTACTGAATCAACTATCGTGGATTGAAGGGAACTCTGCCAAGTTGTAGGCGAGACAGGATAAAATGAAAGATCAACTGCAGCAATTAGAATCAAAGGTTTTGCGTCTTGACAGAGAAATCGCGTTCAGTGGATCAACCACAACTATTAATTTAACGAATTTGAAAGCTCCAACCCATGACGGAATTATATCATTTAAAATTTTCATGATGTAGTTTGAAAGCACAGCACAAGCCAATCACTGAAACATGGTTGATAAAGTAGCAGCCTTAGTGGTCTCTATTAAAGGATCTGTGACAGAGGATTAACAGATGGTTTGCGAGGTTGAAAAGGGAAACTGCGACGCAATAATGGCAGACATTGAACGTCGATATAGCAGTGACCACAAGAAAAAAGTTTTCCGGTTGAAATTATTAAATTAAAAGGCTAACGAGTCATTGCAGGAATATGCAACAGACACAGAGCGGCTCGCTCATTTGGCTTATGCCGATTTACCAGCTAAAGTGATTGAGACGTTCAAGTTCTAGGCATTTGTCAGAGGAATACGGAATATGAATACTAGACACGCAGCAAAAATCGAAACGAAAAAACATTTGCCGAAACAGTGTTATATGCCTTAACACAAGAAACAGCAAGTCTCCAAAAACAAACCAGCACATAGCGACTGAAGAGGAGAATAGGAGACTGAATAGGAGAAGTTCATGACAGTTATCCAGAAGATGATCACAGATTCGCACAGAGGTTCCGGAAATAAATTCTACAATTGTAGAAGGGCAGGACACTTTGCAAGAGAGTGCGAGGTATCTCGATGCAAAATTGATAACGGAAGAGAGACAGGTGCAGGAAATGGGAGTGGCGCCAGGAAACAAGACCAACCGTTAAACTAAAAGGGGTCAGCCGGAAGGGGGGTGAGCTGATCCCAGCTACCGATCGCCCCACTATCTCCGTTTCACAGATACATCGGAATAACAACAACCTTACAGTAAACGGGTGTGTGAATGGACAAATACTCGTTTTAGCTCCGGGTATGGACGCAATACACTCCATTATTAGATCAAATCTTGCAGGAGGTAACATTGAGACATTGATTGGTTACAAAAAACTGCTGCAATAGTAGATGCCGTTATTATAGGTTTCGACTACATGCTGGCCCATGGCCTAACCCTAAATTTCAGAGGAAAAGTTCTGGCATTTCAGAATATGGAAATACTCCTAAACACAGGCTGTGAAGATCCTCAGATAAAGAATATGAATATAAGTCATCAACAGCAGATTCCAGCAAAGTTCGAAGCAATTTTATTGGCATGTGTGGATGCAGATTGTGGAATACGCAACCTGTGGTAGCAGAGAGAATAAGAACGACGTCGGATATATTGGTTGGATGAACTATTGTACAAACTAGCAATAATGTGCGCATTCCAATTTGGGTAGTTAATAGGATTATAAGACCAATCACTCTTGACCAAGGCGAGGTGATAGCACAGTGCCAAGCAGAGAAAGTTTTGGTTAATTGCGATAACTCCGCCCAGAAAGGCAGGAATGACGTTCCCAAAGGTTGTACAAAAGTTCCCATCACTATAAACAATTCTTGAATGAGTTGATCGGGATAGAAAGAATAAAACCAAACTTTCCCATATTTGGCAGTCATTACATTAAATTTGGAACGACTGCTGTTGTGCAACATCAGATAGATACAAACGGCGCAAGACCGAGTCGGGAAGCTTTGCACAGAGTTCCACGAGCAAAACGAGAAGAGGCAGAATAAATAATAAAAGAAATGCAGAAAGGTGGTGTGATTGAACCTTCAACAAGTCCATGGAGCTCCCCTTTCATGTCAGTTAAAGAGAAGGACGAAGTATAAGGTTTTGTGTCGACTATCGAAAATTGAACGGCGTCATCAAGAAGAACATCTACTCACTGCCGCGAATAGACACTTTGGATATATCTAGTGCAAAATGGTTTTTAAAGTTGGACTTACAGATCGGGTAGTGGCCAGTGGAAATTGAGAAATCTGATCGTAATGAAAAACTACCTTTAATATTGGAGATGTATTTTGGCAATTTTCCACAATAATTAATAATTAATGTCATGGGCAATTAATAGTGTCATTGTCATGGGCAAGAATTTTGAAGAACATTTTAAGAATTTCAAAGAAGTCTTTAGTCGAGTTTCCTCTACCGCCCTTCGGTTAAATACAAAGAAATGGGTTTATTTAAAAATCCCCAAGAATTTCGAAGCTTTTGCGACTCTGTACCTAATATAGACGCTTCGCACCTGGATTAGCCAATGTTTCCTGAAGCTTACCAAGAAGAATTGCAAATCTACATGAATGAAGGAGGAAGATAATGCTTTCCAGCAGTTGAAGTAATTACTCTGCATAACTTCAATATTGGCATATCCAGTTCCTGGCGAATAATTTGTCTTGGACACAGATGTTAGTGCACATATAATAGGAGGTGTACTCTCACAGTTGGTCAGTAGCCAAGAAAAGATAATTGGGTGCTACAGCAGAGTACTCGGAAATAGTACCAGAAATGAACTATTACGTAACCAGACGAGAACTCCTGACAGTTATGGAATGCGTCAAACACTTCCACAAGTACTCCAGCATTTTATCTTAAGAACAGATCATGCAGCACTCATGCAGCAATTGATGGTTGTTACAGTTTAAAAATCAGGAAGAACAGACTGTGCGCTGGATAGAAGAACTTCAAAACTATCTAGCTAATCGTGTAAGACGGACGTAAACGAAAGAAACGTCGGCAGACACGGACGTTTGTAGGCGGATCAATGAATCGTGTAACACGCAAGTTGCGTTCCGTCTCATACCGGCTTTTCCAATGTAGTCACCAAATTATGTTTGCCTCTTTCTTTCTCATACTGTCAGGCGGCTTTCCATGAAATTCTCAGAGGTCTCCTTTTTGGATATTAGACCTCTCTGTAGAATAATGTTGCCATGTCAGAAGTTTTTATCATAATACTTTGAATAATTCTTAAGAACTTAAGTATATATTAACAAAGATTCGCTTTGGTGGCATATGGCAACAATTGGGCGCAATTTGGGTATTTGCCGAAATTCAAAGTTGTCAAACCTGGAGAACATTTTACTACGTTCGGTCGTCGACTCGTTTAAGAGATCAATATTTCACTCACTCACTAGTAGTATGCCTAAAACTATTTTTACAAAATTATTTATTAAATTAATATTTGAGCTTAATTCTATTTTTACTTTTTCTAAACAAAAGAAAAAGCTTTTTGAAACCAAGTTAAACAATTAAAGAATTAAGAAAAAATTTTTGAATTTGCTTGCAATGAATTTAGAAAAAAATAAAGTGTTTACAATTTTTTTTCCATTTTATTCAAGTAGTTCTCTATAATTTCACTGTGCTATTCTCTATTCCCTCCATGTTCTTCTCTGCACTCTACACTAGTCGAATGGTATTTAGCTAGCGTCTGCTATGACATTTAAAACGCGAGCTAACGCCGAGTATTCGTCTTACGCGATACACTATTCACTGGAAAGCGTGGAGAAAACCCAACAACAAATGAATTTTCCGTGTAACCGACGTATAGCTGTCTCATCCGTGTTATACGATACGAAACCGGCATTTTGACAGTAAAAACAACAACAAATTGATAGACGGACGGTTCGTGCGTGTTACACGATTTGGGCCTATGACTTTGAAATACAACATCACTAGGAAGGGCTGCATGGAAATGCTGATGCACTATCTTGGCGTCCATGTGCATTGGAGTGCAAACATTGTTGTAAGGTTGAAAGATGTGAAGGAATAGTCGATATTCGTCTAAAAGACCTGCAACACGAGAGAGAATGGGAACCTAGTGCCATATGATATTGTCAACTCAGAGATAAAGATTTAGCCAGGGTCATGGATGCCATCGAAATGAATCAGAGACCAAACATAGAAGAAATTGCTTCAGAAAGTCCATTGGAAAAGGCATATTGGATGCAATGGGTTATCTTAAAGCTAATAAATAAAATACTACATCATACGTGGGAAAGCAGAGATAGTAAGCATACACGCATTTGATTGTCGTGCAGAGCTCCAGAAAAGCATACGTTTTGATGGAATTCCACAACGGACCAAGTGGATCTCGGTGTTACAGACACACTAGGAAAGATGAAACAGCGGTTTTATTGCGAAAATTCCAAAGAATCAGTTCCAGAATGGGTAAAACACTGTACCCAATATATGAATACTACAATTCTTGTGAACAATTTCCGACTAGTGACTCTGGGAATAAATATGTGTTAATGATAAAGGATTACTTCAGTTAGTGGTCTGGACCATATTTTGTACCAAACCAAGAGACAAATTCTGTGGCGGAAGCATTTGTCCAGAATTGGTTTACAAGATTTTGTGTGCCAAATGATTTGTACTCCGATCAGAGGAGAAACTTTGAGGCTGTCATATTTCAGGAAATGTGCACATTGTTGGGAATAAAGACAACTCGAACGACTGCCTTACATCCACGATCAAATGGAATAGCAGAAAGGTTCAATCATGCCCCAGCAGAATATTTTGGCAAGGTAGTGGACAAATGTCAACGTAATTGGGGTATGCACATACAAATGTTTTAATGGCTCACCGATCGGCAGTCCACGAAACTACAGCACACTCTCCCGCGAGGGTTATTTTCGGAACAGACGAGATTATCATCAGACCTTAATTTTGGCAAATGCAGTAAACTTACTGACAAGGAAGGTTACTATTGGGAAATGCTTCAGTCTGATATGAATGAAATACACGAATAAGTAAGACAGCATATGAAACTGATGAGCAATAAAATGAAGGATCGTTACGACCGAGCCATGAACTTGGAAAAATTTCAAGAAGGCGATTTGGTACTTCTGTACAACCCCAAATGGAAAAAGAGTATATCCCCAAGTTGCAGACATCCTGGGAAGGATCTTATAAAGTTGTAAATTGGATGAACGATATCGTGTATGGCATACAAAACTTATCACAAAGGAAAGGCAAAATCAAAGTAGTCCGTTTGGGAAACGAGCCCCATATCATCAAGGGAATGTGTTGTCTGATCGGGACTATCAAACTTAAGAGCAGGGCAGTGTTATAAATTCACGAACTTTCGCGCAGCGACAACGAGATAGGAAACTGTTTTCCCAAAAAAATGTGTCAAAAAATCGGCATTTTACACGACCGAAACTCACGTACAGGGGTTATGTATATGGATGCGTAGTTCACCAAAATAATGCCACGTATGACATTTTCTGAAAATATTATGTAAACAATTTATTGTGTTTACATTTTTTCATAGGTTCCAGTTCTCAAAACTGAATTGAATTATTAGAATTATTATAATTCTAATAATAGTCTACTGAAACATCAGGTCTTGGTGGGTAATTTGACTTTAGTTGCTATTAAAAATTGCAAATTAATTCCTTCAGGGCAGAGCCGTTCGATCAAGCGTTGGGTTGCTCCTACTTGCGTGAATTGAGATAGCAAGCGATAAAGTTGGGAGCTCAGGAACCGGAAAGAAAATCAAACTTTCTGGAATGGAATTATTACTCATTCTTACAGTTTACATTACAGTTATTTTCATTCAGTAAGAGACTAAACGAGGACTTCCAGTTGCCATTATTGCAATCATGATGAAATGCTGAAAACGATATGCCGTGAACGACAAATATCTGAACTCGAGCCTTGACTAATTGGAGATTCTGCTAAAAATACCGTATTAGCAATGTATTATGTTGGCTTCTACGGCAATTAAGAACTTACTGGGAAGGGTAATAATAAAGAAATATATTCAAAATCTGCATCTTATTCACGTAAATAATTTACTTGCGAATTTATAGGTTTCGGAAAGAATGCTACAGTCAAAACTGCAGCCCTAAATGCATTGCGATCTATATTCCAGACTCAAGATAAAACTACTCCCTTTAATTTTCAACTGCTAGCAGAATCATCGTAAAAATTCCGTTGTAATAATTAATTTAGTTCCGTTGAAAAAAGACAAGGGATACGCTTTAATTATACAAAATTGTTACATTCAATTATTTTTCAATTATTTTAGAATTGTTACTTTCAAATATTGCACGCAGTGCCTTTAATTGATTAATTTCATATCTGTTAGTTTACTTTAATAGAATGATTTTGTAATGAGTTTATAATTTGATTTGTTTGCGGAAATTAATTAATATATGTAATTTATATATGTTATTAATATGTAAGTAATATATGTAATTTTTCTTTGCCTTTATTGTTTTATATTTGCTATTTTATTATAATTATATTAGTTAATATTTTAATAAAAACTGTAAATATTTTTATTTTATACAAATATGTTTTTATTTTAAAAATACGTACTGAAGAAAAAGATTGGGTGTTGTTTCACGTGCGCTGTCCAAACAAGGCAAATGGTCTGAAAAAAACGCTTTTCCTGCAGGTACCTAATGTGCGCAAGCATCGTTATATCCATCACCATCTTATCTTGCCTATGAAGTATGCCTAAATTATTTTTTGCAAATTTTTAATATTTACTAATATCGATGCAACTTCATTAGTAATGTTTTCCTATATTGGTAGAACTCTAACGCCGAACAACGAGTGGTTGATATCATGAACACTAAAGAAAACTATGAAAACTTGAATTCCGGAAACCAAGGAAATATATATTTAGAAATACTGGTTACAGATTTCTAAAAATAGACAATTACCTATAAAATATTGTTAGTTTGATTGGATCTCAATAACCTCAGAACCCTCGTTAGCTTGATTAAATCACAATAATCTTAATTTAAGCATTATTTCTATATTTAGTATTTATTTCCAAATAAAGAATTATAATTAAAATTTATTTCAAAATTAAGTATGAATACGTTCCTCTTTTCAGTTTTGAATGAAAAACGACGTACTATCTTTTTTTTAAACCATAGATCATTTATATTTTTACCAAATATAATTCGAAAAAATTCTTTATCTCCGTAAATATTGCAGTAGCGCAAAAACGTTATTAGATAAAATAAAAACACTAAAACCTTCTTTCAATTGGTGGTGATATTATACTGGTATCTCAATCGGTTCCAAGGATATACAAGCTGAAGTTATAAACATGCAGTTGACAATAACTTTTAAAGCGCAACCGACCCGACCGCCAAGTAATTTTCACAAGAATGACGAGAAGGACAGCAAATTTTGCGTCCGGAAACTTGCACATGTGCGGACCCCCAGACAACCATCCTGGCGGCATATTCGCTAGTATGGCATATTTATTTTTATTACTTTAATTAGTATTTACTTAATTTTAACAAAAAATCATAGTAAAATTATTTATATTTTATGGTGTGGTAAAAAATCATTGGCGAAACTATCACAGAGGTGCAAAATAAATTAATAAATGGAACTAAAACAGAATGAAATGGACAAAGTGCACTTTGTAAATGCAAACATTTTATTAGCATCCTTAATGTCACGATAGAAATAATCTAATCTGAAAATAAATGGTTTAGCTAAAAACCATGTTAATATAACACAGAAATTATCGAAGCGTTTGAAATTGCAACCCAAAAGGGGCTTGTATGCAATACCAAAAATTATTTGGTTAACTTGATAGTTGTTCGATGCATACGCAGCAATACTACTATATTATTTTTATTTATTTATTTATTTTATTTTATTATTATAATTTTGGGTACAATAAGACACTAAGCGTCTTTTATTGTACTAAGCGTCTTTTGATAACAAAAAATATCATACCCTAATATTCCATTTCTAAACTGGGATAGATGGTCATATTTTCGAAGACCAAAAACACATCTTGTAGCATGATTAAACGCAACAGATAACCTCAACGAGGAACAAGAATCTAACTTACTATAAACTTCTACAAAATATATGATGAATGGCAGTATCAGTTGGATAACAAGCTTCTGTCTGATATCAATTGGTGTAAATTTCGCAAAAAATATTAACTTGCATAAAGTATAGTAAATTTTTCGAACCACATCGTTAATGTGATCATTACAAGAGAGCGAATTGTTAATACAATAAGCAAGATTTTTAGCGGTTGTGACCAATTTTATCTCCTGATTGGCAATGACTACATCAGAGGTATCAGAGAAAATAAGTTTGCCTTTAAAAACAGGTGGTACCTGAGTTTTGGAAACATTAATTTTTAGACCATTATCTTCTGTCCATAATTTAATTCTGGTTAGTTCATCATTTAAACGAGACACTAAGGGCCTGTGTGAAATGAGACTAAAATTCAGTATTTGACTAAATAATTGGAAATATCGGTAAAGTAAGCCTTGTCGGTATTGCAGTTAAGACTAAATTTTACCGACTTTTTGAACTAAAATTTAGTATTTTTTCGAGCAGGCTATTTGAAATTTCTTGATCTTTGCTGATAAATTCTTCGACGTCTTGCGCTTATATATTCGGAGTAAGACCGAATTAAATTCATAAAAGAGTTGCTTCAATTTCTTCCTCCATTGTTTTTAAAATAATTTTAAAAAAAATGTCTTGTCAAAATTTTAATTTCTGCTGTCATTTGATTTAGTATTGGAAAGCAATTCGCACAGTTCGGGAAGGCTGTAAAGCAGTTCAATGGCAATTAGTATGTCGTTAATATTTAATCTCATTTCGCACAGGCCCTAAGTCCTCTTTGAGATTATTCTCGCCAGACATGTACACTTGGATGTCATCTGCATAACCGTGAAGGTGTAATGGCCGGGTCTTAAGCTTGAATTTCTAAGAAAAAAGCATTAGTCAGGGTCTTAAGCATAAAATTGCCACGGAATAATTTATGAATCAGGGCCTTAAAATCACGAATACTACCTAAAGCTGTAAACAGATAGAGACATACTAAATACAAAATACATCAAAATTACACAGGCTCTTATGGGAAACGAGGAAAAAACATTTTTCTACATACATTTGTATGTAGATAAAATTTCACCCATTTGGAATTTGACATTTTGTATGTGGGCTTGTTCTTCTTCTTTTACTAGTCTTGTTTACATTTTTTTACCCTTCGTTTCTTTCGGACCAATTTTACAACATTGTACACAAAACACACGATAGATGTTACAGTAATAATATATTCATGTAATGAACTCATTTTTTAGCTTGTTGATCGAATATTTACGGATTTTAAAATACAAGTTTAGAAATCAAATACAGAAATAGCCCATAATGACAGATTTGTATTTTGTATTTTGTATGTCTTGTTTTGTTTGTAAATTGGATGAACGATATCGTGTATGGCATACAAAACTTATCACAAAGGAAAGGCAAAATCAAAGTAGTCCGTTTGGGAAACGAGCCCCATATCATCAAGGGAATGTGTTGTCTGATCGGGACTATCAAACTTAAGAGCAGGGCAGTGTTATAAATTCACGAACTTTCGCGCAGCGACAACGAGATAGGAAACTGTTTTCCCAAAAAAATGTGTCAAAAAATCGGCATTTTACACGACCGAAACTCACGTACAGGGGTTATGTATATGGATGCGTAGTTCACCAAAATAATGCCACGTATGACATTTTCTGAAAATATTATGTAAACAATTTATTGTGTTTACATTTTTTCATAGGTTCCAGTTCTCAAAACTGAATTGAATTATTAGAATTATTATAATTCTAATAATAGTCTACTGAAACATCAGGTCTTGGTGGGTAATTTGACTTTAGTTGCTATTAAAAATTGCAAATTAATTCCTTCAGGGCAGAGCCGTTCGATCAAGCGTTGGGTTGCTCCTACTTGCGTGAATTGAGATAGCAAGCGATAAAGTTGGGAGCTCAGGAACCGGAAAGAAAATCAAACTTTCTGGAATGGAATTATTACTCATTCTTACAGTTTACATTACAGTTATTTTCATTCAGTAAGAGACTAAACGAGGACTTCCAGTTGCCATTATTGCAATCATGATGAAATGCTGAAAACGATATGCCGTGAACGACAAATATCTGAACTCGAGCCTTGACTAATTGGAGATTCTGCTAAAAATACCGTATTAGCAATGTATTATGTTGGCTTCTACGGCAATTAAGAACTTACTGGGAAGGGTAATAATAAAGAAATATATTCAAAATCTGCATCTTATTCACGTAAATAATTTACTTGCGAATTTATAGGTTTCGGAAAGAATGCTACAGTCAAAACTGCAGCCCTAAATGCATTGCGATCTATATTCCAGACTCAAGATAAAACTACTCCCTTTAATTTTCAACTGCTAGCAGAATCATCGTAAAAATTCCGTTGTAATAATTAATTTAATTCCGTTGAAAAAAGACAAGGGATACGCTTTAATTATACAAAATTGTTACATTCAATTATTTTTCAATTATTTTAGAATTGTTACTTTCAAATATTGCACGCAGTGCCTTTAATTGATTAATTTCATATCTGTTAGTTTACTTTAATAGAATGATTTTGTAATGAGTTTATAATTTGATTTGTTTGCGGAAATTAATTAATATATGTAATTTATATATGTTATTAATATGTAAGTAATATATGTAATTTTTCTTTGCCTTTATTGTTTTATATTTGCTATTTTATTATAATTATATTAGTTAATATTTTAATAAAAACTGTAAATATTTTTATTTTATACAAATATGTTTTTATTTTAAAAATACGTACTGAAGAAAAAGATTGGGTGTTGTTTCACGTGCGCTGTCCAAACAAGGCAAATGGTCTGAAAAAAACGCTTTTCCTGCAGGTACCTAATGTGCGCAAGCATCGTTATATCCATCACCATCTTATCTTGCCTATGAAGTATGCCTAAATTATTTTTTGCAAATTTTTAATATTTACTAATATCGATGCAACTTCATTAGTAATGTTTTCCTATATTGGTAGAACTCTAACGCCGAACAACGAGTGGTTGATATCATGAACACTAAAGAAAACTATGAAAACTTGAATTCCGGAAACCAAGGAAATATATATTTAGAAATACTGGTTACAGATTTCTAAAAATAGACAATTACCTATAAAATATTGTTAGTTTGATTGGATCTCAATAACCTCAGAACCCTCGTTAGCTTGATTAAATCACAATAATCTTAATTTAAGCATTATTTCTATATTTAGTATTTATTTCCAAATAAAGAATTATAATTAAAATTTATTTCAAAATTAAGTATGAATACGTTCCTCTTTTCAGTTTTGAATGAAAAACGACGTACTATCTTTTTTTTAAACCATAGATCATTTATATTTTTACCAAATATAATTCGAAAAAATTCTTTATCTCCGTAAATATTGCAGTAGCGCAAAAACGTTATTAGATAAAATAAAAACACTAAAACCTTCTTTCAATTGGTGGTGATATTATACTGGTATCTCAATCGGTTCCAAGGATATACAAGCTGAAGTTATAAACATGCAGTTGACAATAACTTTTAAAGCGCAACCGACCCGACCGCCAAGTAATTTTCACAAGAATGACGAGAAGGACAGCAAATTTTGCGTCCGGAAACTTGCACATGTGCGGACCCCCAGACAACCATCCTGGCGGCATATTCGCTAGTATGGCATATTTATTTTTATTACTTTAATTAGTATTTACTTAATTTTAACAAAAAATCATAGTAAAATTATTTATATTTTATGGTGTGGTAAAAAATCATTGGCGAAACTATCACAGAGGTGCAAAATAAATTAATAAATGGAACTAAAACAGAATGAAATGGACAAAGTGCACTTTGTAAATGCAAACATTTTATTAGCATCCTTAATGTCACGATAGAAATAATCTAATCTGAAAATAAATGGTTTAGCTAAAAACCATGTTAATATAACACAGAAATTATCGAAGCGTTTGAAATTGCAACCCAAAAGGGGCTTGTATGCAATACCAAAAATTATTTGGTTAACTTGATAGTTGTTCGATGCATACGCAGCAATACTACTATATTATTTTTATTTATTTATTTATTTTATTTTATTATTATAATTTTGGGTACAATAAGACACTAAGCGTCTTTTATTGTACTAAGCGTCTTTTGATAACAAAAAATATCATACCCTAATATTCCATTTCTAAACTGGGATAGATGGTCATATTTTCGAAGACCAAAAACACATCTTGTAGCATGATTAAACGCAACAGATAACCTCAACGAGGAACAAGAATCTAACTTACTATAAACTTCTACAAAATATATGATGAATGGCAGTATCAGTTGGATAACAAGCTTCTGTCTGATATCAATTGGTGTAAATTTCGCAAAAAATATTAACTTGCATAAAGTATAGTAAATTTTTCGAACCACATCGTTAATGTGATCATTACAAGAGAGCGAATTGTTAATACAATAAGCAAGATTTTTAGCGGTTGTGACCAATTTTATCTCCTGATTGGCAATGACTACATCAGAGGTATCAGAGAAAATAAGTTTGCCTTTAAAAACAGGTGGTACCTGAGTTTTGGAAACATTAATTTTTAGACCATTATCTTCTGTCCATAATTTAATTCTGGTTAGTTCATCATTTAAACGAGACACTAAGGGCCTGTGTGAAATGAGACTAAAATTCAGTATTTGACTAAATAATTGGAAATATCGGTAAAGTAAGCCTTGTCGGTATTGCAGTTAAGACTAAATTTTACCGACTTTTTGAACTAAAATTTAGTATTTTTTCGAGCAGGCTATTTGAAATTTCTTGATCTTTGCTGATAAATTCTTCGACGTCTTGCGCTTATATATTCGGAGTAAGACCGAATTAAATTCATAAAAGAGTTGCTTCAATTTCTTCCTCCATTGTTTTTAAAATAATTTTAAAAAAAATGTCTTGTCAAAATTTTAATTTCTGCTGTCATTTGATTTAGTATTGGAAAGCAATTCGCACAGTTCGGGAAGGCTGTAAAGCAGTTCAATGGCAATTAGTATGTCGTTAATATTTAATCTCATTTCGCACAGGCCCTAAGTCCTCTTTGAGATTATTCTCGCCAGACATGTACACTTGGATGTCATCTGCATAACCGTGAAGGTGTAATGGCCGGGTCTTAAGCTTGAATTTCTAAGAAAAAAGCATTAGTCAGGGTCTTAAGCATAAAATTGCCACGGAATAATTTATGAATCAGGGCCTTAAAATCACGAATACTACCTAAAGCTGTAAACAGATAGAGACATACTAAATACAAAATACATCAAAATTACACAGGCTCTTATGGGAAACGAGGAAAAAACATTTTTCTACATACATTTGTATGTAGATAAAATTTCACCCATTTGGAATTTGACATTTTGTATGTGGGCTTGTTCTTCTTCTTTTACTAGTCTTGTTTACATTTTTTTACCCTTCGTTTCTTTCGGACCAATTTTACAACATTGTACACAAAACACACGATAGATGTTACAGTAATAATATATTCATGTAATGAACTCATTTTTTAGCTTGTTGATCGAATATTTACGGATTTTAAAATACAAGTTTAGAAATCAAATACAGAAATAGCCCATAATGACAGATTTGTATTTTGTATTTTGTATGTCTTGTTTTGTTTGTAAATTGGATGAACGATATCGTGTATGGCATACAAAACTTATCACAAAGGAAAGGCAAAATCAAAGTAGTCCGTTTGGGAAACGAGCCCCATATAATCAAGGGAATGTGTTGTCTGATCGGGACTATCAAACTTAAGAGCAGGGCAGTGTTATAAATTCACGAACTTTCGCGCAGCGACAACGAGATAGGAAACTGTTTTCCCAAAAAAATGTGTCAAAAAATCGGCATTTTACACGACCGAAACTCACGTACAGGGGTTATGTATATGGATGCGTAGTTCACCAAAATAATGCCACGTATGACATTTTCTGAAAATATTATGTAAACAATTTATTGTGTTTACATTTTTTCATAGGTTCCAGTTCTCAAAACTGAATTGAATTATTAGAATTATTATAATTCTAATAATAGTCTACTGAAACATCAGGTCTTGGTGGGTAATTTGACTTTAGTTGCTATTAAAAATTGCAAATTAATTCCTTCAGGGCAGAGCCGTTCGATCAAGCGTTGGGTTGCTCCTACTTGCGTGAATTGAGATAGCAAGCGATAAAGTTGGGAGCTCAGGAACCGGAAAGAAAATCAAACTTTCTGGAATGGAATTATTACTCATTCTTACAGTTTACATTACAGTTATTTTCATTCAGTAAGAGACTAAACGAGGACTTCCAGTTGCCATTATTGCAATCATGATGAAATGCTGAAAACGATATGCCGTGAACGACAAATATCTGAACTCGAGCCTTGACTAATTGGAGATTCTGCTAAAAATACCGTATTAGCAATGTATTATGTTGGCTTCTACGGCAATTAAGAACTTACTGGGAAGGGTAATAATAAAGAAATATATTCAAAATCTGCATCTTATTCACGTAAATAATTTACTTGCGAATTTATAGGTTTCGGAAAGAATGCTACAGTCAAAACTGCAGCCCTAAATGCATTGCGATCTATATTCCAGACTCAAGATAAAACTACTCCCTTTAATTTTCAACTGCTAGCAGAATCATCGTAAAAATTCCGTTGTAATAATTAATTTAGTTCCGTTGAAAAAAGACAAGGGATACGCTTTAATTATACAAAATTGTTACATTCAATTATTTTTCAATTATTTTAGAATTGTTACTTTCAAATATTGCACGCAGTGCCTTTAATTGATTAATTTCATATCTGTTAGTTTACTTTAATAGAATGATTTTGTAATGAGTTTATAATTTGATTTGTTTGCGGAAATTAATTAATATATGTAATTTATATATGTTATTAATATGTAAGTAATATATGTAATTTTTCTTTGCCTTTATTGTTTTATATTTGCTATTTTATTATAATTATATTAGTTAATATTTTAATAAAAACTGTAAATATTTTTATTTTATACAAATATGTTTTTATTTTAAAAATACGTACTGAAGAAAAATATTGGGTGTTGTTTCACGTGCGCTGTCCAAACAAGGCAAATGGTCTGAAAAAAACGCTTTTCCTGCAGGTACCTAATGTGCGCAAGCATCGTTATATCCATCACCATCTTATCTTGCCTATGAAGTATGCCTAAATTATTTTTTGCAAATTTTTAATATTTACTAATATCGATGCAACTTCATTAGTAATGTTTTCCTATATTGGTAGAACTCTAACGCCGAACAACGAGTGGTTGATATCATGAACACTAAAGAAAACTATGAAAACTTGAATTCCGGAAACCAAGGAAATATATATTTAGAAATACTGGTTACAGATTTCTAAAAATAGACAATTACCTATAAAATATTGTTAGTTTGATTGGATCTCAATAACCTCAGAACCCTCGTTAGCTTGATTAAATCACAATAATCTTAATTTAAGCATTATTTCTATATTTAGTATTTATTTCCAAATAAAGAATTATAATTAAAATTTATTTCAAAATTAAGTATGAATACGTTCCTCTTTTCAGTTTTGAATGAAAAACGACGTACTATCTTTTTTTTAAACCATAGATCATTTATATTTTTACCAAATATAATTCGAAAAAATTCTTTATCTCCGTAAATATTGCAGTAGCGCAAAAACGTTATTAGATAAAATAAAAACACTAAAACCTTCTTTCAATTGGTGGTGATATTATACTGGTATCTCAATCGGTTCCAAGGATATACAAGCTGAAGTTATAAACATGCAGTTGACAATAACTTTTAAAGCGCAACCGACCCGACCGCCAAGTAATTTTCACAAGAATGACGAGAAGGACAGCAAATTTTGCGTCCGGAAACTTGCACATGTGCGGACCCCCAGACAACCATCCTGGCGGCATATTCGCTAGTATGGCATATTTATTTTTATTACTTTAATTAGTATTTACTTAATTTTAACAAAAAATCATAGTAAAATTATTTATATTTTATGGTGTGGTAAAAAATCATTGGCGAAACTATCACAGAGGTGCAAAATAAATTAATAAATGGAACTAAAACAGAATGAAATGGACAAAGTGCACTTTGTAAATGCAAACATTTTATTAGCATCCTTAATGTCACGATAGAAATAATCTAATCTGAAAATAAATGGTTTAGCTAAAAACCATGTTAATATAACATAGAAATTATCGAAGCGTTTGAAATTGCAACCCAAAAGGGGCTTGTATGCAATACCAAAAATTATTTGGTTAACTTGATAGTTGTTCGATGCATACGCAGCAATACTACTATATTATTTTTATTTATTTATTTATTTTATTTTATTATTATAATTTTGGGTACAATAAGACACTAAGCGTCTTTTATTGTACTAAGCGTCTTTTGATAACAAAAAATATCATACCCTAATATTCCATTTCTAAACTGGGATAGATGGTCATATTTTCGAAGACCAAAAACACATCTTGTAGCATGATTAAACGCAACAGATAACCTCAACGAGGAACAAGAATCTAACTTACTATAAACTTCTACAAAATATATGATGAATGGCAGTATCAGTTGGATAACAAGCTTCTGTCTGATATCAATTGGTGTAAATTTCGCAAAAAATATTAACTTGCATAAAGTATAGTAAATTTTTCGAACCACATCGTTAATGTGATCATTACAAGAGAGCGAATTGTTAATACAATAAGCAAGATTTTTAGCGGTTGTGACCAATTTTATCTCCTGATTGGCAATGACTACATCAGAGGTATCAGAGAAAATAAGTTTGCCTTTAAAAACAGGTGGTACCTGAGTTTTGGAAACATTAATTTTTAGACCATTATCTTCTGTCCATAATTTAATTCTGGTTAGTTCATCATTTAAACGAGACACTAAGGGCCTGTGTGAAATGAGACTAAAATTCAGTATTTGACTAAATAATTGGAAATATCGGTAAAGTAAGCCTTGTCGGTATTGCAGTTAAGACTAAATTTTACCGACTTTTTGAACTAAAATTTAGTATTTTTTCGAGCAGGCTATTTGAAATTTCTTGATCTTTGCTGATAAATTCTTCGACGTCTTGCGCTTATATATTCGGAGTAAGACCGAATTAAATTCATAAAAGAGTTGCTTCAATTTCTTCCTCCATTGTTTTTAAAATAATTTTAAAAAAAATGTCTTGTCAAAATTTTAATTTCTGCTGTCATTTGATTTAGTATTGGAAAGCAATTCGCACAGTTCGGGAAGGCTGTAAAGCAGTTCAATGGCAATTAGTATGTCGTTAATATTTAATCTCATTTCGCACAGGCCCTAAGTCCTCTTTGAGATTATTCTCGCCAGACATGTACACTTGGATGTCATCTGCATAACCGTGAAGGTGTAATGGCCGGGTCTTAAGCTTGAATTTCTAAGAAAAAAGCATTAGTCAGGGTCTTAAGCATAAAATTGCCACGGAATAATTTATGAATCAGGGCCTTAAAATCACGAATACTACCTAAAGCTGTAAACAGATAGAGACATACTAAATACAAAATACATCAAAATTACACAGGCTCTTATGGGAAACGAGGAAAAAACATTTTTCTACATACATTTGTATGTAGATAAAATTTCACCCATTTGGAATTTGACATTTTGTATGTGGGCTTGTTCTTCTTCTTTTACTAGTCTTGTTTACATTTTTTTACCCTTCGTTTCTTTCGGACCAATTTTACAACATTGTACACAAAACACACGATAGATGTTACAGTAATAATATATTCATGTAATGAACTCATTTTTTAGCTTGTTGATCGAATATTTACGGATTTTAAAATACAAGTTTAGAAATCAAATACAGAAATAGCCCATAATGACAGATTTGTATTTTGTATTTTGTATGTCTTGTTTTGTTTCACAAAGATAAAATGAGATGAAATACAGATGTATTTTGTATTTAGTATGTCTCTATCTGTTTACAGCATTAAATCAGAGTTACAGTTAGAAAGGTTCCTTATCTCGTTATCTCTGCTTAAAATCCATGTCTTTGATTGCTGTTGACGCGAGTACTCGTTTCCTAGGAAATAAGTACCAAATTCCAGCTAAATTTGCACCGTTCTGTGATTGTATAAAGCAAATGCATGTTTTAGTGCGAAGTGACCTATCTCTTTATCTCTGGTTTTTGCGAAATACGATACAAATTAAGTTCTCTATGTTACTGCCAACTAATATAAAATTTATTTTCCAAGCGACGTAGGAATGTGACGGAGAAATTGATTCACACTAAAGAAATCAATACGAGAAAACACATGGATCAAATAGTAATGTAAAGGTAAGAATGTGAAATTATGGATATATACCAAGACACATGGATGAATAACAATTAAATTCAGATCTTATAATACGGCTATAGCAATGATGGAGAAGATAAAATGGAGGAAGATTGTACAATTGTAGGTGCATGTAAAACCTTAGAAGTTTGTCTTTTAATCAGACCACGCAGTTTTCCACTATATTTCGAACTAGAAAGATTTAATTTTCTCTAAACATATTTGTTTATACACGTGCGGAATGAGCAATTACTCTGAATTGAAGTCGCAGGAAAATATCTAACAGGTAGGAGGAATTTTTAAAGCCATTGTAATAAATGTGGATGCTGACGTTAATAAATAATGGATGAATTCCAAGAGTGATTTCTCACTATCTTATGGATGGCGCTTCTATACTACTACCTGTTACCCTTCGTGTGACGAATGAAAAACGAGTTCAGGACGCAGGGAGAGACGGATACGCAGGGTAATGGGAGAGTATCTCCTTGATTATGACAGACTATGGAAGTGCAAGCGTTTGATACTGAATCAGTGGAGTTAATGTAATATTCGAAAATATAATGTTTACTTGTTGATTTACCTAGTACAATGAATCGTCACACTTAATTTGGGAATGGTCAGATAGATAAGTACAGCGAATTTTGTATAAGGTTATTATTTTATTTATAAAATAGAATTGCATTATTATTTATTTTCTATTATTGACAGATAAGAATATAAAATTCCCATTAGAAGGATGAATGCATTCCCACGCAACCGGAGAGGTATGCACGTTGGCGCGTTACCCGTTGTTTTTGGATGTCCGATTCCCCAGTAGGCCTATACCACCCATATACAAATACACAAGGCACACTTATTTTATAGGTTATACATTATACGTTGTTAGAGACAAAATTGTATAAAAATATGTAAAAATTGAATATAAAATGTAGTAAACTGAATGTTATATGTTATGAATGTTAATTGAATGTTAATTATGATTTAATGACAAAATGTAATGTTAAAAGCTAAATAAGTTTAGTTAAGCAGAGTTAAATAGAATGTTAAAATGAAGCAAATATAAAATGTCCATTCACAAATATGGTATAATAATATACACTAAATATATCTTAATGAAATACATACACGTATCCCAACGATCAATGCAAGTAATTCTAATTCGTCACCATATCGCCGTCCATTAGGGTCGTAGATAAATGTTTCTCATACTATTTTCCAATTGGAACAACTGGAACTCTCAATTGGAAAATACTCGTGGCCGCTTGACCAACAGCTTACCATGATCCATCGGTGGCAGCGTCCGGAAACCTGAAAATGTGACCATCGGCTGGGCATTCAACCTTACTGTATACTCACAAACTTGGCATTTTTTGCTAAATTATAAGTCTTTCGGAATCTTTAAAAAAATTTTAAATTTTGCAATTTAAAAATCGTGGTGAAAAAAAGAAAATTAAAAAATACGAAACCGATGAAAAGCATAGAAGCGTGTACATAAATTATACGAGTATGTTTTACATAACAATCTCAATGATTTAATACATAAGTAAGTGCTTGAACTAAAGACTATCAAAATTCCGTATAAATATTATTGAAATCTGTGTTATTACACACAAAAGTGACTTACATAATCTTGTTCAATATCAAAAGTAATGAAGCTTTCTAATTCGAAAAGTAGTTTTGAGCTCATTTAGCGAGGTATAATGGTTTAATATATTAGTTTAATGATTCTTTTTTTAATAATTAACGATACAATTTAGTTTATATCACATTCCAAAACGCAGGCAACACTGTTTTCATACGAATGCTTAAAAATGTACTTAAAACACTGTAGTGTTTTAGCCGCATAAGCTGTTAACACTAAAATGGTCAAATCTCGTTGCGAGGTCTAAAATAATTAAGGTATGCCGACGCCAGTATTTATATGCATTTGCTTTTCTAAGAGTTTCTCTTAAGGATGAATTCATCACAATTATATTGAAGAAATAAGATGTGTGCAATTAAATACAAAGAAATCATTTAATATATATTTTCAATGTGAATACTGAATATATTGAATTGAACTAGACTGTTCAGGATAGAAAAATAAACTGTATAATTATTTATATTACTTCAAAGTGAGGATAGAAAATTTAAAGTAATTAATAATTACATTAATAAATAAATTCTTTTAAATATATTTTTAATTAATTTTACCATCACTTGTATTGTGAAATTGACTTAAATGCTTTGACTGACCTATTACGAAGGTCACATCATAAAACATCATAAAACGTTATACCACATTTTATTTCGTTTATTTTTTTATAAAATATTAACAATATTATTAATTTAAGGTGAAGATAAAAATATAATATAATTACATTAATGCAGTGTATTAAAACACATGTACTAAAATTGAATTGATTCGGCGGATGATTTGCAAACATAGATATCAAAACAAAGCCCTTCACATGGATTTAGTGTAATGTTAATAACGCAACATGCAGAATTTATTTAAGTAAATTCTTTTAAATATTTGTTTTATCCTTTCCCCTCTTTGGAATGGTTTGCCTCATTTAATAAGTCACTCCATTTTGCGAACCACTAAAATATTACGCGAAATTCCATTTGATTTATTTTCTCATACTTACAAAAGCGCAATGTTTTCATCGATAAATTAATAGATATATTATGATCATCAAACAATATATGCACCCAATGCATGTACACATAAAACATAAAAGTGTACATGAAATAGAGTTTAATTTTATAGATCAATATCTAAGTTGGAATATCAAAACAAATATGGTGGGAATTTTAGACCGAAATTTCATTAGGTTCTGGAACTGGAAAATTGTTTGGGCCTGTAACATGCTATTCCGCAAGATGTTGGGGCCTGGAACATCAATTTCCTGGAATTCCATTCATTGTCTGGGCCTGAAACCCCCTAACACTACTTTACAAAAACCAAAATCAGTGTTGCATTTTCATAAATTTCCTATCTCTATCATAGCTTTCATTTGGTTTCTGCTTATAAAAACAAATATATATGGTTATTACTTTCGTGACGGAATGGAGAGAATAAGAATTTGTTTCTCCTTCGTCGAGTTACGGAAACATTTAACGCAGCTATCTTGGCCCTTTATACTTCCCATGTACACAGTCTGGGGTAGAGAGAGAGATAGATTTCTCGTCCGTATTCTACAGAAATTAACGACATAAAAAACAAAAGTCGAAATTATTCTTTTGACGTTTTCACTAATCGCCACTACATCCTTTACCAGAGATAACGAGATAAGAAACTTCTCTAACTACAACTCTGATTTAAGGTAGTGTTTGTGATTTAAGGTAGTGTTTAAGACCCTGACTCATGATTTCTTCCGTGGGAATTTTATGTTAAAGACCCCGACTAATGATTTTTTCTTAGAAATTCAAGCATAAGACCCGACCATTACACCTTTTTCAGACCCCGAATGACAATCCATTTTATAAGTTCACCAGCTATGTTTTGATATGCCAACGTAGTTATTGGTTTATAGAATTCAATTATTTTGCATGTACACTTTTTTGATTTAAGATGCGTAGTCAACATGTGCATGATTTATTTGATAACTAAAATATTTGTATAAATTGTTATAACTAATTTTTGTATAAAATAACTAATTAATATAATAACTAATTATCGTAACTAATTATTTGTATAAAATATTTATATAAAATAAATAAATGTATTTATTTCATATGCATAAAAACATAAATTAAACTCAATTTTATGAAATATTTTAATGTATAACAAATTCGATTGACTTCGTTAATAGAATACTCAAATCATTTAAGCCAATTTTTGGACCCCAGAATCTAAAAATAACCTAAAAATAAAATTACATCAAATAATTTATTTGAAAAAATTCTTCACATTGATTTATTAACGACTCTACTACCATTACTTTGAAGCCAAGTGTTAGCCGCACAAGTTCATTTAAAATATAAAAATTTTTACTTGAGTATATCAATACACAAATATGACTACTTTTAGTTTCAAATAAAATTGTATTATTATAAATAAGTTCCTCTCTTCGTCGTAATTCATTTAATATAACTTTTGAGCTTCTGGTGCTGACATTAATAACCACACCTACACGGAATTATTTATTTATTATTGTCAAGAGAAACTCTTGAAAAATCAAATATGTAAAACATGTGGCATTGGCATACCCCAATCATTTCTTCAACTCTCCAATAAATTCGATGATTTTAGTGCTGCCAGCATGTGCGGCGCTTACTACTTAATGGGACATTTTGGGTATTCACATTAAAGCAGTGTTGCCAGTATTCAGGTTTTTTGTTAATTATTAAAAATATTAATAAAATAATATATTAGTATTGCTGCCTATGCATCGAACAACTATCAAATTTACCAAATTTCATAATTTTGGGTACTGCATACAAAAATTTGAACCCTTTTTGGATTGAAATTTCAAATTCTTCAATAATTTCTATGCTATATTAACATGGTTTTTAGCTAAACCATTTAATTTCAGATTAGATTATTTCAATTGGGACAATAAGGATGCTTGTAAAATGTTTGTATTTACTTAAGTGCATTTTGTCCATTTCATTCTGTTTTAGTTCCATTTATGAATTTATTTTGCACCGCTGTGATAATTTCTCAAACCATTTTTTCACCACACAATAAAATATTTGTAATTTTACAAAAATTTTAAATTTAAATAAGTTTAAACAAAAAAATAAGAATGCCGGACTTACGAACATGCTGTCAGGATGGGTATATGGGTGTTATAGGCCTACTGGGGAACCGGACATCCAAAAAAAAACCGGTAAAGCGCCAATGTGCATACCTCTTGGGTGGCGTGGAAGTGCACACAGCCCTGTGATGGAAATTTTATGTTTTCATTTGTTTACTATAGGAAATAAAGGAATAATTTGTATTGCATTTACGTAAAATAAAAAATAAAAACACTGTTTTCATTAAAATATTAACTAATTGTCTAGTTAACTAGTTGTCTAATTAACTAGTTGTCTAGTCTAATTAACTAGTTGTCCCTGTTCTTTACGCCGAATCCAGTCACGTAACGACTTGACAACTTGTGCCTGTAGCGTGTAATATTTCGCATTTTTGTCACTTTTTTTGCGAAAATTATTTTCTCCATCCTTATCACTGCTGCTTGCATTTCGTGACTACAGGATTCTCTGTCAGAGATAACGAGATAGGAAACTTCTCTAACTACAACTCTGATTTAAGGTAGGGTTAGTGACTTTCAGACCCAAACAAACAATGGAATTCCAGGAAATCGATGTTACAGACCCAACCAATTCGCGGAATTGCATGTTACGGACCCAAACAATATTTGAGTTTCAGACCCCAATGACATTTCGGTCTAAAATTCCCACCACCTTTGTTTAGATATTCCAACTTAGATATTTAATTATAAAATTAAATTCTATTTCATGTACACTTTTATGCTTTAATCTATGTACATGCATTGTGTTCATACTTTGTTTGATGACAATAATATATCTAATAGTTTATCGGCAAAAACATTGCGCTTTTGTAAGCATGAGGAAATAAATGAAATGAAAATTCATGCAATAATTTAGTGATTCGCAAAAATGGAGTGACTTATTTAATGGGGCAAATAATTCCAAAGAGGGTAAAATAAATTAAACAAATATTTAAAACAATTTACTTAAACAAATTCTGCATGTTGCTTTATTAACATTACCCTAAATCCAAGTGAAAGGCTTTGTTTTTATTTTCATGTTTACTAATCACTCGCCAAACATTTAAATTACCGTATATGTGTTAATAATCTTCACCTTAAATTAAAATATTGTTAATATTTTATGAGAATATAAGCGAAATTAAATGTGGTATAACGTTTTAATTAGCATTTAATAAGCATTCATGTCAATTTTACAATATAAGTGATGGTAAAATTAATTAAACAAATATTTAAAAGAATTTATTTAATAATGTATTATTAACAATAATGTGAATTAATGTAATTATTTTATATATTCTATCTTCATTTTGAAGCAATATAAATAATTTAACAGTTTATTTTTCTATCCTGAATAGTTTAGTTAAATTCAATATATCCAGTATTCACATTGAAAATATATACGAAATGATTTATTTGCGTTTACTTGCACACATCTTAGTTTTTCAACATAATTGTGATGAATTCATCCTTATAAGAAACTCTTAAAAAAGAAAATGCATATAAATACTGGCGTTGGCATTCCTTAATTATTTTTTGACCTCACAGCTAGATTTGACAATTTTAGTGTTACCTGCATATGCGGCTCGTAGTGTTTTAAATACATTTTTTAGCATTCATATGAAAACAGTGTTGTTTGCATTTTGTAATTTGGTATAAACTAAATTTTATCGTTAATTATTAAATAAAGAATCATTAAACTAGTATATTAGACCATTATAGCTTGCAAAATGCGCTTGAAACTACTTTTCAATTTAGAAAATTTCATTATTTTTGGTATTGAACAAGATTATGTGGGTCACATTTGTTTGTAATATCAAAGAATTCAATAATATATATACAGAATTTTGGTAGTCTTCAGTTCAAACATTTACTTACGTGTTGAATTATTGAGATTGTTACGTAAAACATACTCGCATAATTTATGTACACGCTTCATTACGTTTCATTGGTTTCGTATTTTTCAAGTTTCTCTTTTGAATTTAATTTGTAGCGCTGGGCTGATTCTTTACGCGTTTTCTTCCTAGGTTTCCTAAACAACGTTCGCAACGGCTCGATTTCTACATTTTCGTTCTCAAAAATATCCGCGCATAGTATTTGATTTTGCTGTTTGCCATCACCGAAGGACGAGTTACTGCCATTATTCATGGCAATATTGAGTTCATCCGGAGTAATGTCAACATCGTCCTCAACTCTTTCTTGCTGTTCCTTCCTACGGGATTCCAAAATATTCATCAGCTCTTTATTCTATTTTGGGGTTTGTGGTGACATGAAAATAAGACACGTGGTTTTGGCCAGCTCAAAGTGGTGTTGGCCAGCCCATCCGAATTCTGACTGAAGTCCGTGTTATGTTCTACTTTTACGTATTAATAATTTTTGAATTTAAATTCTTGTTCGTGACTCTTTTTCTTATTATTTTCCCTTTAAAATAGAGCACAAAATGTGCTTTCAAATCATACGTGACATTGACATTCGTGACAATCAGGTCATACGTGACATTTAATTTGGTGAATAACGTATGCATATACATAAGCCCTGTACATGAGTTTCGGTCGTGTAAAATTTTGTCATTTTTTTGAGACATTTTTTTCGGGAAAAGAGTTTCCTATCTCGTTGTCTCTGTTCTCTGTTGCTCTTATTACTTTGTAATTGACGATTTCATTATTCTTTCAAAATTCGACATACTGGCTTTATTCGCGCGAATTAAAATATGGCACGTCTTTTCATAAACGGAGTAAAGGACGATGAATCCGTTAAAGACTATTTAGAATTGGGTATGTGTTTGTAAATAATGTAAGCATTTGCGCTTGCTTGCGTAAGTGATGACTGAAGGACCGGAAGGAATCCGTATGTGATTTCATACAATTACTGTTTCATTTGCATGTAAATGTTTTTTTATTTTGCAACTTTAGATACTTCAGTACAAGATCTAATAAAAGCGGCAATTGATGCTCGTAAATATGCATATTGTCCGTACAGCAACTTTGCTGTAGGTGCAGCTGTACGTACTTCAGATGGAAGCATTTATACTGGTTGTAATATTGAGAACGGTGCTTACACTGCAGGAATATGTGCTGAGCGAACTGCAGCCGCAAAAGCAATCAGCGAAGGGAAACGCGAACTTACCGCTTGTGCCGTTGTAGCAATACAGGATGGAGGCTTTACAACACCCTGTGGTGTATGTCGTCAATTCTTAGCTGAATTCGCTGCTGTGAAAGATTTTCCGTTGTATGCGGCAAAGCCAACGAATCCACCATTGCGTGTTTTATGTACCAGCATAGGCGAACTACTACCAAAAAGCTTTCTAATCTCTAATAAAAACTAAGCAGTTTTAAGTGGTATATAAAAATCCACTGTTCAAATTATGTGATCATAAAGTTGGGTGAATGGGAAATTTTGAAGATTAAAGTTATTTTTTGACGCTGTAATTCATAGATTTTGTATTAATTGCAAAAATATGTATAGGATTTTCATAGCCTAGATGTTTTAAGAAGTAAAGTCGATAACTAATATATGTTATACATTCTACTCTATGTTATAAATACATAATAGTAATAGTGAAAAATATTTATATACAAACTAACACCGTACTTTTACATTTTAGAAATACTAAACAAACACTTTTTGATCAGAAAAGTTGTCAAATGTTAATTATTAGTAGAATTATTAAATAACAAATAATGAGAGTCTTGTAATTTTTTATACTAAGATGGAAGATATATATATATATATATATATATATATATATATATATATATATATATATATATATATATATATATATATATATATATATATATATATATATATATATATATATATATATATATATATATATATATATATATATATATATATATATATATATATATATATATATATATATATATATATATATATATATATATATATATATATATATATATATATATATATATATATATATATATATATATATATATATATATATATATATATATATATATATATATATATATATATATATATATATATATATATATATATATATATATATATATATATATATATATATATATATATATATATATATATATATATATATATATATATATATATATATATATATATATATATATATATATATATATATATATATATATATATATATATATATATATATATATATATATATATATATATATATATATATATATATATATATATATATATATATATATATATATATATATATATATATATATATATATATATATATATATATATATATATATATATATATATATATATATATATATATATATATATATATATATATATATATATATATATATATATATATATATATATATATATATATATATATATATATATATATATATATATATATATATATATATATATATATATATATATATATATATATATATATATATATATATATATATATATATATACTATATATATATATATATTATATATATATATATATATATATATATATAATATATATATATATATATATATATATATATATATAATATATATATATATATATATATATATATATATAATATATAT
>OZ016502.1:14469148-14512218 GCA_963966595.1 Physocephala rufipes | reverse complement strand
CTACGCCGCACAGTGGCAGATATTTTGAAATAGCGGCCAAAAGTTTTTTTTTTCACAGTCGCCAATTTTACAATTAGTATGCTTATATGAAAGATAATACATCAGAACCTAGGGTGCCAAAAAATAACAGCTCTAATTTGATCCTTTCACTAAAAACAGGACAATCAAAGCTAGTCCTTTTCTGTTTTGGCCTAAAATTTTTGATTTTCTGTAATTTTTTTATAGTTTAAATAATTATAACTCGGCGAGTTTTGCTGATATTAAGTTCCGGTCTTTTTTATTTATTTTTCTAATCTATTTTATATTTAAATAATATTAAACTAAGTTAAATAAGCGTTACTAATAATATGTAACAGGTATTTAAAAAATGTACCAAATTTCAATAAATTTTCATGTAAATTGGATCGGGAATCAAAAGGGCCAGCGTCGTCCAGAACAAATTTTACACGATCGCATAGCTGAGTCTTTTCTCTAGATTCTGTATATAGTTTTATTTGCGGAAGCTTGCGGATGTGGTACCTGGAGTATTTTTTATGACACAAAGTCATCTAATGCAAAATTAAAGGATTCTTATTTCATGTTTTTTTTTTGGCTGTTAAATGATTATGAGTATTTTGTTTCTTTAAATGATTGTTTCGTTGGAAAAATAAGTGTTGTATTTTTAGTTATTAGGTACCTATACTTAATTATCAGGTACCTAAAACATTAGGTAATGGTAGGGTATGGGTATAAGTAAAGTTTAAACGTTTTGATGAATCAGGTAGCAGTGTTTATGAAGAAAAAAACCAATTTTATGACCAAATAATTACCTACAAATATTGTTAAGGATGTGTGAAGATTAGAGTATTTAAAGCGCTGCCAAAATATAATTTCTGTAGTGTTGATAAAAACATGGTGAAGTTCACATATAAGACTTTGGCCGATATTTACTTTGTACGAAAAGAGGACCAAGATGTTATTTCGTATATTCTCAGTAAAACTTTTTGCGATTCTTGTAATGAAGAACGTATTGAAACATATACAAATAAAATAAAAACTTTTTTGTCGCATTTGAAAACGCGATATAAGGATGTGCATCGAAAAAAAGAGGTGATGTACCAACGCTATAAAAATTGGATGGAAACTGAACTCGTCTTTGAAAATGAAACTACTGATAAAGGCAGCGAGAAGACTGGTCGACCAAGGAAATCGATTGATGAGTGCAGTGAACGATCTCGAAGGCGCAAACTTGGCAACATCAATGAAGAAATATCCACCGAAATAATAAAGGAATCATTTCTTCATCAACTAGGTCCATCAAAAAATAAAAAGGACAAGGTAGAACTAATTGAGAAAGTAATGGAAGCTACCCCTAAACGCATAAAAAGATTACTGACCAACGTTAAAACTCCAACTGAAGAAAAAAAGTTTACCCCAGATGAAGCATTTGCATTATTCCTAGATTTAAAATTGACTAAAAATCAGTATATAGAATTACGCAAGCGAGCCAATGGAAAAAAATGCAACATCTTTCCATCATACGACGAAATAATTGCTATAAAAAAAGACTGCCTACCTTCGAAAAGTGCGATCGAAATTACTCCAAGCTCAGCAGAGGTTAAATTACAAGATCTTCTAGAGCACACTGCCGAGAGATTATTGCTTTCATTAGATGAAAATTGTCTAAAAAGTCTTGGCGATTGCAATCTTACTCTTGTTTCTAAGTGGGGATGTGACGGATCATCTGGTCAGAAGCAATATAAACAATTTAACGCAGAGAATTCAAATGACGGCAACTTGTTTATGATTTCTTTTGTTCCTTTGCGATTAAGGAAAAATAAAATAGAACCTGAGCCGTCAACCAGCAAAGATATATGGAGAAATGAAACACCTTCTTCAACAAAATATTGCAGACCAATTAAATTTGCATTCAAAAAGGAGACAAAAGATGTCATAGTCGAAGAAGTTGATAAAATAAAAAGCCAAATTCAGGAACTGCAGCCAGTATTTTTTGAGATTTATGGACATCGTATTCAAATAGATTTCAAACTTCTTCTCACTATGATTGATGGAAAAGTAGGACAAGCCTTAACGGATACTAAGGCATCATCTAGCTGCATTATATGTCACCAAACCTCGAGTAAATTGAACCAAGTACCACCAAGTGATAATGACTGTAAAGATGCGTACGAATTTGGATTGTCCCCTCTTCACACTAGAATTCGTTTCATGGAACATATTCTCAAATTGGCTTATGATTTGGAATTCGGAGCTACAGGAACAGTTAGAAGAAATGAATTGAATCTGGAAAAAAGAAACATAAGGAAAAGAGAAATACAGGAGCAATATCGTCAACTAGGTCTGATAATTGACCAACCAAAACAAGGAGAGGGTAACACAAATGATGGAAACACTGCTCGAAGGTTTTTCTCTGATCCTGAGACTGCAGCTTTCATAACAGGAGTGGATATTGAAATAATAAGGCGGTTTAAAGTAATTATAGAAGTTATAGCATGCAGCAAAATGATTGATGCGAAGAAATTCGGAATATATGCTAAGAAAACCGCAGAGATATATAACGAAAAATACCCTTGGAGGAATATGCCATCAACAATACATAAAGTTCTGTATCATGGAGAACAAGTAATTGAACATAGTCTGCTTCCACTAGGTGATCTTTCCGAAGAAGCACAAGAGAAAAGAAATAAGGATTATAGATTTTTTCGTGAGCACAACACAAGAAAAATGTCAAGATATTGTACGAATGAGGATCTTCTTACAGTTTTGCTCTGCACATCAGATCCATATATTTCGAATATTCGTCAAAAATGGAAGTCTTCATCAATTGAATTGGATAATGATGCTAAAAATTTACTATTAGACGACCAACAAAAATATTTTGCTGAACATTTTGTAAAAATTGCTTAGTTTGCATACACATGTAAATATTTTGTCTTTATTTATTGAATTATAATCTTAAATTATATATCTTTGTATTTTGCCTTTATTATTATAATAAATAATTAATATAAGTATTCAAAAAACACAACATTTATAAAAAAACGCAGTATGTTTGCAGTGTTCTTTATTCATGACGGATATGCTTAGAAAGATTTAGATTGTAGTAAAAGTACGAGGTAGGTTGATAAAATCTGTCATATCTTTGGTTCCCCCATGTCAATTTTAATGGTTGTAGCATGAAATTAAAGCTAAAGATTAGGGTAGCAAAGAAAAAAAAAATAAATTAAATAATTTAACGCGTTCAGAAGATATAGACTTTTGACCGCTATTTCAAAATATCTGCCACTGTGCGGCGTTAATCCGCTATCCGTCTATTCCGTAATAGTGCTTTTTTTGACATTTCTGACAGTCGAGCATAATCAAGGTTGCGTAAAATCACGTGAGTATATTGACTACCTCATCTTTTTTATATTTTATTATTCATTATTTAATTATTCCATACAGCCGCTAGCCGCTATTGTCTAGTTTATTCGCTGGAACTTAGCGGCGATTCCAGTGGCGCTGGCCGGTAGTCGGTATGGCTGTGGTTAAGGTTTAATTATGGCTGTGTTTGCGTAACTGTCTGCATGTATTTAGTCTTTGGCAAACTGGTTTTGCTGGCATTGGTGGTTCTGTTGGCAACGTTGATGGCGATGGTGACAGCGCTCGTGATGAGATTGAGTAGAGTTACCACTACCGTATATTATGTATACTTGCCTCCGAATTTTAATGTTTTATATTTTTGTTCATTTATTTTGGTTTGTAGAAAATTTTCTTGTTATTTGACAACATAAAAATGTGTGGTTACGGTCAAGCAAGAGCACTTGAGAGCGTTTGCAATTGTCAAATATAAAAGACATTTTGTTGAAAATGTACTCAATGAAATTGACTGGAATTAAATGAAATGACATAAAATTATTTTAAAAAATTGTCATTTATGTTATTACAAGATTTTGACATATATAACGAAAACTACAAAGAAAAACGCTGATTATACTATTAGTATATAATACTTTTTATAATTTTTTATTATTTTGCTTTTGTATATACAATTGCTATTTTAACTAATTTGTAAAATCGACAACAATATCTGTAATGTTTACAAAAGATTACAAAATATTTACAGATTTGTCTGAAATATAAATTATATTCAACACACACTGATAATGACGATTTCTTTTCGAAAATATCAGGAAAAATTATTTGAAATTATAGAAAATTATGTATACCTTTATTTTAGACCGGTATTAAATATTTTTTAAAAAATTTTCACACATTTTTAATTACCTTATAGTTATTGTCATAAAACTTCATTAATTAATAATAATAAAATATAAGAGAAAATATTAAACGGAAAAAATAAAAGAGAAAACATTTACGCAAAAATTCTCGCATTACCGTAAAGATTAATAGTAAATGAAAAAGGAATTCCTTAAAAATTACTGCATTGTATTAAGGCAAGAATTATAAAATTTCTTTATATAGTTACGTTTACGGTAATCTTTTTTTGAGAAAAATATTAATATTTTAATTATAGACTACGCTTAATATATAGTTTTTCACATTATTTCATGCTTTAACATCATAAATTAAATTGTTTCTTAAAGTTATAAAGATATACATTAAATATAATTTATTATTGTAAATATTCAGTGGGATTAATCTATCCGATAATATTCGACATGATTCGATTCGATAATTAAAAATTTTATTTCCTTTTAGTTAAATCATAACCAACACCACAAATCTGAAATCATAACCAACACCACACATTTTTAGCGACAATTAACAATTGCAGCTCTGCTTATTGTGCTAGTTATAATGTTTTGATATTAATGATCAATGTATTGTTGGTATTGATTTTGGTTAATCGTGACATTGACCGTTTTTGTGGAGCATTTTTCTAATTATTAATAATTTTTTATTCTTGATTTTGAGTTTGTTGCTCGTAACATTGGTTACTTTGGTATTAAATTGTTTGTTGCTTTGGTTGTTGATTGCGTGTTACATCACGTCATCGTTATAACTTTTAACTTGTATCGTTTTTACCATTACTAATGCTATTAATAGCGTCATTCCCCCTTAATCATTTTCATCGTACCAATGTCTGTTTTCTGTCATGGTATGCGCCATAGTTGTCATATTTATAATGACGCCCTTTTTAATTTCATAACTATATTGTATAGTCAACTGACTATGTCACTATCGACGCCCTCATCATCATATATTTCATCATGATCTCTATAGTCGTAATAATAAACATTATTAGCATCTCATTTGCCTAAACTGAACGATATTGTTGTCTTCAAATATTCGATAATCTAGTAGTTTGATAATACTGAACTAATAATCAACTATGATAATACCGAAGATGGCGATAATACCGAAGATGGCATTGATAATGATAAACATAGTTTTAAGAATATACGTAAATGTATGCTCACCAAATACACACACAGGCACTGACAGAGCCAGACACACAGTCAGATACTTGCTTTTCATCTTGGTTTTTTCATTGTAATTTTACGCACGAAACCGACCGCACAACCTACCAGTGTACTAAACAATCATGATTGACTTGACAATCCATAAACATCAGCGTCAGTGACACTAGCTGTTTGCTTGTGGGGCTTGAATTTAAACAATTTCTGTGTCGTTTTGGGTCAGGTGCTCATCTCATTGTTTGTGGGTATATTAATATGTCCAAAACAATATTGTATATATATATATATATATATATATATATATATATATATATATATATATATATATATATATATATATATATATATATATATATATATATATATATATATATATATATATATATATATATATATATATATATATATATATATATATATATATATATATATATATATATATATATATATATATATATATATATATATATATATATATATATATATATATATATATATATATATATATATATATATATATATATATATATATATATATATATATATATATATATATATATATATATATATATATATATATATATATATATATATATATATATATATATATATATATATATATATATATATATATATATATATATATATATATATATATATATATATATATATATATATATATATATATATATATATATATATATATATATATATATATATATATATATATATATATATATATATATATATATATATATATATATATATATATATATATATATATATATATATATATATATATATATATATATATATATATATATATATATATATATATATATATATATATATATATATATATATATATATATATATATATATATATATATATATATATATATATATATATATATATATATATATATATATATATATATATATATATATATATATATATATATATATATATATATATATATATATATATATATATATATATATATATATATATATATATATATATATATATATATATATATATATATATATATATATATATATATATATATATATATATATATATATATATATATATATATATATATATATATATATATATATATATATATATATATATATATATATATATATATATATATATATATATATATATATATATATATATATATATATATATATATATATATATATATATATATATATATATATATATATATATATATATATATATATATATATATATATATATATATATATATATATATATATATATATATATATATATATATATATATATATATATATATATATATATATATATATATATATATATATATATATATATATATATATATATATATATATATATATATATATATATATATATATATATATATATATATATATATATATATATATATATATATATATATATATATATATATATATATATATATATATATATATATATATATATATATATATATATATATATATATATATATATATATATATATATATATATATATATATATATATATATATATATATATATATATATATATATATATATATATATATATATATATATATATATATATATATATATATATATATATATATATATATATATATATATATATATATATATATATATATATATATATATATATATATATATATATATATATATATATATATATATATATATATATATATATATATATATATATATATATATATATATATATATATATATATATATATATATATATATATATATATATATATATATATATATATATATATATATATATATATATATATATATATATATATATATATATATATATATATATATATATATATATATATATATATATATATATATATATATATATATATATATATATATATATATATATATATATATATATATATATATATATATATATATATATATATATATATATATATATATATATATATATATATATATATATATATATATATATATATATATATATATATATATATATATATATATATATATATATATATATATATATATATATATATATATATATATATATATATATATATATATATATATATATATATATATATATATATATATATATATATATATATATATATATGTTTGTGTGAGAGCGCGTTTGGCTCTGTGTTTATGAGGCCTTTCTAGGTATTGGTGACATTATAAGTAGCTATAAAATAGTTTGCTGTGGGCATGTGGCTTTTGTCTTCGTTCGCACGTTATAACGTTTGGTTGTGCCGACGACGGTGTTGACGGCAACAAGAGTGAAAAATATATTATTTAGTTTTGGATTTAAGAGAGCATTTTTGAGGTAAGACTACGGATTCCAACGATTACTTTTTAATGGAGAATAAAATGAAATCTGATGTGAAAAATTAATTGTGCACTAATTTAAAAAATTTCAAATAATTTAAATTAAAAAGTTCCATTTGGAAGGTGTGGAAAATATATTTCAAAAAGCTGAAAAGGATTTTGGTAATTTCTATATATCAGACGCAGGAGAAAAACATAAATAAATGTGGATTTTTCAGACACTTTATAAAAGTTAATTTTAAGTGGTGCGACATCGATTTAGTGTTAAAAACCACAAAATGTTGAACTTTTTCAAATAATGGAATCATTTCTTGTCAAAAAGATCAGAAAAATACAGTGTTCCCGAAAATACTAAGGAAATTATTAAGTACAATATGTGTAATTTATAAAACCATGGATTTTGCATTTAGAAATAATTGCGTTAATTAATAAAGGTTATAATCAAACTTCGTGTGATAGTAAGTTTTCCTAAATCTGGCGCGTATAAAAATCAGAAAAATCAGTTTTTTAGAGTTTATAACTGTTTTGCAAAATGTAATCAAATATTGAAATAATTTTAGTAAATTATATTTAGTTTTAAAAATGCTTCATTAATGTCTGCTTTTAAGAACTTCCCAAGGATATATCCCCAGCACACGACATTTTTTGTTGTAAGTTTTTCAAAGAGCTTTAGATGACTGATTTTGAAGCCCGGGATGCGTTGAAATTTGGTTGCTTTTAAAATACCCATGAGTGCTTCAAAAATTAGGGTCTATAGTTCTTTGAGAATGTTGTTAAAATATCATAAATTGGAAGCACAAAACTTTCTTTTCACAATCTTTCATAGATATTCTTCAGAAAAAATTAAACTCTTTCGAGGGATTCTTTGAAAGGAAAAATCTAATTTTTTGTTGCTTTAGATTTTCTCTAAATAATAATTTTGAAGAATTTCTAAAGGCTCGTTAAGTTCTTCAGACGAATTTTGTATCTTCTAGAGCCCTTTCCACCTAAAATTAATCTTAATTTCTGTTCTTCACAGAATATTGCGAAGCTATTTGTTTAATATATTTTACCATTTCTTATAAAAAGATCGTTTCTTTAACAAATACTTAACTAAGTTTTAATTAATTGTACCAGAATTCATATTTATATTATTTTTTATTATAATTCCTTTCTTTCGCATAAAGATTCTTTAAGAAAAGTAATAGCCAATTAGGGTAAAATTCTTATGATTCTAAATTATTTTTTCTTCTTCGGAAATTTATTCAACATTAAATATTAGACAAGTAATTAAAAAATTACCAGAAACAAATCACTACAATAGCAACATAATCATCATTAGTATCATCATCTTCTTCGTGGACAACTTTTTCGTAGTTTCACTGAAAGGCCAGAAAATTTTAAAGGTTACGTAGTAGCAGACACGTTCACTTTTAAAAAATTTTCCAATTGAAGTTGTTTTTTTAATTCGAATTGAAATTTTAATGTGGTCGCCAAGAAGAAGGTGTTCATTGAATTATATATTAAAATGACAGCAGCAGTAACAAAAAAGCAGCAGCAGAGAGTCAAAAAATAACGTGAGAGTTCTTCAACAGCAAACTAAATTTGGTCATTCTTCAATAACGATTTTTTGGAAAAACAAAATTATAATAATTTTTTTATTGCTGTCATCAGCAACTGGTTATATCAACATCCTTGACATAAAAAATTTTTATATACCCCACACACGGGCACAAATACCATGTACATACACACATACACCCACAAACACATGCTGAGATATTTCTAAAAAAATTAACAAACACATATGTTAATGTTTGTTATTGTTATTTGATTATAGTCTTAGTTGTATACCAAATAAAATAATAATCATTATTATTATAATCATTATGATGGTGGCCGGTGCCATCATTGTCAGTATATTTTGTTATTATAGATATTGGTTTTGTTACTGCTTTCTTCATTATTAGCGTCAACAACAAATCAGATGATAAATTGTATTTAGGAATGATTTACGACTACGGCAAATCTAACCAACTTTACAAGTATTTTCTTATATTCTCCTTACTTTCCTCCATCTCATTTTTAATAGTTATTATTTATAATTATTTCTATAGGCATTTTATAGTTGAAACGTACAGTATTTATTTGCGAAGAAGATCTTTTCTTAATGAATAATTATCTTTAGGATACTAGATAATAATATTCTTTATTTGTTTTGTATGTATTACCTTCTCTCTTTTGTTTTTTCATTCTCATATATTGCCCGTGCGAGTTCGTTGCTTAAGTCTTTCGTTACAAATCCCAGGTCTGTTGCCAAGCGTAAAAAAGTAATCAAGATAATTTTCAATTTGACTTATTTATTTAATATTAATTGATTTCTTTTTATTCTTCAACTGACTGTTATTTATCTGACTGACTTTTTTTCGGAAATTTAAAGAAAATTTTTATTTAAGATTTAAATTAAAAATTAATATAAGGATGGTACTTTTGTATTAACCATTTATTCCGTTATTACCAAAATTATAATATACATAATAATAAAATACATAAAAGTATATAATAATAAATATATCAAATATATAATAATGTAAATATGATTGACTGATATATTAATTTTTAGAACTCATAATTAATTGAATTTATGTTAATTACAGATGAAATTCGTATTAATTATAACGACATTATCTATAGCAGCTGCTATTGCTGAGCCAGCAATTAGTCAAGCTAGATCCTCGACATCAACAAAGCCAGGCCGATTCCTGTCATTGCCCGTTCCAGAAAAATGCTCATCACGTAAGTCTCCTTTTTATAGTTTTCCGAAATCAATCCAGTAATGCGATTTTGAAATTTTATCTTGTCGTTAATTCTTAATTTACCTCAATTGTTATCCCTTTTATGAGTTCCTTTTCCTTAATTTTTATCTGTGTTAATTTTGCTATTCATTTCAAGTTTGGTTTTTGTTTGCAGTAATAAAATTTTTATTTTGATTTTGGTCTGGATTGACTTCAAACAAGTTTTGATGTTAATTTTGTTTTAATACTTTTATCTTTACAGTTTCCTTCATGTTATTTAGATTCGATTATTATATGTTCGTCTTGATTTGCATTATTTTTTTCCAAATATTTGATCGATATTATTTATATTGATATGATCACTAAAAATTAATTATGTTTGCTAAATTTTAGTTTTTTTCTTTTTCTGAGAGAAAACTTGAAACGTGAAATTAATTAAAATCGTAATAAATTTAAATGAAACAAATTAACTCCAGAATTCAAATTAAAAATGCGATTGAAAAAATAGAATTACTCAATCAATCGAAATCAAATCTAATAGATATCGAAGTATTTTTGAAATGCCAATAAATTTGGACATTCAAATTCTTTCCGGACCATGAAAAACCATTTAACTTACTTTCGTTTTGTTTGTTGTTAATGTTTTTATTTCTGCTATCATTTGACCTGAATAAACTGGCTTTACTTTTGTGGATCTTGAAAAATTACCATTGATGAAACGAGACTTCTTTAAATATTTACTTCGAATAACACTAGTTTGCGTAATGGAAATATGTTTGCCAATTTTAAATTGAATACTATTTTATTATATTTTTAACATTAAAAAAAACAAACCTGATAAACTAGTTTTTTAAGATTATGTTGTTTTTTTTTTGTTTTATTTGCTTCCGTTTCAGGAATTGTCAAGCAATTCCATAGAAACACAAAAACCAGTTGGGTGTTTAATGATTTTAAAGAACCAATAAACAATTTCCTGATTATTGCAGATATGTATACAATTTCATAAAAAGTATTAATGATCTTTTATATTTCAAGAAGACTAAACAAGATTTTAAAGAATATTATCAGTTGAATATTTTGTCGCTAATAGTGATAATTATTGCTTTTAGGTTATTATTATTATTGAGTTTTTTCCAGTGGGATTAATTGAGTTTTTATTAGTATGTGAGGATATCTAAAACTTCAGAAACCCAGTAGATTTTTAAAACCATGATGATATGAACCAAGTATTCATATTTTTAAATTCTATGAAAAATATCCTTAATTAAATCAAGTTAATTACAGGAAAATAACTGCCGGACAGCAAAAGATTATAGAAAACTAAATACTGGACTTACAGAAATATTTGTCTGATTATATTCTCGTTTTGTTTTGTAAAATATTCTCCAATTCCATTTATTCATTATCTATATTGACATTTTAAAATAAGTGGCTCCAAACTAAATTATATAGAAGATGGCTGAAAATCGAAAAAAATTTTAAGTGTAAATTCAATACTTATTTTCAATGTTTTAAAATTTTTTAATTAATTCATTAAAATATATTCTTACAAGACTGAGCCAGACGGACAGAATATTCGTGCAACATTTCATGGCAATTTTCCGACAGACAGATAGATAAATGGATGGAGGGGGTGAAATCAATCAGGAATTGTTTTGGCACTCGTTTATATCTGTCAAGATTTCTTTATTGCGCTACAAATGGAAGCAGTTAATGAAAACACCTTCGGGAGTAGGTCATAAAAATTGGAACTTTAGTGTGTACTGAATTAAACTTTGTTTTCTACCCAATCATCATATTCATCTTCCTCTTATCTTAATAGTGCCAATAATAAAATTCAATAGTATTTTCGCGATTACTCACAACAACAACAACAATCGAGATAAAAAGCAATTATTATATTGAAGGTAATTTTTAACAATTTTGTTACTAGATTCTGAAAATTCTTAGGCAATAATTCATTCGTATGTCGCAAGATGATGTTGTTTTTTTATTTATTTACTTTTTATTTTTGTTGTAGTTGTGTTGAACTGCGGATTATATTTGGTATTAGTGATGGCGTTCGCTAGCTACGAATTGCGATTGCGCAATCAGTAATCACGATTTTATGCTTAAAGTTTTAGACCCTGTTTATTGCGAAAACGATCTTGCACAATTCACAAATACGAATATGAAAGTATATGATTTTCGTAATCACATTTTCGCTTAACTTTAAATAAAAACTTTAATTACCTTTTCAAAAATACTTTATTTTTTAGTTATTTTGTATGAAATTCAACACACGTTTTAGTCTGACAATTTCCTTTTGTCGAAAAACTTATTTTGTTCGTAGGCTTTGAGCAATTGCTGTCGTTTTCGTAAATCGGTTTTACAAATTAAATTTCTCCTCCTTGCGAACACGTTACTTATCTCTATTAATAAATATTTACCGATTTTATTAGGCAACAACATCTTTCAAGAATAGTTACGAGAGTTACTAACTCCAATAAAGTTACCGTTATGGAGAAATATATGCTGCATGTAGACTTCCTTGTGAGAAAGACAAATCCTAAAAATATCAATTCAACAGAAATTGAATAGGTGGTGCACGTTTAGATGCTATAACAATCCAAAATTGAAAATTTCAGTCTTATACGACTGATAGTTTTTGATCTACTTGAGATCAATGTGATCTGTATATACGTATGGACGTCATTATGAAAATAGTCAAAATCCCGATAGTAAATTTTTATTGATATTAAATTACTATAATTTAGACCACTCCTTCTTTATTCGTTCCTCTATTGACCGATGTACTTCTTCGATTTCTAGCTGGTTCATTGGATTCTTATGTTAAGACCTTAATTCTGTTTAAGAACCTAATAAGAATTTGAAAGCTTGACGTTTTGGTTTTAATATCTGTGAGGGTAGAGATCAACGATGTCTATATATCTTCATGAAAAATCTGTTTATAAAATTATTATTTGTGTTTTTTGTTTTATTATGTTTTATGTTTTATTCTAATATTATTTATGTTTTCCAGTATAATCTCATATAATTACAATATTTTATTACATCGAAATTCATCTTTTCATACCTTCCAAAAAATAACTTTTATCCCTTAATGGAAAATAAATTCATTTCCGCCAATAGTTTTTTATCATCGCGAAATCGTTCGATCTGCGAAGGCTTTCTTACAAGTTTGAAAATAGTGACTCATAATGATTACCAGAAGACCGATGTGAACTAAATTTTCATAAGGAAGCAACATATTATACAGACTGATAGTTTACCAAATCCATTATTCTTCACTGCTCATCGCAAATTATGCATAATAGCTGGGGAGAATGCTGCGTTGATTGTTTCATTCATTTGCTTGTGTGAACTTTATCAATACAATTCACTTAGCCAAAGCACTAAACCACCACGACTTTGACTTAAGGAATGACTGAACTTCTTGTAGACCATAGTGGGGAGTGGGGTATGGATGTGATCAGTACCACTCTTATTTTCCGGCATGGAATTCAGTGTACTGCCGAGATCAGAATGATTAACCCACTTCCCATATGCACTAGTAATACGAGTGAAAAATACATGGTGATTGCTCCCCACAAATCGCTAACAAACTCTTCAGCTCGTCATGACCTTTCTTCAAAAAGTTCACAATGTGTCAGCATTTCTCACCAACATTAATTTTCCCACCGATAAATACGAGCCGTTTAACCTGATGAAATTAGATCATTTTAAAGAGAGCAATGTTTTTGATGTTTTGACTTTAGTTCTCATAATTTAAGCTTAATTGGATTTTATGGTATGTCAAGCAATATTGAAATGGGGAATAAAGCACACTACCCGCGCTTATATTGAATCACTGCGTTACCGGGAATTCATTGAGCGCCTTTTTTATAAAGAAGAGTTTCATATAAATTTATGTTCTCCGGTACAATTTTTTAAAAATAAAATTAAAATAATAGCAATATAAACATATTGATATATTCTCACTTCATCGATCTTATTTCTATATGCATTTATCTATTGCTTTGTTTTAAACTTTAGTAAACGTTGCAATGATCAATATTCGATCAATAAGAGCATCAGCATCATCAAAAAATTACAGCAATAACAATAATGACATCACCCTAAATAATGACGACAACATAAACAATAATGCAATTGCGCAATTTTTCACTTTAGTTCTCTTTTGGTTTATTGTTTTTCATCTCCGTTTTTTCATTATTTTAGTATCTATTTCTTTATACATTTTCTTTTGTAATGTCGTTAATTGTTTCCCAAGCGATTGTAACTTTGCCGCATAAAAAATGTAACAAAAAGAGATATAAAAGAAATAAGAATTATTGTGTTTTATATTTTCTTTTATAATTTTGTCTGTTTTGTTTTATTCTCGCTCTATTGCTATATTTTCTTTGCATTGTTTTACTTTCGCTTTATTGTTCACTCTTTTCTCTTTCTCAGTATTCGCAAGTACATTTAGCGTTAATACTTTTTCTCAACGTTGGGTGTGTCGTCGAGGTGGGACGGGTCACAAAACTTAGTAACTACCGGCCGGTTTAAATCGTACATTATCTCATGTTGAATCATTCGGTTGCGCTTACTGTTAAATGTTTTAAAAACAGTGACTTAAGTTTACTTTCGCACAAAATCAAAAAATACAATTCAATGTGAAAAAATGCCTATAAATCATAAATCACACAATGAAATATTATAAAATATAAATCGTTATTTATGCCATTATTATGCCATTATTATGCCTTTATTATTATTATTACAATTATTTTGTACTTTTAAATTTTAGCCAAAAATCTGAACTTATCGAGAAAATTTTAATTTTATTTTCAGCATTTCTTCTTCCTTATTCACTAATTTTTTTATCCAAATAAATACGCTACTCAATTCAGTTGAAATTATGAAACACCTTTTTGCACGTATTTTTTCATGAAAGTTGACGGAAGAATTTGCGAGAGAATTCTATTTAAAAAAGTTCTATATTACGATGATCATATTCTGTTCTTAGGGAATTTTTCGCAATTGAGCAACGCGGTCGTTTACATTCACTTTCATTATCATCATTTTAGAAAGTACTATAGTGTCCTATGAAATGAGGGTTGTGGTCTTTGACGCGATCAAAGACCATATACGAATACCTTTTGTGCGAGCAAAATTATATTTACGAGAGTATTCTACGCGCTGATGGTTGTGATTTGTGCCGCGACCGAAGGCCGCATTTATATGAATACATTTTATGCAAACAATATTATATCTGCGATAGTATTCTACGTGTTGAGGGTATGGATAGTTTACCACATATGAATAATTTAATGAAACACAGAATTTATTGCCGAGAGATTTCTGTTTGCTAAAGTTTATTGCCTTTTCAGAAAATCATTGGAAGCATACAGAATTTTTGAACATACAACGGTCGGCAGTTATTGAACAATGTAGAGATAAATTTCTTTTCATATCAGTAAAAATATTTATATTCGCAGTGCAAACTCCTCCACATCAATATAGTTGTTAGTGTTGCCGTGTGAAAACGCTAGATTATGATCAGTGTTTTGCTTTGCAGAGAGGGAATTATACATAAGTAGTTTTGAGATTTAAAATGTGTTTTCTCTTCAACTACTGCATGGATTTCGACGAAGAAAATACACACGCAAGCTATGAATCCTTTCTTTCTAAATATTGAACTTCAACGGGAGTTAGTTATACATTTTAGAAAGAAAAACTTAATAAACACGGGGAAAAGTACTAAAAACATAAATGTTGTTTTCATAAATATTAGGAGTTTTTCTCAAAAAAGCTTATTAACACAAATGAAGGATGTTATTACTAGTTACATTTTGGTAAATCGGTTATATAGTTTTTGATTTTAGTTTGCGAGATGCAGTTTAAAAGATTTGAATTTCATGGACCTATTTCTCGGGAATTTGACAAGGGTGGCTACAACAACAACAACGTTTTGTCAAGTACAGCAACAACTATTTGTTCTATTGTTTTGTAAAATTATTGTAAAAAACCATATTTCTATTGTAAAAAAACCACATTTTATGGTTTTTTATAATTTTATCTGTTTTGTTTTATTTTCTCTCTATTGCTCTACGGAAATTTCGTGTAAAGCCTATCCTGTTCCCAAATAGTTTTACTAAATTGCAATAGGAATGTGCAAAGCAGTAATAATTTATTTTGCTTTGTTTTCTCGTGTGCGAAAATAAATACCTAAAACCTAAATTACGTCGTATCAGTTTTTAACTTATTCTCTTCTCGCGTAAGATTCCACGTCCAAGTAAAGACAAAAAACTCTATGTGAACCTATATTATAAATAATGTGTGTCGCCTTCACACTCGCAGTATTTTTGTTAAACACTAAACGCAGAATACATAAAATATCTTTAAAATAAAAGTTAATACTTTTTCTCAACGTTGGGTGTGTCGTCGAGGTGGGACGGGTCACAAAACTTAGTAACTACCGGCCGGTTTAAATCGTACATTATCTCATGTTGAATCATTCGGTTGCGCTTACTGTTAAATGTTTTAAAAACAGTGACTTAAGTTTACTTTCGCACAAAATCAAAAAATACAATTCAATGTGAAAAAATGCCTATAAATCATAAATCACACAATGAAATATTATAAAATATAAATCGTTATTTATGCCATTATTATGCCATTATTATGCCTTTATTATTATTATTACAATTATTTTGTACTTTTAAATTTTAGCCAAAAATCTGAACTTATCGAGAAAATTTTAATTTTATTTTCAGCATTTCTTCTTCCTTATTCACTAATTTTTTTATCCAAATAAATACGCTACTCAATTCAGTTGAAATTATGAAACACCTTTTTGCACGTATTTTTTCATGAAAGTTGACGGAAGAATTTGCGAGAGAATTCTATTTAAAAAAGTTCTATATTACGATGATCATATTCTGTTCTTAGGGAATTTTTCGCAATTGAGCAACGCGGTCGTTTACATTCACTTTCATTATCATCATTTTAGAAAGTACTATAGTGTCCTATGAAATGAGGGTTGTGGTCTTTGACGCGATCAAAGACCATATACGAATACCTTTTGTGCGAGCAAAATTATATTTACGAGAGTATTCTACGCGCTGATGGTTGTGATTTGTGCCGCGACCGAAGGCCGCATTTATATGAATACATTTTATGCAAACAATATTATATCTGCGATAGTATTCTACGTGTTGAGGGTATGGATAGTTTACCACATATGAATAATTTAATGAAACACAGAATTTATTGCCGAGAGATTTCTGTTTGCTAAAGTTTATTGCCTTTTCAGAAAATCATTGGAAGCATACAGAATTTTTGAACATACAACGGTCGGCAGTTATTGAACAATGTAGAGATAAATTTCTTTTCATATCAGTAAAAATATTTATATTCGCAGTGCAAACTCCTCCACATCAATATAGTTGTTAGTGTTGCCGTGTGAAAACGCTAGATTATGATCAGTGTTTTGCTTTGCAGAGAGGGAATTATACATAAGTAGTTTTGAGATTTAAAATGTGTTTTCTCTTCAACTACTGCATGGATTTCGACGAAGAAAATACACACGCAAGCTATGAATCCTTTCTTTCTAAATATTGAACTTCAACGGGAGTTAGTTATACATTTTAGAAAGAAAAACTTAATAAACACGGGGAAAAGTACTAAAAACATAAATGTTGTTTTCATAAATATTAGGAGTTTTTCTCAAAAAAGCTTATTAACACAAATGAAGGATGTTATTACTAGTTACATTTTGGTAAATCGGTTATATAGTTTTTGATTTTAGTTTGCGAGATGCAGTTTAAAAGATTTGAATTTCATGGACCTATTTCTCGGGAATTTGACAAGGGTGGCTACAACAACAACAACGTTTTGTCAAGTACAGCAACAACTATTTGTTCTATTGTTTTGTAAAATTATTGTAAAAAACCATATTTCTATTGTAAAAAAACCACATTTTATGGTTTTTTATAATTTTATCTGTTTTGTTTTATTTTCTCTCTATTGCTCTACGGAAATTTCGTGTAAAGCCTATCCTGTTCCCAAATAGTTTTACTAAATTGCAATAGGAATGTGCAAAGCAGTAATAATTTATTTTGCTTTGTTTTCTCGTGTGCGAAAATAAATACCTAAAACCTAAATTACGTCGTATCAGTTTTTAACTTATTCTCTTCTCGCGTAAGATTCCACGTCCAAGTAAAGACAAAAAACTCTATGTGAACCTATATTATAAATAATGTGTGTCGCCTTCACACTCGCAGTATTTTTGTTAAACACTAAACGCAGAATACATAAAATATCTCCCTCCTATTAGCTGCAGTTTTTGCTTGTTAGCAGCAATGAATAAAAAAAAATATTAAATCAATGAATAAATAAAAGAACATATAATTCCAATAATAATAAATAAAAAATAATTCTAATAATAATAAAATAAAAACGTGTGATTACGGTTAGAAATCACCCAACTGTTCAACTGACTACAAGCAGCTTACACAAAGATTACATGGAGTTATAGAAAACTAGCGTAGTTTTTTCTTTTTTCATCTTAACTTAACGGCGATGCATATATTTTACCGGGTATTAAATAAATTATGAATGTATGTTAACAACAATCTGTAAATGCTAAAGAGAAAGGCAGTCTTCAATATTTTTTTAAAATTTGAACGTCGAGTACATTTTTATGTACGCATACATAAATACGTACAATCCGTTTGCAACATAATTTGACGGACGCTAAGTACGATTGTTTTTATATCCCTTTAAAAGCGTTGATACTAAGTTTGTAACGCAGTGAAGGAGTTACAATAGATATAGAAAAGTATATATATTCTGGCTCAGAATGATCCCCTGAATCGATTTAGCTCTGTCCGTCCGTCTGTCTGACTGTCTGTCTGTCTATGGAAATCACGATTACAAGAGAACGAAGGAAGCTATGATCATGAAATTTGGTATGAATATTTCGTGTTACGATAAGCTGGTTGGAATTGAAAATGGGCGAAAATCTGACAACTTCCACGCCCACTTTTGATATTTAATGTGAATTAAATCGCGTTTAGAGCTCAATTTCTCAGCTCCGAGTACGAACTTAAAGGTGAAATTGTATATCCGAGTCCACTACCTCATTTGAATATATAATCCAAAAAATGGGTGTGGTCCGCCCACTAGAGACAAAATTCATACAAGCGCGTATAGGCATAAAAATAGAGATATTTTACATGAAATTTGGCACAAATATTTCCTGTCATCATAGGATGGGTGATGTTGAGAATGGGTGAAATCAGAAAACTGCCACGCCCACTCCCACGCCTCAATTATAAATGTGTCACACACAAAAAAATTAGCGTTGAAAAGAACAAATAAAGCATGAAATTTGGTACGAATGTTCTCTGTCATCACAGGCTGGTTATAAATGTAAATATAATATTCTTGATATTTGTTGATTTTTCCGACAGGGTAGGTTGTTGATAAAATTTGGAACGATTTTCCGTCATCCCTAGTCAAATTTGGTTTGTAGACAAACCGGTTTCGGGGATGTGCCATCTTTTTTACGGAGATTTTTTTTCATCTGTTTACGGAGAACGTAGACACTGAAGATGGCACATCGCCGAAACCGGTTTGTCTACAAACCAAATTTGACTAGGGATGACGGAAAATCGTTCCAAATTTTATGTAAATATAATAATTTAAATATAAATATATAATATATTTAAATAAACCGCCGACATTTTATTTGAACGTTGTTATCGAGAGATTCGGGAATAGGAATAGCTTCGACCAGTTTATGTTTAAACTAGTTTATGTTTAATATTTTTCTCATACTCTAGACTTAATAGACTCTTATATAACGTAGCCGCATCGCAAATGTATTCAGAACATGCGTGCAAGCAAATAACTTATCCGTAATAATTCATTTCAACTATACCACTCACTTATTTAATTAGTTCAATTATCTTCCGTTTGTTTTAAGCTTATGTGAGTTGTTGATCCAATGTCCATCGATCGATTTTGAAATTGATTGAACTCAGAGCATTAAATCTATATTGGATATGCTTGCAAATAATACATCATTTTTTCTAACGAATTGAGCATATTTCTGTTATAAATGTGTTTAATATTGCTTGCAGTCTTTACTCTTGATTATACTATAACTGTTTTGCCTTATTTTCTTTTAGGTCCCAAGGAATTCTCATATCGCGGTCGTAATATGTTCTTGAGTACACACGTACCTGCTTTAGCTAATAAGAAATTCGATTGGCTAGATGGTCGTAATTTATGTCGCGAATATTGTATGGATTTGGTTGCATTGGAAACTCAAGAGAAAAACAATCTCATCTTTCGAGTTATTCAGCAAAATGATGTACCGTATATTTGGACAGCAGGTCGAATTTGTGATTTTGCCGGTTGTGAAAATCGTCCAGATTTAGAACCGAAGAATATCTATGGATGGTTCTGGTCGGCAACACGTGAAAAGATTCAGGCTACTAATCGCATACCACAGGGTTGGGGTTATAATCCTTGGTCACAGACTGGTCATAAGAAGCGCCCACAACCTGACAATGCTGAATACGATATTAATCAAACGAAGGAACAATGCTTGTCTGTACTGAATAATGTCTATAATGATGGCATTGCATGGCATGATGTCGCCTGTTATCACGAGAAGCCAATCATTTGTGAAGATAGTGATGAATTATTACGTTACGTAGCTGCCACAAATCCGGGTATTCGTTTATAAGTATCATAATAGCAACAACAACAACAACGCCAGCAACACGAACTACTTATTTCTTGATTCATTCGGAATTTAATGATAATCTTTTGTGTTTTTGTTGTCTTCAGTAAAATTATCACTAATATTTTATAGTGCCCGTTTTTTTATTCGAGTGAGTCCCCGTGTGGGCATTGACAAATAAAAATTTTCTCAAAACGTCTTTTTAATCATAATTAATGTATTCTTAATTTGCTACAAAATTAAAACTATTAATTTTTTACAATTAGCTCTCTCTCTCTCTCTCTGAGGCTCACCCATAGACGCACGCGCAGGTTCAATTAGGAAAATAATTATTATGTCAGTTTATGTTTGAGTACTTATACTCGAGTCTTTTGTTTCGCAAAATTTATTGTTTTCAGTTTTTACATGGTATTTTTTCTTCCCTCATTTTCTCAAATATTTTTGCCAATAACCTAAATACGTTCTGAACAAATTCCTATAAGGTTATTTATATAGCGAAACATGTTTCTATAAGCAATTTTAATATTTCATATCTTGCAAAAAACAATAAAGTTATTTTACAAACAGTTTATAGAGGAATACGTTTAATTTAAATGAGGGACCAGTATACGTATATTAAAATATACTCCGATTTTTGGTCTCTTGTAACTAATGCAAGGAACTGAAAAAAGCAATACAAAATGCAAAAATTGACGTTTTTGTATTTTAATTAAAATATGTTTTCTTTTAGTAGCCTATTTGATTTAATTTACAAATTGAAGCAACCATTAATTGTTTATCGATTTTTTTTTTAAAAAGTAATTTAAGTAATTCTACTAAATTCTTTATATTCAGCTTTCTGATTGAACGTTCTGTATTTAAGTTTTCTACTCTTAACTATCTTTTTCCTTTATCGCGAATATGACGAGATGTTTGCACAATTTCTTGACTAGGATGAAGTGTTCGTGCTTTCTTATGACTACGACTATGACTACGACTATGACTCCGACTTGGTCTATGTTTTCGATCTCGACTGCGGTGACGGCTGTACGACTTCCTTCGATGTTTACCATTTCTATCACATTGTGATGTTTGCTGCTTTTTATTTTCATTTCCTTCAGCAGTATTTCTTTTGTGTGAATTCTCTGGTATAGATTTTTTACCAAAACCATTGCTTTTCGTAGTTTCCTCAATGGTTATTTCCAATTTCTCAGCTTTATTATTATCAATGGACTTTATATCAATTTCTGGACTCTCGGACCAACGCCAGCAACCTCTTTCACTGTTAATATTCTTGTTACACCTTGGTGTGTGATCCAAATCATTCCAACTGTCAAACATAGAGAATTATTAACATTTCCATTATTTATAAAATCATATATTTTTGTACCTAAGAAGTGGAGTCGTAAGGCTAGCATTTGGCGTCTGTCGATTTGTAGCTTTCCTTGTTACCTCCAATGGCGTATTGTACTTATTTCCAGGATTGCTAAACAAATGTAAATAGAGGCAATTTCGCCCTTGTGGACATTTGCGTACAAAGGATAAACCTTTAACAAATGTCAGCAAATAAAAAAAGTTAAGGAAAAAGTTATATTGTAATAATATGAAACCGTTTTACAAAAAGTCGCGTGGAAAATTAATGCATATATGAGACAGTAAAGAATGCGGATGCGAAACAAAAAGGAGTTCTTTAGTTATTAAAGGATACTTTAAGCTGCGCAATAATCTTATTACAACCTGCTCACGTACCACAAATCGCCGTACGCCATACAAGAATATTGGAGAATTCAACATTGAGGCGCCTTTTGGCGTAATAGCGACCTTGAAGATTAATAAATGCTTTTAGAGCGGCTCTGTGTGCGAGAAGAGTGTATCAAAATAAGTGTAAGTATCAATTATACTTATCCTAGCTTTAAAAAGTGTACAAAAACTTACCTCTCCGTGGAGTATTCAATGAATACGTGACCACGTAAATAAGCTTGAGTATTGCAAACTGTACGAAAATTTATAATTTGACCAAATTTTTCTAATTCTACAATCACATCTTCAAAGAAATGTATGTATGCTCTATGTAAATCAACGTCGCTGTACTCGAGAAATGCATCATTATTGTATTCTTCATTATCGTACTGTTCTAATTGTGGATGCGTAAAGAAATGTCTTATCACTAATATTCGACTCAACATTGGTCTGCGATGATTGTAAACGCAAGGTAATCCATAACGACAGCAATTAGTTCGTTCGAATATGCGACATGCACCCCGACCTGGACGTGTTTCCGTTATTCGTTTTAATTCTGGTAGTGGTTCGACGTCTGGGTCTTCTAAAAACTCTTCCATACGTTTCATAAGACGTTCGAATTCAGCACAAGATTCTTCCTCGCGACGTTGTTTCTCTTCCATTTTTCTACGCTTCAAACTCAATTCATCCTCCAGTTCCTTCTCTCGCCGCAGTTTTTCAGATTTCTGTTCCTTTTCTGCAATCATTTGCTCTTGGCGTTCCAGTTGAAAATGTTTTTGAGCAATAAGTTCGCGTCGTAACCACTCCTCTTCCATGTATCGACGCTGACGCTCTTCTGCTTCTCGGTGGAATTCCTCGAGCTCGTTCTGTAGTTGAAGCCATTGCTGGTAGGCAGAGTCCTGAAGTTTAGACTGAACTTCTAAAATGAAAGTGGCATATTTTCAAGAAATCGCTTTGTAGTTCTGTTTAAATACCTTCATCTAGTTTCTTTTGGCGCTCTTGGGCAGCCTCCTGGCGTTTTCTTTTCCGCCTTTGTTTTTTCACTAAATTCCTCCATTGCCTTCACAGTACTATATTAGATATTTATAACGCCTACAATTAAGTGACTATAATTACCTTCTGGGTTTTTGTGTGGTATAGATAGCTTTCTCCATCTTTAAATTTTATTTATTTATTTATTTTTTGGGGATTTAGCGGCTATTGGTGCGTCAACAGGCCATATAACCATCAAAATTCACGGCATTTGTCTAAGCGTCACTATATAACACCCTTATTCTAAGAGACGAGTCGAGACGAGACGAGCAAATGTTTGTACCGAAAAACAGCTGATAATAAAAAAACTCGTCTTTTGGTAATCCAAGAGACGAGTCGTTATTCAACTCGCTTGTTACGTCTTTTTTCCTCGTCTTTTTGGTAATCTAAGAGACGAGTCGAGACGCGAAAGTAGGTTTTTTCTGCTAAAAAAACCCGAGTGCTTTTGACTTGTCGTCTCCATATAAAATTAGAAGATTTTTAGGAATTTTAATTTTAATTTTTATTTGTACTATTTTTAATGAAAACAGAGACTTGGAATATAATGAATTCAATTTAGTTTAATTTGAATTTAATTGGATTTGCAAAACATGTAAACATGTGAAAGCAGTATTTAAACAATATTTAATTTTTATTCGATGAATTTCATGAAATGTATTTAATGTATTTAATGTATTTAATGTAACAGAAAAAACCTGGAACGGAGAATAGAAAAAATAAACGCGAGAGCATAGAAAATCATCCGCGCATCCATTTGCAAATTATCGCGAATTTTTTGTGCAACTTGTCAGAAACCATAAGGTTTGTTTACGGTGTTGGAATGCGGCTCTCGTAAATATAATTGGTGCATACTTTTGACTGAAAATTGAGAAAATTTACGAAAGAAAGTTGAAACGTTATTATATTAATATCTTGCACAGTTTATTTTATATTGTAGCTATGTTTATTTTAAGAATTTCGTGAAGAAAAACAACTGATTGTAATATTTGTTTATTCACCACGTTGAGTATTTTAAATTTGTACCTTCCAACACTGTAAACATATTAGCCACCATAAACGGGACGTAAGAGCAAAACGAGGTAAACACCTCAGCTCTTAGATTACCCTTTTTCATCCTTCGCGACTCGTTAACGTTCAACGCTAAATAGTTTCCTCGTCTCTTAGAATAAACACCTAATATACATATATCAAACAGTTATCTTTGTTTTGTTATTTATTTCATCGGCTTTTTCGCCTTTTACAAGTTTTTTGTAAGGTTTGTTTAGAGTGTTGGAAAAGGGCTCTCGTAAATAAAATTGGTGGATACTTTTGACTAAAAATTTAGCAAATTTACGGAAGAAAGCTGAAATATTATTATATGAATATCTTGCACAATTTATTTTATATTGTAACTATATTTATTTTAGGTATTTCGTGAAGAAAAACAACTGATTTTAATCAGTTGTAATATTTCCTAATATAAACTGGGAAAAATGTGTAGAGGATCCGTCAATCCTCTTGCCATCAACTGAAGGATTTAATTCATGTTATCATCAATTCCTTGATGACTTGTTTTCTGGAGGTCTGTTCCAAATAAATGACGTTTGTAATTATAATAAACGTCTCTTGGATATTGTATTTGTTGACAACAAAGATATATTCGAACTATCTCGATATGAACCTCTTATACCACCTGAGGATAAGCACCTCCCTACGTTAAAAGTTAATGTATTATTGTCTTCCAAAAAGTACCAACGCAAAATTTTAGGTAGAAACCCTAAGAAATTCTGCTTTAAAAATACAAATTACATAGTTTTGAAAAATAATATTTGTTCACTTGACTGGGGTTTCATTTTACGTCTTAATGAATTATCTTCATCATGCTTGGACTTTGCACTGGATTCATTTTATAATACCTTACTGGAGTCTTTTAATTCCTCCGTGCCTTTACGCAGAGCTTCACCAGATTCAAGCCCTACTTGGTTTACTAAAAAACTGCGTGCTCTAAGGATGGTAAAAACAAAACGATACAAATTGTATTGTAAAATGCATACTTCTACAAATTTGCTTAAATATTTATCTGCAAGAAAAAAATATCAACGGCTATGTAAGCAATCATACAAGGAGTATATCTCAAGAATTAAAAACAACTTACGATCCGATCCGAAATCATTTTGGGATTTTATAAATACCAAAAGAAAATGTGCGGTCTTTCCAACATTCATGAAACACGAAGAAATTGAGTCTAATAATGCAGAAATTATTTGCAATCTCTTTGCGGAATATTTTAAGTCAACGTATTCAACTACAAATTATTGTTTGGAGAGCTACCCCTATAATGTTGCCTCAGCTTCAGTGGTACAACCTTTAGTTGAAAAGTCCACAATGCTGAATGCCCTAAAGGATATTAAGTGCTCTTATAATCCAGCCCCTGACAATATTCCATCGTGTATTTTGAAATATTGTGCCGATAAACTGATTCTACCCATTACTGCCTTGTTTGATTCGTCTCTACGTTCTGGTTATTTCCCTCTTGCATGGAAGTCTTCGTTTATTATTCCAATACATAAATCTGGAAATAGACAACTTATTAAGAATTATCGTGGCATCGCAAAACTTAGTGCGCTACCTAAACTTTTTGAGAAAATAATTTTGGATCAAATTTCATGTTCAGTTAATACTTCTATCTCACCAGTTCAGCATGGTTTTCGAGTGGGAAAATCAACTACAACAAACCTGTTGGAATTTGTTTCTAGAACAATAAGTAACTTCAACCTAGGTTTACAAACTGATGTCATTTATATGGACTTTAGTAAGGCATCTGATGTGGTCAACCATAGTCTACTTATTTTAAAATTGGAATTATTCGGATTTCCTCCAATTTTTACTAAATGGATTGCTTCCTATCTTCAAAATCGGTCTCTAACCGTACTTTACAAAAATGAAGTCATATGATTTTCCTGTTACCTCTGGTGTTCCTCAAGGAAGTCATTTGGGACCACTATTATTTCTGGTATTTTTAAACGATTTGCCAACAATTTTAAAAAGTGCGAATGTATTAATGTTCGCTGATGATGTAAAGTTATTTCTTTCGCATAAGAATGAGATGGATGCCGTGCTTCTCCAATCTGATTTGGATCAATTAAGTAGATGGTGCAATGTAAATTGCATGAACCTGAATCTAAAGAAATGCTATCAGATGACTTTTTCTAGATCCTGTCCTGTAATTTTCAGTTATGCTATTACTAATAAGAAATTGGATATATTGGAAACTGTAAATGATCTTGGAGTGGTTCTTGATCATAAATTACGCTTTCATGTGCATATAAACCGCATGTGTAGTAAAACCAACAGTGTACTAGGATGTATAAAACGTTGGGCGAAAGAATTTAACAATCCTTATATTACAAAACTTTTATTTACCTCACTGGTAAGGCCTACTCTGGAGTATGCTTTGCCCGTCTGGAGCCCATACTGTAATTTCTACATCTCAAAAATCGAATCAGTGCAAAAGCAGTTTCTGCTTTTCTGCCTGCGAAATCTTCGATGGGATCCTGTTCGGAGATTACCCCCTTATATGTCCAGATTGAAGCTTATTGACTTACCTTCATTAGTTAATCGAAGGAAAATGCTTAATAGTACTTTTATACTGGATTTACTTCAAGGCGCCATGGATAGTCCATATTTGTTAAGCAAAATTCAAGTTTACATACCTCGTAGTAATAGTAGAAGAAACGATTTCCTGTATCTTAGTTTTTGTAGGTCATCATATCTAATGTATGAGCCATTTCGGAATGCCTGTATTGACATTAATTTTGTATATCCAGTTATAAATTTTTCTGATTCTGTAAATACGACTAAACATAAAATATTACAATATCTATCTAATTAATACTGTTGTAACTATAAAGCTGTAGATAGGCTTAGTTTCAAATCTTAATTTATTTAATGAATAATTAATTAATAATTAATAATAAATAATTAATTATTTAATTAATTAATAATTAATAATTAATTTTTGTGTATTCACCACATTGAGTATTATAAAATTTGTACCTTCCAACACTGTAAATATATTACCCACCATAAACGAGACGTAAGAGCAAAGCGAGGTAAACACCTCGTCTCTTAGATAACCCTTTTTCATAGTTCGGGACTCATTCACGTTCAACGTTAAATAGTTTCCTCGTCTCTTAGAATAACCACCTTAAACTATAATGACCATAGATAAAGAGATAAGACACTCGTTACTGTAAATCAGAAATTTGCTGTAATGGCCATTTTTATAGTCTGTTGGATTCACAATGTGTGAGAACTCGTCCGATGTTATTCTTTTTAACTGTGCGTTTGTTAACGAGTATAACGTATTATTTGACAACGAGCGTGATGAAAATATTTTCCCCAGCTTCTTTATTTATATAATTTTCACCAAACGAAAACAATAGTGGTAGGCTTTGTTTAAAAAATATAAATGTGGTCCTGCGGAGATCGACGATCCTCCAAATCAATATAAAATATATAATTCTTAAAATTATAAAGGAAATTATAGATATGTATAATTAATTTTTAATATCAAGATACCACCAAATTTATTACAGTGAAATACAATTACCCGAGGATGTTTTATACCGGAGGAGTAATTTTTAGTTCGGTTTCTCGTTTTTTATAATGGAGTAAATTCTAACTATATTAATTTTGGGCTTGTGTTTACTGAATCATAATAATTTATTCATTAAATTATTAAAAAATAGGAAATAAATATTCTGTTATAAAATTCTGTTATGCATTCATAACAGATCGTGATCATAACAGATTTGTTAAGAGTGGTATTCTGTATCGTGAACTTTTATGATAGTCTGTAAACGCATATTCAAACAGGAAATCTACTACGAATTCTATTCAATTGACGGATGTCAAAGAATTTAAAAATTTTTCATAACAGATACAAAAATCTGCCTTTTATTCTGTTACAGATTATAGCAGATTCTGTTAAAGATTTTGCCGCACAGAATACGAATTTTGGTTATGATAAAAGATAATTTGACAAATAGAAATTTTGTATGTAAAAACATAACAGAATAACAGATCTTTTACATAAAAGATTTGCCAGAATAGGGCCAAATATTTTTTATGTTCAGTAAATTCATACATATTTTCTATCGTTTTTCACATACAAGCGCCTTAGAATCGGTACTAGAATCAGTAAAAAATCGAAAATGCGAGGGCCGTTGGCGTCGCTACAAATTTCCAGTGAAACTTGTACCAATTTCCTTTGAAACTTGTGATACTTGTAATAATAAGGAACTAAAAGAACTATAAGAACTATAACTATAAAAGAACGATCTAGTTCATATGAAGTAGTTCACGTGGAAATGAACTATAACAACTTGAACACATGGAAATGCTACTTTCTGCCGGCAGCATTGTCAAAATTACATTGGCTCTTATGGAAAATGAAAAGCTGCCGAGCGGTAAATGCTGCTTTCAGCCAGGTTTTAGATTGAAAATTTCTAATTTTGCTGTCGGTTCTTCTTATTTTGTTTTTGTTGTTGTTTCTTATTTGAACTCCACGAATGGAATATTCTTACACACTTTTTATTTGCATTTACAAAGCATTTTGACATTAGCTCCTTGTTGCCCGATAAGTTTATGTGTTCAATAATGAAATGCTTCTTTCTGCCGGCAGAAAGCAGAATTTCTTTGCATTCAAGCTAAGAGGGCGCTCCTTTATAGTCCTTTATAATCCGGAACTATGCTAAACGACCTCCTTAATGTTACTGAATATATTTTTCGATGCCGCTTCACTCACACCCAAGCGAAAGGTTTCTTGCATTTTATTCACTAGCTACTTCAGCACCGGCAGTCAAAAATTAGTCAGCTAGAATACGCTGATAAGTACTTACAACATTTGTTTACTTGTGCCAGCGGCATTTTTATCTGCTGCTTACTAACAAACTGTCAAAGCAGAAAAAAATTAAGGAAATATACCAAAGGGAAACGAAGAAACGTCTTCGTTTCGGTTTGCATCATAAGACCCCTAATTTTGACGTTCAATCAGCTGTTAAAACCTATGGATAAATTATTTTGTCTTCGGTCATCTAAAATTGTGTCCGCACAAATAATATTGTTTAACGAAAATTGAGAATAACAATAAAAATGTTAGTTCAACGTAAACAAAAGCCAACATTAGTGAACTTGATATCTTATTTTTTGTGTTAAGACCAGCTAAGGAGGACCAACAGAGGGTTTTTCATTCTTCGCCCAACATTGCAAAACTCGCAAAATAACAAAAAGCAACAACAACAATAGTGCTGGTTAGTGGGGCCTATGTGTCACTTCTTCCTTAAGTTGGAGAGTTTGTCTGCATATCCCAGAAGGTTTTCAAGTATTTTGTTTGGTTTGCTTTTAATCGACGATAATTCCTACGTAGTCTATTTTGTAGCTTACATTTATAAAACTAAATCACCCAATCGGTTTAAACTTTGTGTGGGGTGTTCTCCAGTCAATAAATCCGATTTGTTGAATTTGAGGAAGAAAAAGTGTACTCTTGAAGAAGTGTAATTTACGTTGACTGACTCTATTGTATTAAAATGATACGAGGTGGATCTTTATCAATGGAGGTGAAAGAAATCTTAGACCGTGAGGGTCGCGATGCTAAAAATTTGCTGGTTTACCAGTTTTGCGAGCCATCCAGTGCGGGCAACAGTAAGTTCAAAGGGAACATATTTACATGATCGTATTAACTCCTTTTTTTTCTTCTGATTTTTTGTTGTACTCTCTTCCTGATCCTAAAAAACAAAACTAATTGCCTCTGCCTTTTGTGGGCGGGCCTGATAGCCTTTGAAATTTAAAAAATATGCTTCGGTATAAAGCTTGTATAAATAATAATATTATAAATATTGATATGTATAAATATGTATAAATGTATAAATAAATAATATTAATATTATTGTATAAATATTAATATTTTATGTAAAAAGCTATTTTATCGAAATGTTAATAGTTTTTGAAACAAGCGGAATTTTAACATTCTACTACCTTTTTCCCTTTACATTATTTTTTCTAAATAAAATGTGTAGTTAATGTATGCATTTGTACCTAAAATAGAAAACTAGATTCCATAAGCATTTATACAAAATTTATTTCATATAGATCGGTGGTTTAGTTACGAAGAAAAGTGATTACCATAAGTATAAAATACTCTCCGACAAATTCAAATTTTGTTAATTTGCGTTCCTGTAATTGTACCATTTTATAAAGTATGCAATATTGGGTCTTATAATCTATGTCCGCTTAGTTTAAGTTATAAACGTTATACCCCTTTTTGTTGTTAGATTTAAATATTTTAATATAATTGTGTGAATCGCGAATAAGTAACCATGTGCGAAATGTCTTTGAAATTTTTAATTCCGGGGTCGACGCAAATATGACGCCGGATATAATAAAAGCGCTCCAAAACTGGAATTATATACAAAGACTTTAAAATGTCAAATATCAATGAGATCGTTATTCTGTTTCGATTTTTCTTAAAAATTTTTCTGTGCTAGAATAGCCCCACTTCCTTGACAAAGTGTTTGCAAAAAACAACTAATTGCAAAAAGTAGTTTGTTGTAAAATTGAATCTGGTTTTCCTCCACAAAACAATCATCGATCTGGATAAAAAAAAATTTATATGAAAGCAGAAATAATGTAGTTTTTTATTTTAAGTATAACTGCATGTCCTAATCACATTTTATTTAGAAAAAAGTAATTTAATAGGCAAAAAGGTAGTAGAATGTTAAAATTCCGTTTATTTCAAAAATTATTAACATTTCGATAAAATGTCCTTTAATATAAATTATTGGTATTTATATGGCCTTTCTAACGATACTAATTTCAGCCAAATATCTGGCGCAGGTTAGGAGATATAAATAATAATTTTTGAAATTTTGAAGGGTTCTGACCCCGTCCCCAAGAGCTAGCGGGCATTTATTTTATGATTATAAGGTTAGGAAAGAAGCACAAAACCGACAGAAAAGCTACGAATAAATCGGAGCTAGTACGTTCATGTAAATATTAGTCGTTTAAAGTTTTTGGCACGGATAGTATTATATTATGTGATTAATGATGGCGTTCCCATAGAATCTGCTGCATACCGTAAGCCACCACGCTCGCCGAAATCCCCCAATATTCTTGCACCTGGCTCGGTAAAAAATATCGGACAATCATCTGGCGGAAATCTGTTATCTCGTTTGGGGAGTAAACAAAATTCATGCCCGCGGATCCGTAGTGCATCTACAGGTCGTGATAAGCGTTCTGAACTCCAGGCTCGCTATTGGGCCTTACTTTTTGGAAACCTACAACGTGCTGTTAATGAAATATATCAAACAGTCGAATGTTATGAAAACATTTCTTCTTGTCAGGAAGCGATTTTGGTTTTAGAGAATTATGTTCGAGATTTTAAAGCGCTCGGTGAATGGTTCAAAGTGTCTTGGGATTATGAAACCACTCCTCAGCCACAGCGCCCTCTATCATTGGCATGGGAGGTTCGTAAGAGTAATCCGGCACCACGGGTGCGAGCTAAAAGTTTGTCGAGCCCAACGCAAGCACCTTCGGGAATGTCCAGTCCGACTTGCTGCTCGGGAAAATGTTCGCCTTGTAACAACAACGAAGCTGTTTCACCACAAAAAACGAGCGGGTTGCGTACATACGAGCCGCCTCCTAAGTTAACAATGCGCGTCAATGTTCGAGAATTATTTGCGTCTAGTAAACGAAAGACGCCAACAAATAATACATCGCTCGAAGTCGCAGCATCAACCTGTTCGATGCCACCACCAGAAGAGTCGGATATAATTGTCTCTATGTTGACCCAAAATAAGCAAAACCAATGTACACAAACGGATCTGGAGGATGAAAATCTTACTCTTGCTGAAATTCGCGAGAAGTTGAGAGTGCAAGAAGAATGGCCGCCTATAAGTGATTACGAGTTACCCCCCACGCCCGATTCTAACGAAACATTGACTCCAGAAAATGAAGTAAACTTCGTTACGGCACGAGAACAACCAGCCTTGGAATTGACGGTGCAAAAAGTTAATGTCATGGAGAACGAGCTGCTCATTAATGACGCTGTTAAAAAACCAACGCCACCTTCCTTCGTTTTAAAAAAACTGGAGCCATTTACGGAAGCCGTAAATAGGGTGACAAAAAATATAAAAGTGACAACTATTGAGAAACCGGAAACTAAGATATTAAAAATAAATGAGAACGAACCAAATAAATTTGTAACTAATGAAGGATCAGGTTCGGTACATGAGGCTGTGATCGAAAAAATGTCGCCACAATGTGTGGAAGCAGCAATGAAGAAATCACCGGCAGTTATGGTACAACCTACAATTCCCCAAAGCAGTCCCCTTAAGTATTCCAGTGTAGTCAATCGACCAACTACAATTACCCGACTCAACACAAAACATAACTTATCTCGAAATGTTTCGGCAGCCGGTATGAATATTACTGCCATTGGTGCTGCCACCACTCCAGTAAATGCTGTCAATAATAAATCCACTGTAGCAGCCAAAATGATTACGAATGAAAATTTGCGCCAGTCGGCAACTATCGCTTCTGGTGGTGTGGTAGCTTTAGCAGTAGGATCTGTGGTAAAATCTCCCCCGATGAACATACAATTGCGAAATGAACGCAATTCCTCGCATTTCCCGCATTCGCGACGCACTAGTAAGACCACGGAGTATCATTCTATACCGACTAATCTCGCCACACGAATGTCAACACGATCACGCACAATGATCGATATGAATACCAACATCAAGCAATCAGCACCAATAACTAGTGCTCGTTCCCCGGCACTGCGACTGAGCAATTCACAGGTTTCGCGCGATGGTATACTTAAATTAAATATGTCCTCTTTGAAAGTAAAGAGTGATCATGTGACAGCACAAAGGTCTTCAACGCAGTTGCTGAAAGCCGATTTTGTCAGCAATGAAAGGCGTTCAGAACCAAAACAGTCATTGCAACATCCCGAACAAAATGATGGTTGGTTGACAGTTAAAAATCGTAGGCGTTCCAGTCTGCACTGGGCGAATCGTTACAATCAACCGACAGGGTATGCCAGCCTCCCGACGTTGCCGTTGCTCAATGCCGATAAAAATTGTGAAGAAGAACAACGACACGGCAATGCGCCGGTTATAAAAGCGCAATCAAATAAAGTCGAAAAACAATTAACAGTGGAACAGGTAAAACCAACATTACCAATGTCGTCATTAAGTTCACTTCAAAAACAAATGTTGCATTCGCAAAAGCAACAGAAGAAAGATGAACAACAACAGCATCCGCAACAACAGCAACAATCTCGTGAAGAAAAATGTCCAAAACGCCCAGAGATAAAAAATGCCAAAGCGAAGGTTAATTCATTGCCAGTAAATCGTAAACAGCCCGTAAAGGTTCAGAGCGTCAAACAACAATCTGCGACAATGCCCAATCGTCAGACAATTATCAAAAGACAAAAATCCGATTTAACGGGCTTGAAAATGACCTCGCTTCATAAAGAATATATGCGTAGCGAAAAGCACGAAAAACAGAAACGTAGTCTCACGGAAATTGTAGACCTGACACTGAATAATATGAAAATCAACAACAAAAATAGTAGCGATGATAACAGCAATAGCAATAATATAAATAACACTGTTGATACTTCATCGATGGACACAGTTATAGAAGGTAATCCTTTTATTACTTTCATTTTTTACACCTCCCTAAACTCTAATTCAAATTTGTCTGCCTTTCAGTGGAGACTAGATCTCATGCCACTAACTCGCCCGATTCGGAATCCCCAGATCATCAAAAAATTGATATTAAAATTCAAACAAATCGTGATTTTTCAAAAACTATTGGTGACCTCTACGATAGTATATCGCTCTCAGCGAAAAATTCTGAATTATCCAATGGATCATCAATTAGCGGTGGCGGTGATGAAGGTGGTACACTATCAAGTTGTGATGAAACTGATGAGACTCTTGTTAATGAAATGGAATGCGATGAAGATCAACAGCGATTGCTTGAAGAACAAGAATCATTGGAGCGTCAAATACGTGAACTTGAAAGCAGCGAAATCGATGTCGACACCGAAACTGATGAAACTGATTGTGAAGCAAACGCTAATAACGGTAGCCGCTTGATTTTTGAGGACGAATATGATAATACATGCTCTACTTCCATACTTTTCGTTACTACCGATTATGACGACCATGAAACGGATAATGCAAATTTGAGCCTTGAACTCAGATATGGCGCGTTACTCTCAGATATGTCCTGGGGCGAACGAGAAGAAGCGTTAGCTACTTTACAAGCTTATGTTTCGCGACATCCTGGTCGTGCCCAAGAATTACATCAAAAATTGTCCTCACCTTCCCGTCGCCGTTCTTTGCATGAAACACTTAAGAAATATCAGGCAAAGCAAGCGCGGGCTCAACAGAAGAGAGAACTATTACGTAAAGAGAAGGCTATAAAAATTCAACAACTTTTGGCACGTGTGGAAGACGTGAAGATGGCTAAACAGCAATTAATAGAAGACAGACGCATCAAGATGGAGGGTCGATTGCAGCGAGCAGCTGAAAATCGTTCACAGTATTTGAAACAAATAATCGAGAAAGCTCATGATGAAGAGAAAAAGTTGAAAGAGATTAATTTTATCAAAAACATCGAGGCACAGAATAAGCGTTTGGATCTTATTGAATCGTCGAAGGAAACAGAGGGACGTTTACAAGATCTGGAACAAGAGCGACAGAAGCGTGTTGAAGAGAAGGCAGCTAAAGAAGCGGCTGTGGAGCGCAGACGCCAACAATTGGAGAAGGAACGCCAACGTAAATTGGAGAAAATGAATGAAACGCGTTTAGAGAAAGAGCAACGTATTGGTAAAATGCAGGAACTGAAGGAACGCCAACGGCAGGCACTTGCACGGGAGAAGGCTCGTGACCGTGAGGAGCGCCTATTGGCGCTACAAGTGCAACAGCAACAAACCACGGAAGAACTGCAGCGAAAAATTATCCAAAAACAAATGGAATCAGCACGCCGCCACGAAGAAAATATTGAGCATATACGACAACGTGCCCTAGAATTGGCTATACCGACACGTAACCAAGATGAAAATGAACGTGAGTTGCGAGATGAGAATAATCTTAATAATGGTAGAGCTAGTGATGGAGGAGGTGGAGAAGACGGCGATCTCTCTTCTATTGTCTCTGACGTGGGTAGTCGTGAACATAAGCGAAACTACAAAAAGAAAATGAGAAAGCTCAAACTGCGGATGGCACAGAGGTACGCTAAATTCTACAAACATATCTTTTCTAAGATATATGTGATGCGAGGTATTTCAACCTCGTACAATTTTGCTCTATTTTACAGTGCGGCAGAATATATGAAGGAATTACAACCGTTGCCATTACACATGAAACGTGAAAGTCAGGTTCCTAAATTCCTTAATCTAGTGAGCAAAGGTGGTGGTGCTTTAGGTTTGGAACGTCCTTTGGGGCAGTTAATACGTTTGATGGCTAAAGCTCAAGTTTTTGATTTTCAATGTTTTCTATTAATGGACGGTTTGGGAGTTATTGCGTCGCACGTGATTGCTGCTGGTTTAAAAGAGAATTCCAACGTCTCCAAAAAGTAAGTTACAAAACAGATATATATCCAGTTTGAGATTTTTATTTTATGTCATGTTTTTCTTTTAAGGGCTATTGTTTTAGCTGTACAACTGTATCGTAATGCCTGTACTCTTTGCCCACAAATTGCTCGCCATGCAATTTTAGGAAATTCCATAGCTACGCTTTTTAATGCTCTCTTTCAGTGTTTACAAGTAAGTACAACAACAGGAAGTTGAAATAATAAAAATGTATTTTAGTGGTCAATTTAAATATAAATGTAATAATAAATTGAGGAAGTTTTTGTTTGTTTGTCGACATTATTTTTGCAAATTTACAAAGAAAGTTATTGAATTAAGTAGCAATATTGGTAGTGGTAAAAATTAAAACTTGGAACTAAAAAGTAAAGAAGAAGGAATTGAAATTTTTTTATAAATGTTTAAATTAGGCATGGATAAGAAAGGTGTTAAATATTGTGAATGTGAATAGAGTGAATGAGAGTAAATTGCATTGGGGACTTCGCGATTCTATGCATTACTATATGTCATAATATCTGAGCCACCAGAAGTAATAGTAATTATTAATCATAAAAAGTGGGAATCTGCCACCAGATTCTTAAAACTTAGGTGCCTAGTGTATCAATGCGGCGCAGACTTGGAATACGAATTTGGTTGTTAAAATGAACGCACCGTACGACTAGAAAGTGAATTGAATGGGAAACTTGATAGTTATAATGTAGTGAAATTGTAATAATTGATAAGTAATAAGGGCTTTCGAAGTTAAAAGCAGTCCAGTGATCGAATCTGCAATATTATTATAATATATTACAATAATGTCATATTATAATAATACAAAGAAATATCTGAATAACGTAACAATTGGTGTCTGAAGTGGGGTTGTTAAATAATCCCGAGTTATGGTGAAATGTTTTGAATTAAGTATTCCAGAATTAAGAGAATAGTCCGAGGTTCTGCCTATGGCAGGCCAACAGGCAGATTTGTAAGCACATTTACGCGAGGTAATGGAAAGCAAAACAAATGCTACTATTGTACGTTTTGACACCTATCTTCCTTTTGTTTCCGTTTTTAAATGGCGCTACGGAACAATACTAACCGTTAAACTAAAAAAGGCCAGCGGTAAGAGGCGTGAACTGGTCCCACTTACCGATTGTCGCATTATCGCAATAACAACAACGGTAATCGGTAAACGGGATTGTGAGTGGACAAATACTTGTGGATACGGACGCAACAAATTCCATTATTAGATCAGAGCTTGCGCGAGCTAACGTAGAGCCCTTTATTGGATACAAATTACATATAGCCACAGGAGAAGAAGAATGAATTCATGGACAATTGGAATACACCATGAAATGGGAACGCTTGAAGTGCGTCACACCGCAGTAGAGTTTTAGTAGAGCTAATTTTCGGTGTCGACTTCATAAAAGTTCATGGCCTAATCCTGAATTTAATCGAAAATCGTTGACATCAAAATATGGAGACATTCTTACACCTGCTGTGAATAGTCTCAGATAAGGAATTTGGGCATAACTCATTGACAGCGAATTCCATAAAAGTCTGAAGTAATTTTGTGTAGACTATGGAACAAGCTACCTCCGCGTAGTTGAGAGATTAAAACCTTGTCGAATATTTTGGTTGAACGAACTAATGTATAAACCAACAGTAATGAATGCATTCCAATTTAGGTAGTAATTCGGTTCACAATACCGATCACTCTTAATCAAGTGTAGAAAGGACAATGGTAAGCTGTGGAGGCTGTAGTAACCCTCCCCAGAAATGCAAAAGCGACGTTTCCAAGGTAAGCATAAAAATTGTCAACAACACGAACAATTGGTTGAATGAGCTGAGTGGGTTAAAAGGAATAAAAGCAGAATCCTTATTGGAAAAATATAAGTCCATATTTTCCAGTATGACAATAATTTTGGAAGGACTGTTGTGAGAAGTCGGATAGATAATCTAGATGCAAGATCGATGCGGCAAGCTCCGCGCAGTCCCTCTAGCAAAACGAGAATAGGCAGAACAAATCATAAAATATATGGAGAGCGATGGGGTGATTGTACCTTCAACGAGTCTATGGAACGTACCGGTCGTGTTAATTAAAAATAGAGACGTATATGGATTTGCGTTAACTATCGGAAATTGCTCGACGTTGCCAGGAAGGATAGCTATCCACTGTCATGAATAGATGAACTTTGGATCTAGTGCGAAGTAGTTTTCAACATTGGATTTGCAGAGGGATTACTGGTAAGCGCAGATTGAGAAGTCTGATCGTGAAAAAACTACCTTTAGATATGAAGATGAACTGTGAAAATATTCCGTGATGCCATTTGGATTATTTAATGCCCCAGCAACCTTCGAACGATCAATGGAACACCTGCTAAAGGGACTTCATTGGAATACATGTTTGGTATATGCTGATGATATCATTGTCGTGGGAAAGAACTTTGATCACCATTTCAAGAATTTGGAAGAAGTCTAGTCGAATTTCCTCCGCCGCTCTACGGCTAAATCCAAATAAATGTGTTTTATGTAACCCAGAAGTAACCTGGGCCATCAAATCTCTGCACAAGAAATTCACACGGGTGAAGATAAAATAAAATCAGCAAGAGATTTTACGTGATGGCCTCGCCACGTAAATGTTTATGAAGCTTTCCTGGACTCTGCAGCTTTATCGAAGTTTACATAATCTTGTAAAGAAGATTTGCAACCTTACAGGAAAGAAGGAGGAAGAGAACGCTTTCCAGCAATTAAAAGAGTTGCTCTGAATAGCTCCAACGTCGGCTTATCCAGCTCCGGGCGAAAGATTTATGTGGGATATAGATGTTAGTGCATGAGGAATAGGAGGTGTGCTCTCAGTCGGCGGCCAGAGAAAGTAATTAGATTCTGATACAGAGTTCTCGGGAAACTACAAAGGAACTGTTATGTAACAAGACGACAACTTTTGGCAGTGGTGGAATGTTCGGGTGCCAGTCCCGTTGCAGTGTGGGCAACAAAATGGCAGTGACCAGAGTGCAAGCTGGTTCACTAGCCATGAACTATGCACCCTGGTTCCGAGGCCTCACCGAAGGTTTAAAAGCGGTACCACGGGTGATGCGCGTTGTATGGGGTCTTCGAAGCCCGCTAATATAAAGCCTACGCATATAGCGCATCGTTAGTAGGCTTCTCACTTTGTGAGAGCTTCGTGGTGGCTGTGGTTGCCACCCAAAGAAACGCGGGTAGAGACCATGAGTCTCCGCGAGAGTTGCACGAGGAGGCAGACCTCCGTCAACTCAATGCCGGTGAGGTCCCCACCGGCATAAGGCCTTAGATAGTGCCGAAATAGCTACCTGCGAGGAATGTCCTGCCACACACAGGCTTCCACAGGTACATGATAAAGCTACGGTTGGCTACCGTAAGCGAAATTGGCGTCGGTTGTTGCTATAAAACAAAAAGGTACGTTCACAGAGTTCGTACTCGCAACCCCATGCGGGATGGCCCGCCGAGGAATTAAGCCAATCATGGCAGGTGTCCTCGTTAAACACCAGGCAGAAATCAGAAATCAGTGGTGGAATGTGTTAAACACTCACAAATACTTTTATGGACATCTTTTCCTCTTAAGGACAGTTTTCGAGTTGAATAGAAAGATATCAAAACTATGACTTCGTATTGTAACATATGAAAGGAGGTTTGCATGGAAACGCTGACGCACCGTCTCGACGCTTATGTGCATTGGAGTGAAAACATTGTTGAAAAGTTGAAAGATGTGGAAGGATAGTCTCAGCCCCGAAAGATATTGACCCTAGAAAAGATCAATCTACGTTTCTATTGGGCAACATGCCAAGAATCAAACGCGAAAGGAATCAAAAAGTTCTTAGCATGTGACTGCTAAAAGTAGCCCTCGGACTTTTAGCAGTCACATGCTAAGAACTTTTTGATTCCTTTCGCGTTTGATTCTTGGCATGTTGCCCAATAGAAACGTAGATTGATCTTTTCTAGAGTCAATATCTTTCGGGGCTGAGACTATCCTTCCACATCTTTCAACTTTTCAACAATGTTTTCACTCCAATGCACATAAGCGTCGAGAAGCAAAGGGAAGTTGCAAAGGCAAGTTACAATGCAGGAGCACCGTTTGAACGCATCGCAATGGATGCAGCTGGGTCATATTCGACCAGTGATTCCGGGAATAAATATGTTTGTTGATTACTATATACTTCGGTATGTGGCCAGAAGTGTATGTCCTAACAAAATTAGGGGCAAGAATTGTGGCTGAAGCCTTTGCCCAGAATTGGATAACAAGATTTGGGATAGCAATCGATTTACACTCCGATCAGGGGAAAAATGTTGTGTCTGCTATATTTCAGGAAATGCGCTCACTGTTGGGGATTAACGAAAATTCGAACCACTGCCTTACATCCGCAATCAGTGGGAATGATAGAAAGGTTCAATCGTGTCATAGAAGAACACTTACACTAGGTAGTGGACAAATGTCAACGTAACTGGAATAAGCACATTCAAATGTTTTTAACGGCTTATTGATCAGCATGTCATCACACTATTTTGTCCGGCTATAAAGTGAACTATCAAAGGGAAGCTGGGAAGTTATATACCTGCAATAAGTACTAAATAATGAAACATTGTGAGCATTGTTTCTTTCAGACACCTGCACTTCGGGGGGGGGGAGCTACGGAGGTTCGGGGGGCAGACTAAATAAAATGATAGTTTAAATAACATTTAAATAATATTCTATTTTATAATCAGCAATCTATCAAATTCTATCAGTTCTATTTTTTCAAATTTGTATTCTTTCTTTTTCGTCTTTTTTGCTATCATGTTACTTACCAATTAATTTTAATATTATTTATTCCTTGTTAATTAACAATTCATTTGAATTTAATAAAATCGCTTCATTCATAAAACATATTTCACTTTATTAAAAAAAACAAAAATTAAATTTTATAAATTAAATGAAATTAAATTTTTACGCATGCTTCTCAGCGACTACTACATAAACCAGGGACTGAAACAAAAAAAATGGGTTCGGGTTCAGCTTCAGGTTAATCACTCACAAATTCGCTCGTTTTCGAACGTTTTCCGTCACTTGTTGCTAACGTGTAAAAGTAACGGTAACGGAACATTTTCATGTGCCATTATTTCAACACGATCTATAGCACTTCTATTGCAAACGCTAGCATATAGCGTGACTATGTAGTGTGTGTAGTAGTATGAGCAATGGATTTAATTTGGCATTTTATGATTCGATTTCTTCGAGGGGGGGGCGGTGCGGTAGGTCCTCTCCGGGGGCGCTGAGCCCCTCCGGAGAAGTACCTGAAAGGAACACTGTTTGTGAGGGTAAATGCAACCTGAAATTGTATTGTTTTGTTACATTATTCACAATCCAGTGATCTAACTTGTTATATTAACAGTGGAATTTGAATAACCTAACAATATTAACAAAAAAGCACACAACGTAACAGTAATTTTTGGTCAACGTGGTTTTGACAAATCCTTAAAACAACAATTTAGTAACTTCTTTATCAAATTGATATTCTCCTCATTACTAACTCATAAATATCTAAAATTTGTATAACTACCTTTCATAATCATAAGAATTAATCCTAACAATGTCTTCGCAATTATGATAACACAAGGTGTGCAATAATGATATAGATCTCATCATATATAATGACATTCTCATATATATATATATATATATATATATATATATATATATATATATATATATATATATATATATATATATATATATATATATATATATATATATATATATATATATATATATATATATATATATATATATATATATATATATATATATATATATATATATATATATATATATATATATATATATATATATATATATATATATATATATATATATATATATATATATATATATATATATATATATATATATATATATATATATATATATATATATATATATATATATATATATATATATATATATATATATATATATATATATATATATATATATATATATATATATATATATATATATATATATATATATATATATATATATATATATATATATATATATATATATATATATATATATATATATATATATATATATATATATATATATATATATAATATATATATATATATATATATATATATATATATATATATATATATATATATATATATATATATATATATATATATATATATATATATATATATATATATATATATATATATATATATATATATATATATATATATATATATATATATATATATATATATATATATATATATATATATATATATATATATATATATATATATATATATATATATATATATATATATATATATATATATATAT
>OZ016502.1:14392469-14467469 GCA_963966595.1 Physocephala rufipes | reverse complement strand
ACTTATCTTACCTTGAGAGCAGAGGTAAAAGTAGGAATTTATTACGCACTTTCACTAGAATTATATAAATATAAAATTATGATCAATCTTTTAATTTATATACTTCGTCTTACGAATTGCGCGAGCATTAACCGAAGCATTAACGGAACAACAAAAAAACAGCTGGCGTGAGATTTTTTTTCGTCTTGTCTTAAATTTTGGCAAATCGCCAAAGAAGCAGTCAACGAGTCAACCGACCGACCGGATAAAAAAATAACTAAAAAATGCGACAATTGGAATCGTGTTTGTCATTTCATTTTTAATGTGTTTGACAATTTTTTTTGTTTTTTTATAAATTGCAGCTGTACAACATCGCATACGGATATTATTACGATATATTGGAATGTCGGAGGAGAGCAATATTCAAATGAGCGAGCTGACTCCCGAAGAGGTATGTTAATACGCCAGTGTGTATGAAAGTATATATTATTGAAGAAGTTATGCATATACCAAATTAGTAAATGCAATTTTTACAGATACGTGCTAGAAGGTTGCGAACTCTTTCTGCAGCAGGTTTAGCTAATACAACGTCATCATCAAATGAAATACACAGTGCTGAAGGTATCGTCCGCTACTTTAAGCTTATTTTTAATCTTGTTCTTCTGTTCTGTGCTCTTTTAATTTTTTATTTTCCGCTTTCACGCACATACTTCCTCTAATACGTACATTAAACGCTTTTGAGCTCAAGGAAAGAGTATTTGTAGTGTGTCTAAAGAAGTTAATTTAAGAAATTGAACGTTATTCTTTAAGGACCCTAATGTTTTAATCGTAAACACAGAAACACAGGGATACTCTAGCTATAGATTTCTGATAATCAAGAGATTTGATTTTCTGAGGATTTTAAAAAGGACTATAGAAAGTATATGGGGCCCAACTTTGACGGTGTTACCAACTTTATAAAATATAACTTTACCCCATTTACTACATTAATTACTAATTAAACTAATATTTTCTATTTTGAATGCCTGCTGAATGCAGTTCCACGTAGTACCACCAAAAATATATCAAATGAATCGCGTTTAGCAAAAAATGTACCGGGCTTGTATTCAGCATCACAAATGCAACCAAATAAATTACAAAAGGCTGTAGACGATACTCAAAAAATGGATGTTGATATTGATACTAAAACTTCAACGGCGAAAATAATCCCGTTCAATACTGCGATTACGGAGACTACTGCGATACCCATGGACATTTCGAAATCATCATCAGCAGCTGATCTCACACTTTTATGCGACTTAAAAAGTGTTCAGGATATAACTAAAGATAGCGATTCTGGTATTGAAAATATGGAGACATCAGAGAATCCATCTCCTGTTACTTTAAGTGCTCCTAATTTGCCTAGTATGCCATCTAATGAACCGCCAAAAAAATGTTTTCAGTTGATCAATGAACATTTGGAGAGGATGTTATCGAAAATACTAAATGCTACTTGGAATGAGTATTGTGTGGGTTCCATAATTTGCCCTCAAACGGCGACATTTCTTGAACATCATCCAAATAAACGTTTCGATTTCGAAACAATTACTTCTGATGTATTAATGGAGTGCGTTATGAAAATTTATAATGATGAAACCAGTGAAAGTAGTGGTGGTGATTCTATTGAGGATCCACCTATATCGACACCAAAAAAAATTAAGAGTGATGATACTGAAGTGCAAGAAATATTAGCAAATGCAGAGGCTGCAAATGTGGCAGATTCTGCAGCTAACGTTTTAGATGATCAACCATCCACATCACGCGGTGTAGTTGGTAAGTATCTAAGAAACGGTAGAATTATTTTATCATAATTCAAGTGGATGACATCATTTTTTTTTGCTTTAATAGGTGGTGTTGGAAATGAAATAGAAACTTGTCCTATACCATCATCATCTATCATGTCGCCTATCGCACTGGCAAGACATAATGTCGTCAAATATTTGATAAAATGCTATACAATGAATCGTAAATTGAATGAAAAATACAATGGAAAATTAGCTCCAAGCAACCAGGAGGAAATCGGTGCTATCAACATGTTACTCCAAACGACCTTCACTATAATTATGCGCACCGTTGTCCTGGTGTTGACTGATCGCATTTATGAAAATTATAACTATGCACTTGATCAGTCTTGTCTTTTAGAACTGCTTTATCAGGAACAAATACCTGATGAGTTCTTATACGACTTAGTAGCTGATGTCTATAAGAGTAGTTCAGACTTTGAACAAATCTTCAGTCAAGTGCTGCGTGGTCTTTTCATCAGTATGCAACGTATTATCTGTACGACGAATATAATAACCCAACCTATTGAAATGTTGGCTAAATTGATAACGATCAAAGTGGGAAATGCACGTCCATTGTGTGATTTGGTAGCGAAGCAAGTAAATTTTTTACCACCCATTTGCACCAAAATTGGCGGAAGAGAGATTGTAAAGTGCAGCTACTTGGGGCCATTCCTCTCCGTTTCACTCTTTGCCGAAGAAAATGTAAAATTTGCTGAAGCACATGGAAAAGTTAATGTTTTGGCAGCCGGTTCTGCGAAATTGCGTTGGGTATGTGGAGTAATTCAAAAATATATATATTCTTAAGTGAAAGTCATACAATGCTCATTTGCTCTATACTCTTATTACATGAGTTACCTTTCCATCTCTCCTCGCCATTTACTGTTGGCTTTCAGTTGGCAGTAAGTAACAGTAGTGTAAGTGTGAGCGAAATGAGGTGGGAAGATGACTTGAAGTAAATGCATTGACTTCACCGGGGTCTAGGATTTCAAACTAATCGTTTATTTTTTTTGTCTCAAACCAAAATTGAACATCGCACCTGTTGTTACATTACCAATTCTAATATGTGCAAATTGATTTATTAAAATGTCAAATTTTTTTTACAATTTAGTTAACACAAATACTGAGTACTAACAAATTTTAAATTGAAGTTAATGTCTGTTTTATTGTATTCCTCTCTTTCTTCTGTTTCCAGCAACTGCATTTGGTGCGTACACTGATGCATACCGTATTTCATTCACTGTTAGTCAATGTTAATAGCCGTCCTAAAACTTTGGAGTATGTGGCAAAAGTACTTGGTCATAACGAACGGCGGGTACAATTTGCGTGCGATGAAAAACTATTGGCTCGTGATGGTTTTGTTATAAATTTAATGACTGTATTGCAGCAATTATCGGTAAAAATTAAACTTGATCGTGTCGATCCAAATTTTCCATTCTATAAAGATTCATTGATTTGCATCGAGAATGATACGAAATTACGTTTTAATGATGAGGAATACAAAAGTTTCATAGAACGCGATTTCTCTTCGAAATTGCATAATGCAAACTTTCAGACGCAATGCTGGTTCCTAACACTACAGGCGCATCATTTGGGTTTTATGCCTGCTATACAGCGTTATCGACAAAAATCGCGCGCAATTAAAGAGTTACAGAAACTTATTGATGAAATTGATCGCACCAAATCACATTGGGAAAATACACCGTATGCAAAAAGGAATAAACAATTTCGTGATCGCTGGTTAAAACAATTGAAAAAGCTAACACGGTTTGTGCTTGTAATCAGAATTAATAATCGGGAAAAGCTGATATTTTGTTACTGTTATCTATTTTCAGTTCAAAATTATGTAGTGAAGTTTGCTTACTTGATCCAAAATTATTGAGCTCTTGTATGTTTTTCTATTCAACGGTTTGCGAATATTTGCTCTATCAGATGGAAGGGCGAGCTATAGAAGGTCCTTTTATTTCAAAACAAACCGCTACGCAATTGAAACCGACCGATGCATTTTCTGCACTGCCCGAATGGTATGTCGATGATATAGCCGAGTTTATATTGTTCGCAATGCAACACGCGTTGACTGATGTACGTCAAACGATTGACCTTTCAATAATAACGTGGCTACTGACATGTGTGTGTGCACCACATTTAATTAAGAATCCATATGTGACTGCTAAACTCGTTGAGGTTATGTTTGTATTTTCACTTGGCCCATCGAATTCATTGAATACTGCGGTAAGATTAAGAAGTATAATTTGCTACATTAAACGTTAGTTACTATTTCGATTTTAGATGTGGAATCATGAACTGGCCCAAACGGTTTTGTGTAGTGCGCTGATGAAATTTTATGTGGATATTGAAACAACCGGTCAGAGCACTGAATTCTACGATAAGTTTACCATAAGGTGCGTTCGATTGATTATCAAAATTTGTTTTACGGGATGAATTTCTCAAATGGGAAATGCAGACTATAAAAGTGCGGATACATTGATTATAGAAATGCGCAAGCGCGAATTAGATTTCGGTATTGACGTGACCACTACGTATTATTCAGTCTTACGTTTTTTGGTAGTAGTTCCCGTCGATGTGATTCACAAGGACTACATAATGCCTAAGATATCTTCTTTGGTGTCGCGGGACATTCTCTTCACTTACTCGGTGTTCCTTTGATTTTAGCGTTGGTTCACCTGAAGTGTTCATCGCGTTCAACTTGTCTGGTAACTATTCCTGGTCGAGTACATGAATATCTGTCCAAATTTATGATTCTCTTTGCGATTGTCCTGTTGTATCGTGTTATTTCTGCTGTAGACATTGAGTATATATTGACTTCGTCCAATTTAATTATCACTTCCTTTGTTGTTTAGACCGAAGTCGAGGTCGGAGACCTCGTCAAGGTGTTTCAAGTGGTATATCCAAAATATATTGACGAGAAAGCGTGCATTAACTTTATATTCACCAGTAAATCTATATTGACCCGTAAATGCCATAATTTGTTGCAGCATCTAGTTATGATAATTACGATTCCTTTATATTTAATTTGTTTTTTCGTGCAGATATCATGTAAGTCATCTTTTTAAGTCGATGTGGGAAAGTCCAGTGCAACGCCAAGTTATGATTACGGAGTCAAAATCGGGCAAACAGTTTGTAAAATTTATTAATATGTTAATGAATGACACAACGTTCTTGCTGGATGAATGTTTAGAGAATTTAAAACGTATTCATCAAACTCAGGTATATTGAACACCTCGTGGTTTTCTGTTTTATCTTTCGATTTTAATTTATTTCCTTATATAATTATCACTAGGTTCTAATGTTAAATGAGGAGGCATGGGCAGAGCTCGGTTCAGAACAGCAACAAAGCCGTCTTTCACAATTATCGACGGACGAACGTCAGTGCCGTTCGTATTTGACCTTGGCGCGTGAAACTGTTGAAATGTTTCATTATTTAACAGTCAGTTTTTTAACTAAAATTCATATATTAATGGATGCAAGCTATATCCTTCTTATTTTCTCCCTTTATCTCATTTCTAGGATGACATCAAAGAGCCATTTATGCGTGACGTACTAGTTGATCGTCTAAGCTCGATGTTGAATTTCAATTTACAACAATTGTGCGGTCCAAAGTGCAAGGATTTAAAAGTACGCAATCCAGCTAAATATGGTTGGGAGCCACGACGGCTTTTGGGTCAAATTTTCGATATATATTTACATCTTGACTGTGATAGATTCGCTCAAGCTTTGGCCGCCGATGAGCGTTCATTTCAAAAACATTTATTCGATGATGCAGCTAATCGAATTGAACGTTTTGGCATTCGTTCTACGGTAGAAGTGGAAAAATTTCGGGCGCTAATAACTAAAGCCCATGATATTTATGGTATGTCACTTTACATTTTAAATAAAAGAGTCAAAGAGTCAAAGCGTTTGCTGTTTTGAGATTATATGTGACTTCGGAAAGTAATATCATTTTCAGAATTTGAAAAAAACTTAGTAATTCGAAGTTCTGTGATTTGGCGGTTTTTAAAAATCAGTATATTAATTTCATTCAGTTGCAACTGACTTCAAAAGATAGTGTATTTTCAACATTAATGTGGGTGGAATTAAAATTGTTGACTAAATAGCAGTTTCGATACTGGTTTTTTGTGTTCACGCATCATCGCATCGACTAATTCCTTTCCGGCTTAAATAAATTTTTAACTTCTTGAAGGTAGAGAAGAAAAATATTTCGAAAACAAAGCTATTTACTTCAATATTTTAAGGGATATCAAGCGAAAGCTTAACATACATAAAGAATTGTTTTCAAAATCATATAGCGTATTAACGAAATTATGTTCCGAATTTTTTTTCAATATCAATACGTTTTTGGCAACGAAGTGAATTAAGAGAAATGTTAAACACAATATATAGCGAAGAGAATGAGTTAAACACAATATATAGTGCATTAAATGCTTTACAAAGCCTGTAGTTCAGCCTGTGAGCGACAACTACCTTGACCTATGTAATTCGTATATAGGCAGTATACGATAAAAATTGCTTCACTACAAAGTTTATTATTTCTATTTTATAGTTGCCAATCAACAATCTGAAGACGAGTGTGCCGATGCACCAGATGAATTTAAGGATCCTCTAATGGATACGCTTATGTCTGATCCGGTAGTTCTGCCTTCGGGTACAATTATGGACCGTGCCATTATCACCCGACATTTACTCAATAGCAATACCGATCCGTTCAATCGACAAACATTGACCGAGGACATGTTGGTGCCGAATATAGAGCTAAAAGACCGAATCGATGCCTGGCGTAAAGAGCAACGATTTAAGAGGCAACAACAACAGAATTTAAGATTAAATGATAAAAGCAGTTAAATATAAGTCGTAGCCGGTCTGCTTAAATCGATAACTTTATACTTTATTTCAATAGATAAGAGTTTATAAACTGTAATACCTTTTTATACACATTATTGAATACGGTTATATATCTTATCATATCCATTTAGTTTTAAAATATTCCCTATTGAAGAGCTAAAATTAAATGCTAGCAATTATTATGTAAGAGTTTTCATTTTCGTTTTTCGCCCAGTTTTCTCAGTCGACTGTAATGTCGTATCGTATAAAATTTTGTGTGAAATTTCAATTTTAGCTATGAATTACACTAAACTTTTTGCATAAGGTATAAAGCAACTGGCTTTTCAAAAAACTTTTAAATAAAACTTTTTAAATTGAAATATGGGAAGTGTATGTTAAAATAGGTTTAAAATAAATGTTAGCGCCATCGTGTCAAAAATAAAATACATATTTATGAACATATTTACAACAGAAAATCTTAAACGGTAACAGTAATTGAATTCATAAGGGAAATGTTCGGCTTATTAGTGACAGAATATTTTTGAGATTTTCTTTTAAAAGTAACATCTTACCAAAACGGACACCATCCGATATAACACTGGCATAGATTTTCATTATTTGTCGCTTGTTGTATCAATAGATCAACTTGTTGTTGAACTGTCACAGCGTTCTGGGTTTGGAAATCAGTTCCCGTTAATTTACGTTTAACACGTTTTATGACTTTACTTGCTTTACTATTAGTCACATCCGAAGCATTTGGAGGCATTGTCATTGTTTGCCTTGGACTATGATTATCATAGACTGTTTTAGATTTTGATGTATGCGGATTACTAAACAATAATGCGTCTTCAATTGAACCACTTAAACTATCATTTCCACCCATACTGGCTGTACCCACTGCACCAGTGCTATTGTTGTTCGTTTTTGATCGGTGGTTTTTATTCTCCGTATCGAGCAGGCGCCAATTTAGGAGGGGATCATAAACGAAAGCTTCCAATACGGCCATTAAAGAATCTTTATTACGGCGTAGCACTAACATAACACTTTCACAGGTTCGACGGTAAGTGCCCTCAATACCGGTTACTTCCATGGCTTTAATAAGCATTCGTGTCAAACGGAAAGGAATCTTTTCGGGAAATTTTTCCCGCGTCATGGCAACTTCAAAACAATCACCGAAATCAATATGTAGTATTTTCCCACTCATGCGATCTAACATTAGATTGGATGGATGTCGATCACCCAAGCCTAATATATATCCAACCATAGACATAACAGCCAATGATCGTGTGTAGTTTGTACGCCGCTCAAACCAAACTTCTGATGAGGGTGACTTTAACCACAACAATTTAGCCAGGTCGTCACCTTGTGTTTGTGCAAGTGCAAATTCAAAAACCTCAACCTTTTGCATCAGTGTCAAGTGATCATAATCTGGTGATACACTTAGCATAGTTCGATGCTCTTGATTGAGCGGTACCTTTTTCTTGTCACGATAATCGCGTATGAGAGTGTGCAAGGTATCACAATGTGGTACCCAACCGATTAGACCCGAATTGGTGCTCAACGGAATAACAGCGTAACGCTGTATAGCCAAGTTGCGCCGGAAGGTGTCAGGATCACTAAGCAGTAAAGTGTTGACGAGAGAAAAAAGTTGCATGACTCGCTCATCTTGACGTAAGTCCTCATGCCCTTTAAGTAAATACATGTAGTCCTTGCCATTGGATCCACGGATGCATAATTTACGTGGCCTCTGTTTTGAAGTTATTACTTGCAAATTGGTCTTGATGTGAGAGATACGAATTAATTCTTGTCCTGGGTTGTAAGATCCTGGGACAGCGAGTTCTAAATCCTTGCAAGCGAGAAGCTTTGGTGAAACGTACGGTAACTCGAGAGATGTGAGTTGGGGCAATTGGCGTGATATTTTTTGGAACACATGATAATAAATGTCCCATGCATGATCGAGATCCAGCAGGGCCGAAGATGATTTGTAGCGCTGTGTCCATTCGTATGCCTCTGTTAATTCACGACCATATGCTTGCGAGAAAGATGTTTCTTTGAGGGTCTGTGGGCCGCGTTCAAGCATTGCATGAAGCGGTTCAAGTATATCGAACATACCTTTGACGTTACGATCGCCAAAGTAAAGGCGTGAAGCCTCTTCTAAACCCTCGTGCCACTGTTCATGCCAAAGAATGGCAACACGTATTAATTCTTCACTACACATGACCGCCTGTTCTACTAGTGTGGGTGAATGCTTGCGCATCGAATCTAGTATTTTGAAAGCGGCATTTTTTCGCGCCACCGAGGCAGATTTTGAAGCTACGGTAAGAGGATAAACCAGCGCTTGTGGATGATATTTACCTATATCGATAAGAAGTTGATGAATCAATTGACCAACCAAGTTGCGATGTGTGTCAATGCGTGCAATGAGCTGAGGAATCACTTGCAGCCAAGTATTGATTTCAATCATTTTCATACCGGAAAGTAGGGCATCGTAGACTTCAGGATGATGGCCGTAGTCAAACCAGAGGGTAAGGAGACGCAGGGTGTCTTGTAATGAATTTCCACGAATCAAACTTATGGAACGAAAAAAACCATGCACGGCAGGAACGGCATACTGTTCAATGATTATACGTTCCTTTTGCAAATGAGTTGACATATCGTTGACTGAGGGTGGACCAATTTTGTCCAATTGTTGTTTCTGAGCTTGGACGACTTTGAAGTTCATGTAGGCCCACAAATGCCACGCCTTATACCAATTTGGATCATAATCTGTAGCCTTCTCAAAGCATTCGAGAGCGTCCTGTACTGCTTCTGGATCGAGTATGCCTTGCAACTTATTTTGCCACATTGCCAAGCGCAGATAACAACGTGCTAGCAGACGACGATCTTCTCCTTTGACATCGTCGGGAGGGATGCAACTCAGTTTGGCGCTATACGTATTAACAAAACAACTAAGTTGCTCATACGCGCCCTGCATATTGCCAGCCATCGCCATATGCTTACTGTAGGAATATGTTACATGTGGTTGATTGCAAGGGAGGGGCTCGTTTGGGTTCTGAGAAGGATCTGAACCCAGCAACATTACCAGGGTCTTGTGGGATAATTGAAGTGAGCCACTCTTTCGACAAAGACTCGCATACTTAAGCCATGTGTGGACATCCTCCTGAGGGCGCACTACTAAGGAATGTACTTGTATTATGCGACGCCAGTCTTCTACCAGACGCTGTCCACCTTGTAAGCGTTTCCACCACATAGATTTCAAAGGTTCGCGACGTTCTGGGATCAGCTTAAATTGTACAACCTCCTCCAATTCAGCAAGCATTTGAACGCACACCATTGCTCCATACGCACGTTCGTAGGATTCTCCCGCCATCGAGGTTAGTTCCGTATCAAGCAGATCGCGTGTCTCGTCAATGAGACGCTGAGCTGACTCAAAGTCTTCGTGATGTACAGCAAGTACTGCCCGATAGAAGCTACCATCTTGAGTATCCTCAGGGATACATCGGACATATTCTTGCATACCTTCCCAGTCCTGTAATCCCCATGCAGCGACAGAAGCCAAAGGGCCAGCACGTGAACGTGCTTCTCGGCCAAGAGTATCCCAATCCTTTTTCGCTACAGCACCCAATTCGGACCATTCACCCAAAGCCTCTAAACAACGCATATAGCCCAATCGAGACTCGAGATCACTGTCATCTAATTTCAATTTATCTGAGTAATGTTTGAGGGCTTGATCCCAATTGTGTAGTTTTTCATACCAGCGCCCTTGTACCTTTAATTCATTAGCAGCATTACGAAAAGTAGTAAGGAGGCCTTCGGCAGCTTCTTTTTGCTGCAATTTATTATTAATTAGAATCAACGATTCAAAGACCTGAGCATCCTTCTTAATAAGAAATTCTTCTTCCTTATAATGTAATGCTTTGGCGTAGGCACGGCATGCCATGGCTCGAGTACCCAAAAGCTTGGTCTCAATTGGTATTGGATCCTTATCGCAATGCTCCATAAATTCAGCTAAATTCAGAATAGTTTGCGTAATTTCCGGCATGTCAGTAACTTGGAGAGCCTGTATCAGTGATTGCGTTAATTCGTGCTTAGCTTCTGCCGACATCTCCGTCCAACATGATATGAAGGCGGCATTAAAAAGATCACGCAACAACTTATCATAATCTTGAGCTAATACACGACAAGCCCGTAATGCGTGCGACGGTGACTCTTTCAAAAGACCAATCGATAGACGTTTTAACCACTCGAGCCAATCATCTTTGGACACTCGACGAGTTACCTGCCAAGCGGCACGAAGGTCATTCGTAGGCACATTCTTTTTCTTAATATTAATGTTACCATCGATACTTGTAGGCTCAACGCGTTTATACTTAGCCTGACGCATATGAAATTCATCATCTAAACACAATGTCGTATTGCTTTGTATTTTCGTCAACAATTTTTCATACTTTGAATCAACTATGCGATTCTTGGCCATGCTGCGATTTACTAGGGGGCTAAACACAAGATATTTCTTGCCCAACTGAATGACAAGAGAACGAAGAGTTGACATGGCTTGATCACGAAGGTCCGGTTCGGTATCGAGTACACGAACAAGAGGGTGAATGATGCGAGATGAAAAATCGGTAAAGTCTAAAATCCAAGCCAAATGATCGATAGTATCTAGAGCAGCTCCCGAAACTTGTTGTGGAACATAAGGAGAATCGAATAATTTCACAATCGGAGGCACCAGCATGTGCAAATAGTCGTCCAAAGTGTTACCAAATTTACGCAGAGTTTGCAAAAGTTTTATGGTAACTATGCGGTCCTTCGATGTATCATGATGCAACACACGTAATATTTGAGGCATTAGTTGGGACAAATAATTTCGGAATTCACACCCTAGAGCTAGTGCAATTTGCTCGATAAGATTAATCAATGTTGGCTGAAGAGGAGTGTTAACAGTCCAAAATTCTTTAATTAATTTAAATATGTCTCCAATATAGCCGATAATATGTTGTTTTACAATCTCAATTAGAATCGAGAGCTGTTGAAAAAGAAATTCTCGTAAATTCATATCTGCGGTACGCACATTATCCAATAAAGAAGGCAAGACTTGGGCCAAATAAGGAACACATTTGATGCCAAGACTTTTGAAAATAAAAGTTACCGCCTGTACTACACTCGTATGACGACTGCTCAGAGTCGGATCGCGTAAGATATGCATAAGAGCTGCAATTGCTACCGCAGGATAATATTCATCTAGAAGATTTCCCATATTTACCAACAGTTCAGCTGTAGAAATATCTTGACTCTCATCCATTTTGAAATCTGTTAAAGATATTAGAACGCTATCTTTTTGACTATCAATTAATCCCTTATTCATCTTATGCTTGTAGGGATCCATGGCTCCTAAAAGGCCTAAAACGCGAATTGTCTCACGTCGTATCGAGCGGCGTTGTTCAGTTTTAAGAAAATTAATTAATATGTCAATTAAAACGGGATATTTGTTGTACGGAGACACCACACGTCCGGTGGCACTAACCAACTGTCCAAGAGTCCAAAGAGCAACACCACGTTTATCTGGACTGCCTGCATCACCCAACATTTCCAAGAGTATTGAAAGCAATTCATCAGCCCAGAGCTCCATTTCATTAGAACCGCCATTGACATCGGCCAAATCACCAATAGCTCTTAACACATTTAAAATTACTCCAGGATTAGAATCAGGTTCACGCAGTTTTGGTACAAGTATTGAAAGAATAGGACGCATGTATGAGGAAATCAATCTAAAAGAAACAATAATAGTGATGAAGGGTCAGAAAGAAAACAATATGGATAGGTTGAGTTGGTTTATGTTCAGCAGCAATGGCTATCTGCCAGAATTTTTTTGAAGTATTATAGTTGCTTGGATATGATTGTAAACTCCTACGAAATTTTATAGAAGACTACTATTGATTTCTATATAAGCCTATTACCGATAAATGATGATCACTTATCAATTTATTAGGAACCTACCTTGGTGTACTTATAATCAAATGGTCTAACATTCTTGCACTCTGTTCCTTATTACGGCTCATTCCTGAATGTTCCAATTCCGTTAAGAGTTCAATCATTACCTCTCTCAGTTTTGGCATAACGTAGGCTGGATTCATTGCCGACAAGCGACCGGTAGTGACAATAGCTAATTCGCGTATTTCGAAGACCTCATCGTTCAACGTAATGAAGAGTGCACTCAACGATTCTGGTTGAGCCAATTCGGCATCGAAATGCTCATCCAGTGAACGCAAAACACGCAAACGGACATTGCAATCTGTATCAGTAATGGCAACAATTAGTAGACGCTCGATAACATGAGAAACCGTTTCACGTAGTGTTTTTGAATTGTCTAAACACTCAGAAGACTGAATGGCCAATTTCAATAAGCGTGTGCATGTCTGAACAGCTTCAAGACGAATTTCCTGTTGTTCATGATTAATAAAATAATCGGCACATCTGTGTCAAAGAAATGTGAGCAATTCTAATTATTACATACGCAATTAATCAGATTTGGTTGGGATTTACAATAATAATTCCAAGGGAAAGCACGTACCTTTGTACAAAGTCTAACATATTTTGTTCTTCGAAATTGAAGCTACCTAAAGTTTTTAAAGCTAGCTCAATTGTAGGTATATCTTGAGGGAAATTATTAGCCGCTTCCATGGCGAGAGGAGCAATAGCTGCATACGGAATAGCTGCCGGTTTATTCATTAGCACTTGTGAGAATACTCCAATCAGGCCATCAGCGATGGGTCCTTTTAATTGTGGAACATTTTGAGCCAATTCCCGCAAGCAAGCGGTTAATGCTGGTGATAAACCAGTAGAGAACATTTGCTCCAATATATCACGAATGTCTTCGGTAATATCCGCCTTAATTGCATGTGAAAGTAAAGTAATACAAATAAAAATTGCAGGATCTAATATCGGTTTGCGTTTATTGGGAGCATCTTTTGGAGGTAGAACCATTTTAATAGCGCACATTATAGCCTTTAAGTATTTATCAATATCGTGTTCGACAGCGACTGCAATATAACCGATCGTAATGTAGGCAATATTACGATCTTTCTCTTTACCACGCAAAATACTTAATAAGTGATTAATACAATTTTTTAAATACTTCTGTGCGAATAGCTCGCGATTGAAAGCCGCTAGTCTTGGTAATATTTGTAATAGGGCTTGTTGGACATGAGATGATTTAGATAATCGTTGCTCCAAGATATTATCACAAATTGAAATATAGTGTTCGGTAAGAATGGCACGCGAATTTGCAGATTCAAGTGCATTCAACTGAAAAGTATCAACAATTGATAAACTTTAGCTTGCAACAAAATAAACAAAGGTCGTGTAACCAACATACCCCCGAAAATTTATGCACTGCAGCATGTTGATGATCAATGTCCAAATGCATTTGAGTTGTTCCTAATTTCTCAACAAATGGGGCCTTAAGGCGCGGTACAATCGTAGTGAACTGACTGCCACCTGTGATACGGGCAGTACTTTCAATGTAATATTTATTTTGATGAGCATCCGGCAATAGAGATATTAAACTATTGTAACGACGTTCCCACGATGAATGAGAGCAACGAAAGAGCTCATTGAAAATAATTAAACCACCGTGTATGCGATCATCACGTGTCATACCCTTTGATTCTTTTCCCACAGTAGGCTCAGTGATGAAACTATTGCTTGCTTCACCATAACAAATCTTATACCACTGGGGTTCGCTTGATTGTTTAGTATTTTCACGTTGTGAAGTTACAATCAATGCTGCCCGTAATGCTTCCCCGGCTGATTCGCGTATTGCAGCCTTCGGATCAAAAATGGCATTGAAGATATTCTCGAAAAAGGCAGAAATTTGTTGATAAAAGTATGTGGGCATGGCTAAAGCTAGTTCGCGCAATATAAAAACAGCAGCATGACGGCGATTCTTGAATGATAAAAGAAAGTCGTTAGTTTTACAACTGAACACCCTATTGGCGCCTGCTACCTACCTCCTGACGATCGCCACTTAACATTTCGAAAGCATTTTTTATATCAAATTCGAATGACTCTTCGCCTTTCGAACCAGGTAAAGAGGCCAATTTAACAAGAGTACGAGCTGCAATCTCCATAACTGATGCATCATTTGAAGGTAACAATTGCCGTAATCGATTGCAGAACGGCGAAATACGTGTTGTAGTAAAAACCACGTCGCCGCTAATGAGACATTCTGAAAAATAAATGTTACGGATTCGTTGTTTTGTTTTCTTTTAAATTGAAAACGAAAACATTTTAAATTATAAATAATTCCGTTCTCACTTATAGCCAAGACGCCGCCCTTTTTTTCGTTGATGTCAGGACTCATTACCATGCCGAAAATGTGATAATTGAAATCATCAAAGAACTGGACTACTTCCTCCTGGCTCATTTCACGCAATTCCGTTTTCACGTACAAAAATAAATCCTGAGCGGCCTTATTCTGAACATCACGATGACGCGATTTCAGACCGGTCACAAATTGTTGAACTACAGATGAAACCGACATATCCGTGGGTCTTTATTAGGCGATACCTAATCTTTTAGGCTTCCTAAATTACTGTTCAAGTATATTTTTATGGAACGAGAGTAAAAAGATTGCTTGCAGGAACGCGTGCCACCATCAGTTTTACATTTTTCTTATGAGGTTCTGACTGAATGATTCGAAACAATTAGCAATCAAATCACAAATATTCCTCTCAATGGCAGAAAAACCTGAAATCTTTCCTTATTTCCAGTTTTGAGTCATTTATTCACTTCTAAAATAAGTCGATGTTTTGTTTATGTTATTTTGTTAATTGCAATTCAAGAACATATTTCTTATGGACTTCTAATAGAAACAGAAAATAAACTTTTATCAAAACACATTAAAGAAGAACGGCTTCAGCAACCTCGCCTTGACGATTTTCTACAGTGTATGAAAATGTCAGTTTTGGGAACTATCGAATAAAAATTATCGTATTATTCGATGGTACTTAGCTATCAATTTATTCGATATTTTTTTCGATAGTTTTTAGTAACTTAGAAATAATCCAACGGGTGAATTTGCTTCCAAAACCAGACATCGAATAAAAACAGCAAATGTACCATTTGAAATATCCCTTTATTATCTCCATGTTATAACAGATACTATGTTGTCGAGATCTTTATAGTTTAGAAGTTATAGTAATATTTTTAGGAATAAGTACACTTTTTCATTTTAATAAGGTTTTTCTTATAAGCAAGTACACTTAGGTTCCAAAAGTGTTAAAAAACGTATTATTTTATCATTAAAATGATGTGCAACATGGTATTGTTATTATTTGAGTTAACGTAATTTTATCGTATCAATTTATAATAACTTAATTATAATAACTTTTCTATGAGTTTTACTATATACTTCTCTATTAATTTAAAGTTATGTTCGTAGAACACTCTCGTAAACGTAATTTCGTTTACGTAAAAAGTATTTGTATATGGCGTTCTTCGGGCGTGGCAAGGGTCACAACCTTTAGCTCGTAGAATACTCTAACATAGCTCTAGAATAAAATAACATAAACTCAAAGTAGAAGAATAGAAGACTCAATTGAAAACTCAAAGTAGAATATTTATTTATCCATCAAATCAAGAGAAACTTGGAGAATCAATTGTATAAAAGACGTCGTTAGCATACCCCATTTATTTTTTCACCTCTCCGTTATATTGGATGAATTTAGTGTTGCCTGCACGTGCGGAACTTAGTATTTAAAACAACATTTTGGGAATTCGCATTAAAGCAGTGTTGCCCGTATTCGGTAATAAGTATTAAATCCAATTTTCTTGTTAATTATTGGAAGAACTAATAAGCTAATAAACCAATCTGGCTGTGTAGGCTTCAAACTACTATCCAGTTTAGCAAATTTCATAATTGTTGATTCTGCGCACAACGATTTAACTCACTTTTAAATTTCAATTTCAATGTCTTCGATAATTTCTGTGGTGTATTAACATAATTATTAGCAAAACCATTTATTTGTAGATTAGATTGTTTTAATTGGGACACTAAATATAGTCATAAAATGTTTGCATTTACTATGTTGCATTTTGTCCGTTTCCTACCTTTTTGGTATCATTAATTAATTTAGTACACACCGTACGCATCGTAAGATTACAAAGCGAAGTACATTATTTAAGTCGTGTGAAATTGAAAATACTACATTTTGAAATAAAAGTGACAAATAAACTTAGATTAAAAGAAACAGCAAATTTAATTGTTTTATTTAATTATTCACAATCCAGTGATCGAACCTGAAATATTCACAAGGGCGATTTCATTTCCTATAATAGCACGTTTTCGTGAAGCAGTGGAAAGCACCGGCGTTAATGTAGAAGAATATGAATTCCTTAGCACCTCACAAATTGAAAAATAGCACGTCAAAATTACAGCAGCAGCTATCGTGGATTGAAGGGAACTCAGCCCAGCTACAGGCAAAACAGGATAAAATGGAAGATCAACTACAGCAACTAGAAACAAAGGTTTTGCGTCTTGACAGAGAAATGGCGTCAGTGGGCCAGTCAAAGCTATTAGTTCAACGAAGTTAAAGGCTCCAACCTTTGACGGAACGATACCATTTAAAATTTTTAAGATGCTGTTTGAAACCACAGCACAAGCCAATCACTAGAACACGGCAGATAAAGTAGCAGCCTTAGTGGTATCTATCAAAGGATCTGCGACAGAAATTTTACAGACGGTTTCTGAGGATGAAAAGAGAAACTATGACGCAATAATGGCAGCTCTTGAACGCCGATATAGCGGTGACCATAAGAAAAAAGCTTTCCGGATGGAATTATTAAATCGGTGCCAAAGAGCTAGCGACTCACTTCAGGAATATGCAACAGACATTGAACGGCTTACTCATTTAGCTAATGCCGATTCACCAGTTGAAGTAACTGAGACGTTCAAGATCGAGGCATTTGTCAGAGGAATACGGGATGTGGATACTAGACGCGCAGCAAATATCGAGATAAAGAAAACGTTTGCTGAAACAGTGTGATGTGCCTTGACACAAGGAACATCAAGTCTCATAAGCAAGCCAGCACATAGCGTTAATCGACTGGAGCTCGACCAAAGCGAATACATGGAATAGTTCATGAGAGATATCCAGAAGATGAACACAGATTTCCGGAGAGGTTCCGGAAGTAAACGTTACAATAGTTGAAAGGTAGGACACTTCGTAAGAGAGTGCAAGGCATCTCGATGGAAAAATGAAAACGGAAGAAAGACAGGCGCTGGAAATGGGAGTGGCGCTACGAAGCAGGACCAACCGTTAAACTAAAACGGGTCAGCCGCAAGGGGCGTGAGCTCCTCCCACCTACTGATTGCCCCACTATCTCTATTCCACAGATATAACGGAATAACAACAAACTTACGGTAAATGGAGCTGTGAATGGACAAATACTCGTTTTGACTCTGGATACGGGTGCAACACACTCCATTATTAGATCAGATCTTGCCGGAGGTAACATAGAGCCACTTATTGGTTACAAATTACGTACATCTACGGGAGAAACCATGCTTAATTGAAAACTGGAGTGTACCATGCAGATGGGAACGCTTGAAGTGCGTCACACATTTTTAGTGGCTGCAATAGTAGATGGGGTAATTATAGCTGTCGACTTCATGCTGGCCCATGGCTTAACCCTAAATTTGATAGAAAAAATGCTGACATTCCAAAATATGGAGATACTCATAAACACAGGCTATGAACAACCTCAGATAAAGAATGTGAGTATTAGTCACCAACAAAAGATTCCAGCGAAGTCCGAAGCAATTTTATGGGCACGTGTGGATTGAGATTGTGAACTCGCAACCTGTTGGCAGTGGAGGGAACGAGAAAGACGTCGGATATATTGGTCGGACTAACCCTTGCACAAACTATTAATAATGAGTGCATTCCTATTCGAGTAGTTAATGGGCTCTCAATACGGATCAATCTTAACCAAGGCGAGGTGATAGGACAATGCCAAGCAGTGGAAGCTGTGATTAATTGCGATAATTCTCCCCAGAAATGGAACAACGACGTCTGCAAAGAAAGCAGAAAAATTCCCATCACCACAAAAAATTGGTCGATTGAGTTAAGTAGGTTAGAAAGAATAAGAGCAAGATGCCTATTAGAGAAATATAGCTCGATATTTTCCAGTGATTACAATAAATTTGAAAGGACTGCTGTTGTGCAACATCAGATAGAAGCAGGCGATGCAAGATCGATTCGGTAAGCTCCGCGCAGAGTTCCACTGGCAAAACGAGAGGAGGCAGAACAAATAATAAAATAAATGCAGAAAGACGGAGTTATTGAACCTTCAACGAGTCCATGGAGCTCACGGGTCGTGTTAGTTAAAATGAAGGATGGAAGTACACGGTTTTGTGTGGACTATCGAAAATTGAATGACGTCGCCAAGAGAGACATCTACTCACTGCCGCGAATAGATGACACTTTGGATACATTATCTGGGGCGAAATGGTTCTCAAAGTTGGACTTACAAAGCGGGTACTGGCAAGTGGAGATCGAGAAATCTGATCGCGATAAAACTGCCTTTAGCATTGGACACGGGTTGTAGCAATTTTCCGTAATGCCATTTGGACTATGGAATGTGCCAGCGATTTTTGAACGTCTGATGGAACACCTTCTAAAGGGGCTTCATTGGAAGACTGGTTTAGTGTATCTTGATAACATTATTGTCAGAGTCAAGAATTTTGATGACCACCCCAAAAATTTGGAAGAAGCTTTTAGTCGAATTTCCTCTGCCGCCCTGCATTTAAATCCTAAGAAATGCGTTTTATTTAAGAACGAAGTAACTTAGCTAAACCACAAAATAACCACAGATGAATATAAAATCAAATCAGTAAGAGAATGGCCTCATTCTAAAAATGCTCATGAAGTTCGAAATTTCTAAGACTATGTACCTATTACCGACGCTTCGTACCCGGATTTGCCAACGTTGCCCGAAGTTTACATAACCTGACAAAGAAGATGGAGGAAGAGAATGCTTTCCAGTAGTTGAAAGAGTTACTCTGTACAGCTCCAGTGTTGGCATATTCAGTTCCTGGCGAAAAATTTGTCTTTGATGCAGATGCTAGCGCACATGGAATGGGAGGTGTGCTCTCACAGAGTCTGTGACCAGGAAAAAGTAAATGAGTATTACAGCAGAGTACTTGGAAAACTAGAAAGGAACTATTGTGTAACCAGACGAGAACTATTGGCAGTCGTGGAATGCATCAAACATTTTCACAATTATCTTTATGGACCTTTTGCGTTTCCTCTTAAGGGAAGGTCATGCAACACTCAGATGGTTGCTGCAGTTTAAAAATCCCGAGGGACAGTTTGCGCGCTGGATAGAAAGGCTTCAAAACTATGCTGAAATGCTGATGCATTGGAGTGCAAACATTGATGTAAGGTTGAAAGATGTGAAGGAATAGTTAATGTGCGACTAATAAACTTGCAACTCGAAGAAAAATGGGAACCTAGTGCCATAAGAGATTGCCAACTCAGAGATAAGGATTTAGCCAGGGTCATGGATGTCATCGAAATGTACCAGAGACCAACAATAGAAGAAATGGCTTCAGGAAGTCCATTAGAAAAGGCATACTGGATGCAATGGGACAGCATAAAGCTAATAAATGGAGTACTGCATCATACGTGGGAAAGCAAGGATGGTAAACATACATTGATTGTTGACATTGATTGTCGCGCCGAGGTCCAGAATAGCAGACGCATTGATGGAATTCCACAACGGACCAAGTGGAGGGCATCTCGGTGTTACAAACACACTATAAAAGATCAAACAGCGGTTCTATTGGGTAAATTGGAAAGAATCAGTCGCAGAATGGATCAAAAACTGTACCCAATGTATGATGACTAGTCCGAAGTCCAGAGGTAAAGGTAGATTGCAGAAGTATAATGAAGGAGCACAATTCGAACACATCTCAATGGTGGCACCAGGACCATTTCCGATTAGTGACTCCGGGAATAAATATGTCTTAATGATATAGATTACTTCAGTAAGTGGCCCGAAGTGTACCCCGTCCCAAACAAAGAGGCAAAAACTTTTGCCTTTGTCCAGAATTGGGTTACAAGAATTGGTGTACCAATTGAGTTGGACTCCGATCAGGGAAGGAACTTTGAGTCTGTCATATTTCAGGAAATATCCTCATTGTTGGGAATTAAGAACATTCGAACGATTGCATTACACCCACAATCAGATGAAATGGTAGAAAGATTCAATCCTACCCTAAGGAATATTTTTCGCAAGGTAATGGGCAAATGTCAACGTAATTGGGATAAGAACATTTAAATGTTGTTAATGACTTATCGATCGGCAGTCCACGAAACTACAGCACACTCTCCCGCGAGGTTTATTTTCGGAGCAGATTTGAGATTACCATCAGACCTCAAATTAGGCAGATGCAGTAAAGTTATTGATAAATAAAATTGCTTTTGATCCATGAGGGATCGTTACGACCGAACCATGAACTCGGAAGGATTCCAAGAAGGCGATTTGGTACTGCTGCACAACCCATAATGGGAGAAAGGTATGTATTTAACTTCCACGCATCTTTATTTTATGCAAATGCATGACAAAGTGTCTCCGCATCTTTTGAATATTGGTTCAAACTGATGTGAAATATGAAATAAAATTGTATTGACGTTCTGTAGAAAAAATAAGTGTCCCAGTTTTTTACTTTTTCAGAGCTGTACAAGTCTCTTATTAATTTAGTACTATGGTTCTTTAATTATTGATCAATAGCGGGTGGAATACCGCTATTGATAGAACCAATAGAGGAATATACATAATTTACGCAATCTTTGAATTTTCTTTTATTTGTGTCCTGTGTCCTGATTTGAATCTGATTTGTTGCTTTTGAATGTATTCCTTTTCCAGAAAAAACTCCAATAAAATTAAAATAAATATCAAGTTTTATTTTAATTACCTTCTCGATGAACTTACCTATATTAGCGAGATAATAATTGTGATAATATGCGATAATAGCGAGATTGGCCTGAAATTCGAGGTGCAGTGAGCGTTTTCCTATGCAGTGAACCATTTGTTGATCGCTCCAATGGAACTTTTTACATAATTTAGTGCTAATAGGGCTAAAAGACCTGTATAATTCTTTAAAGGTGAATGAGCCAGGTTTTATGAAGAACAGTTTGTTATTGAATGAGTTGATTCTGAGATTTAACTGATCACGGAGATTAATAATTTTATCTTTGTTGCGAATAGTTTATATTTTGAGAACTTCTGATAAGGTTCCCACGGAAAAATTATTTTTAGGTCCTTTTAGAAGTTCCTTATTTAAGGGGATACTGGATTAGTGAGCGTTAGTTACGTGGGTAAAAATGTCTGTAAAGTGGTATATAATTTTGTCTACTTCTTCGTTAGATCAGTTTCTGTTATTAACCTATATTATGTCGATTATTTTGCATGTTAGTTGCTTTTCAAATGAGCTCCAATCTGTTTTCTTGAACGACAGATATGCATGAGGAGTTGTGGAGATAATGTCGAACTTGGGATACAATCAAGTGTGGGAATCCTGACTGTAACGATTTCGCTAAGAGATTTCCGTTAGCGTTGTACAAGGACGGCATTATCGCACAAGGAGCTGTGTCTTGCGAACATATCACCGCCAATAATGACTACATCAAACTAATTTGGTAAATCAGAAATAGTGGATATAGATCCAGAAATTAGTGTATGTGACGTATTACATGGAAAGTAAATACATCCTAAGAGTAATTCCTTCGGGTAACCACTTATTAGTAAATTTGGACTGACAAAGTTATTTGGAATTTGTAGATCTGTAATTGAGTAAATATTGTATTTGCGGTTTTTGGTGATTGCGAACCTTGCTTCAGTTGAAGAGACGCCCTTGATAACTATGAAATTTTCTAGGTCTGTAGTAGAGGTATTCTTAAGTTATTGAATACCTCTGTCATATATATGTCGTAACAATATCGTATGTCGATATTGTTTTGTAGTAACTGGTCTTTGAGTTTTAGCTTTCTCCCCTCATCAATTGAGGAGCCAAAATGGAAAGTGGCAAGAGATTGTGGGTTACGGCCCATAATTAAGTAAAGCTTCTTTCAAAAGGGATTTGTATTTGTCTTTAGTTACATTTTTGAGAGGTAGTTACAAGTTCTGAGAAACTCAGCGATTTTGGACTCTAAAGAGGCGTGGTCAGGTTCACCGAAATATTTTGTCAGATTTAAAAATTGGCCTATTAGAGAGGAAATTAAACCTTGAGTTTCATTCTTGAGGCTGGCAAATGGTCATTGAGGGATACTATAGAAGAGGTTCCTACACCAGAAGATATTATTTTTTTCAGCTTTTATTGCTTTATTGCTTTAAATGTGTTGATAAAATTTTGTCGCTTTCGTACATATAGTCAGTACGCTGGACAACTTCTATTGTTGGCAGGGCGCCTTTTGCTGTTGCAATTATGCAGTACGGTTCATCTTGTGGACCAACTATTTGACTATATGACATTCATTGACGGAAGTATATATTTTATTGCAATTTTTTGGAATAAATGGAGAAGTGCATTTTCTTACCATTTCTGGAATTTGGACTTCCAAATCTGCCTTTACGCCCTCTACTCTAGTTTTAAAGTACATCCACCCCAATATTAAAGCTGGCTGTCTTAGTTCGAGCGGAGTGAATGAGTAAGACTATATCGTTTTATTGGAAGACCTCCATCATTTTATTATGGGTGTCCGTATTATAAAAAATCGTTTACTGTTATCTTTATTACTATTCACTATTTTGTACGTAATTTTGTTACATGTGCATTTAATTGTCCTATGTTTAGAGCGTTAACGTCAATATAGAAGATATAAATTGGCGAACAAAATTTTTTCTTTTGTAAAATACTTTGTTCCCCTTTTCCGATATTGCTTGAACTTTTCTGAGCTGATGTGCTAGTAGCATTTTCGGTGTTATGTCCTGCTAACAGGGAGAATCTATTTGGGCTGTTTGGATCCAAAGCTACGTTAAAGTTATTAATATTTAAGTCTAAACTTAATAATAATTTTGTGGTGTCCTTTAGTTGAGTTTCGACGATATACCTTTCCCGCCTTTTCTGTTGAATCGGTTGGAAGCCACCTTTGTCGGTTTCAATCAACGTGTTGCATATGGATTGCAGGTTTATCAGTTCTGCTACCTGAATGGTTCATTGGTGAAAATGATGACATACCTTTGTTATTTGTTTTTGTTATCGAGCAAGTTGGAAAATCCCGATCTCAATACACCACGCGACAAAGTGATGTGACGTATATTTTTTATGCATTGCATCCATCACGTTCACTATGCCTGAACTTGTGCCATATTGTTATTGTTTGCTCTCATCTTTTTTCTAGAAAAACAACGTTTCCCCGCACATAAATAAAAGTGATTTCTACAACGATTGTAACAGGGTCGCATAGACCAGTATGTCCCTCAACTCAGTACCAAATATTGTGTTTGTAACCCTTGAGAGGCCAAACGCAATACTCAAACTTCACGCAATTAACTTCCCATTAATTTTTTTAACTATTTCTTAACCATCCAGAAGTAGAGTTTATGGAAAAGTGTATAAAAATGTTCCGAAGATTCATCAATATTCACTAAACTATAGACCCTTAAAATTCAAAGCACTCCCACTCGAATCCAGGTTTTCAGTTGTTGTTGACGCGAATACATATTTGCAATTTTATGGAGCAAATGCATGTGGATTGTTGCGTAGTGTCCTATCTCTTTATCTCTGCTGATGATTTGAGAGCGTGTTGCAAAGATTTGCTCTTGTTGTTTTCTTGAAGTAAACTTTATTAATTTTCCGTTGAAGAAAGAATTAATTCTTGGTGTTATATGAAGATATTTGCCTATACATTCTTCATTGATAACCGAACGTTGTATACTGAAACGCTTATCAACTTTAGCTAACAGATCTCTGCCACTAATCAACTTGAAACAGAATTACCTCGGCACAAAATTTTCGTTTTTTTGGACAATTTTTGTTATTATTTTGATTTTGTAGGCAAAAGCTGCGCTTGAAATTTTAAATGTCTTAAACTGTATCTCATGAACTATAAACAAAATCTGTATAAGTGATTCACCAAACTGAAGCGAGTGATAACATTTATTTGTGTAAATCGACTTTTTGCGAAAAACTCAAAATTTCCGATTTTAGTACGCTTGTTTATCAATTTTTTTCTCTGTAAAATATATAATTAATCCCCGGATAAGTATTTATATAAAAGGCTTCATAGCTTGCTGTATACACTTTCTTCATAAAAATCTCTGCAGAAAGAGAAAACACATTTTAAATCTTTAAATTACTTATGTATAAGTCCGTTTCTGCAAAACACAACACTGACTACGATCTAGCGTTTTCGCATGGCAGCACTGGCAACTATTTGTTGTGGAGGGATTGTGGAGGTTTGTGGGTTTTGCACTGCAGATATAAATATTTTTACTGATATGAACATAAATTTATATATACATTCATTAATAACTATCGAGCATTGTATACTCAGAAATTATATCTGCTAGTTTTATTTCACTTCTTTCAGAAAAGGCAATAAAATCCGTATGTGGTGAAATATCCATACCATCAGCACGTAGAATACTATCGCAAATATAATATTGTTTACATAAAAATTATTTATACTTAGCCATCAGTACATAGAATACCTGCAAATATAATTTGGTTTGCATAAAAAATATTCATGTATGGCGATCTTCGTTTGCAGCAAGAATCACAAACCTCATTTCGTAGAATACTCTCGTCTTTTTTAGAATAACAATGTAAATGATTATAAACGACGATCCTCGTAAGAAACTTATGTCAGAGATAATTAGATAGGAAACTCTTTTCCCACAAAATTGTAACAAATCAGCGTCAAAATTTTACACAACAGAAACACACGTGTAAGGCATATGTATGCGTAGTTCAACATAGTCCACGTATGATATTTCATGATAATATTATGTGAACAGTTATTCATATTAACTCTCTAGTTCTCAGTTGAAAACTGGTGAAAATAAATTATTAGTTGCCATGGCTATTTCGATTGGACCACCAAATTATCTGCGCGTGGTACCCATACTCTGGACAGAAATGCAGTGCCTTCAGATGCCTATCCAGGATCACCGCAAAGTTCCGACAATTGTTCCCGAGAGCCCGCTTGAAGTATTAGTGGATCAAGTGTTTTAACTGGTTGTAAAAAATAATTTCAATCGTGTTTCACCGAAAGTAAACACAATAAGGTGTCCGATAAGGCGTTTTGGTGAAACATCTAAAGGCATCGAAGTTTGAGTTAATTTTTCTTTTATTGGCTCATTTATTGATAGAGTCAACTCATAAAAATCGAGAAGAGGTTTCGTTAACCGGCGGTAGCGGTATAATCGGCCAACATATCAGGTTTTGATTCAATACAAGGGTTCTCTTAACATTTGAAAAATTGTTGAGTAGATCATTAAAGCAATCGACAATGTCGATTGTGTATTTCACTTTGTTGCCCTAGGTACAATTCAATACCCTCCAAATTATTAAGGACTTCAACGAATGAATATAGACGGTCAGAAAATCTATTAGTGGCATCATATCCAGTCACGCTTCCGGTTGCGTGAGCATGCTTAAATCGGTAATTCGAGATATAGATGAAGATGGTGCATTAAAGACATTGAATATACTTTAATTACACAAAATATTATTACATTGAATATCAATTACATTGAATATTTATAAGCCTGGAATTTGCAGCTATTGCTAGTTTAATCTTAGTGTTTTAATAAAAATCGCGTAAGTATTTTCTATTGCATAATCGTGTTTTATTGAAAAAATATTTAATAAAGAAACATTTTTCTATTGTTTTACAATAATAGTTAATTCAGCGCAGATCGATATATAATTTTCAATGCTGGATTTTATCCATTTGAAGATATATATTGTCTACCAAAACTCTATCCAATAAATACATTGCCTATTATTTGAGAATCTCCTACCGACTGGCTCAAGGTCATTTTTTCGTAAGAAACGCTGTTTAGCGGTATTGAGTGGCCCCCGCCTTCTTCCCACTATGTCAAATATCTGTTTGTTAATATTTTCTATATACTGGCATCTTCCAACCACCAACTAAGATCCATTCTTTTCATCACATCATAGCTCAATGTTAATTCGTATTGACCACCATCTACTTCATCAACAAAAGACTTTTATTATGAAAAAGTCTTCAATAAATCTTATTGAAAAACTTTTAAAATAAAAGTTGTAATGTTGCTTTCCGCCAAAGTATCGCTCAGCGAGTAACCAGAATTCAGCTTACAGAAATATTTATATGATTTCGTAAGACATTTAGTGATTATCCTTTATTTGTGTAATTTGGATGACAAAAGAAGATATGCTTAAAAGAAAATGCTCAATTTTTTTTGTTAAATGGTTCGGTTCGAACGAAATCTGGGTTGATTTGCGTGTTAACAGTGATGCAATTGTACTAGATTTTCTGTATGCTGTTTTATACTCGCTTTGTTCTTCTTCGTTATTCATACGACGCACTATGGGGCCTCTACCGGAAAAACGTTGCAAAAATCAAAAATAGATCAGTAGTTTGGGAGGTATAACCGCTCAAAATTGACAATTTATCCACATTGAGAAAAATGTGTATTTGGTGTTTATTTTTGTCCTCTTTACGATTGATTTGTATGTAAATGTAGCGACTAATCGGAACTTTCTAAATCGGGTTTTTCTAGAAGGTACGTAAGTTTCAAGTATAATAGAAAATAAATGTTTTTTTGTCTTAAAAGTTGTTAGTTCTATCTACCTGTTTTTCCCCCAAAAGTCTATATTTTGATCATTTTCCAACTTCGGTGGGGTATAAAAAAATATACCCAAAATGACGTTTGTGAAATACAGGGTGATTATTATTTAACTATTTACCTAAATTCCAAAAATTGGCTGCCCCTAGGTGCTCCTTCTCCTTCTATAGCAATAACAGTGACGTCACCTTGGTTCAAAAGACACTTTGAGCCATAGGAACAATCACGCACATTCGGTGTTTGTTGATGGAACTTGTATATAAAATAATATTTTATGGTAACAAAAGGAATAATGCACTTGCTTTTTATATTTTGCAATTTATTTTGCAAAAGCGTTTAATTACAGGAGGAAATCGTTTGGAGTAGTGAGTGTGTAAAATTAACATTATTTGTTATCGGTGAAGGAAAAGTCATTACTATCAAGTACGATTTTCTCCTGAATATGATTAACGGGAAAGTTGTAAATCAATTAACTAATTATCCGCCTACAATGACATGTGCCATTTGTAAAAAGACTCAAAAAGACTTCAAATGCGTTGATGAATCAAAAAGTGACGAACATAATTATAAGGGAATATCGATTTTGCATGCACGAATACGATGTATGGAATTAGTCCTGAAAATGGTATATACGCTACCGATACATGCGGAAATTTTCGACCATAACGCAACATCCAAAGAAAAGCAGAATATCAGGAAAACTTAATTCAAGATGAATTCTTCAAAGAGCTGAAAGTAGACTGCCCTAAATGTAGGTATGGAAATACAAATGATCGCAACTCGTCACGCAGGCTTTTTGAGAACGTTGAAGTGACTGCTCGAACAACTGGAGTTGATGAAGATATTGTGCGAAGATTGGGAGTAATTTTGAATGCTTTGAAATGCAAGAAAATGATGAATGGGCCCAAATTTGGTGGATATACATCCAAGACTGCCGAATTTCTGTTTCAGAAGTGTCTTCAAAAGAAACATGCTCCGCCAGTACGTAAAATTTTGACACATGGAATGGATTTAGTAGAATACCAGTGCTCACCAATAGGGGAATTGTCTGAAGAAGCTTAGGAATGGAAAAATAAGGATTAGAAAAGATATAGATGTATGAACACTCGCAAAATATCACGATCTCGACAAAATGAAGACCTTTTCAACATGTTAGCCGTCTGTTTTGATCCAGTTATTTCGTCCATAAGATCTGTAAGATCACACAAAGAACTAACAAATACTAATAGCCAAGAAATGCTATTTATTAGAGATTCCTTCCAGTGTAGACAGCTATTTTGAGGAAATCTAACTTACTACAAAAATTTTACTTACAAAATACATATGAATCCAAAAATTATATGAATTAATAAAAAAAGTAAATAAAGAATATATTTTTTAATTCAATAAACAAATTCATTCCATATTGGTATGAAGTTTTTGCAAAAAATCAAATCTCAAATTTGACAACGAATTTCAAAGCACCTTGTTGTGGGATCATGTTCTTATGCTTAACTCTTTTTAGAGTTTGGATGTTATTCTTTCAAATGCAATTTAACTTTTTTAAATATCTTTATTGGTTCAAAAGTTATGATTTTTCCAACAAAAAAGTCAAAAGGCGCCATAGTGCGACGTTCATAGCGGGGCGAACCTCTTCAAACCAGGTTGTACTTAGCCCAAGTCATTGCATTCGACCCGAACCTATTGCGCATGACTTTTATAATACTACATAAAGTATGAATATTATTATGTTGCTCATGCATATTTATTCTACTAATACTAATATAAGTTGGATAATTTCTAATATTCACAATTTCTATTATTCAAATTCACAAGTACTTTCAATAAGTAAAATAAGTGCTCTTAACTAATTCAATAGTTTAAAATGTATATTTAGTTTTATAGACAATATTTAAGAAAATCATATAGAAAGACATCTGAGAAAAGTAAAAGAAATAATATTCCGAAATTCAGTGTTGATAATAAAAAAAAATATACAAAACAAGATTTAGTTTTGAGATGACCCGTCTCAAAGTAAGAGTAAACTTTTAACATTTACAAATAAAAGTGAAAGTTAAAAGTAAACTTTTACTTTTATAAATCAAAGTAAAAGTTAAAAGTAAATTCTTGCTTTTATTGCGCATGTAAATGCGCATTTAAAAGTAAAAGCTAACTTTTAACTTTTATTACTAAAAATAAAAGTGAAAAGTTTACTTTTAAATAAAAGTTTTGAAAATAGGAGTTATTTTCGAATACTGCAAAAAATAATGCATTTGCTTTTCTATGAGTTTCTCTTAAGGATGAATTCATCACCGTTATGTTGAAGAAATAAGAAGAAAAACTATGGGCTTCTGCATATAAATTATGCAATATATGCAAGTAAATGTAAGTAAACCATGTAGTATATATTTTCTACGTGAACACCAAATATATTGAATTGAGGTAAACTATTCAGGATAGAAAACAAAAACTTATTAAAGTAATAATATTACTTCAAAGTGAAGATAGAAATTATAAAGTAATTACGTTAATTCACATTATTATTATTAATTACATTAATAATTAAATATTGTTAAATATTTGTTTAGTTTATTTAACATAACTTGTTCAAAAAATTGACTTAACTGCTTCGATTATCCTATTAAATCAATCACTCTATTTCGAAAATAAATAAAACGTTACACCAGATTTCATTTCGCTTATATTCTATTCATAAACAATAATTTGTTAACAACAGCATAAGTTTCCCTTTAAATACGCCTGAATAGCAAGCATTAAAGCAGAAACATTTGAGCACTATCACCAAGAGGTAGTAGTTTTATTTGTACGTCACCAAGTTCTGCCCAAGTGCTAGAACACGGAGAAAAGAAAATCCAAACAAAGTTAACTCAGTTAATGCACGTGAGTTAACAAACGTACAATATAGTACAAGTGCTATAATTGTACACCTAAAGTCGTCCCGATTGGTTGCTGAGCTCATGTGCTGAAGGCAATCTTTAATATTGGGAGAGAAAAGTTTGACATGCTAACAGTATCAAAAATTGAATTAAAGCTTTTTTTGGACAAGTTTAAGTTTTCGGGTAGATCTGAGAATACAGAATTAAAATGGATTTTTACTGTTTATAACTTTATATATTGTATTTTTTTAGGACTTATATTTTATAATTTTTCACACTATGGTTTATGAGATAGACGCAATATTTTAAATTGAATTGGACTGTAATTCCTAAACTACACGAAACCTATCACAGCGTTCTATATTTGTCTATAAATATGCGATCCCTTATTAATTATAAAGTCTTGTAATTACTGCTTCTCTATATCGCTTAAGATGGGGTGTAAGCTAAAGCTTTCGACAAAATCGGTGCTAGGCTGTACCAGCCTAGCTAATACCTAATACTTTAAATAATTAAGCAAAATCAATTTCAACACACCAATACAAAAGTAACTTTAACCAACAACAGCATAAAAAATATCATAAAAAAGAAATTTTGACCTCCAATATAGCAAACGACTTAGAACATTAATTTTTATAATTTGCTAATAAAAATGATATGAGAAAGGGAGGAAGGAAAGATAAGGAAAGGAATTTATGACTTTTCTGAATATTTTCGCTTTTTCTAGAACATTTTTAACAACATATCTTTAAGGCATTCAGTCTTAGTAATAGATAAATTTAAAGTAATTTTTTTAAGACGAGTTTAGTTTTGAACCGGTAATAATATATGAAAAATTTGTTGAACGCTATTTCGAAAAATCAGAAATTGTTAGCTTCGTTTTGTATTTAAGTCCATTTTAAAATGAAAGTAACGATATTTTGTATTTAAAATTGAACTAAAGTCAAATTGACGACTTACTAATATTTCGCGAAAACGCAATGAATGATTAGTGATTGCACAAATAATGGAGCCATAAGAACTGTGAAAGGATTTGAACGCATTGGGGGTCTACGTTGAGTCAACATTTTAAAGAAAACTACATTCAAGAAAGGTTTCTTCTCACACGTATAGCTTTATTTCTCTCGGCCAGTTGCGATAACTTTCACGCTCCTGGATGAAAATGCACTAAGAGGTAATTATTACGAATTGTTCTTTAGAGAGTTTTATTTTTTCATGATTGCTTAAGAATGAATTTTGCTTTCTCCTTAAATTTTTCCCCAATTCAGTTGGATTCCCAATCAGCTGAATAACAAATCGTAGACAACAAATTTCAAAGCAATAATGTGATGTGGTCTACTTTCGAACTATAATTCATTAAGTTTTTCAGGTTTTTTAATAGTAATGTGAGTAGAACACGTTAAAAAAACAATAAATTCGTTTTGCAATATATTAGTTATTCTAATTTGATTTCAAAACCTATTTCAAAACCCATTGAAACGCTGTTGCCATCTTATGTATATATGTTGAACAATTAACCATCGATGACAAAGAAACAGAAAACAAAGATTCCATGAATTATAAAAATTAAATAAAGAAACCAAAAGCTGAAGAAATCAATAACTGTAATAGAAAAAACACATACGATTTGAAAACTATTATAGCGAACATAAAATATAAACAAACAAGGTAATATAAAACGAGTTCGTCGATTTCGGTTATTATTTGTGTATTTATAGCATATTGCTCGCTTTTGACTACTTATGATCCGAAACGGCGGAAGTCAGATGTCCACACACGTTGCGTTAATGAAATATATTCATGTAAATTATTATTGTCATTATTATTATTACTATTATTATGAAATTCTGTTCAAATCACAATAATTTCAATCATTGACTATTGCTTCATTTCTTGTTACTTCATGTTCTCTTTTAGCCCATCTGATTTCTTTTTGATTTTATTTGTGATATTTTGTATTATTTTAATGAACGATTGTTTCATTTAATGGTTTAATTTAGTCAATAAACAGGAATCAATTAAATTTATTAATTATTTGTTCGACCTTAAAAGAAGTCGGTTGGAAGTTTTGAGATCAGTTGCAATGTTTTGTCTTGCTTCTTGATACCACACACCTGAAAGGTTTAGGGTGTATTAAGTTTGTTCCTCCGTTTGTAACGCGTTAAAGGAGGTATGACAGGTATGGAAAAGTATATATATTCTGGGTCAGAACAACACCCTGAGTTCATTTAGCCCTGTCCGTGAAATCACGATTACGAGAGAACGGAAAGATATATTCTCTGGCACAAATATTCTCTATTATTGTAAGCTGGCTGGTATAGAAAATGGGCGAAATCGGATGAGAACCACGCCTAAAGAACCACACCACGCCTATAATTTGAATGAATGTATGTACATACGAAGTCCAGTTTCTACGTTTGTAGAGCGTATTTGAAGACAAAATTTTATCCTGGAACTGAACCACGAATACTAAATTATTTTGCAAAAAGTGGGCGTGATCTGCGTCTCTACTAGTAATACGGTTATATCATGTGGATGTAGGGTATTTAAGCTTCGGTCAGGCCGAAGATAGCACGCTTACTTGTTTTCATTTCATTTCAACTGATCAATATTTTATGTACAATTTTCTCCTTTTAGTTTTTCGTAATTTTATTTAAAATTTACATATTTGCTTAATTCATCGCACGAATGTATTAAATGATAATGATGTCTATATTATAAATATTTATGGACATATAGAAGATTGGCACGAAGACAGACGGAGACAGGCCAGAAGATAGATACATGTTTTAACTGACAACGGGTTCGTTTATATTGCGCAATTCTTATAGAATACGTTCGTGGGTTATGGGCGAATAGTTTTCGGGTTATGAATAGTTGGCAATAGTTGCATAATTGCTCTTCCCGGGAATAAAATAAAATGGTACGCGAAGGTTTTACTCTCCTATACTTCTGAATATTTCTAAATCAGGTTTTATCAAGTATTTATTTAATTATGCAAGTACATATAGAAACTGAAACGCATGTGTATGTATTTGCTTAATTTTCATTAAACACACAGCCCATTTGAAATTACGTATTATATATTTAATCCAAATAACTTTTGTTCAAGAAAATCCTTTTGGGAACAAATGAAGACTTCACTATGGCGGAACCGTCAATAATCTTTTTTTCTCTTATTTGATGTTTCGCTTAATTTTATGCTCCATTTTAAAAATTTAAATGAAAAAATTTTTTATATGTTTAAGAAAAAAATTTTTATATGTTTATGAAATTATAAACAAATTTTGCATTATTCTAAAAATTACGATAGCACTTCATATTACGAATATACGATTACTGCACGTACATGGACGTCACGGTGTTGTGGGATGGTTAAAATGCATAATTCCGTTTATATTTAAAACTCGAAAATTTTGGTGGTTTGGCCCCTTCTTTAGAAAAAGGAATTAGAAAGAAATCGTTGTTTTTTTTTGCAATATTTTAGATTCTTAAAGAAATGTATTGTTGAAGAAGTTCTTTATCTAAATTCGCCAAAACACGCTTTATACATATAATATAATAAAATGAATATTAGCCGTGTTTCTTTTGTCACGCGAATACGCTTATTATTGCCGTTACATATAAAACGACATCCGCGCGATTCGGATACGTGTAAGAGTCCAGAATTTCTGCGAGATGACGTAATAAGAAATTGAAAATGTAACGATTTGGTTTAATAAATACGAAGAATCCTTAATTATTCTGGATATTAACTTTTGAACATCCTCAAAAAATATCTTCTATTATTCCGGAAAATGACCATTAATTCCCGCCTTGAGCTCACGGCGATGCAATTGATTCCCACGAAGGTATCTTGTTTATAAACTGAAAAGATATGGAAGATGAAAAAATAGTACAGTATTTTTAAATGCCTATCATTTTGATATCTGTCGAGGCTATATCATATCGAGTAAATAAAAAACGTAGAGAATCAAATTTTAATAATTTTTAGACTAATGTTGTATATCAAAGGAAGGCATGATATTTCAATATATATTGTTCTGTACACATATGTCAGGCTGATTATTTCTGGGATTACCTTCGTTTATAGACATTACGTACGTAAAAAAGTTCGACACTATCCTCACAAACTTCTGCATTTACAATGCATTTCCGTTCTACTACCGAAATCTTTATGTGGTATTTCTTTTGATGTTGTGACTTATAATAAATACTTGATAATGTGTAGAATAAAAAATCGGCCTACGTTCAACAGTCGTACACATAAAAAACTTATTTAGCCTTAAAACTTCCGCAAACTGTATGCGGTTGGCTGTTGAAATTAAATTTTTTAGCCTTTTTGACGTACTATCGATTCAACCGCCTTTTACCTTGAAACGCGTCGGGAGCAAAAACCTATGTTTTCAAAAAAAAAAGAATTAAAAACTAAAAAGAGAAACAAGAAGTAACCGAGTCCAAATGCTCAAAAAGAAAAACAACTAAAACTAAAACAGAAGAAACGATTTCGAAAAAATTAAAAAATACTGACAAAAAATTTCTCATAAAAACAAATAAGAATAAATATTAGTTCTACAAACAATTATGAAATAAATTTAAAAAAAACACTCAATCGTAAACGGATATAGCAGACTTGATGTGGACGATGTACGTCAAGCGATAATGTATATAAATCCTAAAGATTTAGAAAAATGCTAATAGAGGTTTCAACGTTTTTTGAACATTTCTTAAAAATGACGAAGATTTCTCTAGTTTTTAGCTAATAGTTTTTCATACTTTTTGGATATATCTGAAGAATTATCTTAAATTATAACGACACGCGAGTATACGGGAAAATAGAATCAAATGTGACGCAACAATGTAATCTTTATAATAATTTCATTATAAGCATGAAAGATTAAAGACGTGATTATTAAAAAATTATCATATAAATTATATAGAAGGGGCTATAATACGATAATACCCTGGGGTGCTTTACAGTATTATAGCGCATCGTGTCTCGTAAATGATTCCGTTAAAATAATAAATGCGATGATTTTAATATTATTCACTACGTAAAAGTTATTAATATTGAAATCTAACAGAACGGGACCCTATAACTTCTACCCACATATGTCTCCGCGGAATTTTAAAATACCCTCATGAGAAAAGTTTTATTGAAAGTCTTCATAAAACGTTTGAAATTCGATAACGATATAATAGTGTTTTCACATAAGACTAAGGTTTGTCAATTAAGAAATAATTTTAATTAAGAACATTTTCTAGTTTCTAGAATATCGGTCCAGATTACTACTTTCCTGTAATTAGAACAGTGTATATTTTTCTCTATCTTCCGTCTGTACCTGAGGCTTGAGGTCATGCATAGTAATTCGTTCGTTCGGTGTTTGAAATTGGAATTCGCGGAATTAGTATTATAAGTAATTCTTAATTAAGATAAGGTTTACCATAAATTTTCGAAATAAAATCTAAAAGTAGATTTTGTAAAACAAATAGATTTTTTTAAAAAATTCGAATTATGACTTTGTATTCTATATTAAATATTTTTTTCATATTTCATAAATATTCAGATTCTTTTTTTTAAATACTCTTGAAACTACAGTTTAGTGTGGAGAATTCATAAATATTATAGAATGGTATAAAGATATTATATAACCAGATATTATAATATTTAATTTAGTATGTTTATACGATTTTGGATTAGGGTTTTTCTTTTCTTTATGAAATTATTCATTGAATTCTTGTGATAATCTTATAATATGACAGATTTATGGTTTTTACTACGTGGAATTTATGCATATTATAATATATGAATATGTATATATTGTACATAGATTGCCTTTGCGATATAAAAATAGCACTGCAAATGACGAATAAAGAATAATGGAATAATAACAGCGTACTCTCAGATTAAGCACTACTTTTTTATTACTAAATATCTACGGATTTAAACACAGGATAGAGATCGATCGTATCTTTTATTAATGTCTTTGTTTTGTGCTATTATGATATGCCGACTGAAATGGACTCGATTCAAATGTATGCAAAATTACATCCATAATGATTCAGGTGATTTTTTTGTAGGAGGAACTCTCGACATATTGATTCATACCATATTCCATGATATCCGTATTCAACTTCTACAGTTTGGAATGCGTTAGTGTATGTGTGGTAAATGGTAAATGATGAATGCTTTCTTTTTATTTTAAACAAAAAATCAACTGTGTTTACTTGAAATTTAAATGAAATTAGTTAACGTATTTACTCGCAAACAAAGTAATGTAATGAAAGAATTTTTCCTGATCTCAATTAGTTCTAATATTTTTTAAAGAATGTCTATGATTGATGAATGCATTAAATACATTAAATGTATTGATAGTTAATGAATGTAATTAGTACTTTAAATAGAAAAGGGTATAAATGAGAGAATCTAAATATCAATAGAATCCATCAACCAAATTCAAATGTACTGACGTTAAAACGGTTTTACGTTAGAGAAAACTAACATTCTGAAAAGAATTATTAGAGATAGAACTGCTCTGGCAAATTATTCGATTTATTCTATATCTGTGCAAAATCTATATTTTCACTAACAAGCGAAGACCGATAATTCATGCATGATTCATGAATATTTATAAAATTGGAAATATTAATATCTAAAAATGTGTTTCTAAAAACTATTTGCTGGCTATAGAAAACAATTTTATCATATTATAACATACATAGGAATATATGTATATGTATATTTATTCGTTAAATACACCGGACGGCTATTTCTCAATATAGATCAAGAAATGATACAAGCATTTTGAGGATCTTGTCTCATTTCAAAATAAATTGTTTCAGTATATTCCCTAAATTCTGCACCTAATAGGAGTAAGAAAGTATATTTATTCTATTCCAGTTGAAGAAGTGGAAAAAAATAATCATTTTTCACGCCGATCTTCCTAGTGAAGCATACTACATGCATATCTATTTTTGGAATACACAACTTATGTTGGGCAAAAGAAATGGAAAACTATATGTAATCAGATCTCATATGCTCATCTCAATTGGACATAAATTTGCTACTGTTTACAATCTTTATATTGAACGAGCGTTTCGGCAGGGGTGTCTAAATATTTGCTTGTGACGTTGGATAATAATGATGAAAGAACCTAATTGTGACGATATTGGGAGGGTTAATGTATTTAACGAATTTTTGATGTTATAAATTTGACTTAACAGAAAATTAATGTGAGATAAATTAAAATTAATTTTATGAAGAGTGTCGTAATATTTCGCTACACCCAGAATCAAAATGGACACTATATCTTTCGCATTAAAATAGCATTTAAATTATTCTCTTATTCTGAAGCTAATCAACTCATTTAGATTTAATTATAATGACAAAATAACTGCAAAAGATTGTGTTTATGAGAAAGCTTAATATTTGTTCAAGGTGAAAGTTATTATATTTATAATTTCCATGCAAACAAGTTGATTCAGTTACCTTTCGAAGTAAAACTCGAATTATAAAAGTTGATCTGAGTCGTAGTTAATGCATCTTCAGTACAAAATTGATGAAAAGAAGGATGTAGATTAATACGAAAAGAACAATCCCTTCTCAGTTTAAATTTAAAAGAGGATGTTAATGAGAGAAGTAGTTACTAGGGGAAGAATAGTAAGTAGGGTAAATAGTAAATAATAGTAAGTAGTAAAAATAGTAAGACCATTTTCCCAGAGAGAGAAGCCAGTAAAAACTGAACATTTATTTTCCAGGTAAAAAACTTTTTAAGAATTTTAATGATTTTCTTTGATTCTTTAAATCTGAAATAAGTATTTTGTTGTATAATTCTCAGGTAGACAAATATCGAGCAGAAACAATTTACAAAAGAATTTTGCATGAAAGATGACAAAGATAATAAATATTTCAATTCGAACGGATTTATAATTCTTCGGTCACAATTTTTATCTCTTCCACTGGAGACAGCTTTATAGTCTTCCTAGTCAATTCCTGATAGTCAAACAGTCAGCTGAATATTTAATCATGCAATCTTATAATCCACTACGGCCAATTAATTGTCTTGTATTCATGCTTATAAATTTTACGTACGAATTTATTTAATAGTTATAGATTCCATTCGAAAATTCTTGCTTGCACGGTTCGAATTATTATTTATTATTTATTTATTTATTTATTTGTAAACTTTTATAAAGAACAATGCTTTATAGTTCAATTAAAATACGAAGTACAAATAATAATGGCCTCTAAACGCTGTTGTACATGAGTATGTTTTAAGACCAAAATCAACTCATGGAAATGCTGCTGCCACTTCTCAGCGTGCTGTTTCAAAAAACTAAACGCGCATTCCTTTGTCATTCTCTATCAAAATGTCAGAGGAATCAATCCCAAGCTGAATGACATTTTATTAAAAACCATTGATCCTGAGTATAACAATATTGTGTTCACTGAAACATGGCTTAAACCGGATGTTTTGAGCTCTGAATTGTTTTCAAACACTTATATTGTCTATCGAAAGGATCGAAGTAGACTTTTAACTAATCTAAGTAGAGGTGGTGGTGTATTGATAGCTGTTACTTCTAATTACTTTTCGCGGGAAGTTTTCCTGGATGATGCCTCAGACATTGAATTCTGCTGTGTTTGTGTTAGACTTGCTAATTCCTGCATCTACATATGCTGCTCTTACATTCCGCCAAATGCTGATGAGATTATCTATACATCACATGCTAAATGTATTGCTACTGTGTTAAGGGGTATTTCACCTTTTGATAGACTTATTCTTCTTGGTGATTTTAATCTACCTCATATTAATTGGATTTCAAGTGATGACGAAAATGCTCTTTTTTTACCATCATCTGAACGTGAATCATATTTCAGTTTCCTGAATGATCTATTTTCCATTGGTCTATTTCAAATTAATAATGTCCGGAATGTGAACAATCGCCTGTTGGATCTGGTTTTTATCGATGATAGAGACATCTTTGATTTATCGCGCTGCGCGGCTCTTGCGTTACCAGAGGACATGCATCATCCAACTCTGAAAATTAGTTTAACGTTACCTTGTCAACCGTTTCGGTTCCAAAAAGCTGATAAGAGGTTAACAAAGAAGTTTTGTTTTAAACTCACTAATTATTCAAGATTAAGGACTGAGTTATTTCTCATTGATTGGTGCTCTCTTCTGCATGTGGATGCTCCTTCATCTGCTTCTTTAGATTTGGCAGTCGAAACTTTTAATAATGCGTTATTGACAGCTTTTAAATCGTCGGTTCCATTGAGGATAGTTCGATCATCTTCATATCCTTCCTGGTTTTCTAAAGAGCTACGCATTTTGAGAAATATGAAAGCAAAGAGCTATAAAATGTTTTGTCGATCGCGTTCAACTTTAAGTCTCTTAAATTATTTATCTTCAAGGAATAGATATCATCGCTTATGTAAACATGCTTACCAAAGTTATATCTTAAAGGTGAAACATAATCTTCAACGTGATCCTAAATCATTTTGGAGGTTTGTTAATACTAAGAGAAAGAGTGATGTTCTTCCAACATTTATGAAGTTTCGAGATATTCAGACGGATTATCCTGCAACGATTTGTGACCTCTTTGCTGACTTTTTTAAATCTACATATTCTTTATCTAGCTACGTCTCGGATTCTTACCCTTACAGTATCACATCTGGTTCTATTGCCCAGCCAATTTTAAATGAAGATCTAATTCTTGACGCTTTGAATGACATCAAGAGCACCTTTAATCCTGGTCCGGACAATATTCCATCCTGTATCCTGAAAAACTGCGCTGACGTGTTAGTAAAACCTCTTGAAATGTTATTTGGTTATTCGTTACGCTCTGGCTATTTTCCGCGCTGTTGGAAGGCATCATTTATTATTCCTTTGCATAAGTGTGGAAGTAAGCATATGATAAATAACTATCGTGGCATCGCTAAGCTCAGTGCACTTCCTAAACTTTTTGAGAAGATAATTACGGATCAAATATCTTTTTCTGTGAATTCTTCAATATCACCTGTTCAGAATGGTTTTCGAGTTGGGAAATCTACTACTACTACAAATCTACTTGAATTTGTGTCTCACACAATAAACAATTTTAAATATTCTATGTGGACGGATGTTATTTATATGGACTTCAGCAAGGCGTTTGATGTAGTTAATCACAAACTTCTAAATTTAAAACTTAAACTATTTGGTTTTCCTGAATCTTTGCTGCGTTGGATCCAATCGTATCTCAGTGATCGTTCTCAAATGGTTGTGTTTAACAATGCCATATCTAAAGAATTTTCGGTACCTTCTGGAGTTCCGCAGGGGAGTCATTTGGGTCCATTATTATTCCTCATTTTCATAAATGATCTCCCAACTTCTATCAGTAATGGGAATATTCTCATGTTTGCGGATGATGTTAAACTGTTCTTATCTTACAAAACAGAGTGTGATGCTTTGCTACTTCAGGCTGATTTGGACTCATTAACTGATTGGTGCAGATTAAACTGTATGAATTTAAATTTGAAGAAGTGTAAGCAAATTACTTTCGCTCGCGTCTTGAAACCTGCATTGCTGAATTATTCTATTGGATCTTATAAATTGGAAGTTGTTGATTCTATAAACGATCTTGGAGTTGTTTTGGATCGGAAACTGCGCTTTCATACTCATATTAATGGCATATCTATCAGAGCTAACAGTATTTTAGGCTGTATTAAAAGATGGGCGAAGGAATTTGATGATCCCTATGTAACGAAATTATTGTACACCTCGCTGGTGAGGCCAATCTTGGAGTATGCATCGCCAGTTTGGAATCCTTATTACAGCTGTTATATTTCTCAAATTGAATCAATTCAGAAACAGTTTTTACTTTTCTGCCTTCGTCACCTCCGCTGGGATGAATCAGTTCATTTACCACCATATGAATCCCGGCTGAAATTAATTAACCTACCAACACTTTTTGATCGCAGGAAAATGTTTAATGCTATTTTCATCCTGAGCTGCTTATCTGGTGCAATTGATTCTCCTCATTTGCTATCAAACATTCATCTTACCGTTTCTCGCCTCTCATCTAGACGATATGAGCCGCTTCAGTTGACTTTCAGTAGATCATCATACCTACAATTCGAACCTCTTCGGAATGCCTGTTTGGACTTTAATACGGTGTATTCTGTTATTAATTTTTGTGATTCTTTTGCTGTAACAAAACGGATTATTTTGAATTTTTTATCTAATATTTAATCTATTTTTGTCTTTGTATTGTGTTAATTTTCTCCAATTTTGTATTTTAAACTATTTTGTATTTAAACTATTTGACTACTGAATTTTTGTATTTAAACTATTCACGAACTATAAAACATAATGTTTAGTTCTAATAAAGACAAACAAACAAACAAACAATAAATTCAATTAAAGAAGTATTACAAAGGCAATAGTAGATTAATTATTAGACAAATAATTTACAATTTTTCGTTTTGTTAACCAGAAGGAATCACATAAATTAATTTCAGAAAATACTGAGTTAAAATCCAAGCAGGCATTCCGGAATGGTTCATTTTGTAGGTCTGACGAGGGGGGGATATGAGGGGGGTTTGCTTTGCTCGATAAATGGAATCAATCAGATTTGTGAAGACTTTAATCTCCCTCTGATACCACCAGTCTGCCTCCAGTATTATTTCCGTGACGAGATTACAATTACGTCATTTAGTAACGCTCGTGGTGATTGCACCTAACTCGCTGGCCTGAATTACACCATCTGTATAAGACATCCGCTAGTTATTTGGAGCTTGAGATGAGTTTAGAAAAAGAAGAGGAATGAAGAAATTTTTTCCATTTAAATTTAATTTCATTGGAATTTTTCGAAAAACATATCGTAACACTAAGCAAATGAAATTATATTCATGGAGACCAAAAACTTTATTTCAAACTTTTTTATTGCACCAGAGGTAATTTATGATTGCACCAGAGGCTTTGTGATAATCATTGATGATCTAACGTTGGCTTTGTCGATGATTTTCGAAGTATTTCGACCCATAGTCATTAAAGAGTGAGAAAAATAACTGCCAACGGAATCGTCTTATTACGGAATATTAAATTCTCATGAAATCAATGATACAAACCAAGTTTCGGTGAATACCCTACACCAGAAGGTATATTCATTTTGTGCTTCCGTCTGTATTGCATTAAGGACGGCGTGGTAAGAGAAATATTATTTCACGGAATCACCTCCTGAGTCGATTTAGTGATGTTCCGTCCGTCTGTCTGTGTGTTTGTGCGCCTATGTGCCAAGATTACAACCCTGTCTGTGGAAATCACTTTTGACATGAAATCTGGCACGATTATTCTTTGTCATAATGATTTGTTTGGGACAGTAATTGGCAAAAATCTGACAAGAACCCGGTCTACATTTCATAGTAAATATGACATCATTAATATCCAGGGAAGAAATTTTTCAGAGCAGTTATAAAGCTGCTTTTAGATTCCCACAATAAACATTCAAGAAGAAACTATATTTCGCAAAATGGGGGTTGTACGTCTTACAGGACTAGAATTATAACAAGTGGCAACGCCTACTTCGACGCGGCCGACCTATTTACTTTACACTCGTAATATAAACCTATAGCTTGATTCTAATAATTAGTGGGCGGTGGACCCCGCTTTTAATATTACAATATTAAAAATACAAATCTAATATTCCGTTTTCTTGATTAATTTAGATCTAGATCTACTAACTAATCTTCAACATAACCTTTCTCAAAAAAGCGAACACATAATAAAAGGGGCATGTCCTTCCTATTTTTACCGAGTGTTAATATTTGATAACAACTTTTTGGGAACAAAATTCCAGTGTGAAAACTTATAGAGATACCGAGAAAAAGTTTGCGTGGCATCGGTCCGATTTACCCCATTTTCAATCCCAAACAGCTTATGATGACAATATATGCTTGTGTCAAATTTCATGTCGATACATCCCCCCCGCCCCCGACTGAAATTCCGATTTCCACAGACAGTCAGACGGACAGATAGACAGACAGGCTAAATCGACTCAGGAGGTTATTGGGAGCAGGATATATACATACTTTTCTATAATAAAGAGAATTGTTACAATCTATTCGAAAATGTTAAGTAGTATTTCTTGTTAAGTAGTAATCAATATTGTGATTAGCTCTTGGAAGAAACTTTTCCATGAAATATGATTTACAAAATCAAACAAATATTATGTAATGTTTTCCGGTTAAAGCTTGATAAACGTTTTCGTTTCATTTGAAAAATTTATTTTACAATTAATAATTATTTTTCTCATCCTCTTTTGTTTCCTCGTGTTATGGCTTAATCGTGTGTAATTTGTCAAACATTTATCTCAGAAATGTTAAAAGTCTAATTTTTGTGAGCTATCGATTTCTGTCGCACAATCCGGTCATGCGTCAATGGTTTCTTCGTATCAATATTAACCTGAAGCCCCTTCGAACATTATCGAGCGTTATTAGATTTGGCATTCCGACCGAATGCCAAGATGACTTTTTGTAAATTGAAGATCACTATTAGCTCTATGGATGTGAATATAATTGAGAATCTTACGTTCCAGTCATCCAGAGCACCAAAAATTTGAGCTTGATTATTCGATATGTATTGGGACCACATACGCAATCATCGTAATTGAAAGAAAAAATCTTATCTGCGCTAAAGGAATGAAAAAGATTAACTGAAGTGTTATTTCCCAAAGAGTTTGGAATATTTTTTAAAGGAAGAGGGTGTTAAATATTTTAACAATGACAGTGGTGCAATTATCGTTCCCGGTAGCATACGTCATATCATCTGAATGATTTGGTGGAATCGTAAAACCCAAAACAGCAAATGATTTTTAATGTAAACGAAATGTAAAATGTAATGTAATGTGTTTAGTGAAGGATACAAGCATTGAGACAACGTTTATGTAGTTATGGATAAGTTTTTCCTCAGGAACGTAACCAACATAATTAAATGGTAGTGACATCATTCTCTTTCTCCATTTTGTAAAAAAATTAAAAAAACACCCTACTGATATAAAAAATACTTATGAGAATGGCGTTATAATCTTTTCGATTGGCCAAGAAAGTAATCACAATCACCAAAATTCTAAAAAAATAAAAATATAAAGAATACTGTGTGTTTGCAACAATTAAATCTTGCACAAAGTTGGAGTGACTCCCCCAAAAGGAAAATCATCATTTTTCACGGTGATCTTCATAGGGAAATAAGCGCCATGTATTACATCTCGAAAATGTCCATTACTTATGTTGTAGAAAAGAAAGAGAAAACTACACGTATTTAAATCTTGTGTAATATTGAGCATAAATTTAGTAGTGTACAAAAATTGCAGAGTTTTTCTCAAGTATACGATAACAAATATACGATGGTTCAAAAAAACTACGACGGTTTACTATTGAGAAAATATCTCAGTAAGGGTGCCTAAATACTTATTTGCTTACATTTAATAAATAGAAGAAATTGGTGGTCAGAATGACGAGAGACGAAAGATGGTTAGTTAACGTATTTTATGATTTCGTAAGTGCTTGCGGGTCCGGTGGTATGGAGAGGGGGAATGGATTGGACTCTTTTGTGTGGTGGTGGTGAGTAAAACAAACCTCTTGTAAACCACATTTGAGGTTTTATATTGGTAATTTATATTGAAATTAATTTCATAAAAGATGCAACATTGCCATGCATTCAAATTTAATATTGACACTATATTGTTGTAAATTCAGTTAACTTATTCACATTGATATAACCATAATTCCGAGATAATACTATAAAAATTTCATCTGTAGCATTTGTCAATAATTTCGCTATTATTTTTTTAAAATTATTTTGTTTCACAATTATTTGTGAATATATATATATATATATATATATATATATATATATATATATATATATATATATATATATATATATATATATATATATATATATATATATATATATATATATATATATATATATATATATATATATATATATATATATATATATATATATATATATATATATATATATATATATATATATATATATATATATATATATATATATATATATATATATATATATATATATATATATATATATATATATATATATATATATATATATATATATATATATATATATATATATATATATATATATATATATATATATATATATATATATATATATATATATATATATATCCATAATTTCACAACATTTATTTTCACAACTATTTTTTTCACAATTATTTTTATATCATATTCCCTTTAAAAAAGGATATATTAACGTTGATACTATGTTTATAACGCTTGTTTAGTGAAGGAGATACAATAGATATAAAAAACTATATATATTCCGGCTCAGAATGATCCCCTGAGTCGATTTAGCCCTTTCCGTCCGTCTGTCAGTCTGTCTGTCTGTCTGTCTGCTTGTCTGTCTCTCTGTGGAAATCACTATTACAAGAGAACGAATGAAACTATGATCCTGAAATTTGGTAAAAATGTTTAAAAAATTCGTAAAAAATTCGTGTTAGGATAGGCTGGTTGGTATGGTATACTTTTGGTATTTAATGTGATTTAAGCTCAATAATAATATGTTAAAAGCTCAATTTCTCAGCTCCGAGTACGAACTTAAAGGTGAAATTTTATATCCAAGTCTACTACCTAATTTGAAAATATAATCAAAAAATGGGCGTGGTCCGCCCACTAGATACACAATTATTACAGGCGTACAGGCGTAAAAATAGAGAAATTGACATGAAATTTGGCACAAATATTCTCTGTCAGCATAGGATGGGTGATGTTGAGAATGGGTGAAATCAGAAAACTGCCACGCCCATGCCTCAGTTAGAACTGTTTCACAAATAAATGAGCAAATAAAGCATGAAATTTGGTACAAATTTGGTTCTCTGTCATCACAGGCTGGTTATAAATGTAAATATAATAATTTAAATACAAATATATAATCTATTTTTATATAACCCGCCGACATTTTATTTGAACGTTGTGATCAAGAAATTCGGGAATAGGATATATAAGCTTCGACCAGGACGTAGATGACGTTCTAACTAGTTTTACTTAATACGGTTTAGTTTTTCGGTAATTCGTGAGCTTTATAAGTATATATGAATAATGTTATGCTTGAGAAATAATTATTTTTATTGATTTGAATTTGATTTATTTATCGATAAGTTCAACAATAAGAAGAAGTAAATCTTTTCAAAGAAATTATACCTTTGGAAAGTCGATACAAAAAGCAGAATCAATAAAGAAATGATGTTTTCTAAAGATATCTTATGATATCTTATGACAGTTCATTGATCTCTTTGTAGACATATCTTATATAGAAATCAGTAAAACAGAAATATGAATATACATTTTCAGTGAAAGGATTTTTATGAAGCTCAGTGCCTTCTATTAAAATGAATTTTAGAGGCTTAAAATTAATTACTTTGTCAAAAGTCAGCCTCTATTTACTTCGAATATAGGCATTTCTAGAAGAAAATCATTTTTGCTTACAATTATATTCATTATAGAATCTTTAGCAAAAGGTAAGCAATTTATTAAAATGCAAAAATAGTTAACTTCTAAAAAACGTTTTAAATTTTCTAAAAAAAATTTTAGTTGTAACGAACTTTTCAACTCTTTGAAGCTTGTGGTTATTCACTCAATCCAGAGAAGAAGAAAAATATTGTCAGAATTTGTTTCTTGGAGGTGGACGAGAGTTTTTGATTTTTGGAAAATGATTATTTTCTAATGATTTCTACAAATTTTATCGAATCTGAAACGCCGAATGATTTTCTAAATGAGAAAGACAAAAGTCATATAATTATTGTTTAGTCCTCCTTCGGCACCGTAAGGAATATTACTATATTGCAATAATATTATTATCTTTCTTTACTTAGGAATCAACTGAACACAATAGTTCAGAGGACGCCATCTTCGTATTGCATTCCCGCACTCAATTGAGTCGCAACCCCAAAAGAGTCCTTTTGAAATACGAAATGATTTACAGTCTGCTGACTGATAGACTGTTTTATGTAGATAATGAAAGATTCATAATAATTGTGCTTAGATATGTAACCAGTTACCGCCCTGGGAAGTTATTGCTAGTTTTGATTAAAATGTGATATTAAAAGAATTATGGAGTTTTTTTCTTACTGGAAATGTTTTATAAAAGGAACGAGTATATACAAACCCCACAATGAGCAATATTTCGTCGTCAATAGAAAACCACTCGTAAACTCTTCGAAAATCATTATTCATAATATAAAAATATTTCGTTTGCATTTTTCAAGATCAAATATTTGCATTTTTGCTTGTTTTTTGCCTTAATATTACTAAAATGTAAGCTTATTCAATTGACTAAGAGGGAATAATTTAATAAGTAAATTTTGATAAAACCCTTTAAGCCCTTTAACCCTTCTAATTAAACCCTTTAAAAGTCTGTTAGTGAGACGCACAGATAATTCAGAACAGGGCGGGACAACACTACGTATTAATATCTCCCATCCACAATTTCATCTTCAATCATCTCCTTTCTTTCAATTGTTCTAAAATCCGGTCCAAATTGTAGTAACAAATAAATTAAAAGTAAATACGAGATTTTTGCAGTTCCACAAAAATTCAAAACTAATCATAAGCGCTACAAATTCTCACAAGAATTTGCTGCTTGTAAGCCCAAAAATCCGCACAAACCAAGTCCAGAGATTCTTCATCTGCGACAAACGAGGCATTAAGATAAGCAATATACTCATCCTTACCAATGTAGATCAGATCCTATGGATCCTATGGACCGATCCTAGTACAACTTTTCACAGGCAACAAATTACAAGTCCAAATTTTCCTCCATATAAAGTATTCAAAACCGCTTCTATTCACAAACACTAAAACAACATACCAGCAATCAAATCCTTGCCAATCGATAGCTTTTAAACGCTCCCTGGAGGTATCGGCTCGCACCAAATACTTCTCAGTAAAGTGCAGAATATTACAAATCACGAAGAATAACGAATAACGAGGAATAACAGAATAAAGAAGCTTCTGCTTCGTCGAACAATGCAGAATGTGAAAATCATTCATATCCAGACAATGATTGCAAGGGTAAACAAAGCTAGAATATTTTCCTTATAACAATTATGACCACTATAAATACGTAACAATCAATCAGTCAGTCAATAGCTCTGCCATTAACGATGGCGGAATAAATTCCTTAAACTAAGGTCGCTCCTGCCATTTATTACAGTAAAAGCGATAAGTGACCAGGAGCTGCGCATTTTAATTGATGCGCTGCCACTTCAAAAATCCAATTATGAACTTTCCTTTCCTTCAAGAAGCTAAATCAGTCGATACACGCTTTATTTTGAAATCTATCAACGGCACATCAGTCTGTCTATCAAAAGTTTTTGATAACTTCAAACTCAAGTTTCGTGTCTAATTTATTAAATATTACAATTTATTAAATATCAAACATTTCTGTATAATATCAATAGTGCAAATAGATATTTGTTGGTACTTTACTATTTCACAATCGTTTGCAAATGTCCCCTCCAAAAAACAAAACCATGCATTCACGAAAACTATATTTTTAATGAAGCTTCTTGAATGAAACGCCTTCTGCAAATGCGATAGTAACCACTTTTGAAACTGGGCAACTCAGATCAAATGTCTGGCAGAATCATATTGCGGTGCTTAGGATAACACCTTGAATTGATGTCTGCGTTTTTAGCGCAAATTTCTAAAGTTCTGTGACTGTGAAAATCGAACAGGATCGTAAAAAAAAACAAGACAAGATAGTAAGAATGCTACCTTCGGCCTGACCACAGCTTAAATACCCTACACTCACAGGATATATCTGTATTTCTACTAGTATAATATAGTAGTACTCGTAGTAGTAGGATAATATATTATTCGTGGTTCAGTTCCAGGATTAAATTTTGTCTTCTAATTCGCTCTACAAACGTAGAAACTGTACGAAACGTAGCTACGTATGCGCATGTATTCATATGAGCTATAAAAAGTAGGCGCGGTTCTCATCCAATTTCGCCCAACAGAGAATATCTGTGCTAAATTTCATGACCATATCTATTTTCGTTATCTTGTAATCAAGATTTCATCGGCCTTTTGTGGTGAAATTTGCATTTTTAGCAAATATTTCGAAAAAGTCTTTATGACCTTTTAAAAATTGAACATGAAAGCAAAAAAATCGAAAAACGCCCCTGAGTATTTATCCAGCATTTGTAAAGCAGGAAGATGTCTTCATTACGGTCGCGACATGGCCGAGGAAATATTCCCTAAAGGACCCAACAAAAATTTTGTTGACCGTCATTGACTGATTTTTTTTGATTGCTACTGGGAAAGAAGGATACTGGCGTTACAAGCAGAGATCTCAGAGAATGTAACGCTATAGTTTGGTACCGGATTCATTTACAACACTTTTATATAGAAATTTTCAATTTTACCGAACATTTTTAAAAATCCTTTATGACCCTGTAAAACTCGAACGGGGATATGGTAAAATAGGTGTTCATCCAGATTTTATAATGCAGGTAAATTTTTTCATTTTGGTTGCCGAGAAAATTTCCTCTAAAGGACTAAACAAGAATTGTTTAGTGAAAAAATTCTTGCCTTGCCTTGAACAATTGAAAATTTCTTGCCTTGAACAGGCACGAAAAGCTTGAGTGAAAGCTTTTTACCAAAATATGATCGCAAGCTAAACTTCGAATCGACCAGAACCAATAACAGAGCAGAAGGCGTATTGCCAAAGCCAAAGAACGAATTAATCCAACGCAAGTAACAGTGAGAAGCGCCATTACTCTACGGGCGACAATTTCGACCTACAACATCCCTCCACCCTTAGGGAAAGAAAAAATTAGTATCGTGAAGCGATAGTGATTTTTTCTTTTACAGTATTTTGTATGTACGTAGGTGGTCTTTTGGAGCTGTATCCAAAAAAAAATTTTTTTTATAGTTATTACCAGAATCCTAGTTTTATAGTTTTACAAAATTATTGATAATTCAAACTATTTGTTGTTTCGTTTTTTTGAGATTATAATGTCTACCTAAACTAGTAGTAACACAATTACGCATTTGTTTCATACATACATTATTTGAATATAATACGTACATATATATTATTCGAATATAATATTTTATTTCTTATTCTTTATAAAATTATGCTAATCTTAAAACTACGCCATCTCCTCCGATCCTTTTTGCCTTCTCAGTTCCTCGCTGTTCTACTTCTCCTCATAAAATTGCGTCCTACTTCTCCGGCGTGAAAAGTGTTAGTCCAACACCCGTTCTACTCTACGCGGCTATGCCCAGCTTAGCTATTTCATTTCCTTGATTCGAATCGGAGATGTTCCATTTGCAACTCATTAGTAACTCGTACTTCTTGTTTTGAGCACCGTTTAATCTAATGTGCCATATTTCTCAGTTAAGGGTGGCGTTACTTGCCTTACCATCGATCACTACACCCTGATCGTAAGCGTGACATATAGTCACCGGAACCTTCCGAAATTCGTCTTTCGACGTCCGAGATGCTTACTAAATTCAGCCATAGATGATGATGTCGATTATGATTTTTATTGTTTATGGTGGTTTTTCTCAGGCAGGGTTTCTACTTTTACCCCCTGCCATCGTTATTGGGTAACCCTCTGTCGGGAACCCTTTCCTATTTTTAGCTTTTGTGTTGAATTATGAGTCGTATCGGGCCGGAAGCTTATACTGGACCACCGAACCCGATTTGAAGTCATCATGTTCTACTTGGTATGTATTTCCCGCTGGCGTTTGTTCTTAAGAAATGGGCATAACGCACGCATATCTGGGGTAATCCCCTTCGGTTGTCCTCGTCCTGGGCTGCTGTTGTTGCGTCCTGCGGTGCCTCCCTTCATGGAAATGGTTATATCCTAAATTGAAACTTTTTTTTACTCAATATGACTTATTTTTAAAAACAATGTATAGACTATGTAACTACGTTACAAGTGTATGTGTTTCGCTACAAAATGTTATTGGTATTTACTTAATATTAGATAGTAATTCTTTATATATATATATATATATATATATATATATATATATATATATATATATATATATATATATATATATATATATATATATATATATATATATATATATATATATATATATATATATATATATATATATATATATATATATATATATATATATATATATATATATATATATATATATATATATATATATATATATATATATATATATATATATATATATATATATATATATATATATATATATATATATATATATATATATATATATATATATATATATATATATATATATATATATATATATATATATATATATATATATATATATATATATATATATATATATATATATATATATATATATATATATATATATATATATATATATATATATATATATATATATATATATATATATATATATATATATATATATATATATATATATATATATATATATATATATATATATATATATATATATATATATATATATATATATATATATATATATATATATATATATATATATATATATATATATATATATATATATATATATATATATATATATATATATATATATATATATATATATATATATATATATATATATATATATATATATATATTATATATATATATATATATATATATTATATATATATATATATATATATATATATATATATATATATATATATATATATATATATATATATATATATATATATATATATATATATATATATATATATATATATATATATATATATATATATATATATATATATATATATATATATATATATATATATATATATATATATATATATATATATATATATATATATATATATATATATATTATATATATATATATATATATATATATATATATATATATATATATATATATATATATATATATATATATATATATATATATATATATATATATATATATATATATATATATATATATATATATATATTATATATATATATATATATATATATATATATATATATATATTATATATATATATATATATATATATATATTATATATATATATATATATATAATATATATATATATATATATATATATATATATATATATATATATATATATATATATATATATATATATATATATATATATATATATATATATATATATATATATATATATATATATATATATATATATATATATATATATATATATATATATATATATATATATATATATATATATATATATATATATATATATATATATATATATATATATATATATATATATATATATATATATATATATATATATATATATATATATATATATATATATATATATATATATATATATATATATATATATATATATATATATATATATATATATATATATATATATATATATATATATAATATTTTTTATAATACCGCAAATGTAAGACAACATGTATGTTTTGTGTTATGTTATACTTAATAATAGGCAGTACTTAATATGTATATATGTTTTTTTCCTTTTTTTTAAATGAACAATATTAATGATTACTGTTTAAATGTATAAAATTGAGGATCACTAAATTGCGATAATATCATTTATTGTTATTATTTAATTTAATTTAGTTATTTGTTAATATTTTGTATATATTTGTTAATATTTTGTATATATTTAATTTAGTTATTTGTTAGTTATTTGTTAACCGAATGACTAAATTTTCGAATAAATAAATAATAATTATAACCATGATGATAGTAATAATAATGGTAATAACCATTTAATAATTTCGGTACCTATTACCAAATGACCGTGAAAGTATTTTTATAGAACAATTTTCTATTTTTCCAATTATTCGGCGAATACCGACGAATTACCTTTGTCTAAAGAAGGTTGTATATGTAGTCAATTTCATATTCATTCGTAGTCATACTATTTTTATTCATTTTCCCTTTTTGAATATTATTGAATATCTTAGGTTCTAGTCAGCAATATGTTACAAATATGTTTTTTGTATTTATTATTTATTTATTTATTCGCTTTCGGTTGTTTCCTTGCTTTTCATTTCGCGGAAAATAAAACTGTTAAATCAGCGGGATCCGTTCCCTCAAAAAACTTCTGTTTAATTAACTCGACTTTTTCGCTACTCCTTTTTCTCTTTCCTTTAACTTTTGATATGGGTTAAAAATTGCAGAATTATACAATTACGTTCAATAATTTTTACTTTCTAAATTTCTACTTCTAAATTCTTTCTAATAATCCTTTATCATTCAAATTCACGACTCAACGAATACCGGGTTCTTTTTTTTACGCATAAAAATTGTTATTGATGCTGACGATGCTGCTATTGTTGTTGCTGTTGATGCCGCTAAATTAAAATTTTTATGAGAAACAATATTCCACTTGCACGGCACACTAAATATACGATGCCCCATTTTTACGTGGAAGCTCGTACAGGGTCACCTTTCTCTTTGATTCTGTACCCATTTTACCGACTAAATTGTTCGTCGGCGGCACGGGTGGCGGAGTAGTGACGCTCTGGCGCTGTGACACTGCCGCCGGGCCGGGAGTTGGTGGTGCCAAAGTTACTGGAGCCATTGGCACCGGAGAGGTAATTATTGGTGCCGAGATTGTCGGCAGCACGAACGATTCTGACCGGGCTCCCTTTTACCTTTCCTAACTATACTCCTCCCCCAACAGAACCGAAACAACGTTCCTATTACTATTAACGCTAAAATAGATCCCATGCTAACCATGCCTGTGGTTTCGAGCTTTCGCTGATTGACAGCTAATTTGTTCATATTCTCCTCGTGCAGTAGCTTCGATTTCCAGTCGTCAATTCGCTTTCCCCCTCGGCTATAATGTTCTTGACGTTAATATTGTCTGTCAAAGTAATGGGTTTTAAACGACGCTCCGACGTATTCGTACCAACCGTCATAGTCCAATTCTCCCGTAAAAAATTCACGTGAAACGTGTGGTTTGGTAAAGATGTGCCAGGGTTGAGTTAAGGCTGTCCTCATAGTGCAAAACAATGTCCATCCCATGAATTTCACATTTCTCCGTTAATCTCAGTTGGCCGAATCCGGTCAACACTAAAGGTGTGACCCCTCCTTTACAGCGGACCTCAAAGCTGGTGTTGTTGCGCAACTCGAAAAGCCATGAATTCGGCGTCAATAGTTTCACCACTAACCCATCACTAGCCGGCGTGGCAATTTCTTTACAGTATTTCGGGTCCACGTTATTATGGTGTCTCAGACCTACCTCACATATTTTGCTATTCTCTGTTAGTGTCCTGCTTGTTCTTCTACACAGTCTGACTTGTTTCTGTTTATTTCGCACTGTCTTGTCATTTATGTCTATACATTGCCTTAGTTCCCCCTCGGAGAGCCCCATAAATCTCCAATGTAATACCGATTCAGCTATGGAGTCAAATGTCACGCGTGTTGAAATGTCCCATTTCCCTTCCCTAAAAATCGGGATAGGGTATGGTTTGAGTATGTTGAACGGAGGTTGGCGGAGGTAACCAGCTTCTCGTTGGATCGTAACCTGCCTAATATATTTTTCATCGTACCTTCCACTGCACTGCACATAGCTCTGATGTCGGTGACTAGCATCGTTTGGTTAACCATGTTGCAAATGACGTTCATCTGCACTGATTGGTCCCCCAGCCGATCCAAAAGTTCCGAATAATCCAAGGGCTCGAATCTCGTCAGCACCGTCCATTCATCCCCATAGAATATAGACTCGCCAATGTTTTCGAAAAAGATCGGTGTTATTGGCATCTTCTTTATCACCACCGGCGACGGTCTTACGCTACTCATCAAAACCAAAACCAGCAGGATAGCCCTCATTATCATTCTGCGGAGGAAATAATAAGTATAAATATTTCACACATAATTATATACGTATTCTTAAAATATTCCAATTAATCCTATCCTATTGATTAATTAACCTGCTTTATAAATTATGATTATATAGCTTTAGCAAATTATTATGATATTGCTTCTCCTTTCCCTTAACCACTATAACCGTCGTAACGGGTGATTTTAATTGAGATACATCATACGGTCCAACCCAAACCGGTGAAAACTTGTTCTTGCGAACCTGGTTCTTAAGGAGAACTTTGTCTCCTACTCTAAACGTCACCACGTTGCAATTTTTATCGTATTGAGCTTTCGCTCTTCTTTTATCCGCTTCTTGATTATGTCGAACCAACTCATGGGTTCTTTGAATTTGGTATTTCAAAATTTTTGAGGTATCGTCGGCATTGTATACCGGGCTACACTTCCGCTTCAGATTCGTAGGAAATATCGAATCGAACCCGTACAGTGTGCGAAAAGGAGTCTGCTTAGTGCTCGTATGTGGTGTGTTATTGTGTACATGCATTGCTGCCGAAAGCCACTGGTCCCAGTTGGAACCATCCTCCTTGGCGAAACTGCGCAAAAATTCAGATAATGGCCCGTGACTTCGTTCCAACGAGCCATTCGCTTGCGGGTGGTACGGCGTGATATGCATTTTCTTAATCCCTAGCATCTTACATACTTCTGAGAACACTTTTGAGACGAAATTGGGCCCGTTGTCCGTAATCAGGACCTTCGGAATGCAGTGTCGCGTTATAATTTCATCGAAAAGCGCTCTAGCTATGGTGCCGGCTTCAGCGTCTGGTATAGCAACGCAAGCCATATACTTTGAGAAGTCATCCTGAAATGTGAGTATGTATTTGTTGCCTGAAGCAGTTTCTGGCAGGATGCCAACAATATCCATGTAGACCTTGTCGAATGGTTTCCGTGTCAATGGTCAGCCTACTGCTGTTATTAACTTGGCATTTCGTACAATTTCGTACAAATTCCTTGATTTGCCTTTGTATCCCTGGTCACCTGTACTGTTTCCTAATCCTCAAGTATGTTTTCACTGCCCCTTGATGTCCTCCCAGGGGTGTATTGTGGAAATCCCTCATTACTGTTTCTATTTCCTTTGGATCCGTTAACAATTCGAATGCATCCCACATCGGTTCATCGCCTTCCTCCTCTAATGTATCCCCCACCCCTCCGGGTGGTGCAATATGTTTTCCCTGCTCCGTTATTTTGGTCGTAGACCGAGTTTGCACTGCCGCAACAGCCTGGCTTTTAGCCGGAGGAAACCTACTTAACGCATCCGCGTTCAAATTTTTACTACCGGGTTTGTATATGATTTGGAATTGATACTCTGACAATTTGTGTCTAAACCTGGCCAGCCTGAATGTCTGATCTTTCAAATTCGCAATTCCCTTTAAAGGTTTATGATCCGTAACCACTGTAAACGGCCGCCCCAATAAATATGCCCTAAAATTTTTCGCCGCCCAGACAATAGCTAAGAACTCCCGCTCAATCGTGGAATAACGTTTCTCTGCACTGTTTAGAGCCCTGCTCGCAAACGCTATTGGCCTATCCTCCCCTATCTTTCCTTGTGAGAGGACGGCCCCTAACGCCTCACTACTTGCATCCGTCGTCAAGATAAACTCTTCGCCAAAGTCCGGATATGCTAAGACGGGCGGTGTAATTATTGCTTCCTTTAGTTTTTCGAAACCTTCCTGGCACTCTTCCGTCCATTGAAACACAGTTTATAGGAAGCGCTATCCTCGCAGTGTTCGGTATAAATTTCCTATAATAATTCACTAAACCTAGAAAAGCCTGCACCTCTTTCCTACTCTTTGGAGGTAAAATACTTTTGACGCACTCTATCTTTTGGGGATCGGGTAAAGCGTCTTCTTCCGAACATTTATGTCCTAGATACACAACTTCGCGACGTAAAAACTGGCACTTGCCGATATTGAGTTTCAAATTATTTTTCCTGAGAGCTTCGAATACTCTTCTAAGACGCAAGGCGTGTTGATCTAGATTTCTCCCGTACACTACTATGTCATCCAAATAAACGATACAGTCCAGACTTTGCAGTCCCGTCAAGACATGGTTCATTATTCTCTGAAAAGTAGCCGGGGCTCCTGTTAAGCCGAAAGGCATTCTGTTGAACTCAAAATGACCTATACCCGAACTAAACCCAGTTTTCTCCCTATCTTGCCTATCCATTAATACTTGATGGTACCCATTTGCTAAATCCAAAGTCGAAAAATACCTGCTACTGCCTAATTGGTCCAGAATCTCGTGTATTCTAAGAATCGGGAAAACCTGCTTGATGGTAACGTCATTCAATTTCCTGTAGTCTATCACAAGTCTCCATTTCTTCTCCCCGTCCTTCCCACTCTTCTTCGGAACTAGCAATAAAGGAGAATTCCAATGTGAGCTACTGGGAGATATAATGTCATCTGCCAAAAGTTTGTTCACCTGCCTATTTATTTCCTCCCGGTGTGTATGTGGAAGGCGGTATTGTCTCTGATTTATGGGCGGCTGGTCCGTCCCTGTTTGAATTCTATGCGTTAGCACCGATGTATGTGACAACGGGTCTCCCTCTAAGAGAAAAATGTCGCTGTACGATGCACATATATTCACTATCGATTCCCTTTCTTCATTATTTAAAGTTGGGTCCAGGTTCAACTCGCCCATCAATACTTTTAATCTTCTCTTGCTGTCTGTACTGTCGCTAACTATACTGTTTATAGAGTTATTCAAACTTAATTGCTTATATTCACTGAAGTTGCTGAAATTGGGTCGGAAATCCTCTCAACCTAAAATCGCGTTCTGTAGAATTCAGAATCGGAACCTTCACTTCTCCATTTTCTACATTTACTAAACTCTCCCCCAGATATACTCCTGGAGAGATTTCTGTCTTATGAATCACCACTACTGGTATTTTCGTATTTATTTTTACGTATCCCACGCCTGTCGATCTAGCTTTTATTAGCCTTCCTATTGGCTCTAGGTCATCTCTGTTTAATTTTATGAGTGGTAATTTCGCCATATATTTCCCCCTTTTATCGAATAACATTAGATTCTTCTCCACCGAATTAATGATGGACTTGTTCCATAAACTATCCCTGCCAAGTATACCGTCTCCTGGCAACCCTTGTTCAAGCGACACCTCGTGCAACCTTAAATTAAGTTTCGGCCAGTTAACGTGTGTAACTTTGACAGTACCTTCCGTGAACGCGCTCCCACCGAACGCTCCACTTAGTGACCTTTCGCTATCATCGACCAACGTACTCGATTTTAAAGAATTCTTCTTCACCAAACTTGTGTCTGCTCCCGTGTCAACCAATAATGTGAGTTTTCCATGAATCGCCTCCGCGCAAGGGAAATCAATGAACACATCATCCTCCGGTTTTACTTTATAGCTGCACTCGGTAACGGTTCTATCTCCTAAATATACTTCTCCACCCCCATTTTCTTTCGCGTTCGTCTCCAGATCTACGCAATCCTCGTTCTTTTCTACAACTTCCGGTGGGGCATCGTCATTAACAATTACACCCACATTCATATTCCTTCCTTTCTCTTTACTTTTTCCCAAATTCATAATATTTTCTACTTCAAACGGGCCTAGCGATGGAATCACTGTCCCTTCCGACGTATAATCCACTGCATCTAGGTAGTTTCTGGAATATTTCTGAATATTCCCAATGTTAGGTGGGGAACCGTCATCATGGATCCCGGTTAATATGGGTTTAACATTTCTCAAATTGTCTACAACAAGGGCACTCCGGAATAGATTCATTGTCCTCTTTGACGTATAATCTACCGTATTGAGTCCATTCGGCCTGCTTTTACTCTTATTTATGGGTTCCCAGGTTATTGGCATTTCCTGGGCCCCTGGTAGTTTCCCTGAACCGACTCCCAATTTTTCTTTGCCTCACAATTTCTAAGCACATGTCCTGGTCTGTTACACCAGTGACATGTCATCTGCGCCTTATTCTGAGACTGGACTCCCGACCTGCTAGTTTGTTCGAACTTTTTCAAGCCTCCTGGCGGAGGTCGTCTGTTATTCCCATTTTGCCGCCCTAGCCATTGGTTGTTTACAGGTTTTTCGGCGTAAGTATTTCCCCTTTGATTTGTTTGAATATTATGACCCTGTCTTTCACACCTCCAATTGACTTCATGGCCATATTTCAGGCACTTTGAACAGAACGGCGTGTTTTTCCTAATCAAACAATCTTCTCGGGTATGATCTTTCTTACTGCAGAAGCTGCAAGTTATATTCAATACTTCTCTGGAGTACCCGTCATTGCCTTTAATCTCGCGATCGCTCCCCCTAAAACGACCATCGCGCTCTAAGGGTAAGGTACTCCGGTATCCGAAATTCGTAAAGCGGGTGTTTTCCACCATTCCGACCAATTGGCCTCGTTGCCTTACTTCCGATTGGCGAATGTCATCGGCAACTCCCATTGCCTGATCTACTAAGTCCTGCAGGCTTTCTCGATTAGATTAGATGTGTAATCTCAGAGTGCTATCCATTAGCCCGAATTTAAAATACTTCGCTACCGACCTTTTGATTTCCGCACGCAAGGAATTATCTGACTTTCCCTCGTATACGTTCGTTGTAATTTCCTCTGCTTGGGATTTTAGCGAGTTCAACCTTTCCGCAAACTGTCGTATATCTTCGCTGGGTAGCTGACGTATACCCTGAATTTCCGCTAAGACGGTGTCCAGCGAACGGTATTGAAGGAAGTTCTTTTTAATTATCGCATACAGCTCCTCCAAGTTATCGAAATTTCTGGCACGTAACAGGTTATATGCATTGCCATGCAACCTTTGCTTTACACATGCGAGGAAATCCCGCATTTCTGCTGGTGCAATACTCCGCCTAGCCAAGTCACACCCTTCAATAAATTTGTAAATCTCGTTTCTGAGGTCTGCAGAGGGTGCTCCTGAGAACAGAGGCACCAGGTGACCTACTGTTTTCGCTATCTCCTCAATACCCATTGTGATTGTAACTGTCTTCTCCTCTCGTATGGAAACCCGATTGTCTACGTTTGATACCTCTCTGGGAACAGCCTCCTAATGAAACAGCGTTGTTTCGTCCGCCAAAGAAAGTTCTTGCTTCAATAAACGATTCTCTCCCTTCAACTGACGAATTCTTTCTTTGGCGTTCTCCAAGTCAGCAAAATCCTCCCTATATTTCTGTCTGTTCGCCTGTAGAACCGTCTCTGTAAGTCCCGCGTCTTTCAGAAGAGCTCTCAACCGATGATTCTCAATCTCTAGTTCTCTAATGGAGTCCTCCTGCAACTGTTTTTCTACCAGATAACTGTCGTATCTGTGCTTCAATGCAGTGAATTCCCTTTTCCAAGCATCCAATTCTTCCGTCGTAGATTTGCTCCTTTGCTCTACGAAACCAAGTAATTCCTCTACTACGTAGTCGGCGTATTCTATTTTTGAAATATTTCCATAACCATATTTTTCCCTAATTAAGTTTACATTCTCCTTGTTATTAACCGTTGTACTTAAATTGGCCAAAATTTTCTCAATGAACCTATTTAATTGCTCTATTAATTCCTTATACTCTTTATTTAACTGCAAGTAATGGGACTCCCAGTTCCCACCACTAGCCATGAATAAAATTTCCTACATACGTAGTACATATGTAACACAAATTAACAGCTATTATATTTCATTTCATGGCATGCGCCAGAAATCTACTACTTACACTATAATACATGCTATTTCTACGTCCCGTTTCTTACCCTCAACCGCTCTCACGTAGAAACTCGCGTTTCCGCCGACGCTGCAAAAATGCAACTCATGCAGTTTTTGCGAGCAACCAGCAAGTTCAAGCTCAAGTTCCCACAACGAGTGTATTCATATCTTTTATTATTCCTATTCTTTCTTTACATTTTTTTATTTGCGTTTGATATTAAAATATATTTTCAAAAAGTCAAATATAATTGACTTAAACATGTGTCAGTAAATTTTAGAAAAGTTCGTAGTATTTTTTTTAAATTAATTTTAATTAAAATAATTTTTTTTTAATTAAAAATATTTTAAATATATTGTTTGACACTTTTTAGCACTAAAAAGCTTTTATTAACAACTTATACTAATTATCATAAATTCGAATATTTTAAAAAGCATTTTATATTAAAGGACTTTTTTATTGATAAGCTTGTTTCTTTAATATTTTTTTTTTGTTTAGTATATTTTCCTTAGTTTGCTTTTTTTGTAATAATTTGTATTTATGACAGCAAATAAAATTAAATAAAATTATATATTTTTGCACGTATAGTTAAAAATATTAATTTCTCTACTATTTCTTTGCGTTTTCCGACGACCAATATATTATATATTATAATCGATTCTACAGTTTCCAGATATTCATACTTAAATTTTTTTTTGACAAAAATTTTAAACCTTTATCGGAATAACCTAACTTTTCGACTTATCTAGAGGAATATGAATTCGGTGAGATTTCTTTCGGTGAGGATAAAGAATTTACAATGAAATATTATATTTTTTATAATAATTTAGCTGTTTGAGCTTTTGATTAGGATTTACTTTCAGTTATTATTTCATTAATATTTTGTTATTAATTTAATTTAATATTTAGTTATTATTTCATTTGTAAAATGCCGAAAATTCTTCCCGAGCGAAAAGGGGTCGACCTTATCAAAGATTTTGTCCGGCGTGGAACGCCATTGGACAGATGTGCTGTCCTTATAATTAAGTTGGCAAGCACTTAACCTAATTACCGATTTTCTATTTATTTTAAAATCCTTACTTATTTCCCATGATATCCCACCGTTTCCAACTTGAACCTTGTGGTGAAGCTAATGATTTGTCCGTTAAAACCGGCTGCGCCAATTATGTTGCGTCCCAAATTAGGTTGCTTCCTTATTCGCACCAACTCCCTTTTATCGAATATGAAAAGTCCGGTTCTTTGTCCTTCCCAGTTTTTTTTATTTCCAGTTTAATATTTTTATGTGTGTATCCCTATCACTATTATGTTACTATCACTATTATGGACAGAGTATTTCGCCTGTTCTGCACTGGCGAGTTTACTTCTGAACTTCACTCTTTCAACACGACTCTTTTTAAGCTAGGTTGGACCGGTCTTTTAAAAACATTTATACCCAGTCTTCCTTATTGAAATCTTCGCCCGCGTGACCCAAAAATTAAAACTGCAACTATCTCAGAAATTATTTCCTCGATAATTTCTGCAATAGTTTCACAATGGTCTCTTCATTCCCTAGTCTTCGTTTTTTTTTAGTTTAATATTTTTGTTTTGGTGTTTTACTCTCCGAATTTCAGTTGTAACAACCACAATTGTTACAATGTTCTTAGCAGAGTAGTCTGCTAAAAACTCAACTATAGATCATAGTAACTACCGACACTAAATAGCATAGCGTATGACATTGCACACTCAGGTGCGAAAGTACGACGGTTCGAACCTCGAACTAAACAAACATTTTTTCATAACTAAAGTTAAGTTGACGGACATAACGACAAACCGGCAGACAAAAAGACGACCACACCGAAAAGGACAGACACATCGAAATGACGACATAAACGAAGTGACGTCACGATTTATCACTAACGTGTTTGTAGTGACGTCACAAAATCAAAATAAGAAACAGAAATTAACTTAGCTTTTACCGACCACCGTAGGATATAATTCGCATGGTGTTTAAGAAGATATATGCACATAAGCACACTGTTGACTCAGTACGATCGAGCTCCGCAAGGGTAAATTATTACCTTAGAATTTTAGCATTAAGCTTTAACTTTGGTTGTGGACTGGCCACCACGTCATTTTTCGACTGGCCGTCAAGTAAACAACTCCTGTCTAAGCCTGAATTTGCTTCAGTTCTGATTTGCGCCACGTCATTTGTCGACTGGTTGCGGCTAAAGGAGTTCCACCTTAATACATTTCACCTTTTGATTTTTTTTCTCTGGTAGTCACGTAACCTGTCTACTGGCCACCAGCAAAAGGGCTTTGCCTTAATTCCGATTTTTTTTCTGGTGGTCACGTAACCTGTCTACTGGCCGCCAGCAAAAAGCTTTGCTTGACTCTTGTTTTTTTTTGGTGGTCACGTAACCTGTCTACTGGCCGCCAGCAAAAGGCGTTGCCTTGATTCTTGTTTTATTTTCTGGCGACCACGTAACCTGTCTACTGGTCTCCAGCTTTTTTGCCGTCCTGTTTGCCATACTGGCTTCCAGTGAATCAACTCTAGTGGCAGTCTCATAACCTGAGACTTGCATAAACCCACTCGTATATTTTAGGAAACCCTTCACCCCAGTTTGTAAGCAGCCTTCTGCTGTCAGGCATTAGACCTGCCTCTTTGTATTTTAGGCATTTCCCCTGATCAACAGATTGTACGCAGCCTTCAGCTCTCTGGCATTTGGCCAGTCTTGGAATTTGTAAAGAGCTTTTTCTGCTGTCAGGCAATTGGCCTGCTGTTCATTTGTGAGCAACCTTCAGTTGCAAGGCACTTTGCCTTTATGATAATTTGTAATATTTATTAAGTATCAACTGCATCATCGACCGAGCTGAGCTACCTTTGGTAGCCAGTGAATAGACCGTTGTAACTCGACAGTCGTGCGAATCGTTCTAGGTTTAATTCTATTTTAAGCAAGAAATCAAGAGGTTTGCGAGGCCCTTCCGATATGGACCCTGGGGCCGCTGAACTTACCCCAGCTGGAAAAAAAAACTCGTAACAAATGGCGCCCGAGCAGGGACCGCCTTCATCACAGGGCGGCTCCCACATAGAAGACACGAACAAGAAAGAAACCTTACCACAACAACTAAGCATTATCTACAAACTAAAGAAAGAAGAGTTAGAAACGCAAATGGAATTGCTTGGTCTACCAACAGATGGCACCATGCGTGAAATGCGACAGCGTTTGAGTAATTTCCTAAAACTAAAACGGGAAGAAAAGAAAAGTCCAATACGTACATCGAGCCCGACACCAACCATGAGCATTATGGTACCGCAAACTACCACTTCATTTGTATACCCTACAACAGCAGCTTCCATACCGGCCATGACAACTACAGAAACGAATACAGCAGCAACTACACCGGCCATACCAGACCTAATGAACACCGTACGTAAGTGGAATGTTCATTTCAACGGCACCCGCTCCATTTTAGATTTCATTGAAAATATGGAAGAATTGGCCGATTGCTATCGTATACCGCACGATCAGCTCTTACTACCACTCAATGAATTACTAAGAGAACGCGCCAGAGATTGGTGGGGCTATAAACGACGAGAAGTTACGTCGTGGCAACAGTTCAAAGAAGCCGCATATAAATTCTTTCTTCCACCACGCCATCTTCAACGTCTAGAAGAAGATATTATACGACGACGACAAGGTGGCAGAGAGCGTGCTAAGGATTATATAATGAGCATGATGACCATGATACGTCAGCATCCGCGTTTGAGATATGAAAACCAAATAGATAGAATATATGAAGGTTTGCGTCCCGAATATCACTTTTACATCCGGCGTGGCGATTTTAACAACCTCGACAAATTAATGGCACAAACCGACGAATATGAACACATTCGTGGCGAGGAAGCCAGAACGCAATCGCGTCCACATGTCTCGAACTGGGTAGCCAAGACACCCTACTCACGAGAAACGCATTGTTGGAAATGCAAACAGCCAGGACACACCAGAACTAATTGCACAGGGACAAGAATATTGTTCTGCTCGTTTTGCGGAGAAACTGGAATTATGACTCGCGATTGCCAGTGTCGCAACCCACCGGCCAATGTCTCAACTCACCAGCAAAGTAACGCTAGCGGTTACAACATGTACCGCGTCCAGATAATTTGCAACAACCGACCGCTGGGAGCCATCATTGATACGGGAGCCTCGCTGACGTTCATAAGCGAAAACCAAAAAAATCTCGTACGGCACGATACTCCGGTGGTCAAAGAGAGTAAAACACTTGCGTTGACCAACAACCGATTGATCACTATTACACAGAGCTGCCTCGTAAACATACAGATTGGCACCATAAAAGTACGACATCAAGTATACTTCCTACTAGGCTTGCAGGAAGATCTCATAATTGGTATGGACCTACTTCTGAAGCTCAACTGTCGATTCAGTATTGCCGGTCAAACTTTAACGCCACGGTTTGAACACTCAGACTTACCACATTTTCGTATGATTACCAACCCAGACGTAGTCATTCGCCGCTTTCGTGAAAGTGAACAAAAACTCATGGAAGCTGACCGAGAGTTGTGCAACGTTGATAAGCACACCATACGAGTAACCACCGACATACCCTTTAAGCAACGATACTACCCCCGCAACCCTGCTATACAGGAGATTATTGACTGTGAAATAAACAAACTGCTTATGGAGGGGAAAATCGAAGCCTCGAAGAGCCCCGACAGCTCCGCCGTTGTACTGGTACGCAAAAAACAGGGTAACTGGCGTCTTTGCATCGATTACCGGCAACTGAATAAAGTCAGTGTACGAGACACTTACCCGCTACCACAGATTCAGAGCACCTTGGACAAACTAAGGGGGGCTAGATTTATTAGTACCATAGATTTAAAAAACGGTTACTGGCAGATTCCATTAGAAGAGAATTCCCGCAAGTACACCGCCTTTACAATCCCTGGGCGAGGGTTATACCAATGGACAGTCATGCCATTCGGGCTACACTCCGCGCCTGCTACGTTTCAACGAATCCTGGATCAAGTCATCGGGCCAGAACTCGAGCCATTTGCCTTTGCATACCTAGACGACATAATCGTCTTAGGCAAAACTTTCACAGAACATATGGAAAATTTAAAAATAGTTTTCAGGAGACTACGTCAAGCGCATCTCAAGGTCAATTTTGAAAAGACCCAGCTATGCCAACAAGAGCTCCGATATTTAGGACACTTGGTTACCTCGGCCGGAATTTGCACTGATCCAGATAAAATTAATGCCATTCAAGAACTTGCCGCACCGCGTAACATCAAGGAATTACGCCGAATCCTGGGAATTGCTTCCTGGTATAGGCGGTTCGTGAAAGAATTTCCGGATACCACTTCCCCATTAAAAAAGCTTTTAAAGAAACAGGTAAAATGGCACTGGGATGAACAACAGGAGGCTGCTTTCGCTCGATTAAAGAATGCACTCACTACTGCACCTGTGCTTTGTTGCCCAGACTTCACGAAACCGTTCACTCTGCAGACAGATGCCAGCGACGTTGGACTCGGGGTTGTACTCACCCAGAAAATCGACTCACAAGAAGTCGTTATCGCTTACGCCAGCCGCATGCTCACCGATGTCGAACAAAAATATTCAACAACAGAAAAGGAATGTTTAGCGATTCTTTTTGGAATTCGAAAACTACGCCCTTATCTTGAGGGATACCACTTCAAAGTAATCACTGATCATCATTCACTACGCTGGCTTCATTCACTGCAAAATCCTTCCGGCCGTTTAGCTCGTTGGGCGTTAGAACTGCAGCAATATGATTTTGAGATCGAATACCGACGTGGGACCTTAAATATTGTTGCAGACGCTCTTTCCAGGCAAGCATTACCGGACACGCATGTCCTCTACCGTCTTCTGGAAACTGATTGGTATAGCTACCGTATGCAGCAAGTCCACAAACATCCACAAAATTTTCCCAATTTCAAGATTCAGAACTACAAATTATATAAAAAGAATCATAGTAAGTCACAAACTCGCGACACTTGGCAATTATGTATAGCACCGGAACAGGTACACTCTATACTACGTGAAGTGCACGACTTACCCACAGCCGGCCATGGTGGCTACCACAAAACACTACGAAGGGCTCAAGAACATTATTACTGACCCACCATGCGGCAAGACATCAAGAAACATATTCAAGCCTGCCTAACGTGTGCACGCTACAAGGCTGGTAACCAGCAACCAGTCGGTTTGATGACAACTACTATCGCTCACGCTCCATGGGAAATCGTCTCTTCGGATTTTATCGGACCCCTTCCGCGCTCTCGAAAAGGGAATACTGCTTTACTTGTATTTGTAGATAAATTCACGAAGTGGGCTGAACTGATACCCGTCCGCCAAGCTACAGCAGCCGTGGTCTATTATTATTTAAGGGAGAGAATAATCTTCGGATTCGGATGCCCCAAAAAATTGATAACTGACAACGGCACCCCGTTCGCGAGCAAACTTATTCAAAAATTGACCGATGACTTATTTGAACACCATTGAACACCATTGGTGTATTGAACACCAATTTACCGCAGCCTATGCACCTCAAAGTAACCCCACCGAACGAACAAACCGCACCATTAAAACAATGATGGCCATGATAACCAAGGATGATCACAGAGATTGGGATTCAAAGATCCCTGAAATCATGTTCGCTATCCACACTGCCGAAAATGACTCGACACGGCAGACACCAGCCGAATTAAATTACGGCAGAAATCTCCGACCACCGCACAGCCTAGCACAGCCTCTTCATCGGGTATCTGATTCGCCAATCAACTACCGACAACTTTATGAGGAAGCTTACCAAAAGAACTGCCTAGCCACTGAACGACAGATTCCACTATAAGTTTTACCTGAGCACCTGCCGTGTTGGCTTAATCTCAGGGCGGGCCATCCCGCACGGGGTTGCAAGTGCGAACTTTGTGAACGCACCTTTTTTCACTATATGGCGACAACCAACGCCCACTGCCTCCGGGTTACCAAGCCGTGGCATATTGTACCTTTGGAGGCCATATGCATGGTATGGACACTCCACTTAAGGTATCGTCGAGGCCGATCTAAAACCTCTACCGGATTATTTGGTCCGGCACCTGGTAATGTATTGTGCATTACCTCACCCGAGCATAAGCTCGTACCCGCGTAATTTTGGGTACAACCACAGCCACCACGAAGCTCCCACAAGGGGGCCTACCCAATGACAAGCATGTGGGGCTTGGAATATAAAGCCAGATGGTGTAGCTGTTAGCATACGCTATCAGTACACATACTGGCTGTTTAACCCAGATGGTGTAACTATCAGCTTACGCTGTTAGCACACATACTGGGGCTGAATCTCGTTGCTTGTCTCCCGTGGTACCAATTTAAAGCCATATGGTAGGCTCCGGAACCCGGGAGTACCACAATCGTGGTAAGTGACCGTCTCATACACCCAGGTCACTGCCATTTTGGGCCCAAGCACCCGGGACTGGCACCCTACCACTGAACGACAGAGAAAATACTACAATCTCCGCAGAAGACAATGGAAGCCAGCTGTTGGTAGCATGGTGTTAAAACGAAACCACGTACTCTCTTCAGCCACACAACATTTTTCAGGGAAGCTCGCCCCGAAATATACGGGACCATTTATTATTCAAGCCATTCCATCTCCCAATATCCTCATCTTGCGCGACCTGGACTCACCGAATAAGACGTGGAAGGTCCATATACAGGATGTTAAAGCCTACTCTGACACTAACACCTCTACACCCAACACAATTCCACGGGCTCGTGCCAGACGTAAGGATGAAGCGAAGCCAACAACATCGCGAAAAGCCACCATTGCAAGTTCGCGAAAACGCAGCTCCACCAAAGCCATACAGACCTCCGCCGGAATGCCAGACACGCGTCGGCACTGCACCTCGCGCCAAGACAGGTGTAATAAGAGTGGCTCATGGGAAAACGAGTCTTGTAACCCACCACGAGGTAAAGCCCACAATGAACCAGGAGTGGTTCATTGTGGGCTTTACCTCGTGGTGGGTTACAAGACTCGTTTTCCCATGAGCCACTCTTATTACACCTGTCTTGGCGCGAGGTGCAGTGCCGACGCGTGTCTGGCATTCCGGCGGAGGTCTGAATGCCAGACACGCGTCGGCACTGCACCTCGCGCCAAGACAGGTGTAATAAGAGTGGCTCATGGGAAAACGAGTCTTGTAACCCACCACGAGGTAAAGCCCACAATGAACCAGGAGTGTTCAAAACGCATAGTGCCACCATTATTAAAACAGAGCAAGCACATGTTAAGCGTAAAAGCCCATCAGAGCCGTCGAGCAGACAAGGCAGTAATAACGGAGGTAGTGACCATACCAGCTATCCAATCCGCACCAACACCACCGGAAACTCAACCCACACCAACATCACTCGAAAGCATCGCAAAAGAATTGGGCGCAATAATTTTGGATCCTCAGCGCACAAGAAAACGACATCAGTTTTCCATGCATCGCCCATGGGGTATTATTAACGTAATAACAAAGCATGGATGGGCACGATTATCCTATGGCGAGATCGTACGAGTTATTCCCACCAATGACGATCGGTCACCAGAACCACCAGACTTCTTTTAACTGATGCATTTATTCATAAGATTTATTGTCACGATGAGAATTACCTTAAAAATACAAAATATTTTGAAGTATCCATATGTTTGGAAAAAAAATATATAATAATTGTAATAATGAATTACTAAAAAGAAATGCATATTTAATTTACGCTTACTTATGTTCTAGAAAAATGAATAAATAACTTTATTTTAAGTTGAACCATTAACCCGAAATAAAATATGTAATTAATTCATGTTCAAAGGAAAGGAAAACATATATGTATTTACTTATGGATTAGAAAACTGAATTAATAACTTTATTTTGAATTATTACTTAAAATGAAATAGGCTTACTTGGTTTGAACTTACATGAAAAATAATAAGAATAATAATAACATATATAAATCATTATACTGAATCACCGAACTGTTAGTTCATTAATCCCCGATTATTTCTTAAGCTATCCACCAAACGTGAATTTTACTTTTAATTCATCTACTACTACTACCCAACATGAAATTTAAATTACTTGAGCACAGCTTGCTCTTTTCCGTTTTCCTTATCCGAAGCAGAGGTAGACCGTAACAACCACAATTGTTACAATGTTCTTTGCAGAGTAGTCTGCTAAAAACTCAACTATAGATCATAGTAACTACCGACACTAAATAGCATAGCGTATGACATCGCACACCCAGGTGCGAAAGTACGACGGTTCGAACCTCGAACTAAACAAACATTTTTTCATAACTAAAATTAAGTTGACGGACATAACGACAAACCGGCAGACAAAAAGACGACCACACCGAAAAGGACAGACACATCGAAATGACGACATAAACGAAGTGACGTCACGATTTATCACTAACGTGTTTGTAGTGACGTCACAAAATCAAAATAAGAAATAGAAATTAACTTAGCTTTTACCGACCACCGTAGGATATAATTCGCATGGTGCTTAAGAAGATATATGCACATAAGCACACTGTTGACTCAGTACGATCGAGCTCCGCAAGGGTAAATTATTACCTTAGAATTTTAGCATCAAGCTTTAACTTTGGTTGTGGACTGGCTACCACGTCATTTTTCGACTGGCCGTCAAGTAAACAACTCCTGTCTAAGCCTGAATTTGCTTCAGTTCTGATTTGCGCTACGTCATTTGTCGACTGGTTGCTGCTGAAGGAGTTCCACCTTAATACATTTCACCTTTTGATTTTTTTTCTCTGGTGGTCACGTAACCTGTCTACTGGCCACCAACAAAAGGGCTTTGCCTTAATTCCGATTTTTTTCTGGTGGTCACGTAACCTGTCTACTGGCCGCCAGCAAAAGGCTTTGCCTTGATTCTTGTTTTATTTTCTGGCGACCACGTAACCTGTCTACTGGTCTCCAGCTTTTTTGCCGTCCTGTTTGCCATACTGGCTTCCAGTGAATCAACTCTAGTGGCAGTCTCATAACCTGAGACTTGCATAAACCCACTCGTATATTTTAGGAAACCCTTCACCCCAGTTTGTAAGCAGCCTTCTGCTGTCAGGCATTAGACCTGCCTCTTTGTATTTTAGGCATTTCCCCTGATCAACAGATTGTACGCAGCCTTCAGCTCTCTGGCATTTGGCCAGTCTTGGAATTTGTAAAGAGCTTTTTCTGCTGTCAGGCAATTGGCCTGCTGTTCATTTGTGAGCAACCTTCAGTTGCAAGGCACTTTGCCTTTATGATAATTTGTAATATTTATTAAGTATCAACTGCAACATCGACCGAGCTGAGCTACCTTTGGTAGCCAGTGAATAGACTGTTGTAACTCGACAGTCGTGCGAACCGTTCTAGGTTTAATTCTATTTTAAGCAAGAAATCAGGAGGTTTGCGAGCCCCTTCTGATATGGACCCTGGGGCCGCTGAACTTACCCCAGCTGGAAAAAAACTCGTTACACAGTATAACACTTTTGTCTCAAATTTTAAAAAGATTCGTACCTCGAATACGAAGAAATTACCTTGGTTCTTGCCTTGAACAGGCACGAAAAGCTTGAGTGAAAGCTTTTTACCAAAATATGATCGCAAGCTAAACTTCGAATCGACCAGAACCAATAACAGAGCAGAAGGCGTTGTTATTGCCAAAGCCAAAGAACGAACTAATCCAACGCAAGTAACAGTGAGAGGCGCCATTACTCTACGGCGTCAATTTCGACCTACAACCCCTTTTAAAAAATGCTGTTGACTTATTTTAGGCCATTATTAGTAAAATGGCCTCGCTAGTGCTCCATCACGCCAATGTATTTCCGTTTATCTTTCGAGGAGATGCATTTACTAGACTTGCATGATTTTCATTAAAAAAACAAGATACGTTGGTAATGTTAAAATAAAATTGCTAAAAAGCATCCTGTATGACCACAAGGGTGATCCAAACCCACCGTTCACGATGGGATGTTCGTGTTTGTGGGAATTCTACTTTTCACAAAAGTATTGTATGGCAAAACTCTATTAGGATCGGTAAATGCATTAATATTATTACTAACTATTTGGCGAAATTTTATTGATTGCATAAGGGGCGTAGTAAAAAATGTTGTAAACATTTTGGGTAATACGTCAACGTTTTATTTGCTTTCAAATTTGAGCACTTTTGAAACTATTTTAGGTTATGATTACCTGAAACAACTCAATGCAAATATTGACACCGAAACGAGATATTTATATTATCATAATGTTAGAGAGAAGTTACAACACCTCTCATGCAATCAATAAAATTTCGCCAAATAATTAGTAATAATATAAATGCATTTACCGATCCCAGTAGAGTTTTGCCATACAATACCTCTGTGAAAAGTAGAATTCCCACAAAGACGAACGACCCAATTTACTCAAAAAACTAGCCATACACAATTTTGGTTGCTTCCTTCGTTAATAATTAAATCTTAAACAGTTTTTAGAGATGTAAACATAAGGCCGTCATGTCCCGCTTACAATTCACCATTCCTTATACTGTCAAAAAAGGGTTTAGTTGATGGCGGGAAGCCCAAGCTTCGGATGGGAACCCAATGAAAAACAATTACTGATCGATATCCCATACCGTATAAATCGGCGATTCTATCACATCTCAGAAAAATCTAAAATTTTCCAAGATGATGTAGAAATCTGGGATTTTTAATTTCTTGAAAAGGTATTAAAACATGCCGGAGACAAGACTAATGACATTCTTAATTATAAAACTCCAACAAACACTCACAACCCCAGAACAAAACTAGGTCACAAACGAATTCGAGGATCATGCAAAAACTCCGTCATTACCTTTACAAAATTCAGGACCTTCATATTTCCACCAACCGTCAACCGCATATATTTGCGAATTATAAAAAGAACTCGAGTACTAAAATTAAAAGATAAAGGCCATATTTATCGAAAAGTTTTCGCTAAAATTTTCTTATAATCCCAGAAAGTCGACGCTATCAACCATCAAGTCATTTTGTCCATAATTTGAAAAGTTCGGAATCAGGGGACAAATCCGGTTGCTTCAGTAAATGTACTAACATTCTTTTTCAGAAAATTGTTAATTGAATTCATTGTGACTCCCACTTTAGAGCAAATACAGAGCGACCTGGTGTCATTATTTTCACGAATTAAATTTATCCACACTGCAAAGTATGTCATCAATCTGACAAACTCTAATGGTCAATTCGAAACACTAACAACAGAACATAATCGCACCCATCGTTGTTTGTTGTAAGAAAATATTCAACGATTTTTTAATGAATATTATTTTCCAACCATAAGGAAGCCCTGGGAAGCCATAATTGCAAATTTTAAGGGTATTTTTAAGCGTAAACCACTGAATCGTGGTAATGGTGAGACACCCATCCCAAATCACCTAGGTGAAATCCTTCATAGTGATATCCTTATTACCAACAAGCAATATTGCCTAACATGCGTTGATAAGTTTTCTAAATTTGCCGTCGTTAAGCCTATTCAATCAAGATCGACACCTGATATAAAAGAAGACTTGTTAGAAATATTATTAAAATTTAATAACACTAAAATTCTAGTATCTGATAACGAAAACGCTTCTAGCATCCATTTAATTAAAACTTTACACAGAGACAATTGTTCAATAGGTCAGTTTTTTATAGGTCTATCGGTGCTATTCTACATTGACGGATGTAGCGCGTTGCATTAAATAACATCATCACAAAGGTGAAACTACTATCCTGATGTTATTAGCGACTCACAGTCGTAATAGCACAATACACTCCATCACTATCACAAACTAACATCACTATTATGTTCTTTATATTTATCAATCTGAAAAAATGAAAATTATAAAAATTAAATTGTCAGAAGCGCAACAAAGATCTTTAACCAGATTAATCTTGGAAAGTGATTAAAGATGCATGAGGCAGGAGAAAAGGATTATTTTAAAAGAAATAATAGATTAGGACGTAAATTTGATAATGTTCATGTAGAAGCAGTTATTCAGGAAGAGTTTGGTACCGTGGTTTCGATCGGTGGTAAAAAATCCATAAAATCAACATTCGCCAATTGGTTTAATCTTTCGCAAAATTTATATATATATATATATATATATATATATATATATATATATATATATATATATATATATATATATATATATATATATATATATATATATATATATATATATATATATATATATATATATATATATATATATATATATATATATATATATATATATATATATATATATATATATATATATATATATATATATATATATATATATATATATATATATATATATATATATATATATATATATATATATATATATATATATATATATATATATATATATATATATATATATATATATATATATATATATATATATATATATATATATATATATATATATATATATATATATATATATATATATATATATATATATATATATATATATATATATATATATATATATATATATATATATATATATATATATATATATATATATATATATATATATATATATATATATATATATATATATATATATATATATATATATATATATATATATATATATATATATATATATATATATATATATATATATATATATATATATATATATATATATATATATATATATATATATATATATATATATATATATATATATATATATATATATATATATATATATATATATATATAATATATATATATATATATATATATATATATATATATATATATATATATATATATATATATATATATATATATATATAATATATATATATATATATATATATATATATATATATATATATATATATATATATTATATATATATATATATATATATATATATAATATATATAAATATATATATATATATATATATATATATATATATATATATATAATATATATATATATATATATATATATATATATATATATAT